>CM062807.1:587269643-588469643 GCA_031772625.1 Pinus tabuliformis | reverse complement strand
AAATAGAACAACATTGGAAGGGGAACCACATGCACACACTCCATGTGTCTACATGCAACTTTCTTTTGATTTTTAGCTTTCTTGTTTTATTTCTTTACTTTTCTTTTGATTTTTAGCTTTTCTTGTTTTATTTCCTTCTTTTTGATAGTTTTCTTGTTTTATTTATATTTATTCTTATTTAGAGTTTTAGTATGGTTATTACTATTTTTATTTTTATTATTTTTATTTATTTTCTTTGTATATATTTTTAATATCATTTATTATTTAACATTTATGATTTATTATTTTTATTATTTATTATTAAGGGGAGGGATATTACAAATAACATATTAACTTATCATCCAAACAAGAGTGCATTGGAATGAAATTTTATTAAACTCATACCAGAACATTATTACAAATTTTGCAGTCCATGAGCAGCTTCAGCTCCTTGGATAAATTGATTACAATAGTGGAAAACAACCTTCTCTTTCAGAACTCAAAATGCTCTGTCTCTCCATAATTCAACTCACGATACATTTCAAAAGTGCAAATGAACAACAAGAAAAATACAGAATTTTCCCCAAATACCTCAGATATGAAGTTTTCCCTTCACCTATAGTTATAATCTCCTATACAATAGTGCCTTCAGAGCATCAAGTTGCAGAGAAGAGGAATCCCTTCCTCATTCTCAAATCTGATATTTAATAATTACAAGAATCTCCAAAATAGAGGGCAGTGGGGAGAAGTTTTTCAGATCCTCAATTAGAAGTTTTTATATATGATTAGTTTTGATAATTTGGGATTTCGGAAGTTTTTATAATTTGAAAATTGAATTAGCTTCCGAGATAAGAACTTTAAAATAATATATTTTGTAATTATAATTAATATAAAATTAACTATTATACAATTTCAGCGGTAGTAGTTTAATAAAATATAAAAGAATTAAAAATTAGTAAACAATATTTACATTTTGAAAGTAATTAATTTACAAAGATTAAAATAATATTCATTTTGTATATTTTTAGTTTAAGTGGTAAAAATCACCGACGAATAATTGTAAAATGAGATGAAACAGAGCCGATGAAAAGCTAGCAAGAAATCGAATGCAGTGAAGCAATCAAAATGGAAATCCGAAGAAAATGAAAATCTCGCAAAATTGTGATATAACTAGAATTTATTTAGAGGGTCTCCGTTATTATTATGAATATAATAAGCTAAAAATAGAGGGTTGTGATTTTACCACAACATGAGCCTATTATGAAGTGGAAAAAAAAGAGTAATACTATAACTATTGACATTTAACTCAAAGCATTGTTTTACATATTATACTTACAAAAAATGTTGACATCAAGGTAAAACATAGATGCAATATAACCATAAATATTCATATGAGATGGATAACAAGTTTTTATTGACAACAATGAAATCAAAATTATAACAATTAATAAGGTATTCAATTATGTATTTTTTAAAGAAAAAACCTATCAAAAATTTGCAAAAGATTAAACAAACAAAGATGTAGTATTAGGTAATTAAAATGTTGTAGAATACATTAAAATAAAGGCAAAGCAAGCTAGGATAATTACTTTTAAAAATATGTACAACATGCTTCTTCTATGAAGCAAAGCATGCTCATATGAATGATAAGAACTTAATCAACTTTAAACTAGGTTTGATCTTGAACAATGATGTAAAATACACATAAGAAGATTTGGAATTATTAAATATTGTTATGTCAAAAATGAAGAGTTAGAAAGTGAAAGAATAATGAAATATATGGAGTTAGGGTCATGCTCATAATTAGCACACATTATAGGTAGTGAGAGTAAAAGAGCCCATTAGTAAATTATTGGCATGCTATAATTAATTTCTAGATTTAAAATAAGTGATAACTTAATGATTCAGGGATGGAACATTAACACAGATAGTTGATAAAGATAAAAGTGTGGACAACTTAACAAGTCAAGTGTACAATAACGTAGTTGGTGCTATAATGTGTAGATAAGAGAGGAACCATAATATTGTCACGCTTTCCAACTTAATTTGTATGTAAAACAAACATAACACAACCGATCAATAGTATAATGTGTCATGCATAGTAAAGAGGATAAGCAAAGACAATGAACAAAACGTGAATGGACATATGTGTTAATGTATTACAAGAACAGTTGATGAGAAAAATAACAAATGTATACCTAGTGAAAAGGGGATGATTTCATGCTTATGCCAAGTAACAAAATAATACAATATTGTTTAGGAAATTTGGGACAAGCCTATAATGACTAGATGCAAATTATAATAACCAAGTCAACTTCAAGTAGTCGATGGCTTCAAAAGCCACTTACTTTAACTCAACAAAGCCAATATAATCAAAGCTAAGAGTAGATACGGTGACAATGTGGACAAGGGAAAAAGTCAAACTTATAATGAAAACAAATGCCCTGTTGAATGCATGGTCACCATAACTATGGGAAGGGCTTAAAATTGACAACATATTGATATTTAGTGAGGGTGAAATAACAAATACCCCAGAAGGGCATAAAGAAATAAAACCAAAAGAGTGTTGGGCACACATGATATCTTGTTATGGAGAGTGTAATAACAAGGTAAGCAAGTCAATCTAGGACAATAACTTAGGTAAACTTCAAATACGCAAGTGTTGATGCGCAAACAAAGATTTGTCCAAAAACATTTCAAAACTCATAAGGCTAAATGAGGTAGGTAGGATTATCACCTTGGATTTCAAGCCTTAATTTAGAATGAAAAGAAATCTCATGATAAATCTCAATTCAAGGAGGGTTGGTAGGAGTGGGAGGGGCTATCTTTCAACTTGATGAAAAATAGAATTGACCTTCTCATGGGGTTTAGGAAGGAAGTCAAACAACCAAGCTGAAGCTTATGCTCTTCTGTAGAGTTTGATGCTAGCTAAACAAACAAGGATCTAAAAAATCACAACCATTGGTAACTCTTGAATTATTATACAAACTCTCATTAAAAATACTCATATAAAATATCATCATTTAAAAGCACTAATAAAAAGGATACAAAGGTTGTTGCATTAGTTCGAAACATTTGAAATTTTTCATATACTAAGGCAATAGAATCACTTAACAAACACATTGGCTATTGAAGGTGTTGCATTTGATATTAGGGTATCATAACATAATAGTACATTAACAATATGTCACATACGTTGATTGAAATAAATATTCACAAAAGAATTAATGCCTTGAAGAGGGTTGGCCACATGGTGAAACCATGGCCTCCATATCATGCAAGATACAAGCCATATGTAGAATCAGACAGAGGCAAGAGACACACCATGTGCTTGTGCATATGTGCTATCCCTAGACATAGGTATCTCTAGAGTGAGTATAGATCATTGATGCAATGGAAATGTGGGGATGACATTGGGAAAGAACCACATTCAGCCATTATATAATTGAGCAAGGGAAGAGTAATTAAGGACCATATCTCTATCTAAATCGATGTATGTGGAAGCAAGATTACATGGGAGGATCATAACTTTGGTACAAAGGAGGGATGTCAGAGCATGTATCCCAATCATTTCTTCGGCATAAGGGAAAAAGGAAGAAACAACCTAGGGAAGGTCCACAACATGCAAGCAACAAGTATTTACATCATGGTGAGTTTGGGATTCATTAAAAGGTGAAATAACAATCAATTTGTCCCATGGCCCCAGAGTAAAGCACACCTAACTTGGATTGAGATTTGGAGCAACTCAATTCTTCAAGCTGACCTATTGCAACATCATTTGGGAGGCCCACGCGTGCAACTAATATGCTAAGGATCTAAAGTGCGATGGGGAATTCACACTCATAATTGTGGTAAGATGGCTCATCTATTTATATTTCCTCTAGATAGTTCACACTCAGGTCAAATATTTAATGTCATTAAGGAAATTAGGAAGTTGTTTGGTGCATATTCTAGTTAAAACTTAGTGGAAATGTAATTTGTGAGAATAGTTATAATGATTCCATAACCTTTTGGTATTAAACTAAGAGGAATCACACTATCAAATATCTAAAGTGGTTTCTCTTTGGGAATTATGTTATATCAATTCAGTGGGCACATAAGTTTCAAACTGCATGGTGGAAGACTTGGGGTCATTGTTCGATTATGGGTGACCATACCTATGATGTGTTTGATGGGTGCAATAGTAACTAAGGGAAAATTGTTTAATTAGTCGATGGTTTTGTGCATTTAGAATATGTATACTTCACATGTATAGATAAAATAGTTTTCAGGTGGTATAGAGAAGAGGATGTGTTTACTTTGTGCAAGAACATTACCTTCGTGTTAGGATACATTGTGGTGAAATCTCCCAATGCAGAAATATGACATCTGAGGGAGGAAATAAATCTCCTCTAGGAATAAATCTCCACCCTGTTGGCCCTCAATGTTGATCAATTTTGTTTATCATAAACCCACTTAATTACCATCATATTCCACCTTATTCCACTCATATATGCTTCATTTTACCCTTATTTTTCATATTCAGGTAATTAGATTAAGTTTTTCAATTTTTAGAAATTTTTGTAAAAATTGGGTTTTAAAATTAATTTTAGACTGCATTGAAAATTCCCGTAATAGCTCCATTAAAGTGATATGTGCAGGACACCTGGGCGTGAGATGAATGCATATTTGGAAAGATTAGGAACCACGGATGGATGAAAATCTATTGGTTCGGTCAAATTGAGCAAATACAGGCCCGGTCAAAGCTGGTCAAACTTGACCTGTCACCTAGAATCCCTATTAAAAAGGGGCAGTTTTAGGATTTTTTGGAATTCTTCCAGATTTCTTGTAACTAATGGATGGCTTTGACCTAATGAAGTGGGATAACATTAATGATGGTTGTTTCAGACTTTTTAGCTTATATGGTTATTATTTTTCCTATTTAAAGAGAGGCATTCATAGTTAGAACAGGTAGAAAAACGGAAGATTATTATTTTGAGATAATTGAAGATAGAGCTTTTGTTTTCATGATTTCTTTGTGTTTGCTGGAGTAAATGAGTTTCTGTAGCTGAGTGTTTTAGCAGTGTACCAGCAAGGTTGGAGGGCCCCCATACCAAGCTAAGTACACTTTGTTGTATGATGTTCATATTTGTGCATATGCTAGTTTAATTCTCCATGTTTATTATATTCATTTGCTGTAAATATTTGTAAATATCTTTAATGTGAATTCATTTTATGGAATGTGTTAAGTGAAGATTGCTTCCTTTTAGTGATTAGCTTGAATGTGGAAGGACAACCAGGTCTCTTTGAAAGAGCCTCTTCTTCGTGAGCTAGGACTAAGATTGAACAAGATTCACTTCTTTCAAGCTTTCTTAGATTAAGTTCTTATGCTTTCATTACATTCTTTTATGCTTACTTAGATATTGGAAATGTCATTATAGAATTGTTGAGGGAGGACAACCAGGTCTCTTTGAAAGAGCCTCTTCCTTGTTTTTCTAAAATAGTCTAATTTCATTGACCAATAATGCATGCTTTTATGAAATAGACTTAATTGTTTTTGCTTAGTTATGTAGAATGATTTATATTTGTAATATGCACTTCTGTTCTCATAACTACTTCCTATATTAGTTCTTATCCAAAAATCCATAAATTGTGGTTTCCTTCTAAGATTACCAACATGGATTGATAGTAAAATACATGCCTTAATTTATACAATAAATTGAGCTAACATTTTTGGCGTTGTTGCTGGGGAATCATATTTTGGATATAACTAATTAGGAAGATCATTTAGAAAACATAAAAATTAAATAGGATTTTTCATTATGGTTATTCATGCTTAGATATAGAAATTACAAAGGTAGATCCCCAAAACAAAACTCCCAACCAACTAACAAAAACTCACTAACTACAAAATCCATTTGCAAAAAAAAGATCTACAAAACATGATGTTAAAGAAGTCATTTAGAGAAGGAGGGTATGCCACCACAAGAATCTTCTTAAACCCTTGTCCACAATTTAGAATGGTCACTAGGGATGAATCTTCATTTCAAAGGATAGAAGAGGAACAAAGAATCCATGAAGCAGATTCACAAGAAAAGAACCTAGAAGCTTCTTCTAGTTATCTTTGTAAGGAGATCAATGAGTTATGGATCACATGTGACGAAGTTCAAATAATAGATCTAGAAATTGAAGAATAACTAGAATATGTATCACAAGATTCCTTGTGCATTCATGATTTTGAACAAGTTCCACAATAAGAAATTTGTGTTATGAGAGTTGAGGAGAATCAAAGGCTTAAAGATCACACTCAAACTTGGTTTCAACTAGTCATTAGGCCACAACACCACTCCATTTTTCAACATTCTTTAACATCAAATATTTATGATAAACTAATTTTTCATGTCCAAACATTCGTTAAGATATATTTTTCAAACTTGGTTGTAAGTCTACTTATGATCTTGTTACACAAATGCATGCATTGGAAATTCTCTTATACTTGAGAGAATGACTTATTTTCTTATACAATAGAGTAGGATAGAATAGAATAGCTAAATAAATAGGTAAAATGAATTCATAATAAGACTTTTTGTTCAAACTCATGAATAAATTCTTCAAATCATTGTTCAATATTCATTTGGAAGGATTTAATGGCAACATGCAGGATCATTTTCAAAGCATGTTTTTAAACAAGGTATTTCTTGAAATCTATTTTTTAAATCCATTTTGAAATTTTCAATTTGGATCACAAATCAAAATGATATGATCAAAATAAATACTAGGTCTCAAGTTAAATTTTGAGGATAGAGTTACTACAACCTTTGTTTGAGGGGTCTAATGGAAACATTTTAACATGATATTTATAAGTAATATATCCCTTGGAATCTAGTTTCCAAATCAATTTGAATCACCTCAATCCGATATCATATGAAAAAATTATACTCGAAATACTAACTGCTTGTCGAAAATTCTACATGGTGACAATTCTAGGTATTAACTGTTCATTGTCATATTTAACATACTAAATAATCTTATTTTCAAAACATTCTTATATGGGAGATATATATTCAAGTCTAGATCAATACAAAATTTGAATCATCCCATTTAGAGGTCAAATGAAAAGTTACGCCACATTTAGTGATTGCATGTCTTCAAATCAGCATAGTAAAACTCTACCTCCTAAGTCTGTTCATCAACAATTTTGTGATATCAAACCTAAGGATTTTAAAAACAAGTTTCTGTTGGATATACAAAAATGAATCTACTTTAATCTCCAAGTGGAATCACATCAATCCAATCTTTAACGAAAAAGTTACACTCTAAATAGTGATTATTGGTCTAGTTACATGGTATTCTTCATCATTTTTAGTGTATCATTTCAAATCATTTTGAAAACCTGTTTATACTAGAAGTATTCATATGAATTCACTTCAAATTGGCTTTGGAACCGCTTTAATTGGACATAAAACAAATATTTTGTGAACAAAATATCGCTAGGAGGTCTAGGCTGGCCAACATTCCTCAAGGGGTAAACAAACACATTTTATTTGTATATCATATTTGGACTTGTTTTTCAAGCATTGCTTGTAATTATTTTACATATTTATTAGAAGAAGAGAGACTGTACACCTCTCTTCCTCCATCATCTAATATTGTATTGCAGGCAAATGTTATGTTTTTGCAGGTCATAAGAAGAATTAAGGAGTGAACTCCATGGAGTAAGGACTTTGCAAAGTCAATTTTTAAAAAATTCATATATGAGAATATGAAATGAAAATATCCAAGTCAAAGTAAAGTGGAATTCACCTGATGTTGAGATCATTCAAAGAAACTCAAAACTCTTGAAGCTTTCTGTCAGTTGTTGACCAACGACGCCAACAACCCTACAACATGAATCAAGATCGAGGCAAAATGCATGAAGCTATTCATCAGAAGAAGAAGTCAATTTTTGTACCATGAAAATTCACGTCCATTGCTTCAGAAGCCTTTCATAAGCTATATTGTTCATGATGTCATCCATCATGCATATTGTATGTTAAGCTCTACGATCATGCATGAATGAAGTCCAGACCTATTATCTATATATTTATCCATCCACTACTAGATCATGACTTCAACCTATCTTATTTTCATAAGATTTCCATACTTCCCTACTCCATTATACACCACCACTATCCACAAAAGAAAAATAAAGAAAAAAATTAAAAAATAATAAAGGATTTTGGTTGTGAAAATCCAAGATACTGACACAATACAAACTCGAATTCATATTGGAAAACCAACTTGTTTGGTCAATATGAATTCTCTTTTATGTTTTTCAATTTCATTTTGCATAATCATCCTCCAAAATTCAAAGACTTGAGGACAAGTATTAAGATCAACATGGGGGAAGATTCATAATAAATCAACAAACCATTCAATGGTTTGATATCGAGCAGTTATTCTACAGAAGGGACATGAAAACATCATCATCAACAAGTATCAGTAAGGGACCTGAAACATCCTCATCAACAAGTGTCAGTAAGGGACCTTAAACATCCTCATCAACAAACATCAAAGGGACCTGAAACATCCTCATCAACGGGACCTTAAGCAACTACAAACATCTATCTACAATCTAGTATTGACAAGAATTCATTTTGAAAGTCAAGTGATAACAAAAGAAATGAGCTATCAAAAAGAAACTATTGTAAGTTACAAAAAAAAAAAAAAAACCTTTGATTTTGAATTTTTTCCTAAGATTGATAATTTAGTTTAAAAACTTGAATATGCAAATTCCCAGCCATATACATTATATCATTACCCTATACATTTATTCATTCATTATTCCACTATATATTCACATCTCCACCATTTATATACATCATACCTACACATTTATTCATTCATTATTCTACCATACATTCATATCTCAGCCATATCATTTACAAATTGTGACTAATCTTGTTAACCACATATCCTTCCTTTTGATTGTCTATACCACCAAGAAAGATTAGGTTATGGATCTACAAAATCAAAGTCATAAAGTTAGTATCATTGTAAAGATATTTAAAATGACCTAAAACTATGGTCATTTTAAAAATACATGAGTGCATATGATAGACAAAGGACAAACGACAATGATACAAACACAACAAGCAAAGTTGTGCATAATGGTATGGCATGAGTATATAAAATGTGTTGAAGAAATGTGTTGAAGGTATGAAAGGCGGTGAAAGCATGCATTGAAGATATGCATATAGTGCATACAACATAAATCATAACCTAAGGTCTTAATTCAACAAATGTACCATAAATCATGTTGTGACAACATTTGAAAGTCGACACTAAAGGGACAAATAAAAAACATTCAAATTTTCAAATCAATGTTCTGCAGTCATCATCACTCATTCAGCTCCGAAACACAGTGAATTCACGTAGTTCGGAGACGCAGAAGAGCTATTTCTGAGCTGTAGAGAAGAGTTACTCGTGGATGTAAAGAATACGTTGCCAAATTTTGCATACACTCTGAGCCGTAGAGAAATCATTGAGCCATGAAAATTGTGAAAAGAGCAGCATAAAAACCCTGAGTTGTATAGGAAACAAGGGAAGCACAGAGAAATAAGAAGAGGCGGAGAAATAAGGGCAACACCGAGCAATATGGAGAGTTAAAAATAAGTTTAACGGTGTTTCGAAGAAGGCTTTGTGCTAAGCTCCAACATAAGCCACAAATTACGCAAAGAATCCCTTAAATTACGTAGTAACTCCAAGAGAAGGTAAGCATCGGTCCCCTCAGCAATTAAAAAACGATTTGGAAAATCGAACTTCAGATTTTGTTGAAATGTGTCACATGAGACTTCAATTCCAAAATCCTCCTCCACCTGTAAGAATCAACAATTTCTCGAGATGTTAGGAAAGTAGTTTTAATTGAACTATATAACTAACATGAAAAGAAATCATTAACACGGAGTTTTCAACAAGTTCCTCTTCCAGTTCAAATGGCATTTTGTATGCATCAAGAGAGATTCACTACTCAATTTTCAATGCAGCAGGGATGTACATAATGTAATTATAAAAGGTGAATACACTAGTTTCTAGTGAGATTGACTGTGCGGATATCAAACAGAGGTTGCTTAAAAACAAGGATAAGCCTGCGATTGTCAATATTAATATTGGGACTACGGTTAAGAGAGTTGTAGATGATTTGGATATGGTGGTTTAGACTCTTGAAGAATCAGGCTTTATGAAAGACCGATTTTATATCCATTGTGACGGGCTTTATTTGGCTTTAAAAAAAAAAGAGCAGAAGAAGTTCGATTTCGATTTCTGAGAAGACAGAATGATTTGATTTTCATTCCTATCTTAAAAAAATCGATTTCTCCAAAAAGACAGACAGTGCATCTTAAAATCAATTTCAAGGCAGAGTGAGTAATTATTTCCAGAATTCGATTTTTGATTCCGAGGAGACAGAGGAAAATCGATTTCAATACCTAAGGAAGCAGAGAAGGTAAAAATGAAAGAAATTGTTCAGGATTATTTCCAGAATTTGATTTTTAATTTATCAAGAAGGCAAAGAAGGTTGATTATTATTTTTCTAATTTAGACTTTGAAGAGGATTATACAACTGAGCAAAATTGTAATCGACCTGTGGGTTATTTTATTTCCTATCTCCAAAATCGATTTCTCCAAGTCAGTTTTTCCAACTCCGATTTCTCCAGATGAGTACATCTCCATAATTTTGATTTTTCCAGCATGAGTAAATCTCCAACATTTGATTTTTGAGAGAGAGAGAGAAATTTTCACTTCCACAAATCAAATTCGATTTTTAAGGAGACAATGTAAGAAACGTAAACTCAGAAAATCAAAATCAATTTTATAACTAGCCAACTGTCCAGAAAAGTCCGGGAAAGTTTTGAATTTGTTTATATTACAGCAAGTGATTTCTCTGCGACTTTCATACCTCTTCATCATGTATAATAGCATACAAATTATGAATAAAGAAGAAATCGATTAAAGGAATTAGTCATGTAAATTTCATTGCTTGAGATATATTGTTGTGGCAAAGAAAAAAAATCAATTTCATTGCTAGAGATGGATCGTTGGTGGCAAAAATCAATCTAATTTCCCAAATCCAGAAGATTTGTAGGTTGATTTGCATTTCCAGAATTCGATTTCTGAGAAGGGTAGTGACCAGAAGATTATTTTCTGAGGTATTTTTCCAACAACAAAAAAATGATTTTTGAGGAAGATTATTTAAAATAAAATGATTTCTAAGCTATTGAAGATATAGGGTATTTTCTAGAATTCAAGTTTTAAAGATTTAAAGTACTCTCTCCACAAGCAGTTGAAATAAAGGTTTGATCTTAGAAATATTTCTCCTTTCTCTCATCACAAAAAGTATTCAAAAAGTCCAGATCAAGTCTTGAAACCAAAAGGAACAAAGACACCTAGATTTTGCCATGAGACGTATGATTGAACCAAATGAAGGCATAGATATCCTTTTACAAGTAGCTTAATGGTAAGCTTCATCTTCAGGGGTCAGATCCACAGGTACATCAGGAGGTATATCCATAGGCAGAATAACATGGAGGTCAGCATGCAGAGGCATAAGATCAATGAGACAAAGACAAGCATGAGGACATGCTTGAGAATCAATAAGGGGGAGATGTTGGCCCTCAATTTTAGTCAATTTTGTTTATCATAAACCCACTTAATTACCATCATATTCCACCTTATTCCACTCATATATGCTTCATTTTACCCTTATTTTTCATATTCACGTAATTAGATTAAGTTTTTCAATTTTTAGAATTTTTTTGTAAAAATTGGATTTTAAAATTAATTTTAGACTGCATTGAAAATTCTCGTAATAGCTCCATTAAAGTGATATGTGCAAGACACCTGGGTGCAGGCTGAATGAATATATGGAAAGCTTAGGAACCACGAATGGATGAACATCTATTGGTTTGGTCAAATTGAGAAAATACAGGCCTGATCAAAGCTGATCAAACTTGACCTGTCACCCAGAAATCCCTATTAAAAAGGGGCAGTTACAAGATTTTTTGGAATTCTTCCATATTTATTGTAACTAATGGATGGCTTCGACCTGATGAAGTGGGATAACATTAATTATGGTTGTTTCATACTTTTTAGCTTATATGGTTATTATTTTTTCTATCTAAAGAGAGGCATTCATAGTTAGAACAGGTAGAAAAACTTGAAGATTATTATTTTGAGATAATTGAAGACAAATATTTTGTTTTCGTGATTTCTTTGTGTTTGTTGGAGTAAATTAGTTTCTGTATCTGAGTGTTTTAGCAGTATACTAGAAAGGTTGGAGGTCCCCCATACCAAGCTAAGTACACTTTGTTGTATGATGTTCATATTTGTGCATATGCTACTTTAATTCTCCATGTTTATTATATTCATTTTTTGTAAATATTTGTAAATATATTTAATGTGAATTCATTTTATGGAATGTGTTAAGTGAATATTGCTTCCTTTTAGTGATTAGCTTGAATATGGAAGGACAACTAGGTCTCTTTGAAAGAGCCTCTTCTCTGTGAGCTAGGACTAAGATTGAACAAGATTCACTTCTTTCAAGCTTTCTTAGATTAAGTTCTTATGCTTTCATTACATTATTTTACACTTACTTAGATATTGGCAATGTCATTATAGAATTGTTGAGGGAGGACAACCAGGTCTCTTCGAAAGAGCCTCTTCCTTGTTTTTCTAAAATAGTCTAATTTCATTGACCAATAATGCATGCTTTTATGAAATAGACTTAATTGTTTTTGCTTAGTTATGTAGAATGATTTATATTTGTAATATGCACTTCTGTTCTCATAACTACTTTCTATATTAGTTCTTATCCAAAAATCCATAAATTGTGGTTTGCTTCTAAGATTACCAACCTGGATTGATAGTAAAATACATGCCTTAATTTATACAATAAATTGAGCTGACACACCCTATAGATGAAACACAATTAGACTGCTACTAGCCTTTCAACAGTTATGGATTTAGTCATAGATCAGAGGTCCATTATGCAAAGGAATGAAGACAATCTCAATGACCTCTGGCAACAAATAGAAGGTCTACAAATGAAAATATAGATGAGATCCTTGGAACCAACCTCCTCAAGTAATGAAACATCAACAACTGCACAAGTAGTTCCATATTTGAACAAAGCAACAACCCCACAACAGGAGGATCCAAGGACAAAAGGTGAATCTCCAAGATCAGAGTTATGGGTATGCTAGCATGTAATTGTTTTCTCATTTTGGATGTTTTCGATGTATTTAAGCATGTAGGATTCATAACATAAGAGTGAAAAACAATCAGAAATGTGCTTTTATGGGGATAGTAGGAGCAGAAAGACTAGAAATCTGTGTAGAACAAGTCCCTTTCTTTTTGAAATGATGGATCAAATGTAACAATTTTTCTTGTAATGTTGATTTTATAAATATAAAATATAAAAAATATGCATTCTCATTTCTTAAAAAAAAAAAAACTCAACTCAAGGAAAAATATTTTATTTACTTGTTATTTTAAAATTTGTACAAAGGAAAACAACTAAAAATACTAGTATTTTCTGATATAATACAACATATAAACAAATAAAATAATTATACATGAAACTAATGAAAATATCAATTAGAAAATAAATTTGAAATTCAATAAAATGTTCAATGTGTATATTCAAAATATAAAATGATTGAAACAAGAACTAAAATCAACTTTGGGAATGAAACATGATCCTTTATTGCTAAGAAGTTATAAAATCTTGAACCAACAACTTTTAAAATCCATGGAGGGACTTGGACAAAGAAATTCTCAAACAACTTTATATGTCATAAATTTATACAAAAGTCATTGAATGTCATAATAAACAAATGAAGATTGCATAGGTCTACTTGGACCATTTAAAGGAGTATGTAGTGCAACGTTGATTTTAGCAAACAATACACAGTTTAGCATTGAATACACTCAAATTTTCTAATTAGTGCAACTGTAAATGTAGAGGGTAAACACCTTGAATATTGAACCAAAAAGATAGTCGCACTTTGTCTTTTGGGTCATTCCCTAGAAGGTACCTTATTGTCCACAAAATTATTAGCTCATAAAAATATAAAGTACAAATAAAGAAATCAGTAGCAGCAACTCTCATAGCTTTATCATACCTCTCGAGAAGATATTTCTCTCTTTTATCAATGATTCTTTCTTCCTTTTTGTATTTCTCTCCTTTAGTTATTTTTTAGTTATTAGTTTTTTTTCAATTGCTTAATGGGTACATGCGGTAGGAGGAATAAAATCATTAGAGTAAAATTTATATAAATAAAAGGTAATAACATCTTTATTAAGTAGGGGTCTGACGAGTTTTAACCATAAAACTACTTATAACACCAAGTATGAAACACATTTCCCTTGTAACTCCCATTTTAATAATTACTTACTAGAATGCAATATCATGAAACCATAAACATAAACATTCATAAAGAGACCCTTTCCAAAAATGTCAACAAAACTCCTTGTTTCCCCATATGGCACACAAAATCACATTGTTAGTCTTTCAAAGCATGTCTAAAGTCATAATAAACAAGCATCACCAACAGTTAAAAATAGATTATATGTAGATGTGTCCCTTCAAATATAACAAAGTAAAGACTAGTACTGTGATATCTCAAGAAACATGTCCAAATGGGAAACTTATTTCTTTCTTTCTCCCTTATTGTCATATTATATTCGGCTTTCACCCTTTCCCTCTTTTTGAACCTCCTAATCTTTAATTGAAAAAAATAATGTCTACAGATAACTAACCAATCTTTTCCATATCTCAACCATGACACTTAAAATGTATCTTTGCATGCAAAATCAAGAAAGACAAAACTATTATTAAATGTGTATTATTGTAATTACATATTTCTGGTCAAGGAGTTTATGTATGGGTACAATGAATTCATAAATTAGAAGTAGGACCGTGTAAAGAAGTATCCATTTATGCTTGTAAACTCGTTTTACAAACCAAAGTTATGCCCGTTTTTTAGAGCATTCACACCATATATATTTTTTCTTTCTTTCACATGAAATGTGTATTGACAAAAGTAAAAAAGAAAAGCATGTATACCATTATATGTTGATGGTTTAAATGGAATGTTTTCATCTCTTACGAGTGTTAAATTCAAGAAGATAAAACTCTTCCAAATGAAAACTACCCATACTTATTTGTAAGATAATAGAGCTAGGTGAAAAGGGCTTTGGGTGAAATCGCATGAATATTAATTTTCAACGCAAGTAAATATTGAGTTGCAATGGCGCTCAAAATTCATTTTTCAATTTTTTTTAAACCCTTGTGTGTTGGTATGTTGGGCATGCACCAAAGCATGCGAGCCAACAATTCTTTTATGGAGGTTAAACCCATCTCATTAATGTGAGTAATTTAGATCCCAAACAAGATTGTAATGATCTTGTAATTTATCCATAACAAAGGTGGAAGGGATGAGTTTGAGTTTACAATGCATGTAGAAAAAAAATGGAAAGCGGGAAACCAATTTCAAAAGCATAGAAAAAAATTATAATATCCCAACAATAACAACAACAATGTCCTTCAAAACAATGTAGTAAAGAACAATTAAATATATCTTTGTTGTTGGGGATTCTTCTAAATGATGAGCTACAACCTGTTAAGCTCGTTAAAATCCACAAAGATGATTGCAACCAAATATTCGATGCCCATAAACTCAATCTTGCCTCAAGAACCTCCACAATCTTGCAAATTTCACCTATGAACCCAAATTCACTCTAATTTTTTTTTATCACACATTCTCTTTCAATCATGTAGTGATGAAGGTTGGCTATTATTCCTTATTTCACCACCCTGCATGCATCCTCTTTTTCATATTTCATATTTGCATTTTTTAATTTTCTATTGGCCATAGAATGTTATCATAGAAGTACATTTTTAACAACAATTATGGATGAACAAATAACCAAGTAAATAGCCCACGAGATGTAGCTCAAGTGGCAATCACCAAGTTATGAAGTATTATGTAAACAATGAGATTCAAGGTTCAAATCCCCTAGGGTCAAACCAACAAAAAAAAAATTAACCAAGTAAATGAATAAAACATGCACCCTCAAGTTCATATCTTATTTGCACCTGCATATAGCTATGTACGCATGTACTAACACGCTGAAATTTTCACATATGCCATCATCGAAATCAATAATATCAAATTTAATTTCAATTATCAACCACATAATATAACTCAAGTGTTTATAATACTCACTAGTGGGATCCCTGCTTATTTTTTATTTTCATATTTACAATATTGTAGGCAAAGCGAAGAATATCATAATTTATTCAAGGCATTGCATGATCCGGATTTAAACATGAACGCAACAAATTACAGAGATAACCATAAACACAGAGATGTAGCGGAAATAATACTTCATTTCATTAATGTAAATTTCTAAAATATGCTTACAAACAACAAATGGAAATAAACCAGCTAGGGCGATGGTAGCTTATCTCTTAGAAGAGATGTGGCGGTTACATGCCTCTGAACTGTGTTTCAATGAGGCTCAAAGGCCTATTTATTGTTGCAAAACAATGGAAAAACCTAACCCTAGAAGACGAAACACCAAACTGTGGGCCCCGTTTGGGTAAATTGGTACATCAACTTCCCGGTGTCGTAACTTTGGCATACGATCTTCGTTTGACGCGCACAATATCTCGATAGAAGGATCTATCTGAGAACTACAACTTTGGGCATGTACTAATGTTGCTCCGAGTTTTCCCAAAAAACGTCGTTTAGGGCCTCAAAATGGCTCCAGAAGTTCAAGACCCGAAAAACTTCTAAAAATAGTAAATTTTGCTACAATTAAGGAAACTGAAAAGCTAAAAGAAACAATGGTGGGAGTCCAAGTGGACTTGGAAGGTGGCCACCAATATCCACCTGGATCATTCCTCCCCCCTTAGGAAGAAATGGTCCCCATTGCATTGAGTTCCTCCATGAGATGAGGAAACTTCTATTGAACTTGGTCCCTGGTGAGCCACATGCCCTGGTGAAGGAGTTGGCTTGCTTTGATAACTCGATACAGTTGGATATTCTGCTAGCGAGTGTGCTTGATCTGTGTGTCCATGATCCGATCAGTTGCAGCTTGTTCCATGCAATCTGGATTTAACTCTGTGGTTGTGAGATGTTCTGCAATGTCGGATGTGTCTAGTAATGGTGGAAAGTATGGCGGAAGGCAGTCCACATTTAACACTGGGTGCAGGCCAAGGAATGGGGGAATGCTGAGCTCAAATGCATTGTCTCCCATGGCCTTGGTAATGGTGTAAGGACAATATTAGAGTGGTCTGAGTTTTCGATAGGCTTCGGTAAGGCGTTCCTTTTGCAAATGCAACCAAACTTTGTCGCCCACCTGAAACTTGTGTAGCACCCGATGTTGATCATGTCGCTGCTTGTACTTGGCATTTGATTTCTCCATAATGTCATGGACCTGCTGGAAAATATGTTGGATGTGCTCAATGAAGTTGTTTGCCTTATCTGTTTCAGACTGGACATGAGTTGAATCTGCGTGAGTAGCTACAAATGGTAGGGCCACATCAATGGGACATAGTGGCTGGAATCCCAAGCCCACCTGAAAAGGGCTGTGGCCAGTCGAGCTGTGGAGAGCCCGGTTGTAACTGTGCTGAACATAGGGGAGGCACTCGTCCCATGTTCGTGGATGCTTTGAGTTGTACATGCGCAGAATGTGTACGATCATCCTGTTGACAACCTCTGTCTGGCCATCAGTTTAAGGATGGAAGGTTGTGGACTTAGTGACTTTGGTGTCCAGCATCGACCAGAGACTGGACCAAAATGTACTTAGGAACCTTTTATCCCAATCTGATATGATAGACTATGGGATCCCAAAGTGTACCCACACTCGTTCAAAGAAGAGTTTAGCAGTGGCTTCTGTTGTGATATTCTTCTTGCAAGCCACCATAATGGCTATCTTCGAGAACCTATCGATGACCACAAAAACACAGTCATTTCCACGCTTAGTGGAAGGAAGGCCTGACATGTAATCCATGGAGATGGATTCCCAAGGTTCACTAGGGGTAGGCAGCGGGGTATAGAGGCCTTGCTTCTTGATGGTTGGTTTGGCAATGGCGCAGGTAGTGCATGATCTAATGTATTTCCCGACATCCTGTCAAAGATTCAGCCAATAGAAATACTTCTGCAGAACTGCCATCGTTTTCTCGACCCCGAAATGCCCAGCAGCCTGATTTTAGTGTGCTTCCAAAATCATCTTGGCACGCTCGCTTGAAGGAACACAAAGGTGACCCAGGTGGCATAACAAGGCATCCTGGAGGTGAAATTTTGGAATATGTTGACCCTCCAAGAGTGTTTGGTATGTGTGGCCGAATTCTAGGTCGCTTTTGTAGAGAAGTGGCCAATCAGAAGTCTCCTGCCCACAAGAGTTGAGCACGGTGGTTAACGTCATGATCGGTGGTCGACTGAGGCAATCTGCCACATTATTGGTGATGCCCTTCTTATACTTGATATTCAAATGGAACTGTTGCAGGTATGTGGACCACTTCTGATGGCGATCATTCTGCAATTTCCCTTGGATCTGTATGAACTGCAGGGGTCAGTGGTCTATGTGGATGACCGTTTCCATCCCAAAAATGTAATGCTTTCATTGTCGGTAGGCCTTCACAATGGAATACATCTCTTTATCATAAGTGGGATACTTCCGGACTATGTCTGAAAGTGTCTCACTATGATATGCCAATGGATGTCGTGTTGAGTAAGGACTACCCCAATAACATAGTCAGAGGCATCTGTCTCGACCTCAAATGGTTGTTGCAAGTTTGGTAATGCGAGCACTGGTACTGTGCAGAGGCAATCTTTCAACTCTATGAATTCCTTCTGTTGAGATTCAGACCAAAAGAATTTTGCTTTCGCTCCTCCCTTGGTGACTTGACTCAAGGGCCAAGTGATATGAGAAAATCCCAACACAAACCTACGGTAGAAGTTGGCAAGACCTAGAAAGTTACAGAGCTCTGTCAGAGTGGTTGGATATGGCCAATCCCGAATGACTTGGATCTTGGCTGGATCCACATGCACCCTCTGTTCATTAATAATGTATCCCAGATACTAAACCTGGGTCATGCCAAAAATTGCATTTCTCCAAATTGGCACATAACTTGTGTTGCCGCAGTGTTTGGAGAACCTGTCGGATGTGGTGAAGGTGCTCTTCCCAACTCTGGCTAAATATCAGGATGTCATCCAAGTATACCACTACAAATGAGTTGGTGAATGGCCGCAAGATGTCATCCATTAGCCTCATGAAGGTTGCAGGAGCATTTGTCAATCTGAAAGGCATAACCAACCATTCGAAAAGGCCCTCCTTGGCTTTGAAGGCAGTCTTCCACACATCAGAGAGTTTGATTGGTACCTGGTGATATCCTAACTTCAAATCGATCTTGCTAAAATATTTTTCCCCCTTCAGTTGGTCCAGGAGGTCATCAATCCGTGGGATCGGGTACCTATTACGGACAGTGATCTTGTTCAGCGCCCGATAGTCAATACAGAGTCTCCAAGTCCCATCCTTCTTCTGTACCAACTTGATCGTGCTCCCGCATGGCGATGAACTCAGACGGATGTGACCTTTCTACAGCAACTCTTGAATTTTCCTCTTGATTTCATCATTCTCCATAATGGAGCAGTGATAGATTGGTCCATTGGGAAGCGGCACACCTGGGGTCAGATCGATGGAGTGTTTGACCTGACAGTGTAGAGGAACCCCTGCAGAGGAGGTGAAGATGTCCTCGTACTCCTCCACGACCCCTTGTCCATCTGTAGTTGTCATGCGGAGGGCCCCTGTCTGGAGGTCATGACCACTGTCTTCTTCTTTTGTTGAGGGCGCATCATCATGAAAACAAATTTTCCAGTTTTCGAAATGAGCTTACTGAATTGTTTTACAGTAACCAAAGAGATGGTAGTAGGTGGTGCTACCTCTGATATCCTGTATAAATTATTTCCCAAAGGGACAATAATAGCACGGGGCCTTGATTCATACACAGCATGTCGCTTCCACAAATATGGTTTTCCTAATAATACATCACAAACTTCAAGGGGAGCAATGTCACACAATACCTCATCAGTGAAGGGCTTGATGTTGTATGGAAGGTGTCAGTGCTGGCTCACACGAAGATCTCATCCTTGGTGAAGCCACCCGAGGGTGTACGGTTGTGGATGTGCTGTGGTTGGTAAGCCCAGCCGCTTCACGACCTCTGTCGAAATGAGGTTCTTTTGACTCCTGTTGTCGACAATGAACTGTAGCGGGTATCCCTTTATCCACATCTGGAAGTGGAAAAGATTCTCCTCCTACTCTAGATCTTCGGGTTCCTCCTTCTGGATCTTCATGGTTGCAACGATGGCATTGGGCTTCGCATCGATAATCTGCTTCCCTTTGTCATTCCCCTTGTCGGGTTTTGACTCAGATTCGGAACATGCATCTGATCTGAAACCTTTAGCTCGACCACCAGTGACCTCTTGGCCCAACACTCACTTGTGCTGTGAGTGGAGCTCTTATGGATCTCACACCACTTCCTCGTGTCCTTTTTCAGCTTCATGACGTTGTTCTTTGCTTGCAGCTTTGGCGGGTTTGTTGAGCCTCGAACCTGCACCTTCCTATACACCCTCTCAGCCTTCTTTTTCCACTCATTTCATCCACCAAGTTGATTAAATCATTGTATTTTAGTTTAAAAAAGAGCTTTTGACATGGTTTTCTAACTACGCTGATGATTGTTGTTTGGTTTAGAATTTTGTTCAGACAGCTGCGGAAGCTTCTCAGTTTCCGCAGCCGACATAGGTTTCCGCAGCCGACCCAGGTTTCTGCAGCCAGCACAGGATTTCGCAGCCGTTTTTTCAAACACCATGCTACAGGTGTCCTCTGAAGAAACGAGCCACATGGGCAAGTTACAGGAGTCAAGGACATGGAACATGTCCCTCCAGATCATCCATCACGCCCATAAAATCCGCGGTCAAACAAGGGGCAAAGGATAGTCAACGGAAGTGTTCAGTGGTGGCACGGCTCTGCGTAGCTCTGTTTTTGAGCACGTGAAGCTACGTGGCACAGTCCTTAGCCACGAAGACATCCTGGTAGCATGAATCCAACAGCCATACCTCTCAGATTTAATAAACATGATGACAGTTACCTAGATCCGGGCTGAAGAGGATTTACGTGTCTCTGGCAGCGTGGTTAATAGCGTAGATTTAGTTAATTTGTTTAGCTTTATTTCCTTATAAATAACGCATCCATGAACGCTGTAAAAGTTAATCTCTTGTAATGTAATTCGAAGTTGTTGTATTTCCCCACTGCACTTTTACGTTGTTGTTTAATATATGAGAAGACTGGTTTAAACTTAAGCTTGTAGTTGTTCGTTGAATCGGCTGAAGTGGCAGAGGGCCCCTGCTCACTAAAGCCTTGTACAGTTGTCCTTTAACTCTTGCATTACTTTTTTTTTCCTGTTCATGTATATTAGCTGTACAGTTGTCATTTAAATGTTGCGTCTTATTTCATCATGTATATTAGCTGTACATAACAAAGCTTTTTTATTTCTATTGATTTACATTTTCATTGCTGCTCTTTTATGGTTACAACTGATCAGTGTTTTCTGCAGGTTTTCTTAGGCAGCCCGGGGCAATTTTTCACCTTTTCTTTTTATAACTATTGGCATATGAGATCATCTTGTCTTTGTCACTGACTCTTGTTTTCTGAAGTTTGATTTCCAGTACCGTCATTTCCTTAAGTTGTACATTTATTTTCTGCTCTTAGATATCATGCTATTCATCTATTAACGGTTTCTTTCTATAATCAAATAACTTTATTAGGAACCAGAATATCACTCATTATAGCTTGATTTAGTTTGCTTTAGATCTCACATTGCTTGACTTGTTCATGATTGTTTCTCACAGGGTAAATTAAGCTGAAAGGCAAAAGGTCAAGAGAGTTAAAGTAGTGTGATTAGTTTCTTTTATGCAGTTTAACTTCTTTTAGATTTCGCATTGCTTAACATTTCATGATATCTTTTCACAAGGAAGATTGAGTTGAAGAGTTGAAATAGTGTGTATTAGTTGTTCTTACTTTTAATTGAGTTTAGTGTAGATTTCACTTTCATTTTTATTCAGCAACAAAGATACTGGGCCGATGTCATTAGTTCATTGTTTGATGTCTTTATTTCTTTTTAAGAATTGATTTCATTGCAGTTATTTTAAAGCTTTCTTTCTTTTAAGTTTTGAAAAACCACTTAGAGATCACCATAATCATCCATATTTCACTTGCTTTATCACCTTTTCATCATCTCACATTAGGGAAAGATAAATCCAAAAACAAACTTAAAAAACTAAAAACGACAAAAGACTAAGGAAATGGTTATCTAGTACATATAGTACACTTCACTTCATCAGTTTACGAACCCCGAGTTGACATTTTAAAGTAGCAATTTAGACCTCACTAAATTGACCAAAAATTTTGGCGCCATTACTGGGGAAGTGAAATTAGGTAGCCAAATTCTTAAAAAAAAAAAAAAAAGATATAATAACAAGAAAATTTCAAGGAAGGAAAATTAATAACCTCTCAAAGTATGCTCTCCTCTTGCACCTAGAGTGATCTGGAGGATCAGAAAAGAGAAAGTTATTGGTTTAATAGTTTCTTAAGTATGCTCTCTTCTTGCACCTAGAGTGACCTGGAAGATCAGAAAAGGAATTATTACCCCGACTTGAAGAAAAAATAAAAATGAAATGCATAGAGCAAGAGATTCTAGGGGAAGGTTTTTAGCTAGGGCTAAGAGTTCGAATTTTACAAGTCCATCCACTTCAAGGGATAGACAAGAGACATCTTCATCATCTCCAACCCACACTCCTAGTCCTAGGGTCCCTGGAATTCAAGAAGCAGTAGTTGACTCACCCACACCATCTATCGAGTCTGAATTAGGAAGAGACCCTTTCCTTCCTTCCACAGGAGGACAAATTGTAATTGAAGAAGTAGAATCACCTGAGGAAGAAGAGGGAGGAATTCCTCCTCGTTCACCATTAATAGAGGAACCAGAGGACTCTGAAGTCTCTAGGGAAACTATCATGACAGAGGAACGAGTAAACGGATTTGGTAGAGGTAGAGGAGGTGGAGGAGGAAATAATGGAGAAGGTAGAGGTAACATTGGGGGAAATACAGATGGAGATAACTCATTTTGGTTTCCTATAGTTGATGAAGACTCTCGAGCAACCATGAAAAACATCTCACCATCTGTCCTCCCAAACTTTCATGGGATAAGAAATGAGGACCCTGAAACATTTCTATTTGAGTTTGAGGTCGTGTGTCGAACTTATGATTATTTGGAAGACTCTCAAAAACTCAAATTGTTTCCTTCAACATTGAAAGGAGCAGCTTTGAAATGGTTCATGGGGTTACTCCCTCAATCCATTAGGTCTTGGAATGACATGAAACAAACATTTTTGGATAGGTACCTGGACTATTGTATGCCCACCAATCACAAGGATGAGGTATTCTAAATGGTGCAAGGAGAAGATGAAAACTTGGAAGATTTGCTTGAAAGATTCCAATACAACCTGAAAAGAGAAAAAATGAGTAATGTAGATGAGGATACCTTAAAAGCCCTTCTATTAAAAGCCATCAGAGATGAATGGACAGATATTTTGAACATGATGGGGAAGGAAGATATATCTCAACTTTCACTCCATGATATAGCTGAGCTATGTATCCATCTCTCAAGGGGAAAATCTAAAACTAAAAAGGGGCCTAGAGATCCTTCTCTCATTAGAGCAAATAAATCTGCAACTGGTTCAGTAAGTAGGGCTGAGATTGGCAATATGTTGGATGAATTCAAAACTGATATCTTAGGGAGTCTTAGTGAACAACTAGACACCCTTAAGATACATAATAAGCAGAAAGCAGAGGCCGAGGCTTTGGCCATCTTTTGCCCAAAATGCCGAAAAAAACATGCTCTAAGGGAATGTCCCTTGGATGCAAAAGTTGTAGACACATGTGTAATTTGTTCAGAAAATCATGATACCAAGGATTGTCCTTCAATCCCTGGCCTTAAAGCTGTCTTTCAAGAAGATCCAAATACAATTGAGTCTCTCTGTTTTGTGGAAAGGAGACCTTGGCAAGGGCAACAAAATCAAGGGTTTAACAACTCTATGAACTTTCAAAACCCACTAAATTGGAATCCTTGGCAATCTTGGTCCCAATCTCAAAATCCTTTTCAAACATGGGCACAAGGTATGCAAAATCCTTATGGAAGATTTTCTCAATTCTACCAATATCCTCCATCTTTTCCAAATCAACAAGCTTTACAACTTCCAACCCAAAATCCACTGTTATCATTACCATTCCCTCAACAACAACCATCTCAACAGAATCCAAATTCTCAACTCTTGCTTCCATTCCAACAGAAGTCAAATCAACTTCCTTCCCAGCCATTGCCAAACCCCAATAATAAAAACCCTCAAAATGCTTATATGGTAGAAGGACAACAATTTCCTACCTATATGATTGTTCCTCTCAATGATGTACAACTCAGATCTGGTAGAATTTTAGATAAGCCTTCTATAGATGCCCAAAAACAAGACATTTTTGAGGAAGAGTCTCTTGAAGCCAATAAAGGTTCTGAAGCATCTCTTCAAAACCCAAACACTCAAAAAGAAAAAGAAAAATAGTTAACCCCCACAACTCCCATAGTTGAGCAACCTGCATCTTTATCCACACCTCCTTTTCCTGAAAGATTACAAATTGACAAAGGAGTGGAAAAACAAATTTGGTTGCCTGACTATAATTTTCTAGATGAATTGAAGAATGTCTGTATCAAGATTCCCTTGTTACAATCCATTAAAGAGATTCCTATTCTAACAAAAACAATAAAGGAGTTGAGCCTTAAAAGACCAGGAAAGAAACCAAGAGACACAAGAAGAATCCACCTGGTAGGAAAAATTGCAGATATCATGATGGGTAAAATTACCATGCAGAAGTATATAGATCCTGGTAGTCCAATTGTCAAAACACATATCAATGGAATTGAAATTCCAAATACTCTGATTGAATTAGGGGTTGCTATCAACATTATGAGTAGACAGACTATGGAACAGCTAAAATTTCCTAATCTTCTCTTTACACCTACTTTACTGCAACTTGCAGATCGATCAATTATCAAACCAAATGGTGTATTAGAAGACATTCCAGTCTCCTTAGACTCTTGGGAATATCCAGTCGATTTCATGATTTTAACTCCCAAGAGTAATCTAGGAGGACATCCTCTTATTTTAGGAAGACCTTGGCTAGCGACAGCTGATGCTTTTATCAGTTGTAGGTCTGGGGATATGTATATTTCAGATGGTAATTCAACAAAGAAGTTCAATCTGTATCCTCCAGCAAAGGCAATAACAGAAATAGAAGAAGATGAGTGGGTCGATGATGAAGATACTATACAACCTGTCCTTACCATTTCTGAGATTAGTGAAGATAGTCAAATTCTAAACACACTAGAAAACTTTGGAACACTTTCAGAATATGACTACACACAATTTCAGTTGGATGCCAACATTGAGTATCTATCCTCTAGACAGATGTCTCTTTTCTCTATGGAAGAGTTTGGTAGTTCCACCATTGAGATCCTTCCAGGGAAAACATTGAATATCAACAGAAACTTGGAAAGATCACAACAAGAAAAGTTAACCAAACTCTTGCAAAAGCATTCTACTGCATTTGCATGGGAGTATACCGATATGAAAGGTATCGACCCTAAGACTTGCATTCATCACATCTACATCGAAGAAAACAGTAGACCAATTAGACAACCTCAGAGAAGGATGAATCCAAACCTTAGGGAGATAGTGAAAGAAGAGCTCCAAAAACTACTCAAGGTAAACTTCATTTATCCAATTTCAGATAGCCGATGGGTTTCTCCCTTGGTTATAGTACCTAAAAAGAATGGTAAATGGAGGGTTTGCATTGATTACAAGGAATTGAACAAAGCAACTTTGAAGGATCACTTTCCTCTACCCTTTATTGATCAGGTATTAGATACTTTAGCAGGAAAAAAGTATTTTTCATTTTTGGATGGTTTTAGTGGCTATAATCAAATTCAGGTAGCACCTGAAGATCAGGACAAGACCACATTTACCTGTCCATGGGGAACTTTTGCCTACCGAGTACTTCCTTTTGGATTATGTAATGCACCTGCCACATTTCAAAGGGCAGTACTAGGAATTTTTTCCGATCTAATCCATGATTGTGTAGAGGTCTATATGGATGATTTTACAGTTTATGGTAATTCATTTGAAGAGGCATTATAAAATTTGGAAAAAGTCCTTATAAGATGTAAAGGAACAAATCTTTCATTAAGTCATGAAAAATGTTTTATGATGTTTACTGAAGGGATTGTTTTAGGACATCATATTTCGGGAGATGGGATTAAAGTTGATAGATCAAAAGTTGAAGTCATCTCCAAGTTACCTATTCCAAATTGTCAAAGAGATGTTAGAAGTTTTCTTGGATTTACTGGATATTATAGAAGATTTATTGAAAACTTCACCAAGATAGCATCTCCGCTCTTCAAATTACTTACAAAATACTGTGAATTCAATTGGGATCCTGACTGTCAATCTGCATTTGAAACTTTGAAAACAAGAATATCTGAAGCACCCATTTTGAGAGGACCAAATTGGAAACTTCCTTTCCATATTTCTACAGATGCTTCAGATACAGCTCTAGGAGCTGTATTGGGACAAAAGGATTTAGTTCCTTATGCCATTTACTACACCAGTAAAAATCTGACTCCCACTGAGTTAAATTATACTGTGACTGAGAAAGAGTTCTTAGCTGTTGTTCATGCAATCAATAAATTTAGACACTATATAACTGGCTATGAAACTTTTGTCCATACTGATCATTCTGCAATTAGATATCTAATGAACAAACCTGTTACTAATGGCAGAGTTACCAGATGGCTCTTACTTTTACAAGAATTCAATATTACCGTATTGGATAGACCAGGGAAACAAAATACGGTAGCTGATTTCTTGTCTAGAATCCAAAATACTAACGAAGATTCTCCTGTAGAGGATAAGTTTCCAGATGAATATTTGTTTGCAGTAACTACTAAAACTCCTTGGTATGCAGATATTGCTAATTATTTGGTTACAGGGAAACTGCCTCCACATTTATTTCCTAATGAAAGGAGAAGAATTATTCAGGAGAGTTCGAGTTATTCATGGATTTCTAATGAATTGTTCAAAACAGGGCTAGACTGTGTGATCAGAAGATGTGTTCGGGAAGATGAAATGCCTGACATCCTCAAGGCATGTCATGATGAGCCATGCGGTGGGCACTTCGCTGACAAGAGGACAGCTTATAAAATCCTTTCTTTAGGATATTATTGGCCTTCTCTCTTCAAAGATGCAAAACAATATGTCAGGAAGTGTGACAGCTGCCAAAGAGTTGGGAGACCAACTCTTTCAAATGAAATCCCATTACAGTCACAGGTACTCATCGAACCCTTTGAAAAATGGGCTTTAGATTTCATTGGACCTTTTAATCCACCATCTAAACAAAAGAAGTATATATTGGTTTGCACTGATTATGTTACTAAATGGATAGAAGCCAAGGCATTGCCTTCTGCCACTGAAAATTCAGTTGTTCAATTTCTTTTTGAGGATATTTTTACTCGTTTTGGTGTCCCAAGAGAAATTGTAACAGATCAGGGAAGTCAATTCACATCTAATTTGATGGAGAAGCTGATGGAAGAATACAAAATCAAGCATAGAAAATCTACTCCGTACCATCCGCAAGCAAATGGCCAAGTGGAGTCTACAAACAAAGTCCTTGAGAACATCATCACCAAAATTGTTCATCTACATAGAAGAGATTGGGCAGAAAGGCTTCCTGAAGCCTTATGGGCCTATAGAACTACATGGAGGAATACAACAGGACATTCTCCCTATGAACTTGTTTATGGGAAAGAAGTCCTGCTCCCCATTGAGTTTCAAGTCAAGACTTTCAAGATGGCAGTTCAGTTGGGGATGAATCTATCAGAAGCCCAAAAGCACAGAATGGAGCAGCTGAATGAGCTAGATGAAATAAGACAAGATGCAATTTTAAGGACTGATCTAGTTCAGCACCAAAGAACTAAGTGGAATGACAGATATATCAAAGAGAAAAAGTTTCAAAAGGGAGATTGGGCGTTACTGTTTGATTCCAAGTTTAAAGACTTCAAAGGAAAATCTCAGACTCATTGGCTTGGACCATATGAGATTGACAAAGTCTTTAGCAATGGAGCAGTTCGAGTCAAGACCATTGATGAGTTTCAAACTCCTCTCATTGTGAATGGCCACCGATTGAAAATTTATCATAAGCCACTCTCAAAAGAGGAATTTGTCAAAATGTTTCAAGAAAATTCTGCAATGAGGCTGGTGGAGAGGAATCCTTCTCCTCCATCAGCCTAGTCTTTGTTTCTTCCAGTTGAAAAAAAAAAAAAATCTTTTGTATAAGCCTGAAAACCAATCATAGATTGGCAGTCTTATACAGAAAATGTAGAGTGAAAATCAGGGGCACCTGACACTCTATATTTTCCAAAAATAAAAATAAAAAAAAATCTCTCTCTCTTTCCATCTTCACTCCACCTCATTTGCCATTTCAGTTCATCCATCTCATTTTCATCTCCATCTTCACTCCACTTCATTTCCATCTCATTCCACTCATTTCATTTCATTCCATCAATAAAAGTCCCTCTCAGGACTATTTTATTTAGTTAGTTCTTCTCTAACTATCTTTGTGCAGTTAAAGGGGTGTTGTCTTAGTTTCCGCAGCTGGAAACCGTTTCCGCAGCCAGAACCAGTTTCCGCAGCCAGAAACGATTTCCGCAGCTAGCATCACTCTGTCTTTACAGCCGGCATCACTCTGTTTTCAAAAAAATCACAGTCAAAGGTTAGTGTCATCATCACCAAGTGCAACAAAGACATGGGGCATCTTCAAGATCAAAGAACAACAATGGGTCAGAAGCCTTAATCAAGAAATGATAAACTTCCAAAGGTATGATCAAAAATCTCTACCAAATAACAATTCAATGTCATTATTATGCATAGTTATTAAACCATGGCAAGTTCCACTAAATGCAATGATTTGATACGGCAAGCCCCATACCACTCCTCTTCCACGATGTCATTCCACACACCTTATTCATTTCTAACGGTCCCATGATCATTCTAAATTTAAACTCGAGATGGACTGCTCTCCCATTTATTGGCCGTACTTTTGAGACGTGACCTACTGTACTACGGCTCTCCTTCACCATAATTTCCGCAGCCGTCTGCTGAGACGTGTGCGCAAGTCATCCGATCCAAAAGGACTCAGCCGTTATTCTGCCCATTTATCACTTCACTCCCGCATGCATTCGATGTTGAACTCGTTACTGTTGCTTACCCTTTACTCCCTCGGTACTCATACCATTCCCTGTTCTCCATTTCCGTTGCATCCACTACAGCTTGCTCCAAACCCTGGCTACAGTCACCACATACATCCTGAACTTCGATTACATCCACTCCAGTTACCCTAAGAATCCCGTAATCAGCCCATTTTTTTCTTGAACCTTCATACGTAGTAGAATTTTCAGTCGGAATTTAAAGCCGAGAATGGGAAAACTACTAAGAGCTGAACCGGAAGGACCAAAATACCTGGAGGGTTATCCTCAAACGAAGGAGTCGTTGACGAAAGCAAGGTGGCTGAGATTCATTCAAAATTTCAGGGGCTATAACAAAGAAGTGACTAAAGCCTTTGCACGGTCCTTTAATGGACACGCAGTGGAGCTAGGAGACTTAAAATTTACAGTGACTGAGGCCACAATAGCAGCTGCAACAAGTCTCCCACAAGAAGGTGAAAGGTGGTTCAAAAACAGAAGTGTGGACGATCAAGGATGGAGAATCATGCTCCAAAACCCAGGTATGGATACCTCTGTATTTACAAAAGGAATCCCTGTGCATGCAATAAAAGAAGAATGGTCCACTCTGTTATTACTTATCCAGAAATTTATCACATGCGAGGGTCGTTTTGGTTCCATGTACATGTATCATGCCAGGCTAATGATGAATTTTATGGAAGGTTATACCCTTAATTTGCCTTATTTTATGTTATCAAGCTTGAAGAAAATGAGCTCTACTGTTCAAAAACACATAGGCAATATTGAACCCCATCAATAACATCACGGGTTCATAAAAATCCTTATTGAAGATCAGTTGAAAAACACTAAGGATACTTGGGAAAAGTTTTTGACAAGAAACCACTTCCAAGAACTGATTGAAGCCTCTGGAAGCAGTTCCCCAAAAATTCCAAAGAGAAGTAGGAGGAAAGAAAAGAATATTACAGCCCAAGACTCTCCTACAATAGACATTCAGGAAACTATTCAGAAAGAAGAAGAAGAGGGAGCTAAAAACAAGAAACAGATGAAGGACAAAGGCAAAATAACCATTCAAGAAACCTATCCATCCCCTGAACCATCCATAGAGGAAGATTCTCAAACTTTGGCAGAAAGATTAGTACATCTTCAAGCTGCTGCCATAACAAAGAAACAAAAAGGAAAACAGAGTGCACAGGAAAAGAGCACTAGTCCACACGTGAGGAGGAGCAGTAGGCTAAAAGGAAAGAAGAGTGTAACCCAAGAAAAACAATCACACTTTATTGATTTAGGTGAAGAAACACCTGAAAAAGCTCCAGCTCAGCCAGACATTGAGTCAAGTCCTCCACGTGATGAAAGCCCTTTTCGGCCAGAAAGAGAGGACAGTCTTCCTCCTCCACCAGATTTTGATTTTGAGCCTAGCCCAAGAAAGACACCTGAAGTAGATCCTAATCAGCAAGAGGTATATAACTACCTAGAGTCCTTGGAACAATCAGCTGCATGACCAAGCACCACCTTGCCACTTGATGCACAAGTACAGTCTTTAAAATAGGAAGTGTTTGAATTGGAAGTCCTAAATAGGCACATCAAACAGGAAAACGAAGCACTCAAAGAGCAAAGTAAGGTAGACAAGGTTGTCCATGATAACACTATGCTCCATTTAGGACTGTGGCAAAAGAAGAACAGGAAGCTGAAGAAAAAGTGTAAAAAGTTGAGCAGGGCATTGATTAATCTTAAGTTCAAATGTCTAGTCAGGAAACCAAGGACCATTTTAGCATCAAAGAGAAAGAGAAGAGGGCTAGATGTTCTTGCAGAAGCCTCAGAGCATATGGATTAAGGGAAAATAACTAAGTTTTGGTTGCATGAGGACATGCAACACCTTCACAGTGGGGGTATGTTGAGCCTCGAACCTGCACCTTCCTATACACCCTCTCAGCCTTCTTTTTCCACTCATTTCATCCACCAAGTTGATTAAATCATTGTATTTTAGTTTAAAAAAGAGCTTTTGACATGGTTTTCTAACTACGCTGATGACTGTTGTTTGGTTTAGAATTTTGTTCAGACAGCTGTGGAATCTTCTCAGTTTCCGAAGCCGACACAGGTTTCCGTAGCCGACCCAGGTTTCTGCAGCCAGCACAGGATTCCGCAGTCGTTTTGTCAAACACCATGCTACAGGTGTCCTCTGAAGAAACGAGCCACATGGACAAGTTACAGGAGTCAAGGACATGGAACGTGTCCCTCCAGATCATCCAGCACGCCCATAAAAGCCGCGGTCAAACAAGGGGCAAAGGATAGTCAACGGAAGTGTTCAGTGGTGGCACGGCTCTACGTAGCTCTGTTTTTTACCACGTGAAGCTACGTGGCACAGTCCTTAGCCACGAAGACATCCTGGTAGCGTGAATCCAGCAGCCATACCTCTCAGATTTAATAAACATGATGACAGTTACCTAGATCCGGGCTGAAGAGGATTTACGTGTCTCTGGCAGCGTGGTTAATAGCGTAGATTTAGTTAATTTGTTTAGCTTTCTTTCCTTATAAATAACGTGTCCATGAACGCTGTAAAAGTTAATCCCTTGTAATGTAATTCGAAGTTGTTGTATTTCCCCACTGCACTTTTACGTTGCTGTTTAATATATGAGAAGACTGGTTTAAACTTAAGCTTGTAGTTGTTCGTTGAATCGGCTGAAGTGGCAGAGGGCCCCTGCTCACTAAAGCCTTGTACAGTTGTCCTTTAACTCTTGCATTACTTTTTTTTTCCTGTTCATGTATATTAGCTGTACAGTTGTCATTTAAATGATGCATCTTATTTCATCATGTATATTAGCTGTACATAACAAAGCTTTTTGATTTCTGTTGATTTACATTTTCATTGCTGCTCTTTTATGGTTACAACTGATCAGTGTTTTCTGCAGGTTTTCTTAGGCAGCCCGGGGCAATTTTTCACCTTTTCTTTTTATAACTATTGGCATACGAGATCATCTTGTCTTTGTCGCTGACTCTTGTTTTCTGAAGTTTGATTTCCAGTACTGTCATTTCCTTAAGTTTTACATTTATTTTCTGCTCTTAGATATCATGCTATTCATCTGTTAACGGTTTCTTTCTATAATCAAATAACTTTATTAGGAACCAGAATATCACTCATTATAGCTTGATTTAGTTTGCTTTAGATCTCACATTGCTTGACTTGTTCATGATTGTTTCTCACAGGGTAAATTAAGCTGAAAGGCAAAAGGTCAAGAGAGTTAAAGTAGTGTGATTAGTTTCTTTTATGCAGTTTAACTTCTTTTAGATTTCACATTGCTTAACATTTCATGATATCTTTCCACAAGGAAGATTGAGTTGAAGAGTTGAAATAGTGTGGATTAGTTGTTCTTACTTTTAATTGAATTTAGTGTAGATTTCACTTTCATTTTTATTCAACAACAAAGATACTGGGCCAATGTCATTAGTTCATTGTTTGATGTCTTTATTTCTTTTTAAGAATTGATTTCATTGCAGTTATTTTAAAGCTTTCTTTCTTTTAAGTTTTGAAAAACCACTTAGAGATCACCATAATCATCCATATTTCACTTGCTTTATCACCTTTTCATCATCTCACATTAGGGAAAGATAAATCCAAAAACAAACTTGAAAAACTAAAAATGACAAAAGACTAAGGAAATGGTTATCTAGTACATATAGTACACTTCACTTCGTCAGTTTACGAACCCCGGGTTGACATTTTAAAGTAGCAATTTAGACCTCACTAAATTGACCAAACAGGGTTATCTTGGGCTGCCCTGCCTTGGCTTTGTCCTTTGTTTTGCGGTTTGGGGGCACCTTTCCCTTGCTTCGGATTCGCAGATCCAAAGTCTCGCTTCTTCTGTTTAAACTTTTGGTCGACCTTGACAGCATATCGGTATGTCGTGCCGAGCGACGGGATGTTTAGGAATTCTATTTCTTCTTGGATGTACTTGTGCAAGAAACCGCCGTATTTGAGTACCAAATGCTGCTCTGAATCCTTGATACCCAACTTTGTGCAAAGGGTATGGAAAATATTGGTAAACTCCAGAATGCCTTGGTCCCTTCCCTGCCACAGTGTGGTCCACTTTATGTATTGATCCTCATAGCTTCCGACAGGGTAGTACTACTCCTTGATGGCATCCCGGAATGAATCCCAAGTGGGTGCGGCTGAAAATAGTGAGCCTGTACTTTCATTCTTCTGCTCGCAGTAGGTTTCCCACCAGTCCTTGACGTGGGGGGCTATTTTGAGAAGAGCGAAAATAATATTTTCTAGACTAGAAAAATCATGAACAGAAAAATAACCATGTAGTAGATTTAGCCATTTATCGACGGAATCTACGTCTATTTTACCCTCGAATATGGGGATTTCAAAATTAACTTGTACCTTAAACGGTGTGGCGTTTCCAGAGTAACTATTGGAAGCCGATGCGTCACCCCTGGGTAGCCGCTGAAGGATCTAGACAAAGTTGTCCATCATCGCGTTCCTTTGTCACTCGACGGCTTCTTCGAGCAAGATTTTGATAGGATCTCCTACCCACTCATCTTTCTTTTCATCCACCATGGGAGGACGTCGAGATTTGCGATGCTGGTCTTACAAAGGTTCGACCAGTTCAAGCCCTAACTCTTTATATCGTGACGTCGTTGGGGACATGCAAAAAAAAACAGAGAAAAAGTAGACCGCTTTGATACCACTGATCCATATTTAAACAGGAATGAAACAGATTACAGATATAACCATAAACATAGAGATGTAGCGGAAATAATACTTCATTTCATTAATTAAAATACTGAAATATGCTTACAAACAACAAATGGAAATAAACCAGCTAGGGCGATGTTAGCTTATCTCTCAGAAGAGATGTGGCAGCTACATGCCTCTGAACTATGTTACAATGAGGCTCGAAGGCCTATTTATTATTGCAAAACAATGCAAAACCCTAAACATCCAAAAACCTAACCCTAGAGGATGAAACGCCAAACTGTGGGCCCTGTTTGGATAAATTGGTAGATCAACTTCCCAGGGTCGTAACTTTGGCATACGATCTTCGTTTTATGCGCACAATATCTTGTTAGAAGGATATATTCGAGAAATACAACTTTGGGAAGAGAAACAATGATCCATTGACTCATGTTGCTCCCAGTTTTCCCAAAAAACGTCATTTAGGGCCTCAAAACGGCTCCAGAAATCTAGGACCCGAAAACTGCTAAAAATAGTAAATTGTGCTACAATTAAGGAAACTGAAAAGCTAAAAGAAACAATGGTAGGGGTCCAAGTGGACTTGGTAGGTGGCCACCAACATCCACTTGGATCATTCCTCCCCCCTTAGGAAGTAATTGTCCCCATTGCATTGAGTTCCTCCATGAGATGAGGAAACTTCTGCTGAGCTTGGTCCCTGGTGAGCCACTTGCCCTGGTGAAGGAGTTGGCCTACTTTGACAACTTGATACAGTTGGATATTCTGCTGGTGAGTGTGCTTGATCTGTGGGTCCATGATCTGATCAGTTGTAGCTTGTTCCACACAATCTGGTTTTAACTTTGTGGTTGTGAGCTGTTCTGCAATGTCGGATGTGTCTAGTAATGGTGGAAAGTATGGCCGAAGGCAGTCCACATTGAAAACTAGGTGCAGGCCAAGGAATGGGGGAATGTTGAGCTCAAATGCATTGTCTCCCACAGTCTTGGTAATGGTGTAAGTACCATATCGAAGTGGTATGAGTTTCTGATAGGCTCCGGTAAGGCGTTCCTTTTGCAAATGCAACCAGACTTTGTCGCCCACCTAAAACTTGTGTGGCACCTGATGTTGATCATGTCGTTGCTTGTACTTGGCATTTGATTTCTCCATAATGTCATGGACCTGCTGGAGAATATGTTGGATGTGCTCAATGAAGTTGTTTTCCTTATTTGTTTCAGAATGGACATGAGCCAAATCTACGTGAGTAGCTGCAAATGGCAGGGCCACATCAATGGGACATAGTGGCTGGAATCCCAAGCCCACCTAAAAAGGGTTGTGGCCAGTCGAGATGTGCAGAGCCCGTTTGTAATTGTGTTGAACAAAGGGGAGGCTCTCATCCCATGTGCTTGGATGCTTTGAGTTGTACATGCAAAAAATGTGTACGATCATCCTGATGACAACCTCTGTCTGGCCATCAGTTTGAGGATGTAAGGTTGTGGACTTAGTGAGTTTGGTGTCCAGCATCGACTAGAGACTGGGCCAAAATGTACTGAGGAACCTGTTGTCCCGATCTGAGATGATAGACTGTGGGATCCCAAAGTGTACCCACACTCATTCAAAGAAGAGTTTAGTAGTGGCTTCTACTGTGATATTCTTCTTGTAGGCCGCCATAACGGTCATCTTCGAGAACCTGTCGACGACCTAAAAAACATAGTCATTTCCATGCTTAGTGGAAGGAAGGCCTAACATGTAATCCATGGAGATGGATTCCCAAGGTCAACTAGGGGTAGGCAACGGGGTATAGAGGCCTTGCTTCTTGATGGTTGGTTTGGCAATGGCGTAGGAAGTGCATGATCTGATGTACTTCCCGACATCCTGTCGAAGATTTGGCCAATATAAATACTTCTGCAAAACTGCCATCATTTTCTCGACCCCGAAATTCCCAGCAGCCCGACTGTAGTGTGCTTCCCAAATCATCTTGGAACGCTCGCTTGAAGGAACACAAAGGTGACCCAGGTGGCATAACAGAGCATCCTAGAGGTGAAAATCTGGAACATGCTGACCCTCCAAGGGTGTCTGGTATGTGTGGCCAAATTCTGGGTCGCTTTTGTAGAGAAGTGGCCAATCAGAAGTCTCGTGCCCACAAGAGGTGAGCATGGTGGTTAACGCCATGATCGGTGGTCGACTAAGGCAATCTGCTACATTATTGGTGTTGCCCTTCTTATACTTGATATTCAAATGGAACTGTTGTAGGTATGTGGACCCTTGGGTTTGTATGAACTGCAGGGGTCGGTGATCTGTGTGGATGACCGTGTCCTTCCCCAAAATGTAATGCTTCCATTGTCAGCAGGCCTTCATAATGGAATACATCTCTTTATCATAAGTGGGATACTTCCTAATTGTGTCTGAAAGTGTCTCACTGTGAAATGCCACTGGATGCCGTGTTGAGTAAGGACTGCCCCAATAGCATAGTCAGAGGCATCTGTCTCGACCTCAAATGGTTGTTGCAAGTCTGGTAATGCGAGCACTGGTGCCGTGCAGAGGCGATCTTTCAACTCTATGAATGCCTTCTGTTGAGATTCAAACCAAAACAATTTTTCTTTCGCTCCTCCCTTGGTGACTTGATTCAAGGGCCAAGTGATATGATAAAATCCCAACACAAACCTGCGGTAGAAGTTGGCAAGACCTAGAAAGTTACAGAGCTTTGTCAAAGTGGTTGGAGATGGCCAATTCCAAATTACTTGGATCTTGGCTGGATCCACATGCACCCTCTGTTCATTAATAATGTATCCCAGATACTAAACCTGGGTCATGCCAAAAGTGCATTTCTCCAAATTGGCACATAACTTGTGTTGCCGCAGTGTTTGGAGAACCTGTCGAATGTGGTGAAGGTGCTCTTCCCAACTCTGGCTAAATATCAGGATGTCATCCAAGTATACCACTACAAATGAGTTGGTGAATGGCCGCAAGATGTCATCCATTAGCCTCATGAAGGTTGCAGGAGCATTCGTCAATCTGAAAGGCATAACCAACCATTCGAAAAGGCCCTCCTTAGCTTTGAAGGCAGTGTTCCATGATTTTCGCACATGGTTTTGGACGAGATGGTTTTCATTCCATGGTTTTGGACGCAATGGTTTTTCGATCCATGGTATTGGATGCTTCGGCATGTATAAATATGTATTGTAACATTGAAATGAATATAATGAAAAATCAAGCTGGTAGTCCCGACTTCGGGATCCAGGGGAAAATCTCTATGTATATGTGTTTTATGTGTTATGCTCTCGCATTGTTTATTTTTTGTGTTTTAGAATTCGTATGCAGGTAATTTCTGTATGGGGTTAAAACCTACATTTGGTATCAGAGTTGTTTTGGCTTCAAGGGGACGCCTTTGTTGCTAAGGGGTTTCGCTCGGGCCTGTGGTAGACCCTGTTCAGTGGGAGATCTACGAGATTGATTCTGGTGGTGAAATAAGATGGCGAGAAGTGGAAAGATAGAGATCAATAAATTTAATGGTCAGAGTTTTCAGTTGTGGAAACTAAAGATGGAGGATCTGTTGGTGGATAAAGATTAGTGGATTGCGGTAGATCCTAGTACTGAACCAACGAGAGTGTCCGATGAAGAATGGAAGAAGTTGGATCGGAAGGCAAAGAGCACAATACGATTGTGTGTCTCAGATTCAGTATTTCTGAATGTATCAGGGGAAGCTACGGCGAAGGCTTTGTGGGACAAGTTAGGAACTTTGTACCAATCTAAGTCTCTAGTGAATAAACTATTCCTGCAGAAAAAGTTGTATAACCTGAGGATGAAAGATGGAGACTCGGTGACAGAGCATCTGAATGCATTTAATATTGTGGTAAGTCAGCTAGCATCTGTTGATATTAAAATTTCAGATGAAGATAAGTGCATCAATTGTTGTGTTCTCTACCAGATTCGTGGGATAGTCTGGTTATTGCAATAGGTAGCAATGCAACTGCCTTGCAGTTTGATGAAATAGTCTCATCCTTGCTGAAGGAGGAGATGAGATGGAAAAATATGGAGATTCAGAATGGTTATGCCTTGTCTGTACGAGGACGGTCCCAGAACAGAAAGAAAAATAAGTCATCGAGTGGGAAATCTAAATCTAGAGGGAGATCTAAATCTCCAGAAAAACCTGTAAAGTTTGCGTGCTGGAAATGTGGAAAGGAAGAGCACTACAAAATGGACTATAAATCTAAATCTCTTGATAAAGGAAAGGGATCTGATGATTCTCCTTCTGCAGAGGTGAAAACCACCTCAGATGAAGGTGGGGATGTGTACTTGGCTTCTTCAAGTACACATGTAGATCATGAGGCATGGTTGATTGACTCAGGTGCATCCTTTCACTTCACTCCCCATAGAGAGTGGTTCTACGAGTATAAGAAATACGATGGTGGTTATGTCTTCTTTGGGGATGACAAGAAGGCTAGAATCATTGGTCGCGGAAAAGTAAAGTTGAAGTTACAAGGTGGAAGGGTTAGAACACTTCCGGGTGTTCTGCATATTCTTGTAGTGGCCAGAAATCTGATTTTTGTAAGCAAGTTGGATGATGCAAGTGTAAAAACAAGGTTCGAGAAGGATACCCGCAAAATGGTTCGGGGAGCACTGGTATTAATGTGGGGAGTTCGGATTGGAACTCTATACAAGCTACAAGGTAGCACTGTTATTGATGGGTGCAACAATTCTGTGGTTCCTGAAAGTGGAGCAGAAAATCTAGTGGTCTCTAGAGAGAAGACCAAGTTGTGGCATCAAAGGCTTGGACATATTGGAGAGAAGGGTCTTCGAATACTTCATGGTAAAGGTATGGTAGAAGGTATGAGTAATAGCTCTCTGGATTTTGATTTCTGTGAAAATTGTGTATACGGGAAGCAGAATCGAGTGAGCTTCCCCTCTGGTAGTAAGAGGACGAAACAGATATTAGAACTTGTGCACAGTGATGTGTTTGGACCTATGAAGGTTCCATGTTAGGCCCCTATACTACTAGTGTAACTCCTTATTGTTATTAGTGCAGCCCCATTATTATATTGTTGTACCCATGTAGTCCCCATATTGTTACTATTGTGCCCCATAGAAGCCCACTATTGTTATTATTGTGCCCTTACATTATTATTGTTATGTCGGCTCTGATTATATTATGACTCCTTAGACTCCTATATATAGAAAGGAGGTCTTGGCATTTGTATCATCCAAGAATTGTTCATTTGTGTAATGTAAAGGAGGTTTCCCCCTCAAAGAGGCTGAATTCTAAGGCATTCAACTATCTTTTCTATCTTTTCGTGAGTTGGTTTCATAACATTTGGTATCAGAGCTTTGGATTCTAGGGTTTCGTTGCTCCAAATAGTTCATCGTGGCATTTTCTCTATAACTTTTTTTCTGCGACGTTTTAGAAGCGAAAAAAAAAAACCCATTTGAGATGAAATCACACTGAACCTCGAGTCCGAATTTCAGATCTTTTCACTTTATATTTGCGGAGATATGATCTAAGGAAGTTGGTATTTTTGCAAACTCCTGAATTACATTCCAAACAAGTGACTTGGGGAAAATCGTCATAACTTTCTCTCTGAGCATCGGATTGAAATTTTGTAAGAAGGTACAGAAAGAGGACAGACTGTGGTTTCTTGTATATAATTTTTAGAGCCAAAGGTCGAAATAGTGACACATGGAACTTCATACAAGTTCGCTCTTCTAGAAAGGTCTATAATCAGGTCATCTTGGGAGATTGTGCATAACTCTTCCTTGGAGAATCCAATTTTAAATCAAACTAGTGGCATTGGAAAGAGGATGCAGAGGGCTACTACAGATCGCAATTTCAGAACTAGAAGAATTGAAATTATAGAGTTATAGTCGTTTCAAGATCGAGCTCCTAAAATCAAGAAAAGGCAATATGAGGAATTTTGATGGCAAGGATCCGGTAAATTGGATACTTTAGATGGAGCAATATTTTGATCTACATGGTGTACCACTGTTACAAAAGGTATGTATTGCATCTTCATATTTAGAACCGGATCAATTTTTATGGTATAAAGGGCTTTGTTCTCGTAAACAACTTGTTACGTGGTCAATTTTCACGGAGGAAATGATAGCACATTATGAGTATACAAAGAGCAACACCTTCTTTAGAGCAACACCACAACAATTGGAAAGAGTAAAAGAGCTTTGTTACATAGTGGAAAGTAAAATTATGGCAACAAGGAAGTCTACCCCTCACAACTATAATAATGGAAGTGTTTTTTCTCCTAACCTTCCACAACCTACAAGGGTTACACCACAACAATTGGAAGAGAAAAGAGAAAAAGGGCTTTGTTACAATTGTGATAGCAAATGCACTAAAGGTCATAAGTGTGCAGAGAATAAATTATTTTACATAGATTATGAAGAGGAGGAAGAAAAGGATCAAGAAACATCAAAATAAGAGGATATACACCAGGAACCAACCCCCGAGAAAGAAGAATTGAATCCAACCATATCTCGTAATGCATTGGTCGGAATTACCACTCCTCAAATTATCAAGATAAAAGGACATATCAAGAAGAAAAATGTTCAAGAAGTGAAAGATCACATCGAGCATCAAGAAATGAATCCAACCATATCTTGTAAAGCATTGGAAGAAATTACCACTCCTCAAACTCTCAAGATAGAAGGACATATCAAGAAGAAAAAGGTTCAAGCAGTGAAAGATAACATCGAGCATCAATAACAAGTTCTCCAATTTTTAAAGGATAACGCCACTTTGGTGCAAAATCGAATGAAACAACAAGTAGATCAACATTGTAGTGAAAAAAAAATTGATGTAGGTGATTGGGTATTTTTACTGCTACATCTCAAGCAAGCTATTTATGAGAAGGAAATGTTGGAAATAGTAAATGCACTTAAGAAATGGCAACCTTACCGAATGGGAAGACACTTCAAGGTAAAAATGGATCATGATAGTCTTAATTACTTTTTAGAACAAATATTATCTATATAAGAACAGAAAAATGGGTCACAAATATATTGGGTTATGAGTTTGACATCATCTATAGAAAAGGGAAGCAAAATTTTGCTGCAGATGCACTCTCAAGAAAGGATGAGGATGTGGAAGCATTGTTTTGTGCTAGTTCTATTATCCAACCAGATTGGATAAATGAAGCAAGGGATGAATGGAAGAAGGACAAAGAAGTGTGGCCACTCATTCAAAATTTGCAAAAGATCCCAATTCAAACAATATGGCCAGAACTTGAAGAGGAAGGAAAAATCATATTGTAACCTGGAGCAGTCACAGAAACAAGAACTCGACAGCTACGAAATCGATCAATTTTAGAGTATCTCATCAAGTGGAAGAATCTACCCATTGAAGATTCCACATAGGAGGACAAGAATATTCTATAGAAGTATCAAGAACTACTCAAGCGTTGAGGATAACACTTTTTGAAGGAGAGGGGCATGTTAGGCCCCTATACTACTAGTGTAACCCCTTATTGTTATTAGTATAGCCCCCTTATTATATTGTTGTACCCATGTAGTCCCCATATTGTTACTATTGTGCCCCATAGAAGCCCACTATTGTTATTATTGTGCCCTTACATTATTATTGTTATGTCGACTCTGATTATATTATGACTCCTTAGACTTCTATATATAGAAAGGAGGTCTTGTCATTTGTATCATCCAAGAATTGTTCATTTGTGTAATGTAAAGGAGGTTTCCCCCTCAAAGAGGCTAAATTCTAAGGCGTGTATCTATCTTTTCTATCTTTTTGTGAGTTGGTTTCATAACATTCCATCACTGGGTAAGTCTATGTACTATGTATCATTTATAGATGACTTCTCAAGGAATACACGGATATATTTCCTTAAGAAGAAATCTAAAGTCTTTGACAGGTTTAAAGAATTTAAGGCTCTCGTGGAAAATCAGTCAGAGAAGAAGATAAAGGTGGTGAGGATAGATAATGGTTGAGAGTTTTGTAGCAAGGAATTTGAAGAATTCCGTAAGAAGTTTGGTATATCATGGCAGAAGACTACTCCATATACACCTCAGCAAAATGGATTTGCGGAAAGAATAAACAAGACATTGATGGAAGGGCAAGAAGCATGCTCAGTGGTGCTAGGTTATGACAGGAATTCTGGGCAGAGGCGGTGGAGACAGCATGTTACCTGGTCAACAGATCACCTTCATCAGCATTGGAGGATAAAACTCCACAAGTGGTATGGACTGGTAATAAACGATCTCTTTCACATCTGAGGGTATTTGGATGTGATGCATATGTACATGTTCCAAAGGAGAAACGAACCAAGTTGGATAGTAAATCTGAAAAGTGCATCTTTATTGGGTATAAGGATGGTTTAAAGGGTAATAAGCTTTGAAACCCAGTAACAAGGAAGGTTGTGTACAGCCGAGATGTGGTGTTCAGAGAGGTGAAAGATGTTATTAAACATGAAGTCCAACCAAAGGAACCTGAGAAGATAGAGTTTGAGCTAAAGGAGGAAGAATCAGACTCTACAGTAGAGAAGGAATAAGAAGATGAAGAGCCACAAAATTTGGCTGAGAGAAGATCAGTTCGAGAAAGAAGGCAGTCAGAAAGGTATAGTCCATCTGCTTTCTGTTCAAATTTTGCTTTGTCTATTACTGATGATGATCCTAGAACTGTGAAGGAAGCAGTGGATTCAGAGGATGGAAAACTCTGGAAAGAGGCCATGGTTTATGAAATGGCATCTTTGCACAAAAATAAGGCTTGGGATCTGCTGGAGTTGTCGGTTGGAAGGAAACCCATTGGCAGCAAATGGGTGTTCAAGAAGAAGACAAATGCAGAAGGAAAAGTGGAGAAATGCAAAGCTCGGTTAGTAGCAAAAGGTTATTCCTAGGTGCCGGGAATTGATTTTGGTGATATTTTTTCTCTTGTTGCCAAGGTAACTTCTATTAGATTACTTTTATCTGTTGTTGCTGCTTTTGATTTTGAGGTAGAACAGATGGATGTGAAGACAACATTTCTTCACAGGGATCTAGAAGAGGAGATCTACATGAAGCAACCTGAAGGCTTTGCGGTGAAGGGTAAGAAAGAATTGGCATGTAAGTTAAAGAAGTCTCTGTATGGGTTAAAACAGTCACCAAGGATGTGGTATTAGAAATTTGATACATTTATACGGGGACTTGGCTTCACCATAAGCAAATCAGATCACTGTGTGTATTTTAAATTAACTGGTGACTGTGTTATTTATCTGGTCTTGTATGTTGATGATATGTTGCTAGTTGGAAATGACAAAGAAATTATCCAAGATTTGAAGACCCAATTGTCCTCCAAATTCGACATGAAAGATCTTGGTGCTGCAAACTATATTTTGGGCATGGAAATTAAAAGAGATCGGGCAAAGAGGAAGCTCTAGTTAAACCAGAGGAAGTATGTCGAGACAATACTGCAGAGGTTTAATATGCAGGATAGTAAACTGGTGAAGGTTCCTATTCCTGTAGGTGTGAGGTTATTTGCTGAACAGTGTCTCAAAACACAAGAAGAGGAAGAGGACATGTCCTGTGTTCCATATGCAAGTGCAATTGGTAGCCTGATGTATGCAATGGTCTGTACTAGACCAGACATTGCACATGCAGTGGGAGTATTGAGCAGGTTTATGTCAAAACCAAGGAAGGAGCACTCGACAGTAATGAAGTAGGTTTTCAGGTATTTGCATGGCACTAGTGATTTTGGTTTGTGCTACCAAGGAAGATCAGGATTGGACAGAATGTTGGATATTCGTGGCTTTGTTGATGTATACTAGGCTGGAGATCTGGATCAGAGAAGATCTACAAGTGGGTATGTGTTTAACCTATTTGGAGGTGCAATCAGTTGGATGAGTAAGAAACAATCTGTAGTGGCACTATCAACTACAGAGGCAGAATACATGGCAGCCACTCATGCAAGCAAGGAAGAAGTTTGGTTACAGAGATTGTGTTCAAGTATGAGGTTAGTATAGGAAGCTATAAGGATAGACTGTGACAGCTAAAGTGCAATTTTCTTGGCAAAGAACCCTACATATCATTCAAAGACAGAAAATTCATGTTCAGTATCACTTTGTGAGGGATATGATAGAATACAAAAAGGTGTTTCTGGTAAAGATGGACACTTTGAAGAAAACTGCAGATACATTGACAAAATCTGTGAGCTTTGAGAAGTTCTCTTGGTGTAGAGAAACAATGGGCGTTGCAGGGCTGGATAAATGACTAATCTCTCTTATGGCTCCCTATGGAAAGAAAACAACAAGTGGGAGAATGTTGGGTTGTGTTATATTCTTTCCACGACTAGCCCGCGTAGTTAACCAAGGGGTTAGAGGGGGGGTCACAGGGGGTTTGAGGGGTACCCATAACCCCACTCTACGGGGTCCGGGGCAGTACCCCAGAAAATTTTGGTTTTGGACCTTATGTTAGGTTGGGCGAACCCACCTATGGTTTTGTGCATGATTTTCGCACATGGTTTTGGATGCGATGGTTTTCGGTCCATGGTTTTGGACGCGATGGTTTTTCGGTCCATGGTATTGGATGCTTTGGCATGTATAAATATGTATTGTTACATTGAAAGGAATATAATGAAAAATCAAGCTAGTAGTCCTGGTTTTGGGATCCAGGGGAAATCTCTGTGTATATGTGTTTTATGTGTTATGCTCTGGCATTGTTTATTTTCAGTGTTTTAGAATTCGTATTCAGGTAATTTCTATACGGGTTTAAAACCTACAGTCCACACATCGGAGGGTTTGATTGGTACCTGGTGATATCTTGACTTCAAATCGATCTTGCTGAAATATTTCCCCCCCTTTAGTTGGTCCAGGAGGTCATCAATCCGTGGGATCGTGTGCCTATTACGGACAATGATCTTATTCAGCGCCTGATAGTCAATACAGAGTCTCCAAGTTCCATCCTTCTTCTGTACCAACACGATTGGGCTCCCACAGGGTGATGAACTCGGATGGATGTGACCTTTCTGCGGAAGCTCCTAAATTTGCCTCTTGATTTCATCGTTCTCCATAATGGAGCGCCGGTAGATTGGTCCATTGGGCAGTGGCGCACCTGGGGTCAGATCGATGGAGTGCTTGACCTGACAGTGCAGAGGAACCCCTGCGAAGGAGGTGAATATGTTCTTGTACTCCTCCACGACCTTGTCCATCTGTAGTTGTAGTGCAGAGGACCCTTGTCTGGAGGTCGTAGCCACCGTCTTCTTCTTTCCTTAAGGGTGTATCATTAGGAAAACAAATTTCCCAGTTTTGGAAATGACCTTACTGCATTGTTTTGCAGTAACCAAAGAGATAGTGGTAGGCGGTGCTACCTCCGGTATCCTGTACAACTTATTTCCCAAAGTAACAATAACAACATGAGGCCTTGATTCATACACAGCATGTCGCTTCCACAAGTATGGGTGTCCTAATAATACATCACAAACTTCAAGGGGAGAAATGTCACACAATACCTCATCTGTGAAGGGCTTGATGTTGTATGGAAGGCGACACTGCTGGCTCACGCGAAGATCCCATCCTTGGTGAAGCCACCTGATGGTGTACGGTTGTGTATGTGATATGGTCAGTAAGCCCAGCCGCTTCACGACCTCTGTCAAAATGAGGTTCTTTTGCCTCCCGCTGTCGACAATGAACTGTAGCGGGGAGCCCTTTACCCACATCTGGGAGTGGAAGAGACGCTCATCCTCCTCTGGAGCTTCGGGTTCCTCCTTCTGGATCTTCGTGGTTGCAACGGTGGCATTGGGCTCCGCATCGATAATCTGCTTCCCTTTGTCATTCCCCTTGTCAGGTTCTAACTCAGATTCAGAACATGCATTTGATTCTGAAACCTTTAGCTCGGCCACCAGTGACTGTTTGGCCTGACACTCACTTGTGTTGTGAGTGGAGCTCTTATGGAACTCACACCACTTCCCCGTGTCCTTTTTCGGCTTCACGGCGTTGTTCTTTGCTTGCAGCTTTGCCAGGTTGTCTTGGGTCGCCCCACCTTGGCTTTGTCCTTTGTTCTACGGGTTGGGGGCACCTTTCCCTTGCTTCGGACTCGCCGATCCAAAGTCTCGCTTCTTCTGTTTAAACTTTTGCTCGACCTTGACGACATATCGGTATGTAGTGCTGAGCAAGGGGATGTTTAAGAATTCTATTTCTTCCTAGATGTACTTGTGCAAGAAGCTACAGTATTTGAGTACCAAATGCTGCTCTGAATCCTTGATACCCAACTTTGTGCGAAGGGTATGGAAAATATTGGTAAACTTTGGCACGTCTTGGTCCCTTCCCTGCCACAGTGTGGTCCACTTTATGTATTGATCCCCATAGCTTCTGACAGGCTAGTACTGCTCCTTGATGGCATCACAGAATGAATCCCAAGTGGGTGCAGCTGAAAATAGTGAGCCTGTACTTTCATTCTTCTGCTCGCAGTAGGTTTCCTACTAGTCCTTGACGTGGGGGGTTGCTTTGAGAAGAGCGAAAATAATTTTTTCCCGACTGGAAAAATCATGAACAGAAAAGTAACCCTTTAGTAGATTTAACCATTTATCGACGACATCTACGTCTATCTGACCCTCGAATATGGGGATTTCAAAATTAACTTGTACCTTAAACGGTGTGGCGTTTCCAGAGTAGCTGTTGGAAGCCGATGTGTCGCCCCTGGGTAGCCGCTGAAGGATCTGGGCAAAGTTATCTATCATCACATTCCTTTGTCGCTCGAGGGCTTCTTCGAGCAAGATTTTGATAGGATCTCTTGCCCCCTCATATTTCTTTTCATCCACTATGGGAGGCCATCAGGATTTCTGAGGCTAGTCTTGCAAAGGTTCGACCAGTTCAAGCCCTAACTCCTTATATCCCAACCTCGTTGGGGACATGCAAAGAAAAACATTGAAAAAGCAGACCGCTCTGATACCACTGATTCAGATTTAAACAAGAACACAACAAATTACAGAGATAACCATAAACACAGAGTTGCAGCGGAAATAATACTTCATTTCATTAATGTAAAACACTGAAATATGCTTACAAAATACAAATGGAAAATAACCCAGCTAGGGCGATGGTAGCTTATCTCTTACAAGAGATGTGGCGGCTACATGCCTCAAAATTGTGTTACAATGAGGCTCGAAGGCCTATTTATTGTTGCGAAACAATGGAAAACCTTAAACATCCAAAAACCTAACCCTAGAAGATGAAACGCCAAATTGTGGGCCCCATTTGGGTAAATTGGTACATCAACTTCCCGAGGTCGTAAGTTTGGCATACAATCTCCGTTTGATGTGCACAATATCTCGTTAGAAGGATCTATCTGAGAAATACAACTTTGGGAAGAGCAACATCGGTCCAAGGACCCATGTTTCTCCCAGTTTTCCCAAAAAATGTCATTTAGGGCCTCAAAATGGCTCCGAAAGTTCAAGACCCAAAAAACTGCTAAAAATAGTAAATTGTGCTACAATTAAGGAAACTGAAAAGATGAAAGAAACAATGGTGGGGGTCCAAGTGGACTTGGCAGGTGGCCACCAATATCCACCTGGATCATTGCAATCTCTACAGGATAATTTTTTCTTTGCATATATGGGCCAACAATAGGAGAAGAAGAAAAAATAAACCTAGAAATTGTGAATTAATGGAAAATAATGATCAGAGAAGAATGTCAAAGACAAAACTATGTCTATTATTTCCAAACATGACTGATCACACCAATGAAGATACTAAGCTCATGTTGCACTCAATATTCCAATACTGAAACCAACCCATAATGGATCCACTAGCAGTTAAGCCTATCTCTAAAGGCTTACAATTTAGTTACAATAAGGAGAGATGTAATGAACAAGGAGTGGCTCAATGAATTGTGCATAGCTAAGAAAAGAAACGAAATGCAAGAATGAGTCAATATAGGAGGTGAGTACGACATCAAAATACTTCCACATGGACAACTCGATCTCAACAAAGGGATAGGATTAAACAAAAATAACAAAGAACAATCCCATGAAATATTAAATGTAGCTCATCATGGTGAGTGTTGCAATGGACAAGTGATACTTTCCAAAACCAAATAAACCTACAAGCAAATCCCAAGGATGGTAGGACAAATCATTACCAATAATCAAACTCCAAAATCCATTTTCCATGGTTCACAAAAACTTCAAATATTCGGCATGTGGTTGATGGGGTCAACAATTTGTCGAGCAAGTTTAATACAACACCATGACCACCTAGCCTATCAAATCACAATCCTATCAACATTTGAACCATTTCTATTCACCAAACAAATTTCTGATATATTTTTGTTACTATCGATTGGGGAGGCAACTGAGTAACCAACATCGTAGAACCAAGTCATGTTAGAACATTACAACACATGCAAATCCTACATGCACAAGTTAGTGATAACTACCAAAGCTCCATGTAGCTACATAAATCAAACTCGAGGCTACAATCACTTTTTTATTATCAATTATTAGGAAAAATAAGCTAATAACTAGCACATTATGCACATAATTAATAAGGTTAGATTAAAAAATATGCAATGCACATGATGATAAAACTAAAGCCTCATTACCATTCTCCTTCCTACACACACATGTAAGAAACTAACCATGTTTGCATTGTAAACATAATAACATGATGTTTCCAAGCTACCATGAGCCCACCTTGATAAACACAACCACAAATGTTTCAACAACATAATATAGTGCCTTCCCATGTTGAGAATAAACATTCTCAAAGTGTTTCCAATCATATAGTCATGGATACATAATGAAAAGGATATAAACCATAATCATCATTTAATGATGATACAATAATATAAAATATGAATCGATAATAAAATTTTACGGGATATGACATCGTTCACTTTACCTCGTTAACCATGACATGATCTTATGTTTGCATGTAATTAACTGGTGGACCCCCCTTGGGACTAAGTCAAAATAAAAGTGTAGAGGGATTTCAATGATAAGTAATACACAAGAATAGTTTCAAACTTAAGGCTAAATACCACAAGGATAAATCTCAAATTAGCAATAATTTGGCTTGAATCCATGATGTTTGTGATTTATGATGTTGACCAGAAAAGTGGTCAACAATAGGTTTCTTCATCAAAGACAAAAATGTTATTTTTGTTAGAAATTTAATAACAGAGCAATGGAACACATAAAATATTATGGAAAAATATAAAACAAGAGAGACACGCATATACGTGGTTCACCCAATTTGGGCTATGTCCACTGAGAAACAACTAGTTGTTCCAATTATATTATCCAGCAAACTGAAGGGATAAAACCTACAACACATTTGTTGTAACTTCCTCTTCACTATCACACAGTCTCCTCCCTTTTTCTCTCACAGAATAATACACAGTCACAACACAATTCCCTCATACAAACTTAGGGTTACCTTCTAGGGAAAAAAAACCTAAAATAACATAACTTCTATTGTCAAATCTTCTGCCTAATGAACAACCTAGATTAACTATGAAATTACAATATTTTACAAGGAATTTTTTCTCAAAAATTTGTTTTCTAGGGCGCTACCCATAAACCCCCGTCGGGGGGGATAAAAGGGTGTTGTTGCTCTGTTTGGACCCCTTTAAAACAGTAGTGGGGGGCAAGCCCCCCAACACACCCCCATGAGGGACTGGGATCCAAATGCAATTGAAACAAGACCTTTGAATCAAGAATATAATCAGGCTCCACACCCAACAATCTCCTACTTATAGATTGATTATAGCAACTCTGCCACTGCTTCACTTGATGGGAAATGATTCCACTTGGATCTAGCATGTTTCTCATCTTTATCATCATTCTTGAAGGCCAATTGAAATTGAGGAAAAACTCAGTTTCTCCCTGGTTACAACCTTTATTAACATATCTACATGATTCGAGCTAGAGTGTATCTTTTCCACCTTTAGTTGTTCATCTTCCAAAATTGATCGTATGAAATGGTACTTGAGCTATATATGTTTAGTCTTAGAATGAAGGGTGAGTTCTTTGTAAGATGAATGTCACTCTGGTTATCATTGTATAACTTGCTAACCTTTTGCTTCTTTCCCAATCCATCCATAAAAATTTGTAACCAAATCATTTTTTTACTAGCCTTTGTAGCAACAACATACTCTGCTTCCATTGTTGAAAGTGCAACAATCCTTTGCATTTTAGAAACCCAACTTGTCATTATTCCACCCATAGTAAAGACATGACATGTGGTGCTCCTCCTATTATCTTTATGATCTACCATATCTAAATCGATATATCCCTGTAGAATAGTGTTTGAACCTGTTAGAGTCGGTCTAGTAGCCCTCCATCAGCGATCAAAGCTCTTTGCATAAGTAGGTGTCTCATCAGTGTCATCTTATTGCATTCCATTAGGCAAGCCATAACCCTGATGGAGGATTTGGTGTCTTTATTCCCCTCTTGGCACTGCTGGATCAAGTTGTTTCAGTCATTAAACTTTTTCAAGGTTACTTGTCTTGTCTTGAGCTCAAAATTTCTAGGTCTAGGGTTTAGGTCAAATTTGTCTTCAAGGTCATATCTCTGAAGGTCAATAAGTGCCCAGCAAGCCAGAGGGATGATTTTCAAAGTGTTTCTTCGAAAGATTCTATCTTGTGCAGCTAATTTTCACCTTGGATTTAAAAACCCTGTTTTTAAAGCCAAGGTCATTTCTCAAAATTTTGTAAAAATTGTAAAAATTCAAAATGATTCAAAGGACAGCATACAACCCTGGCTCCCTTTCCAGGACCCCTCAGAAGCTATCCCTGCAAAAAAATTATCAAGGAAAACATCAATTCAACCAATTTCAGGATAAAAGGAAACCAAAAAGTCAGCAGCATTCAAAGTTTAAAAAGTGTCATGAAAAACATTAGAATGTGGGTTGTGACATGAAATTTATTCAAAGCAAGGCTATAAAGGCTCTATTTCCCTCCATCAAGCTTCATTGTGCATCCAAGTGATAGAGAAATCAGTTGCAAGAGCGTTTGAGTGAATTCGGTGAGTTTGGGAGACGCGCGACCTGTCGAGACTGGCGCGCGACCCGTCAGACGAGCGCGACCCGTCAAGGCACCTCCGGCAGTGCAAATTTTATACGGGTGCGACCCGTCAGGCGCGCGCAACCCATCAGCGTTCCCTCTACACAAAACCGCCAGCAAGCTGTCAAGGAACCACAAGTTGCTAAATTTTGCAAGGTAGGCCCTCAAATCATGAAAAATTATTGCTTGCTATAGTTCAAGAAGATCATGATTGTATTTTTAAAGGTCTTCATTTTGCAAGTAAAAGTCTCCCTTGTGCTTTTGGGCTTGAAGTTGTCAAAATTGCTAGGGTTTATTATGTTGTTTTGAGGTATCCCTTTTCTTTCCTATTGTCCACCTCCCATTACATATTCCTTATCATATTATTTAAATTTCCCTTCCAAATTTTCTAAGAGCCTTAAACCCTACCCCTCTCCCTAAGAAATCAAAAAAAAAAATTAAAACCCTAACCCTACCTCCCATAACATCCTTGTAAGTAAAATTGTATAATGAGTATATGCAATGATTTTTCCCCTAAACTTCCTGTTTCATTATTATTCCCAATTTCCCTTTAAAGTATCCCTTCCCTAACGTTTCCCTTGTGCTACTTGTCCCCTTAAAACAGCATTTTAATCAGCAGTTTTCAAAGCAGAAACAGCAGCACATTTCAGCCACTTTTCTCCTAAAACAATGTCAGAAACCGAAACCAATTATGAGCAAAGTGATGACCATAAGTCAACTTCAGAGTTTGAGGTACAAAGGAGACCTCACAAGGGTGGAAAGAGCGGTCATCATAGGAGAGAGGAGCCCACCTCTTTGACCGATTTGCAGGCTTGTCCAATTGCAGTCTCATGTTTCCGTTATATGTCTTGTTATGAGTTTTGCGAGAGGATCTCTCAGATTCAGCATCACAGGGAGTTGGCTCGCTTGTTTGTTCTGCATTTGCATGATGGGCATGTGAACCTTGCAGGGGTGGATTTTACATTGACACCTGAGACTCAAGCAACAGGGATACCAAATGTTGGAGAAGTGTGGAACAAGCACAAAATATTGGACAGTGTTCAGTTTGAGCCTTACATCAAACCTGCATTTATGAGACAAGTGACGGGTGTATTTCCTTTCAGATTTTTGAGGAATGAGGATGCTCCTTTGATGAGGCTTATCATGCGCTATTTCACCTGTGAGGGCAGATTTTCACTTGTGTATTCATACCATATTCGCTTATTGATGCATTTCACACGGGTACGGATGATGAACATCCCGGTTTTCTTGTGCCAGAATATTGAGAGGATGGTGCCTTTGATGCAGAGGAAGAGCCCAGCACAACAATATAGGAGCCTCTATCATTATGGTTTGATTCAGCTTGTGGTCATACATCAGTTGGCTCAGCATGGCATCCCATGGGAGGAGTTTATCTCTCGTGAGTTCTTCACAGCACCACCACCACATCCTGAGATTTTTCATGAGGAGGGAGGACCATCACAGCAGCATGATATCCCTGAGACTAGACATGTCAGTTCTCCTCCATTGGTCACTTATCAGAGAGGCCACAAGGCCCTATTTGCAGCAGCTAGGCGAGTATTTTCTCCACACCGGGTGGAAGGGGTCTCGCCTTCTTCATCAGCACCACGAGTGTTATCTCCACACCAGGTGGAAGGGGCCTCGTCTCCGACAGTAGCACAGGTATCAGAGAGGGGCAAACAGCCCAGGATTGATGAGGGGCCATCAGGTGTTCCAGATATAGAGCTTGTTGATCTTGATATCAGTTCTCCTAGCTTAGAGTCAGAGGAGATCATTCAACACCTTAGAGCTGAAAATGATGCATTGCAGAAGAGATTAGAAGGGGAACAATGGACCATCACCTACTTGGAGCAGCGCAACAAGCAACTTGAGGAGGAGCACACTCTAGATGAGTTGCGGAGGATCCATGAGGACAGCAACTTGGCTCGAAAGAGACCCGGCGATTTGGTACCCGTTGAGCGAGAGGCTATGCTTCTTCAGGTCAATGCTCATTTGGAGAGGTTGCTGGCCAAGGCCAACCAGGATAAGGACTTGCTCAGGAACATGAAAAATCATTATTGGGCGCGGATGCATGAATGCAAGGTGAAAATGAAAGTGCTCCAAAGGAAGTTGGCCAAAGCACAAAAACGAAGGAAAAGGCCCGACCCCCTCCACATCTTGGCTGAGGCTTCTTTGAAGGAGCATGATACTAGATAACTCAACTCCAGCACAAATTCCAAAAAAATTTGAGTATTTTGGGTCATTTTTTATTTTTCTGGCAAAAAACAGGTTTTCCTCCCTGACGGGTCGCGCGCCGCGCGCGACCCTTTCGTTTGGCAACTCCATTTTGGAAAAACTCAGCATTTCTGGATTTTTCATGGAAAGTTACACTTTCTCAGCCATTACTAAGAAATTTCACCAAGTTTTGGGCCTCCAGAAAGTCAAAAAACAAGCAAAAAATGACTTTCTGCCACATTTTTGACACACAGGAAGCAGTCTTGGGAGATTGCAATTTTGGAGGGGAAAATGATCACCAAATTCAGAAATTCCACTTGGGTTGGAAAGTAGACATCCAGACCTTTCCAACAAGCCCACTTTTGCTTCATTTGGACACCTGCAAGTGCCTCAAAAGTGCCTCCAAAGGCGCGCGACCCATCAGGCAATTTTCACAATTTTTCACCTACAGCTCAGGAATGCGCCCAGCTTTTACTAGTTTTGACTTATGATGGGATTTTTCACCCTCTTTGATGTAATTTATGTATTTTCATGTTGATATGATACTTATTTACCTTCTCTAGAAGATTCATTCATGAAATAGCATGCATTTAATGAATGAATTGGTTTCCTAGCTTATAGAGGCAAGTTGTTTTGATTGCCTAATTTTCAGTGCTTAGTTTAGAATTGGCTGAAACAGCTCCTAGGATAGTGAGCTCGACCCCTAGAGGTAGGGAAAGATGTTATATGGCCTATATTATGTACTTTCTTGCTCATTTTCATGGTTGGACTCTTGAGGGAGAAGCTCTTATTGTATTACTCACTGTATCTCTGCAATTTTTGGCAAAGGAAGACCAGGGTTTGCAGTCCTTTTTGGGATTCTTGTGGTCACATGTATTGATGGTGTGTTTCTCTTTGTACTTGTAAGTGTGTTATTTGAATCATTTCCTTACTTTTCCTTCTGCAAATTAGGCAAATGAAGTGTTAAAGTAGAATTCATGACTGTCATGCTCTGCTTTTAAGTTTGCTTAATATCAATGTTTTCAACTGTTTAAGGGGAATTCAAGGTTATTGCTTGCTCTCCTTAACTCCTCACCGGTCATTCTCATCCATCCATCTCTATCAAAGGCATCAATATTGTTTCCTACCTTTCCCCAAAGAACCCCCTACGAAAACTGTGTCCAATCCCCGCACCCGAAATTGCCATTCCCCAATTTTCCACCAAAACTTTAAAAATCCCAAATTTAAACCTTTTGATCAGTTTACTAGCCTAAAATCAGTGTTTCCCTATAGGTCATCTCGCCCATTGAAGATCTTTGCTGATATAGACCGGAGAGAGCCTTCTCCTGCCCCGTAGGGCTAGCTACGAGGCTAAGTGGTTTGATGTTGCCTTGAAGTTTACCTTTCTCAACCTGAGGTGAAATTTCAAGCGCTAACATATTGGCGACCATACTAGGGAGAACATCTTGTTTGTGGGTTGATGTGTTTGTTTCATAAGTCTTAGACAGAGCCTGAAGTTACGCCAGGTAGCCTTCGAAACGCTTTTGCTTTGCATTAGCGGAAGTAGATAAACGCTGCTTTAGTCAATCTCCGTGAGCTTGTGAATACAACACTTCAATTGCATTTTACCCCAGTTCATTTTCAAACTCTAAATTTTCGGATGATTAAGTTAAGAGTTTTCCAAACTGGCTTCCAGTTCTGGTCGTATATTCAAATCTCATTCATGTCCAACTGTTTTTGAGTATCTTGAAGACATTGATTTTGACGAGAGTTTTGAGTTGTCTTTGTTCAAAACCAAATCTGAAAGTGCACTTGATTCTTTAATTCCTAACCCTGATTTCGCAGCTGCTCTTGAAATTGAGAGACACAATAGATTGGTTGACAATTTCATTCTAAGATCTCTTCAGTCAGATATTCACGCTACAAATCATGCTGAGTTCGTTGAAACTATATCCGGTCATATTGGATCTACTATCACGGCGCATGAGCAGTCCAGTCCTCCTTTTATTTCTATTTCTCCTATAGTCACTTATCCCGCATCTACAGTTGGTTCACCTTCTACATCCCATACCACTTCTCCTCCCCATACTCCTCATACTACAGCTACACCTACTCCACCTGCTACTCCTAGACCCAATCTATCTAAAGCAATGGCTGCCCGGTTTGCTCCTCTTGCTCTTCCCCAAAATTTGCATGATATGCCAGCCGATTATCAAAGTAAAATTCCCATGTTTGATGGCACTCCACAAAGTATCTCTGCTCAGCAACATATTGACAAAATGACGACTTTCTTTGATCTATATGAGATAGATGAAGAAGATGTTACCATGCGATTGTTCGTGCAAACATTTGGAGGAGAAGTTAGAAAGTGGTTCAGAGGGTTGACAGCTAGAAGCATTCCCACCTTGGAAACACTTTAGAACCAGTTTCTAGATCGATGGGAAATCAGAAAGGATCCGCTTCAGATTAATGCCGAATACAACAACCTCAAGCGTAATCATGGTGAGTCGGTCCAAGACTACATTATCAGATTTAATACAGTTTACAATGCTATTCCAGATGATCTTAGGCCATCAAGAAAGTCAGCTCTTCTTAAATTCCCGGATGGTTTTGATCCGGAGATGGCTTACTCATTGAGAGATAGAGATCCTCCTACCTTGGAGGATATGCAGAAAATTGCTGTTAGTGTTGAAGCGAATCTGAATGATAAAAGAGAAAGGATGAAGGCGGAAAAGCGAGTCACAATCAAAGAGGAAGCATCCACATCATATCAGCTTCTTCGTGAAGTTGAAAAGATTAAAAGGGCACTTGAAAATGTTTGTATTGATAATCCGGAGCCTCAGATTCGTAATCCTAATTTTCGAGGTGCACAGCAGCCACAATATAGAATCAAGCAGCGTGAAACAAAGGCACAAGAGGCAACAGTTCAGCAGCAAATTAAACCTCCTTTTCAGCAGAATTTTGTTAGCCAAGAATCAGAGGATGAAGGTGATATGGTGGGAGAGGAAAATCACTTCTTCACTCCTGATGATCTGCCCACTTATGTTACAGAAGAAGATGAGTTGGTAAGTCACTCCATCATCCCTCAGGATGAACATTATATCTTGTCAAATGATGCAGCACTTGAAGAAGAAACGGAAGAGTATCAAAGAGGGTACCTAAATGCTTTATCCGCTCAGCAGAGACAATTAAGAAACCGAGTTGTTCCTATAAATCCCATTCAGAAAAGGAAAGATACTTCAGCAAAGAATGATTCGGCTTCCCCACACACAAAAGGAAAAGACATAATTGATCCTTCAACAAGTCAATCACCATCAGCAAGCAAGATAGATCAGCCATCAAGCACACCAAGAGATAAAGTTGAAAAAAGAGACAATCCGGCCAAAGAAGGTGAAAAGGTTTCAGTTTTCAGTTTGGAGAATGAAATTTCAAAGTTGAAACTGTCCATTCCTTTGACGGAAATCATGAAGAACAGCACTTACCAAGGCCAAATTTCCAAGATGCTGAATTTTGATCCAATGCTAGACACGGTGAATGTAGAAGATGATCAACCGGAATTGATCTTTGGGCCTGCTTTAAATGGTGAGTCTCCTGAAAGTGATGTTCCTCCATTCTATATCAGTCTGTGATTGCATGAATATGTTTTACATAATGCCATGTTTGACTCGGGAGCTTCGCATAATTTGATGCCGAAAGCAATTATGGAAAAGCTGGGACTAGACATCACAAGGAAATATCATGATTTGTATTCATTTGATTCCAGCCGAGTAAAATGTATTGGTTTGATCAAGGACTTGGTGGTGAGCCTAGATCAAATTCCAGCGAAGAATGTTTTGATGGATGTGGTGGTGGCGGATATTCCTCCGCGGTTCGGCATGTTGCTTTCGAGATCTTGGGGAGCGAAACTCAAAGGTACACTTCAGCTCGATTTTTCCTATGCTACAATTCTGGTCTTTGGTCAGATGAGGAAGTTATATCGGGAACAAAAGATTAAATACATGATCACTAGTAAGGAAAATCCAATCAATCATCCTGTAAATTATGTACATACAGATTTAGAGTCATTTGTTTTGTTTGCAGAGAATTTTAATGAGATAGATAGTCAGTTAGTTCAAGCAGAAGATATACCAGACATTTCAGAAAATTTCAGAGAAATTTTGAGAAAGGAAAGTGAAGAAAGGTCCGCTGTCATGAAGCCAACAGCTGAGATCAATGGGCAGCAAACAGAAAATGCAGAGACATCACATTTTCAACATTTAGAAGATGATGAGGATGGTCTTTGGACCATGGATTTTGATGGTGTTGTGGGCAGCGATGGTGCTGGTATAGGTGTGTGGATTCGAAGTCCATTTTCTATCCGAAACAAAGTCCCAAGCAAGGTACGGGTATGTTCATACAAATTGGCATTTGATTGTTCAAATAATGAGGTGGAATATGAGGATTCAGAATTTTGGAGAAAAACACAAATCAAGTCTGACCTAGCTGCAGCTCTGCGCGCGCGCGCCTGAGCCTGCTCTCGGCCCCTGGCTTCTTTCTGCGACTGCGCCTCTGCGCCTCTGCCATTAGATCTGTCCCATGGATCCTCCGGATCCTCCCGGAGGGGATCCGGATTTGCAACAGGCTTTTTCCAATCTGGTGAAATCGTTGCCTCAGCAAAGGCAAAGACCTACAGCAACTAAGTTCGTAAAGAAACTAGATGTGTTACAGGAAGTACACTTGCCTCCGACTATTCCTCGCATGGCAGCCATCTCGCTTGCAGAGAAAGGATTAATCGGCCAATTCACAGGGTTATGGCCCTCACCCAAAACTGTGCAAAGATGGGTGGAGCGTAACTGGGCAGACAAGATCCAAGGGAAAATAGCTATAAGGTTTTGTGGCAGAGGATACTTTACCTTTCACTTTGAAACCAAGGAGGACAAGGATCTAATCTTTCGAAACGGACCTTACTTCATGGATTCCAGAGGTCTCTACCTCAACAAATGGACCCCGGACTTTGATCCCGAGCTGGACATCCCAAGTGTTGTTCCTGTTTGGGTCAGACTCCCTCATCTTCCTCTTCACTGCTGGGGAGATGATTCGGTCAAAGCTATTGGGAACGCGGTCGGAAAATACATAGACCGAAGTGAACCCAAGGATAACATGCAGGCCTGTGCGCGAATATGCGTGGAAGTTGATCTGGGTCGCGGACTACCGGAGGCAATCAAACTGAAAGTGGACGACTGGTGCCATATCCAACAGCTGGACTACGAGCAGATCCCCTTCAAGTGCAAGGTATGTCACGAATATGGACATTTTGCTAATAGATGCCCAAAACTTATAAATGTAGATTCAACAGAGCAAGAAGGACAGTGGGAAACGGTAAAGAGAAAAAAATCGAACCCCCCCCTGAAGCAAGCAGAAACTGAAATTCCTGGGCCTTCCCAGCCACATCCTTCACATCCTCATTCACCGCCTCAGCACCCGCCCTCATCCCCTCAGCAGCCCCATCCTCACATCCCCTCCTCGCCCCCTCGACTCTCGGACCCCTCCATTCCCCCATCAAACAATCCCTTTGCTTCTCTTTCTGAGGAAGACCCCGAACAGGACCCCACTTCATCTGATCCGCAGCCTCACTCCTCTCCCCCTCAATCTTCTCAGCCCTCTCCTGATACAAACCCCATAAGAATCACTAGAAGTTCATCAAAGGATCATGGAGCGCCCAGCGACATCCCAAAAAAGCATGGACCTGGCAGGAAATCAGCAAAGCAGCACAGAGAAGAAAATGCTCAGAAAGATATAGCAATGGGATCCCAGACACCTATTGAATCCTACATCCTCGGACACTCGGATAAGGAAAACAACAATAAAGGTAAAGAGAGGCGGGCACCTCTCCATATCCCAGGTAAATCATGATGAAGCTGCTATCTTGGAATAGCAGGGGATTAGGGCACCCCTCCAAGAAAGCAGCCCTTAGGGAGCTGATACAAAGTGAAAAGCCTGAAATCATTCTCATTCAAGAGACAAAGCTAGAACAGTCAGAAATCAACAGACTCATTTCCCAACAAAAACAATATAGTGGATGTGCCAGTGAAGCCAGAGGAGCATCGGGAGGCATTTTAACAATGTGGGATAACAGTAGATGGAACTGCGGCCTCATCAAAATCCATCAGAACTGGATCAGTGTTAAACTGGAAAGTAAGGACAATGGAGCTGAGGTTAAAATTTATAATGTTTATTCACCAAACCATCACAGGGAAAAGGAAGTTTGCTGGAATACTTTGAACACAACTATAGAAGAAGATCAGGACAGCAATATCATTCTTGCCGGGATCTAAACCTGGTCATGCACAGTAATGAGAAAAGAGGAGGAAATTTTAACTCAGATCCTTTCAGAAGCAAGCTTGAGCATATTATGCAAGAGAAAGATCTAGTGGATATAAAGCCTAAGAACAGAAGATATACATGGAGCAACAGGCGTCTTGGAGCAGGAAACATAATGGAAAGGCTTGACCGCTTCCTCATTAACATTGCCTTTCTTTCCTCCTTCTCTTCCGGTCAGTCTGATATCCTCAACATCTCCGCTTCAGACCATTACCCAATCACTCTCACTTTGCTCAATCACGGCCAGATGGGACCCCTCCCTTTTAGATATTCTCCCCTCTGGAATCGAATCCCTGCAGCCAGAGATGCGGTGATGCATGCGTGGACCCAGCACGTGGAGGGTTCCCCAGCTTATATTTGGGAATCCAAGCTGAAGCAAACTCGGCAGGCCCTCAAATCTTGGGCAAAGAATAACTATCAGGAACCTGAGATCATCAAAAAAGACTTAAAAAAAAGTCTCGAGACAGTCCAGCAAAACATAGAGGCTTCGGGCCTAACGCAGCAAGCAAAAGAAGACGAGATTCGTTTGTATGCCCAGCTTAGACAAACAGTCAGAGATGAGGAGATTAAATGGAGGATAAAATCTAGACAGTTGTGGTTGCGTGATGGAGATAAGAATACCTCATATTTCCACAAGCAAGCTACAGTCAGGAAGACAAGAAACGCTGTGAGTAAAATCAAAGACAGTGAAGGGAAAAGTCACGAAACTCAAGAATCCATAAAAGCAGCTGCAACCACCCATTTTAAAAATTTACTATCTGAGGACAAGAGCGAGGAGGATTATTCAAGCCTACTCCAGCACATGACGCGCGATGTCACACAAGGAATGAATAGTAAGCTCACGCAAGAAATAGAAGAAGATGAGGTACAAACAGCAATCTGGAGCCTCCATCCGGACAAAGCTCCAGGTCCCGATGGGTTTCCAATAAGCTTTTATAGAGAATATTGGCATCTGATAAAAAAAGACCTTCTAAAGATGATTCGTTGGTCCCTCCGAAAAGGCAAATTGGGGGGCTTCACCAACTCAACCTACCTTGCTCTTATCCCAAAAGAAAACAGGCCTTCCACCTTCTCTAGATTTCGGCCCATATCTCTATGCAATTCTGCTTACAAAATTATTACTAAAATCCTATCTACTAGACTCAAGCCTCACCTATCCACATTAATCTCAGAAAACCAAGGTGGATTTCTGCCCAATCGACAAATATCAGACTCCATTCTTCTTGTACAAGAAGCTATACACTCTAGCAAAAGTCGAGGGGAAAAAGGCTTTGTACTAAAACTTGACCTTGCCAATGCATTTGACAGGGTCAGACATTCCTTTCTTTTTGCAGTTTTACACAAAATGGGATTCAATGCCTCTTTTATAAGCATGATTAAAGCTTGCATCTCCAAACCTTGGATTTCCCCCTTGGTCAACGGGAGACCATGTGATGCCTTTCAATCTTCCCGAGGCCTTAGACAAGGCTGCCCTCTGTCCCCGTATTTATTTATTCTTATGGCTGAATCCTTTAGCAAAGCCTTGGATTACAACCGAAGAGTTGGCCTCATCACGGGTATCCAATTTGAGCAGGGTACAAAAAACATCAACCATTCACAATTTGCAGATGACACCCTCTTGATGGGTGGTGCATCAATCACCATTGCAAGGCGATTCAAAAAGATTCTTGACCAATTTATGGAATATTCGGGAGGAAAGGTTAATCAAGTTAAAAGCTGTGTCTATGGTTGGAATGCAACGCCTCATACCATACACAACATTGCAAACATTCTTGGAGTCTCACACAAGTAGGAATGGAGTCATTTCAATTATCTTGGGATGCCAGTCGGTATTGGACCTTTGAAGATCGACATTTGGAGTGGAATTCTTGACAAAATTAAAAGGAAAATTCAACAATGGGGATCCATGTGGCTGAATCCAGCAGGCCGCTTAGTACTTCTAAAATCAGGTCTGATTTCTCTGCCCATCTACCGCTTCTCTTTGATTCAAGCTCCAATGGCTTTACATCACAAAATGGAAAAGGCTCTCAGACACTTCCTTTGGCAAGGAGGAAAGACGGAGAAAAAGAAGTTCAACTTAGTCAATTGGAAGAATGTCATCCAGCCCCTTGAGAAAGGTGGACTTGGAATAAGATCCCCTCATCTGCTAAACTTAGCCCTTGGGGCAAAAATGGTTTGGAGGTTAATTACAGGGGACTCAGCTTGGTGGAAAACAGTCCTTGAAGCCAAATATCTAAATAGTACTAGGCACCAACTGTTAGACACTAATGTTCCCAACAGGGACAGCACTAACATTTGGAAATTGTGCAAGAAAATCATCCCCCTCATGGCCCAACATATCTCAAAAATTCCCGGGGAAGGCAGCAGCATCAGCATCTCTACTGACAGAATATTAGGCCAGAGCTCTATAGGATCCAATATTGAGGCAATCCCAGCTATCAGTTGGCTCAATAACAGAGGAATATGGAGTCTAGCTCAAATAACGCAGTGGGGAAATCAAACTCAAGCTTGGACAGGCTGGGCCTTTCCGGATTACCCAAGGGAACTCGAAACAAGCTTTCTAGCCCTGAAGAATCTATTGCACAGCAAAGCTCCGGTCCAAAGAGGAATTAAAGATGGCTATCGTTGGGATCCTACAGGAACTCTCTATACAGTCAAAGCAGGGTATCAACGACTATGTGAAAGCGTTTCTCCACAGGCCACATGGGCTCATTGGAAACTGGCTTGGAAAGCGGAAGCCCCTCCCAAAGTAAAATTCTTCTTCTGGCTCCTTCTGAAAGGTAAGATCCTAACCGCAGAGAACTTAAAAAAGAGGGGTATACTGGGACCCTCCTGGTGTCCAATCTGTTGTCAAGCTGAAGAAACAATGCAACATTTGTTCCTTGACTGTCAAATAGCTAAAAAGTGCTGGAAAAACATGGCCTCAATAGGGGAGGTTGCATGGGAACCAAAGGTAACTATAGCTGAAACAGCTCTCAGTTGGAAGAAAAATTGCCCTTGGAAAGGTAAGAAGAGCAATCTAACTCAGAGGATATGGAACACAATTCCTTTAACATTGGTTTGGAGCATATGGTTGGCCAGAAATAAAAAAGTTTTTCAAGACAAAGATCACAATTTAAGGGTAATTTGCCACAAAGCTAAGAGCTTAGCAGTGGAATCAATCATCACCCGCACACAGGGCAAGATTGAGGCTCACTATTTCAGCATAGAAGAAAGAAATTTGCTTAGCTACGGGCATGACAACATTATCAGTGTCCAGGCAACAAGAAAAGAGAATTTACAGCAGAATGAAAAAAGAAATGGCTGGAAACTGAGACTTAAAGAGGAAGAATTTGCTCAATGGCTGAGCAACTGCAACAGGTTTCACATGTTTTTTGATGGAGCCTCAAAGTCTAACCCTGGTAAAGCAGGGGCAGGAGGACTTATATGTAACGGCAATGGTGAGTTGATTCTCCATTTTGAATGGGGGCTGGGTGAATTATCAAACAACAGGGCTGAAGGTCTGGCCCTGTTTCAAGGACTCACGCAACTGATCAGGCTAGGAATCAAAAAGGCAACCATCTTCGGCGATTCTGCAATCATAATCCGGCTCATGGTGCTCAGGCAGACCTCACCTAACACCCTATTACAGCAAATTAACAATAGAAACCATATACTTCATGACTTGATGGAGGAGGCATGTTACTATCATATTTTGCGTGGCCTCAACAAAAAGGCTGACAGCCATGCCAACAAGGCATGCGATCGACCCAAAGGCCAACTCAGCTGCAATGACACTGTATCAACCCACTTATTACCATGATCATGCACTCAGTTCAAGCACGGGGCACTCTAATCAACAGAATCCGCATTTGCAGGAATATCAGCAGAGCAGAAGATATTTTGGGTATGGAAGCAAAGATCTACGTCAGAAGACAGTTAGGACAGTCAGTTCAGCCCTCCTTTCTCAACGGATCTCATATTTCACACGAAAACAGTCAACTCGCACAGAACAGAGCAGGCATCGACGATGGAAATTCAATCAGAAATTGGATTGTGAAATCCACTCAAAGCATGGGAACCCGTCGAGTTGCAAGATATAATCGTCCTGCCAGACAGAATAACTGTTTCAATGCAGATATGCATTGGGTTGTGTGGATCAACCATGGAAACGCACAGGATGATTCCCGCCTCATCTGTGCAGAAGAGCTATTAATACCTGGCCTGAGACACAGTCTTCACCATTCTAGCGAAGTTCTATGTGCTAACGCTCTTCCCCTCAGCGTCTCTTCTATTCGAATTGTTTCCCCTTCTGCAAACGGTGTCGATATTCTCCCACCAGGGGTCTCAGAGGGCACCACCAGAGACAAGCTCCAAAGTTTCTGTAACAGAGAGGCGTCAGCAGTAAAGAACAGAGAGTTAGCCCATCAGAGAATTTTCATTCGAAAAGTGAAATCCATGGAGCGCCCCGAGCAATGTTTCCATTGCCGTGACCTGCAGGAAGAATTTGAAGAGGTTCGCGAGCAACAAAGGATTCTGGAAGACCAAGTCCATAGCATGGAGGCCAGGCATGCTGAACAAATCCGGAATCTGGAGGCAAAATTTGATGAGCAGTGCAGAATCCTCCACAACAAATACCGGACAGAGATGAACTTGTTTCTTCATCGAGTTCATTCTCTTCACGAGCAGTTTAGTGGTCTTAGTAATCGATGCGCTCATGCAGAGGAATCACTCTCAATTTTAAGGGATATTATGGAGAAAAAACACAAGGATGTTTCATCCTCCTCCAGTGCAAAACCAATCGAAGCTGATCAGAACCCGGAGGACTCAACAGCAAGAAAGATTAGCCATATCGAAATTGATTAGCTATGTGTTGCAGGTGTAAGTTTTGGTGTCTCCAGTTTGTGCGAATTTATAGTAGCAATAGATGTCTAATAGCTAGAAGCAATAGGATCAGGATCAAGGACTGGAATTATTTTGTATCTCCTTGGATCTGTAACGCTCAAGAAGCACCTCATGTACGGCAATATGCCTTTCTCTTTTTTTCAGACTAATACATAGCAACCGATCTTGTTAAAAAAAAAATGAGGTGGAATATGAGGCTCTCATTGCTGGTCTGAAAATCCTTCGGAAGTTGAAAGCAAAGAAGATAGCAGTATATGGCGACTCTGAGTTGGTTATAAAGCAAGTGAAAGGTGAGTTTCAGGCCAAACATCCTCGTATGCAAGCATATCGAAATGTTGTCCTAGATATCTTAAAATTGTTTTCTGAACATACTTTGACATGTGTACCCCGTATCCAAACTGGTGTTGCAGATGCATTGGCTAAGGCAGCAAGTAATCTAAAAATTCCCATGAATTCCAACAATAAGTTTGAAATATATGTGAAGCACCGTCCTACAGTTCCAGATAATCAAAGATGTTGGCAAGTTTTCCAATATGACGAAGAAATCAAGAATTTTCTGCAAGTTGAAGGTGATTTCAAAGACATCTCCATAGACACGGAAGCTGAAGGAGTAAATCAGATGGATGTGTTGCAGCTTAAGGACAATTTCATTCCTAAAGGCTTAATTCCTTTGGAAGAGTTGTTCGATCAAGATGATGTGGCCCGCAAACCCACCTTAAGGCCCACGGAACAAGGTGTCGAAGAAGTGAATCTCGGGACAGCTGAGAATCCAAAGATGGTGAAGCTATCAAAAGCATTGTCGCCCAAGGTAAAGAAAGAATATATCAGATTGTTGTCTTCGTTTTCTAATGTTTTTGCATGGGACTATTCAGATTTGAAAACTTATGACACAAGTATTACTCAGCATACCATTCCCATAAAGTCAAATCAAAAGCCTTTCCGACAAAAGTTGAGAAGAATTAATCCTAAGTTGTTGCCATTGATCAAAAAGGAAGTTAACAGGTTGTACAAGTCTGGAATTATAGTGCCAATCAGATTTTCCGATTGGATTTCCAACTTGGTGCCCATAAGAAAGAAGACCGGCGAGATTCGCTTGTGTATAGACTTTAGAAACCTGAATAAGGTGTCACTAAAGGACAATTATCCGCTGCCCAAGATGGATCATATATTGCAGCGGGTAGTTGGCGCATCAAGGATGTCTCTACTTGATGGTTATTCCGGGTACAATCCGATTTTGGTGCATGAGGACGACCGCGACAAGACTGCATTCACAACTCCATGGGGGACATTTCATTATGCCAAGATGCCATTTGGATTGAAAAACGCAGGTGATACTTTTCAGCGGGTGATGGACATGGCCTTTGCTAATGAGAAGGATGTCTTTTTGGTCGTTTATCTTGATGATTTAACTGTGTTTTCTAAATCTGATGAAGAGCATTTGTATCATTTAACAATGTTGTTTCAAAAGTGCAGAAAATATGGTATCTCATTGAATCCGAAGAAGAGCCTTTTCGCTATGAGCGAAGGTAAGCTATTGGGCCATATCATTTCTAAAGATGGTATTCGTATAGACCCTGCACGTGTGGAAGCAATTCAGCAGTTAGAGCAACCCCGAAACAAGAAGGAGATTCAGTCCTTTAATGGCAAGTTGAATTTTTTGCGTCGCTTTATTCCTAATCTTGCCGAACATCTCAGAGAAATAACCAATATGCTCAAAAAGGACAGCCAGCTCAAATGGACCGAAGAGGCGGTAAAGTCTTTCAATTTGGTAAAGTTAATTTTATCTTCAGCCACAACTCTATTCAGCCCGGATTATACACAAGATTTTATTTTATTTTCATTTGCTTCTGAGCATACATTGGCAGCTGTGTTGATGCAAAAGAGAGATGGAGTTGAGAAGCCCATAGCTTTTTTTAGTCGTATCATAAGGGATGGAGCACTGAAGTATAATATCATTGAAAAACAAGCATTGGTGTTGGTAAAAGCTTTGAAAGATTTCTGTGTATACATATTAAATTCTCATATTTTGGCATATGTTCCTAATGGTCATCTCGCCCATTGAAGATCTTTACTGAGATAGACCGGAGAGAGCCCTCTCCTGCCCCGTAGGACTAGCTACGAGGCTAAGTGGTTTGATGTTGCCTTGAAGTTTACCTTTCTCAGCCTGAGGTGAAATTTCAAGCACTAACAGAACCTCCAAAATATAATGCTTGATTAGTGGTACCTCTAAAAAACCTAAGAACCCACTACACTACCATCCAATGCTCTTTACCTGGATTGTTCATATACCTTGTCAAAACTCCCACCGCATGTGCAATATCAGGCCTTGTCCACACCATTGCATACATTAAGGTTCCAACTACTGACGAGTATGAAACTTTAGACATGTAGTTTATCTCTCTCTGAGCCTTGGGACACATCTCCTTAGTTTGAAATAGCTATCCAAAGGTGTACTAACTTATTTTACGTTTTTCATATTAAATATTTCCAACACATTTTCTATGTACTCACCCTTAGACAACGTTAATTTGCAATTTTTCTTGTCTCTAGTTATTCTCATGCCAAGGATTTGCTTTGTAGCACCCAAATCCTTCATTGCAAATGAATTAGCCAATTTTCCTTTGAGCAAATGTATTTTCAGCATGTTAGATCCTACAACAAGCATGTCATCTACATACAATAGCAATATAATATAATTGTTATCATTTTGTTTCTTAAGATAAACACAATGGTTAGAATAACATCTAGTATAACATTGTTCAAACATAAACCTGTCAAATACCAATGCCTTGGAGCTTGTTTTAAGCCATTTAAGCTCTTCTTCAACTTGCACACTAATTTTTCCTTCCCTTTGACCTCATACCCTTGTGGTCATTGCATACAAATATCTTCCTCTAAATCCCCATGGAAAAAGGTTGTCTTTACATCTAACTATTCAAGATGCAAATCTTCTACTACCACTAGACTTATAGTTCTTATTGAATTCATTTTAACAACATCAGAAAATATTTCATCCAAGTATATGCCTTTCTTTTCTGCAAATCCCTTCACAACAAGTCTAGCCTTATACCTCTTTTTGCCCCCATCTTCTTCCTTCAACTTGTAAACCCATTTATTTTGCAATGTTTTTTTTACCTATAGACAACTTGACTAAATCCCAAGTCTCGTTATGTATCAAGGAGTCCATTTCTTCTTTCATGGCTTACTCCCACTTATTTTTGTTTTCCACTTGCATTGCTTCTTCATATCCTTCTAGTTCACCATAATCAGTCAACAATACATAATATAATGAAGGAGAGTATTGTTCAGGGGCTCTACTTATTCTAGTAGATCTTCTTACAACACTAGGAGGAGTTTGAGGTGTTTTATTGTTGTTGATCATTATGATTTCTTGGCACCTTTAAATTTACTTTTTTTTTGTGATCTCATCAAGCATTGTGTATTATGTGTTTTCCTTTTCCTGTTTCTTTCCCTGCAACTGATATTTGTACAACACCCTTTCATTGAATACCACATCTCTACTCCTGATTGTTGTTGGGAAAAGTATCCAATACGGAATGACCCTATCCCACTCTAAGGGTGATAGTTCCTTAGCAACAATCAAAGCAAAGCTATCTGAGATTACTTCTTTATGAGATGTAAAAGAGGGGAGAAAGAGATCCACTAACCGATGTCTTTCGCTAATGATTGATCCAATCTTCTCTCCTTGCTGCTTGCCCCCCAGCTCCTGGCTCTTTCACTGGCCCAGCTACACCAAGATCCTGCAAAATGGCAAGAGAGGGAAACTACAAGAAGCATACATTCATAATTGATTCAAGGATTAGAATAAATCAAATACACAAGTATAACAACACACCATTGAGACACATGCATATAGAAGAACCTCAAATGCTTTATTAAGGGAAGAAGTAAGGTTCAGGAAGTGATACAACCATAAAAGGCCTAATCCAGCATCACCTTCCCAGCAGAAAGAAATCTCCTCTTCACCTCCTTCAAAGCAAATCACCCAATAGTTCTAAACTCAAACCAACAGCAATTCTTTACATTCACAAGATTCCAGCCCCCCTAGACCTCATGAGAGAGATCTATATATAGGAGATTTGGAGAAAGGATGAGTCAGCTTGAGGCTAGCATGAAGCTGACTAGTGTCCTCTCTCACTTCAGTTATTCTTCAGTTCTTGAGTCCACTTGGAGGTTCTTGCTTCCACTTGGAGATTTAGAACCTCTTACTCATCACCAGTCGAATTCCTTGATCCAAGTGTCATTTTGGAAGCTTCCTGGGCATTGACTCATTGAGGAATGAGACTTCCACATGTCAAAACTCGCTCAACGCAGGTAGCCTTTGTTGGAGTTGACATTCAACGCAGGTGGTCCATGGAGCAGTTGACATTCAGCGCAGATGCTCAGTGGAGCAGTTGACATGATCCAGAATTGCCTTGATTTTGAGTAATTTTCAGTGGAGAACTTGTTTGGATTGTTGTGGTTTGCTAACCTTGTTCCCCTAGGGGTAGGAACAACATGTTTAGGGACTTTGGATCCCTTAGATTATGGACATTTCATGTTTCATGCTGTAAGGCACAAAAATGTCTATAACAGTTGCCCCCTAAAGTATGAGGTCGTTTATCGGGTGAAATGCTTTATCAGGAGGATCCGAAGTTCATTCAATCGTTGAGAGGTGACCTGTAATAAGATACAATACAATACATTATTTTTCATACTACTTTCACGATCTAGCTGAGGCAGGCATTCCCATGCTCAACTTTATAAATACATTTTCCTGTACATAGAACAGACAATCGTCTGATGGTAGACTGATAATTCTCTGTTGAAATTATCCTCCTTTGAGTAGGATGATCATCTGCTGCACATGTCAATGTCTTTATTTCCTGAATATATATCGCAGCCCGGATGGATGAAACTAGATCCGGGGTCTTCAAACTCGTCTGATCTTCACTCTAAGTACAAGTCGATCCATGTGAGAATTTCTTGGAGTCGAACATGGAAAGACATCGCTTGATTACCAGTCAATGATGTAAACTGTTAACAAGCGCGAGAGGAATCACCGATAATGATGATGACCCTCAAGGTACGGCAGTACAATCCACGTGGTGTGAATAAAGGACTTGGCGTCGAACACAACACAAAATCTTTCGGTCGAAGGTCATTGATGTATACCTGTCGCCGGAAGTGAGAAACTTGCCATTGAGGCATGCAAGCTTCAAAGTACTGAGGGGGTTGTTCCTAGATCAACTTCCTGGATAATGAGCTGAAGTCGACAAGAAGCGATCCGTCAAAGGAGGGCCTTAATGAATCCCACATCAGTGACACGGAACGGAGCTAATGATTGTGATGAAAGTGAAAACGATCTGTGAAATATGATTCAGGGTGGCGGTCATGAAAGGATGAAAGATAATGTATGGTAGTGGATGGGACACGGTTGACTCTTTCTGAACAACATCTCTTGAACATATAATGACACTGATGCGATGGATCGGTAGCATTACCCCAAAGGTGGATGGTTTGGCGAGACCATGGTGATGAGACCGGTGAATGAAACAACCCAACCCGATGTGGTACGGAGGAAAAGTGTCATGTTCAAGAGCGACTTGCTACCATTAAAGCTTTGAGGTTCTCCCAATTTTTCCCCAGTCATTTCTGACCAGTACCTCTTTATTTTTGTCAAGCTTGAGGAGGATAACATATGCTTGTTCTATAACCTGCCCTTCGGGCAAGCCCATCGCTATGTTTTAACGAGCCTAGCGATAGGGAAACTCGTTCTCGTCTAAAGACAAGTTTGTCGCTATTTAATGCATTTTAACGAGTCTAGCGACAAAGACAACTTGGTCCTTTTCATTTTTAGAGAGTCTGAAAAGGTACGTAAAGTTAACTCCAAAGGTCCTTTTTCGTCATCTAATCCCTTAAGTCCGAAAAAGTATAAAACAATACAGAAGGGATGAATGTTCGATAGTTTTATCGAGCCGAACCAGACAAGCGCTCGATCTTTTTGTGCAATAATCCCTCAGGTCCAAAAAGATTAAAATCTAGAGGAGGGATAGCTCTTCCGGTCATTTTAACGAGCTGGAAGGCCAAAAACTCAGAAAACTTTTCATATTTTACGAGTCAGAAGAAAAGAGCTCAAAGAAGACTCGTATTTTGAGGAACGAGTGATAAACAGGGATAGCAGCAGATTCCAGTTACAGGTTGGAATTTTCCAATCACGGCAGTGTCACAAGGATGGCTAGGTGAAATCACTCTTCGCAGCTGTTCCTCAAAATAGGTAAACAATCAAGTGGAGGTGAATGATCGGCCAAATGAAAAGTGGAGGTGACGATGCAAACACGACCAAGGCTTTTATGGCTGATGAATTTACGGTCTCAAATGGTTATTTACCGGTTCATTTTTTCTGGATGAGTTTGAACTCTGGGGGGAAGCTTGCTCACGGGTGCATTTATTTTTTAACGAGCATGAACTCTTGCTAAAACTGCTCAATTGTGCGTTTATTTTTTAACGAGCATTAACTTTGCTAAAACTGCTCGTTGATAAGTTTGCATGCCCCCAGCATAATAACACAAATCGAGGTGCATGCCCCCAAGCTTCATTGCATTCAACTCGGTGGTTGGAATGAAGGTTTACCTTTGAGATTTGGAAAGGGGGTTTGTTTCATTTTTTAATGAGGTTGACACAGTAAAAGAACTATCCTCATGACTCCTTGTTTCATTTTTTAACGAGGTTGACACGAGACAAGAACCGTCCTCTGAGCCCACTGTATTTACAGTATTTCTATTAGGGCGATGATCCATGCCGACAAAATATTTAGGAATCTTCTGAATCCATTAGATACAGAAGATTTCATTTTGTAGGTTTCCACCGTGGCCACTCCCGCCAGATTACTTGGAGGCGGTAGGGCGAAAGTACCCATTAAGGCAGGGTCTTTTAGGAGGCCTACCCCAATATTTTGAAGCGAATGATCGCTTCCATGGATCATTGGAATGCTTCCCGTAACTTGTGAACTGTCGGGGAGGAAAGTTTGTTGGTCGACGACTGTAATTCTTCCTTGAAAGGGAAATGCAATCTTCCTGAAGTAGGTCGACACAACTGCGGCCATGGCATATATCCAGGGCCTTCCCAGTAGGATGTTGTAATCGAGGTTTCCATCAATTACTTCAACATCAATTCCTACTGTTTTGCCCCCCAGTTCAACTTGCAAGTTACTTAAAATCCCGTATGGAGTGTATGATCGTCCATCAAATGCTTTTAACGTAGTTGATGATTTCGACAAGGGTGGTGAGCCTAAATTTTTCCAACAACTCATCGACATAAGACATGTAGATGCCCCCTCATCAATAATTGTTCGATGAACAGTTTTGTTGAGGGCTTTCACTTGAATAAGGAAAGCTAGTTGAGCTGGTAACTGAGGGTCATATCCTTTATGATCAAAGGCCACAAGATTGGAATCCATTGGGCCAATCCCACCTATTGCTGATAATAAAGCTTGCTCTTGGGAGGGGCAATTTTGCGGTACCTCAAGTGTCAACATAGCGGACGACGATTGAGCCAGGTCCTCTATTATATTATAATTCTGTGCTATTTTGGCACGAGGATTAAATGTCGATTTGCGTACTACTCCCTTTGGCGACTTTATCATTGGTTCAGGAATGTTGGGTGGCACAACTTTGGTTAAAGTTGTCGTCGAACTACTAGGTTGTTCATTAGCCTTGTTATTCGACAGTCGTGGATTCCCGTAATCTTTATTCCTTGTCAAAGTATCATTTTGCTGCTTCGAGACAGACAACATAAGCACTTGGGATCGGGAAGCATTTTGATTAGCAACCAGATTTTGACCTGGGTTGGGAAACGGATCAGTCAATACTGCTGGGGTTTTTGAACTCTTAAAGAGTTTCTTAACTTCAGCTATATGTGGACAATCTTTCGTCCAATGATCCTCTTCGCATATATGACACCCTGCCGGGGGTTTCCTTTTTCTCCCTTTCTTTTTCTTCTTGCCCCCTGGTTGCTTCAGTTGTTTGCCCTTGTCAGTCAACATGGCATTTACTTCTGAGGCAAGAAGTTCTTCATTTGCATTTTGACTAGAAATTTTGTGTTTTCTAATCACGCCATCGCCGGCGTGAGAGTCATTGTTTGATTTAGGAGGAGGAGGAATTGAGAATTCCGGTCTAGGGGCGTCAGGTATTTTGTCGTAGAGCGTGCCGGACTGAGTATAGACCAAGTCCAGATATTTCGCACGAGCGATAACCTGCTCTTCCGTTACGACTCCCCCCTTTGCCACATCTTCCGTGATGGCAGGAAGTAATGACTTGATAAACCATTCAGCTAATAGCTGATCGGGAACGTACGTTTTTACCATCCTGCGACGACGTCGCCACTCATGTATATGATCAGATATGTGGGTGGCAGTCGTCTGTTTGAAGTTGGTAAGGAGTTATGTTCCCGTTTCATACCTTATTGGTAATTGAAAATGGGTTAAAAAGGTTGTGGCTAAGGTACTGAAGTTGTCGAACGAAGCTCTAGGAAATTCAATGTACCATTTTGCCGCTGGACCCGTTAACGTCCTCTGAAAGAGGCGAAGTCTTATCGAATCATCATTCAGGGTGTTCGATGAACACCATAGACGGAATGTCATCACATGATTCGACGGGTCTTCACCTGGATTTCCATTAAATTTAGGAATATCTGACGGAAGTTTATGTGGAATCGCTGGCCACCAAGGGGCATAAGCAATTGGATCATTCGTCAGCCGGTTTAGATCTGGTAATTCTAGAGTTGCTACAAAGGGCAACTGTTGATTCAGGTTAGGCGAAGCATACCCAGGATAAGATGGGATCGCCTGAGCAATGGGTCTTTGCAAACCAGCATAATGCTGGCAACTTTGACAAGTTTGATGTGCATAACCATTATAGTATGGTTGCCCATTACTTAAAAAGACTTGTTTCTCAGGTCCTTGATATGATTGCTGGAATGGCGGTTGTTGAGATTGAACCAGCTCTGGTTGTTGGACCATTTGTTGTTGACCAATACTGGATGATTGACCAGGATGAGGAGTCACAGTACTTGTTTGAGCCTGAGTCACTCCAGATAAGGAGGCACTACCCTGAGATTGTGATTGAGTCGTTGAGACAAGAGGTTGTTGTATTGCAACCTGAGAAACTTGGGGTTGACACACAACAGGTCGAGCTTGTACTTGCGACACATTCACTATAGCAGGTATGGTGGGAATATTCGACACAGGGTGTACTAGTTGCATTGAATATACAACCCCTGGTTGTTGAGGCAGTATTGGTACCCAACCGCTGGATGTAATTCCAGTTTGACCTGAACTTTGTTGTAAACCCCCATATGGTTGTTCTCTGGGAGGGAACAATGAAAGAGCATACTGCCCTCCATATGGTGGAAATCCAGTACTTAAAGGGTAAATTGGCCTTTGAAGACACATTGGATCAATTTGTTGAGTTTCAACATAAGAAATACCAGATGATAATCCGGATGAAGAAATAGGAACTAACCATGTCGTCGTCTCTGATTGGACTCCGGCTTGTTGTTGACAATTTGCCGGGATAGATGGTATACCAGCGAACATCGTTGGAGTAGCAGCAGGAGGCTCTGTTGCTGCTGTGTCGAACGACACAGTCCTAGATGTCGACGGTTGTTCAGACATATCTAGTCTATCCAAAAGATTTCTTAGCGATTCTACAAGAACTTACGATGCCAAAAGACTAACTTCGAAGATCAACGAGGGAATGGTGATGATTATCCCGTTTAAAATAAATTGTTAACGACGCTTTAGACACAACTTGCTTTTTCAGTTTTAAAGAGTCGAGAAAAAGCTAAAGATGACTCTAGTCTCCTTCGATGTTTTAACGAGCCCGAAGTGACAAATGCTTGGATGGACTTTTTCTGTTATAGAGTCTGAAAAAGGCCAAAAGAAACTGCTCTGGAGATCTAGGCAGAGGGTGTGCCAAACTTTTCGCAAAACCACAGAATACGTTTTACGGTACGGGTGGTCGATCTTCGTGAATGCTGTGTTCACTGCATTGCGATCAGTAAGGCGGCCGACACGACTTCCTATGGATAAAGGCTTTGTTCCTATAGGGGTCTCCCAATATATACCCGACGGTACGTGAGAGCACAAGTCCGTATTGATACTTATCGCTTCACCGTGGAGGAATCACCCAACCACTCAACGCTAAGATATCACGTTTAACGACGCCGGAACACGTCTCTAGCTTAGACCTCTATGTGTTTGCGTTATGTTTCAAAGCGTTGTTATGTAAATTCAATTTATTTTAGGTTGATCTTGTCTAGCAGTTTGCCTTTATGGATCACCACGAGATGTATGGTACAACTCCTAAATGCAGTCTAAAGATGAGAAGCAAGCTTTTTCAATCTTTTCAACTTATGAAAATCTTAACTACTGAGGGAAAAGAAAGACATCATCTTTTCACACAGATCATAGAGCACACACTAATGCACTTTTCCTAAATCAACATGCAAGCTGTCAAAATGCACATGCACAATGCAGGTATTTCTTTTCTCTTTCTTAATGTTGATGTACTACAAAAAGAAAGCTGTTGTATAACTTTGAATTCAATTTCAAGTGAAAGCAAACAAGCTTTTGTCCAAAATCAAAAGACACCTTAAGATTTACTTGTTTCAACACTAGAAATACATACATTCAAACCATATGACGAAAGCAAAAGCTCAATCAGCTATGAACAGCAAACAAACTAACTCTTAAGATCAGAACGACACTTATCACAGGTCTAGATCTAAGAGGCCACAGCAAGATTAGTTCACTTTTGTTATGGGAAACTGAAAATGATGTAAGAAATACACAAAGAACAAATACAGTTTCTTTATACAACCGAGGAGGAATAGTGGCAAAGAAAGGTGGTTTCAGATAGGTACATTGACTGATAACAGGCTGCAAAAACAGGGATGAAAACAGGGCAACAGAAAGCAGAGAACCCCAGTTGCACAAGGCCACACTGGTTCAGCACAGGTGGAACACTGTCAGTTTGACATTCAGCGCAGGTAGCCCCTTCGGGACCTGCGATGAAATGCAGACTGCCTTCACAGTGCCTGCAATGAAGAGAGAAACTCTCGTTTCTCTTGGTTTCCGGGTTACAGATTGCTCAAAAATCAACAGTTTTTGGCCAAATCAAAGCTACCAATCAAGTACACACTAAAGGATGATTCAAAGTTCAAAGGAGGATGAAAAGCTATCACTAAGAGCTGTTCATAGTCCTTGTGGATCAGCTCTTCAAATCATAAACATGCCCAGAAACTGAGCTAGAGTAGTTGCCCTCTACTTTGCATTTGAATGATCCAAATGCAGTTCGATTCGGTACTCCCTGTGTTTAGGAAATGAATAGCAAAAAACACAAACAACCAACAAGATACGTTCCCCAGCGGAGTCGCCAATTTGTTGTTGGGAAAAGTATCCAATACGGAATGACCCTATCCCACTCTAAGGGTGATAGTTCCTTAGCAACAATCAAAGCAAAGCTATCTGAGATTACTTCTTTATGAGATGTAAAAGAGGGGAGAAAGAGATCCACTAACCGATGTCTTTCGCTAATGATTGATCCAATCTTCTCTCCTTGCTGCTTGCCCCCCAGCTCCTTGCTCTTTCACTGGCCCAGCTACACCAAGATCCTGCAAAATGGCAAGAGAGGGAAACTACAAGAAGCATACATTCATAATTGATTCAAGGATTAGAATAAATCAAATACACAAGTATAACAACACACCATTGAGACACATGCATATAAAAGAACCTCAAATGCTTTATTAAGGGAAGAAGTAAGGTTTAGGAAGTGATACAACCATAAAAGGCCCAATCCAGCATCACCTTCCCAGCAGAAAGAAATCTCCTCTTCACCTCCTTCAAAGCAAATCACCCAATAGTTCTAAACTCAAACCAACAGCAATTCTTTACATTCACAAGATTCCAGCCCCCCTAGACCTCACGAGAGAGATCTATATATAGGAGATTTGGAGAAAGGATGAGTCAGCTTGAGGCTGGCATGAAGCTGACTAGTGTCCTCTCTCACTTCAGTTATTCTTCAGTTCTTGAGTCCACTTGGAGGTTCTTGCTTCCACTTGGAGATTTAGAACCTCTTACTCATCACCAGTCGAATTCCTTGATCCAAGTGTCATTTTGGAAGCTTCCCGGGCATTGACTCATTGAGGAATGAGACTTCCACATGTCAAAACTCACTCAGCGCAGGTAGCCTTTGTTGGAGTTGACATTCAACGCAGGTGGTCCATGGAGCAGTTGACATTCAGCGCAGATGCTCAGTGGAGCAGTTGACATGATCCAGAATTGCCTTGTTTTTGAGTAATTTTCAGTGGAGAACTTGTTTGGATTGCTGTGGTTTGCTGACCTTGTTCCCCTAGGGGTAGGAACAACATGTTTAGGGACTTTGGATCCCTTAGATTATGGACATTTCATGTTTCATGCTGTAAGGCACAAAAATGTCTATAACACTGATGATTTTATGGTTTTCATAATCATATAAGCAATAGCCAAAATCATTAACACCATATCCAAAAAAGGTACACTTCTTTGATTATTCTTCAAGCTTTGTTCTATTTTCTTTATTGAGGTGGACAAATGCATCACAACCAAAAGAATTTAGAAATTAGTAGTTTACATTCTTGCTTGTCCATGCCTCCTTTGGAAAACCACAATATAAGGAAAGTGAAGGCCCTCTGTATATTAGATAAACAACAATATCTACAACATTTGCCCCAAAATTGTAAGGGTAATCCTACATGCAATATCATACATCTTGCACTCTCCATTATTGTCTTTTTAATCCTTCCGAGCACACCATTTTCTTGTGTTGTTTCTAGAACTGTCTTCTCTCTACGAATTCCATGGTATGAACAATAATTATCAAACTCCTTGTTGTAGTATTCACCTCCGTTATCTGATCTGAGACACTTCAACTTCATTCATGTCTCATTCTCAACCAAATCTTTCCATTTCTTAAAAGTATCAAAGACATCGGATTTATTTCAAATACAATAAATCTATGTTTTCCTAGTTGCATCATTGATAATAGTAACATAATAATGAGAGCCACCGAGAGATGATACCTGATCCGTTCCCCATACATCTACATGCACAAGTTCTAATTTTTCACTCTTCTTTTCTTTGCCAACTCTAAGAAATTTGACTCTCTTCTATTTTCCATAAACACAATTCTCACAGAATTCCAAATCGATATGCTTCAAACCTGGCTACAAATTTCTTGAGTGAAGAATATGAATTTCCTTCTCACTCATGTGCCCAAGCCTATGATTCCACAATGTTGTATCTTCTCCTCTAGAGGTTAAAGCATTGGCAAAACCAGAAACATCATTGTATAAATATAATGTACCTACCTAATCTCCTTTTTCTATTACAATTGCTCCTCCAATGATTGTCCATGTTTTGTTTGTAAATGTAGTTACACAGCCTTCACCTCCCAACTCCCTTGTTGAAATTAGATTTTCTTTAGATCTGGAACATGCATTGCCTCCTTTAATAGCCATTATTTTCCATTTTGTTGCTTTATAAGTACCTTACCCATTCCAATCATTTTACAGGGTTTATCATCACCTAGACGAACCTATCTAAAATATCCTTAAACATAGTCATGAAATTTTTTCCTATCAAGTTTGGCATGGAATGAAGCCCCTGAATCTAGCAACCAGACATCAATAATGTTTTCTAATGAAAGAATCAAAGCATTTGCAACACATAAACTATTACATTCACTTCCTGATTGTTCTCTTGTTGTCTATATCCTTCTTTTCCCTTCTGAGACTTACAGTCTTTCTTCAAATGTCCTTTCTTCCCACATTTCTAGCACACTATTCCTTATCTGCAATTGGATTTGTCTTTCCTTGACTTACTATGATATCCTGGGCTCTTTGCTCTCTCTATTTTTCTTCCCTTAACAACATCACCAACGACATCATGAAACTTTAAAGTACTAGATCCAAATACAAAATTATTGATAGCCATGACTAAGCCATTCCAGTTTTCTGGCAATGAGCACAAAACAATAGATCCCTAACTCCATCATCAAAATTTACCCCTATAGAACTTAACTAACTGTTAACCATGTTAAATTCATTTAAATGATCGACAATAAATCCACCTTCTAACATCTTCATATTAAACAAGCACTTCATAAGAAATAACTTGTTTGAGGTCGAAGGATTTTCATATAATTTCGCAAATGCCTTCATTAGACCTTATGTTGTCGTTTCCTTTGAAATGTTGAAGGCCACCAGCGCTACCAGGCATAGCCGCATTATTCTTGGTGCCCTTCTATCAAGAATCTCCCATTCATCGTCCATCATACTCATCGCCTTCTTTGTTTTTCCACTCAGTGGTAGGTAAAGATCATTTTAATACAAGTAGTCCTCCATTTGCATCTTCCATAGCTAGTAGTTTTGGCCACTGAATTTCTCAACCCTAAACCTACCATCTTCTTCCATTTCTCCCACTCGAACCAGGAACCCTTCTTTCCTGCGAGTTTATAAGCCAAATAGGCCTTTAGCTCTCACACGAGTTGTGAGAAATTAAATAACAGAGTAAGGAAACACATAAAATATTGCAGAAACACAAACACAAAAAAAAACATAAAACAAGAGAGACACAAATATGTGTGGTTCGCCTAATTTGGGCTACATCCATGGAGAAACAACCAATCCTTCCTTTTATATTATCCCATAAACTGGAGGGATACAACCTATATCACATTCATTGTAACCTCCTCTTTTCTCTCACATAGTCTCCTTTGTTTTCATCACATAATAATACACAGTCATAATACAATTCCCTCATATAAGCCAAGGGTTGTCTTCTAGGGCAAAAAAACCCTAAATTAACATAATTTCTACCGTCAAATCTTCTGCCTAATGAATGGCCTAGATTGACTATAAAATTACAATATTTTATGAGGCAATTTTTCACAAAAATTTTCTTTCGAGGGCAATGCCCTCAAACCCCCGCCAAGAGGGGCTAAAAGGGTGTTGTCGCACCCACCCCCAATTGTAGTAGACCCCCCTGTCAGAGACTTGGATCCAAACATCGCTGAAACAAGACCTCTGAATCAGGAAGATAATCAAGTTCCACACCCAACAATTTTCATTGAAACCTTTCCAATAAGTAATCATGCACCTAAAATGAAGTTTTATGCAAAATTTATGACCTCAATAAGGTAATAACCCAAATATTCTCCACAAATCTAAGTGGCAACCATGCCAATGATTTGGATATGGGGAATTGGTAGTGTGTGGGAATTCACTAGCAACTTTTATAAGCATCATGGAGGTTCCAAGTGGGTTTTAAGACCTTAATCCTAACTATAATTCTAGCCATTAAAATACCTAATAGAAGGGAAAATGATTCAATTTATCACTCGCCGCTTGTTGATCCATCACATGAGTAGGAGTGGAGGAAAGACATATTGTATAGTACTATAGAAGGCTATAGGGTCTGATAGCTTCATAATAAGTTTGGTCAACTAAGGTCTCATAACTTCATAATAAGCTCTTTCAACTTTGTACATTGTATTGTGATATCTATAATATAAGAACACAAAAAGCACATAACTTCATTGAATATTGGTTATTTACAACTCATGTCTAAATAATTAGAAATTAATTACAAAAATATCTTAATACTCATGAAATAACAATTATATTATATTTATATTAATATACCATTAATTTGAAATAATTTTTTTTATATATTAATACTTACATTTTTATTTTCTCTTCTAATCAATTTTTAATAACAATAATGATCGAATTTTATTTAAAAAGGTGTTACAATGATAACTTGGCTATATTTATATAAAATGAAAATAAAAAGTTGTTTTCTTCGAAATGTTCCCATCCCAAACATTAGGATTTTTTTTTAATCCAACTCCTTGCACTGCCTTAATGGTGATGAAAAAATGACAAAAAAAAGAATGGGTTTAAGTGAGATGGAGTTGAGATTTTCTTTTTACCCAACTTCTTGCATTGTCTTCATAGTGATGAAAATATGTCAGAAAAAATGGGCTCGTTGGCACACAATTCCAATTGTATCGATGACCATAAAAGTGAATGATTTGAATTTGTTATAGAATCCATAATGTTCCCAAACAATAGACAAGTGTGTCCATTAATATAGAAGGGAATTTAAGTAAATAATTCGATTTTAATACCTATCATTTTCAAAATTCCACATCTATATTTTTTTTTTTTGTAAACACACATGTTTCTAAATGTTAATAGAGCACAAATACATATTTAGAGTCATTGGAGTTAATGGAAACACAAATACATATATAGAATTATTAGAAATATGTTAAGGATGTGTACAATTCCATATTTATCATTAGAAATATGTTAAGGATGTGCACTTGAACATTTTTGTCAACTTCTTTACTACATTACAATCTCATAATTTGAATATGGATAACTTATATGATTTTCATCTAGTAACACATTCCTTTCGAAAAAAAAATTGGATCCTTATATTTTAGAACTCTTTGTATTGCATTTTGCATTTTTGTTATATATATATATATATATAAAACTCTTTGTATTACATTTTCAATTTTTGTTTTTTAATATATTTTTAATTGAGTTATATAGTTTTAAATTGATGCATAAAGCATTATTAAATTCATATTTTATGCGAGGGATGAATATTAATTAGATTAATTTATAAAGTAAGAGTTATGGAATATATTTTCAAGTATTAGAAATAAATTATAAATAGCAGTATAATTAAGGATTGAAACTATTTTTTATTTAATAATTATAATTATTAGCATCGAATTTTTAAGGTCTTTATTAATTCATGCATTAAATTGACATATGAAATTCACTTATTTGTAGGATAAACAATTTCTTAATTTGATTATTAAAATTTATAAAAATGTATATACTCTATCCTCTCTCAATTTGAAAATGTATATGAAATTAGATTATTTTTAATTAATAAACTAAAGAATTAAGACCCCAAAATATCTAACAAAAATTATACATGGAATGATATGTTGTTGTAAACAACCAATGACCTTTGTACCACACATCGTTTGGGTAAGTGAATTCTTAAAACCCTCATTAATTATGTTGATGGGTGTGTCTATTTTGAAATAAGGCTTCCATAATTTTAATTTAGATATTAATAATTATTAGGTGGATGGTAAGGATTTAACCTCCATGGAAAATTCTAGAATATTCTTAGAAATAGTCACATATCAAAGTCTGAAAATTATCTCAAAAGTAGTTATGATCTCTCTGCCCTTTTAATTAAATTGATTAACTAAAAAAATATCATATGAGCGTGTGTCATATGAAATCGATTATGGTTTTGGGGGAATGTGGTAATAGTAAGTCATGGTACTGTAACAAAGTCTATTTATAGGTTAAGAATCTCCATAGTAAAAAATATTGTTACATTTTTTTTAAATGTATATATGTTAACTCAATATTAATTATTTTTATAACTAATAATAGTATAATAATTTAAAATAAAGTTATAATTTAGTGATTTTTTATGATTATTTTAATCTTAACAAAGTGAGATGTATCATAAGGTAAGTGATTTTGATGTCGATTCGCATTTACCAACTATTTAATTATGCCAAAGACATTTTTTTAGGGAGTAGTTCTATTTGAGCCTTTGTCATCTATCCATATCCACTTAGAGTTTGCCATGTGTTCCAACAAATCTGTCAAACCATCCATTTGTATTCTTACAATTCACAGGATATGCACTCTATTATGCCATGACAATAAATGGATATCAAGCTGACATATATGAAAAAAATTGAACTTCAAACCCATTTTGGAATGGAGGAATATTGTGCCAAAATAATCCTTAATGACAAATTTAGCCCTTCAATTCCATATTCATTGGTCATCAAACAATTTTTCTATTCAGCGTTGCCAGAAAAAATTCATGTGTCGATCAATTGGCACCCTTGCCTCAATAACACACAGACCTCAACTCCTTTCAAAGTCTCAACTCTACATGTGGCGTCATTTGTGGGACTCGAACCCACGACCACAAGGTGACATCCCCTATGCCATCCTCTACTTCCATGCAAGGCCTAATCAATGCCTAGACCTTTTATCTTATGCCCAGCTCTCGTATTGGGCTTCCTTTTTGGCATTTGGGATTTACTCCTTCCAGTCCTCATTCTATAACTATCAAACAACACAACACTCTCATGAATGACAGTGTTTTCCTTTGTCACCCTAAATTACCTACCCCAATCTCTTTGCAACCTCAACCAACTCTCTGATGGGTGGTGGTGGTGGTGATGGTGATGGTTATGGAAATTGACGGGACTAGTTCTCATCTATCGGGCTCATTATTTAACAGGGCCACCAACTCCTTTACTGGCACTCACAACGGGCTCTCGAATATTGGGTGTCAATGGTTCTTAGCCCACTACCACATACTCCTCTTTGGGTTTCTATGTTTTGAAGTCCCACAAGACATCAACCTAATGTCACATCAGTCTTGCTTCCCCTCTAGGTATTTGCCTCTTTGCAACACACGTTCCCCATGGTCCTAGTGGGCGACGAAACGTGTGACATAAAACCTTCCATTACTTGGCTTCGTTAGTTGATGGGAATTCCCACCACCCTTCACTACTCCTCAACTCTTCAAGACTTCCTGAGTCGACAGTAGAGCAGTGATCAATATGCAAAGAATGCGAAATTATCCATTTTTTGAGCCCATCAATTGACGGGGTTGTTTGCCACTCATTGGTGGACTCCGACCTTCAAAAATTTTTCAGTGGATCTAGATGGAAGTTGCTCAATGATAAAGGGTCTCATGCTCTGTAAACTTTTTCTTGATGTCAATTTATTGGCCTGCTGACTCTCAATGGAGTACTCACTCTTTATCAACAACCAACCTCTAGCTTTTCCATACCTTTGGTTACTCGATCCCTTCACCACTTTGGACCTCTCATACTTGGCACACATATGCATATACATAGGCTCAAGGGAACTTCAAGGACACCTCTGCTTGACTGTGGGGCTCAACTATCTACACCCACAATCCTACACTCGTCCCAACATGAAATTCCTAGGCACAATACTCATAAAGGTTAAACACAACTGGAGGATAATTACCACAATCTCCATTAACATGAAATATCTATACAATATGGCCAAATTTATATAGTAAGTGGCCCTCTCACCCTCTCTTGCACCCCTTTAGTCCTTAGCCGCTCTTACTTGTTTATTTTCCTTTTCACTGTATCATATTCCTGTAGAAAATCTGCTATGTAGGTTAACCCGATAATGTAATATAAATCAAAGCAGAATACTATAACCTACTTCTACTATCAATTTGCGGAAGCTTAAAGATCGAGCTGAAAAATATAACCAGAAGAAGAAGAATCAATGCACAATACACATGAAAATACTTTGGGGAAAGCCTCAGTTAAAAACCCCACTATCTGTTTTATCATACAAGGTGGAAATACATAGAGATTATATAAAGCCATAGCTCTCACAACTATCCAGCTCTCAGTACAATCCTCACAGATGCTCATAGGCAATCCTCGCTTCTCTCAAGCCTTCCTCTCTACCCTCCAAGCTCCCATTTCCTTGCGCTGTTCCTCTGGGATGATTTAGCTTCAACCAAGTGGGACACTGATCTCACACATTGTCAGAACAACGCAATCCTCAAGGAATGATTCCTTCTGCATGCATGATTTTTCTTTATAAGAAAACACATGCAACTGATAGTACATTGTCCTTGACTTTAATATCAGCTGGGTATTTCTCAGAATAGACATGCATGAGTTTTTGATGAGGGAATCTTCAGTTAACTGGAGTCCACTGGTTGAGTGCATGCATGCATCAACTGACTATTAACTCTCTATTAGTTCCTTAAACAGTTTAGAACTAATTTATCTGGACTTAACTTAGTAAACTAAGTTAACTAATTACAACTCAAATATAACTCAATCTTATCTCCTTAATTTAAGGCTTATCTCCTTAATTTAAGGGATAACTCTTGCATGACTTCATAAAGACTTCTAACTTGAATTTTTCCAACTAATTAAGTCAAAATAACTTAATTAATTATTTCCAAGTAACTATTAAGACTAAATTCGATTTTAATTCACAATTTAATTCAAGGACAAATTAAATTGGAATATTCTTATTGCCACATTTCAACACTCCCTCTCAACAAGAAAGGGATTATTTTCCTTATCTGCCACCCCGATCCTGCCTCTATGGAACTGGAATTTACACTTTGACAATGCCTTTGTCAAAATGTCAGCATCTTGCTCCTCTGTCGAAATATACTGCAGCAACATGATCCTCCCATCATCAGCAACTTGTTTTACCTTGTAAAGCCAACGAGAACTCACAACTGACTTGTTCTCTGGTCTCGGAACCACATCCCAAACACTATTACGAACTATGGAGTCATACTTCTCCATCATAGTATCAACCCAAATCGGTTGTTGCACTGCTTCCTAAAAGCAAGATGGCTCAGTCTCAACAAATTCCCCAGCAAGGGCCATGTATCCAGTGTACCTCTCAGGTGACCTCCTTAGTCTACGCTGAGAAAATGGTGCTCCCACATTCTCTCTCACATCCTCCAACAATCTGTCAACTTCTCTTGTGTGCTTCCATCCATCTCTGGAAGACTCTGCTTGAGTGGATGTCTCCACTCCTGGAACCTCTGCATGCAGTTGCTCCGCATCAATCTGAGGCTCCTCCTCCTTAAGAACCAACAGTTCCTCCATAGCCTGTAGTTGGAGCTCCCTCTCAAGGGAAACTTGCATGGCCTTCTGCTCATCAAACTTGAGATCTCTGCGAACCACTATGCTCCGACTGGTAGGCAAGTACACCCAATAGTTGTGAGGTGTGTCAGTGTACCCCACAACTATCCCCAACTCTGTTGTTAGCTCAAGCTTCTTTCGTGCATCCTTTGTCACATGGAAATATACCGATGAGCCAAAGATCCTGAAGTGACCCACATCCGGTCTCTTACCAAAGAAATCTTCCTCTGGTGTCTTCATCCCAAGTATGCGATGCAGGCTTCTATTTTGCAAATAGACCGTTGTTTTGCATGCCTCAGCCCACAAGTGAAGTGGTAGGCCTTGGTTATGTAGCATTGCCTGTGCTTCCCCTACAATAGTTTTGTTCTTCCTCTCGGCCACTCCATTCTGCTGTGGGTTATGAGGTGCCAACAACTCTCGTTTAATTCCTTCCATTGCACAGAAGTCCTTAAACTCTTGAAAGACATATTCTCCACCGTTGTCGCTTCTCAAGGCCTTGATCTTCTTCCCTGACTCTTTCTCGACCAAAGCTTTGAACTCACAAAATTTTGTGAAGGTTTGGTCCTTCTTCTGCATAAAATAAATCCAGCATTTATGAGAATAATCATCGATGAAAATCACATAATACCTTTGCTTCGCTGTGGATTCTGTCGAGAATAGTCCACACACATCAATATGAACTCGCTCTAAGATAACCTTCGCTTGACTGTCTCGATCATGAAAGGAAGACTTGGTGTACTTTCCCATGGTACAACCTTTGCATGTGTCAACTTGCTCAAGTTTACCTTTGGGAAGTCCTGTAGATATCTGTTGCATTATCTTCAAAGTCCCATGATGCAAATGGCCCAACTACCTGTGCCACAACTCGCCAATGTCTTGGCTTTGCACCAGTTATGCTTTCGTACTCAATGCTGCACAATCATATACCTCTAGTTTATAGAGATTCTTCACCTGAATCCCTATCCTCTTGGTCTGACCCGTGGCTATGTGTCTTAGGAACACCTTTCCTTTACTGAAGACAACATCATAGCCTTTTTCCTCCAGCATCGTGACCGATACCAAGTTCTTCTTCAGTCGAAGCACATACTTCACATCTGTTAAGGTGATAGGAGCTCCATGCTCCCTCTGAAAAGCAACTGTGCCCACTCCTGAAACACTATACTTTCCGTCGTCACCCATCTCTATGCGCATCTTGAGGTCTTTCTCCTCCAAGGCACTGAATAAACTTTTATCACCAGTCATGTGGAATGAGGCTCCACTGTCAAGATACCAGACACAACCCATCATCGATGACACCATGCATGCAATGAGGGTAAAGTCCATTTCGAATTGAGAGGCCAATGCCTCACCTTCCAATCCTTCCGAGAATCCCTTCTTGGACTTCTTCGATGGGAAATTAGTCGCATAATGTCCCATCTCGTGATAATTAAAGCATCTCACTTTAGACTTGTCACCCTTCTTCCCTCCATGAGAAGAATTCAATTTGGAATGGGAAGCCTTCCCCTTCCCTTTCCTTGCCTTACTTGCTAAGGCCAGATTTTCTTCATCATCATCCTTGGATGAAGAACCATCTCGTGTGCTCCTCTTGATCTCCTCCTGCATAAGATCCAACCACAGTCGTTCCCAATCCGGCAGTTTCTCCCTTCCATTCATAGAGTCTTGGTAGCTATTCCAACTCTTTGGAAGGCCAAGGAGAGTGAGGCTCACCATATCATCATCGGCAGTAGTTATTCCCACACTGCTAAGCTCATCTCTGCAGGTGGTGAGCTTGTTCAGATATGTGGAAATAGTATCACCCTTCTCCATCTTGATTCTTCGAAGCTTATCCTTGAGCACCAATTTCCTCTGGTCGCTACTATTTTGGTAGAGGTCCTTCAATGTCTTCCACATTGAAAATGGAGTATCCTTCCCATGGAGACTCGAGACAATATGGTCTTGAACTCCCTTAAGGATGATCCATCTTGCCTTCTCCACACACTTCTTTCACTCAGCCAACTCTTGTGCATTAGTTGAAGCTGGCTTTTGGATTTCTTAATCAATGAATTCCTTCAAGCCATTGTCTTCTAATACAACCTCCATTCTATCTTTCCATGCTATGTAATTCGAGCTACCTTCCAAGGCATACTTGAGTCTCAAGCCATAGAATGTCATTGGCCAACCTTGAAGTATGATATGAATTCGATTTGCACTTGCAACCCCGAACTTCAAACTTCGAATTATCTTCTCAGTATATTGTTCACAGCTCTGATAAACTTGGCTCTGATACCATGTAGAAAATCTGCTATGTAGGTTAACTCGATAATGCAATATAAATCAAAGCAGAATACTATAACCTACTTCTACTATCAATTTGTGGAAGCTTAAAGATCGAGCTGAACAATATAACCAGAAGAAGAAGAATCAATGCACAATACACATGAAAATACTTTGGGGAAAGCCTCAGCTAAAAACCCCACTATCTGTATTATCATACAAGGTGGAAATACATAGAGATTATATAAAACCTTAGCTCTCACATCTATCCAGCTCTCAGTACAATCCTCACAGATGCTCATAGGCAATCCTAGCTTCTCTCAAGCCTTCCTCTCTGCCCTCCAAGCTCCTATTTCCTTGCGTTGTTCCTCTGGGATGATTCACCTTCAACCAAGTGGAACACTGATCTCACACACTGTCAGAACAGCGCAATCCTCAAGGAATGAGTCCTTCTGCATGCATGAGTTTTCTTTATAAGAAAACACATGCAATTGATATTACATTGTCCTTGACTTTAATCTCAACTGGGCCTTTCTCAGAATAGACATGCATGAGTTTCTGATGAGGGAATCTTCAGTTAACTGGAGTACACTGGTTGAGTGCATGCATGCATCAACTGACTGTTAACTCTCTATTAGTTCCTCAAACAATTTGGAACTAATTTAACTGGACTTAACTCAGTAAACTGAGTTAACTAATTACAACTCAAATATAACTCAATCTTATCTCCTTAATTTAAGGTTTATCTCCTTAATTTAAGGGATAACTCTTGCATGACTTCAGAAAGACTTCTAACATGAATTTCTCGAACTAATTAAGTCAAAATAACTTAATTAATTATTTCCAAGTAGTTGTTAAGACTAAATTTGATTTTAATTCACAATTTAATTCAATGACAAATTAAATTGGAATATTCTTGTTGCCACATTTCAACAATTCCCTATCTCGCCATGCTTTACTTACCACACTTCTACCAACATAATAAAATTCAAATTATCTATTACCTTATGGGGCTGCATCTACAAATATCCATCTTCTAGAAGAGATACAAAATATCACAGATTGTATGTATGGTAGTTTTACAATGTGCCACATGGCCAAGAATGCCAACTCACCAAAACTTCCTAACAACATAAATTCCTTCTAGAACTAGGATGTTTGCTCTTGCATGAGAAATTCCTAATTTATTCAAAATTGTGACTAAGGGATCTCAATCCCTTTTAGAAATTTCATGACCCCTTAGGTTTAGACAAAAATAATGGATTTTGGGTTTTATGCTCCTGCATCAAACTCCCTAAGTTTAAAATTTTCATGACCTCCTAGTCATGTGCAGTTGTTTATTGAATCCTCTAGAATCTCAAACTTGATTTTGTCACTACCCACTTGCTCATAGCCTTGTTGTCGCTACTTTCTGACACCTTCTAGGATCTCGTACTTTGGTTTGTTGTTACCCATTTTCCTTAGCATGAACACCTTCATCCAACTTTGTTCCAAGGCTGGACATCTCATGACTCTGTCTTTTCCATATATTGCCACTGTTGATTTGTTATTGCCATCCTGGATCAACCCGACTTCCATACTTTTTTGTGTAGTGTTTCACATTCTTTGTTGATGTGAACTTGTACAACCAACTAATTATTATTGTCTATCATCATCATCTCATCATGCCTCTCCTTGGGTTCTCTTTGTCAACACGAATATCTCCCCAATTTCATTATGCAACATGCTCTTTCGCTTATTCGTGTTATTGTCACTGCCCCATTGCAGCTCAGCTTCAAACTTAAAATTTGTATGGAATTCATTGCCATTTCACCAATCATTTCTTTAGGGTTTTTTAAGCCATTATGTATCCTCCTTCATGAATGCTCCAGAAAAGAACTCCTCTCCTCTTTGAAACTTTCATTTTCACATGAAACAAATATACTACGACAATTATTAATTTCCAAAAAATTATTACTAATCATAAGGATGATTGATTTATCTTCTTCATGACTATCTACAAAAATGTAGGCAAATGTCTCTCCATGTGCATCAAATTTGAGTTCATCCTCCACTTCATCTTCCACAGCTTGTTGATGACATTTCTTGTTGTCTTCATCCTTTTCACTCTTCTTTCTTGTAGTATTCATGCAATCCTTCCCATCAATTTCGATCAACATTGCAATTAAATTATTAAATAATGAATCCATACAAGTGAGGACAATTTTTATGATAGAGGAGGAATGACCTGTTATAGAGTTTTGAGAACCCAATGTTTCAGACTACTAAGTGAGTCCATCATCAGGGGATGTGTCAATAGATTTTAAGATATTAGTCATGTATCTAGGAGCTGTATTTTAGTGTATATATATGGGTTATAAAAAGAATACTATCAAAACTTTTAGTCGGCCCAAATCTGATTAGTTTGTTAATATATATTTTTATTTATTTTATTTTATTTTATTTTTATTTTTATTTTAGTTTTTTATTTAATATCTTAAAATCTATTGATGCATCCCCTGATGATGGACTCACTTAGTAGTCTGAAATGTTGGGTTCTCAAAACTCTATAACAGGTCATTCCTCCTCTATCATAAAAATTGCATTTAAATGTTGACCTTCCTCTCATATTTGGATGTATTCATAGGCCAACTTTGTCTTGCCTTTTGCACTAATCAATCCTTGCAATTTATCCCTCGTTGTTGCATTTATTGACAATGTATGGGTCTCACCTTGATTTCTTGTATGAGGTAATTCTACCTCATCTCCCTTCAAAACAAAATTAGGGTTTTGTTCTTCTCTTTCACCTCTCTCCATCTTTACGACAATTGAAGATGGTTGTCCATCTTTATCATCCTTGTGACCTACAACCATACATGAAATATCAGTTTTAAAAATATGAGATTCTTGAGTCTATGGTGATGCTTCAGGCATCAGTTCGTCATGTTGATGTCCATTTTCCACACAATCTATGTGACTCTAATTTAGTCGCTTATCAACATCTTCATCATCTTCTCCAAGGATACTTTCTTGCTTGGGTTCACAATAGTAAGCTTCTTCCTCCTCATACTCAATTGCTCTGAGTTCCTCTTCCCTCAACTAGGCTCTCATTACACAACTTAACCTCTTCCTCAACTTTCTTGCAAGAAACTTCTTAACAAGGCATTTAACATGCTTCTTCATTCTCCATCCATATTTATGGTCTCCTTCAACTTCCTATAGCAACATATTCACTATTTTGAGTCTTTCCTTTAACTTGACTACTTCTCTATGAAATTCTTCTTGGCTCAACTTTCTTCTCCCTATGCCATTTGCTTTGGCATCTTCTCTTATTTTTTTGTGGCTTCCTATTAATTTTAGTTAACAATGGTATGTTCTATGCTTGCAACAATTTCTTCAATGTCCTTTAGTTATCCCAATGACAATTTCCAATTTCATTTCCAATAGCAAACACTTTAATCATCACATTGACAAAACTGAAGATAGAACATGAACAATAAAAGCAAAAGACAAAATAACCCAAGTATTTGGTGGATGCCAGGGAAAAACCCCGAGATGGGGAAGCCCTTTGATCAATTCTTCTTATTATTATATCAAATATTCAGTAAAGAAAGAGAGTACAATAATAGAGTCAAAGTCAAAATTGACTTGCCAAATCACTGTCCAAAACAACCCTGTCAAATCTACAATTTCGTCCTTGGTTTATAGCAGTCAAATCAACAATAGTGTGTGCCCTAACCAGTCAAAGGTCAAGGGTCAAAACAACCCTTTAGCAGCTCGTTCAAAGTGCATTCAACTCAGCCTCCTTAGTTGGTCAAACAACAATCAAAACAATCCTCTTTAGAGCAGTCAAAACAAAATTCAACCCTACGGTCAAACAGGCCTATGGTCGACGCAAATCAAATAACCGAGAAAAATATTGATCTTTGTGCCAATGAATCTGACCTATTGAGACAAAAATTATCCTTGAAATTGAAGTCAAAATGTGTCCAGAAAATCAAAATCAACACTAATCAAACCCTGGTCAAACTGAATTTCGGTCCTGTAATTTTGTCCTCCTTCCTGCCACACGTGTGAAGAAATCAGATGCCCAATGAGGTGTACGAACCAATCAGATGAGGAGAGAGAAGAATGTGTGAGTTGATGAAGTGGAAAATGAGGGTGGAGGTCTCTCTTATTTATATAAGTCATTGAGGGTCAAGAGACATGTCCATTGGGCTTCATGAGCCTACATGATGATGTGGTTGACCTTGACAATTTGCACATGTGTGGGCTTGACCTCAAAAACATATTTCTCCTTATCTAAATTTGATGATCTTTAGGTCGATTTTGGTCCTCTCGAAAAGAGGAATTCAATGCAATAATTATATCCATCAAATGAGTTGTTCAAAGTGGAATTTGGCCCAATTTTAACACTCCCTCTCAACTAGGGAGAATTCCACCTGCCAATCCATCCATCATCATTCCATCATGTCATCATGATCCATCTCGTCTAAACTCTATTGAACATTGATATAGATAATGAAGAAGAATCAATCGAGAGTGAATCACAAGACCTTACCACTCTCCACTGACAAAAGGCAATCTAGGGGTAGAACCCCAATTAGACTTAATCCAAAGTGATCAAGTTTTTGAACACCATGCCTCCTAGACATAGGGAGTGCGACAGTACATAATGCATCCATCTATAATGCCATGGTCCCTATCCACTTTTCCCAACTCATTGTCCAGATGAGAGGTACTTCCCATGAGTCTCAGACTACATGGGTAGGATGTATGTTGGGGCATCTGCAGGAGAAGGTAAACCACTCATCCTACTCATATGCCATAGGAGAAGGTGAACCACTCATCCTATGCATATATCATCAATTGTAGTGGAAGGTGAACCACTCACACTATGACCTCATATATCATCATGGGGTAACACATGGAAAGGTGAACCACTCACCCTATAGTCACTCATAGCTCCAAGAAGTACCCCAAGCCCCCATGAGCTCCCATAGCTAAATGTCCAACTTAATCAGGACCATCATGGGAGGGTCCTTCCATGACTCCAAGTCTCTCTCAGAAGGCTAAGAATATGACCTTCCTCAAGGGCTTCATGAGGATGTTAGCAACCTGCTCATCAGTCCTGATGTGTTGGAGCCTTATTTCTCCCCATTGTACCATATCCTAGATAAAGTGGTACCTAATATCAATGTGGTTGGAGCGGTCGTGGAACATGAGATTCTCTAAAATGTGAATCCCACTCTAGTTATGGCAATAGATAATGGTGGTATCCAACAAGTGCTCAAATAGCTCACTGAAGAGCTTCCTCAACCAAACAACTTCACAACAAGCCATACTAGCTGTAATGTATTCGGCCTCGGTGGTGCTTAGGGCAACCGATTTTTGCTTCCTGCTCATCCATGAAATTGAAGCAGACCCCAATGAGAAGAAACATCCCAACGTGCTCTTTCTATCTACCACATTTCGAGCCCAGTCAACATCAGAATATCCATGAAGCCTAAAATTCCTGACAGTGTATTTGAGCCCATAGTTGATTGTGCCACAAAGATATCTCAAGAGATTCTTAGCAACAATCTAATGTATGTGATGAGGCTCGACCATAAATTGACTCAAAGTATTCACTACGAAGCATATGTTTGGTTAGGAGTTTACCAAGAACATCAACCCCCCCATAAGTTTTCTATATTCAGAAGGGTTTGTCGATTCGGACCTAGCAACACTTCCACATAGCTTCTTGAAGTTGAGTTCCATCAAAGTAGACACATATTTGCAATCCACCATCCCACATCTCTCTAGCAGTTTCACAATGTATTTTCCTTGTGAAAGGAAAATCTCACATGGTTTTTTCCAAACCTCCAGACCTAAGAAGTAATGCATCAATCCTAGGTCCTTCATCTCGAACTCAGAAGTCAACGCCCTCTTTCATTAATAAATGAGAGGGTCTGCATTGGTCAGAAATAAATCATCAACATAAAAGACAAGAATAAGAGGCATTTCCTTTTGAATCTTAAAGTATAGGTTTGGATCAACATAGCTCATTGTAAATCCCATCTTCACAAGATAACGGTCAATCCTCTCATACTAGGCCCTAGGGGCTTGCTTCAACCCATATAGAGACTTCTTCAACCTGCATACATGTGTCCTTGGATCTTGTACTTCAAACCTTTGAGGTTGCTCCAAGTAGACTTCCTCCTTAATTGATCCATGCAAGAAAGCAATTTTGACGTCCATTTGATGTAGGCTCCATCCTTGATTGGCAGCAAGAGAAATAATAGATCGGATGGTGGTATATCGAGAAACCAATACAAATATCTTGTCATAGTCCTTCCTTTTGAGAGGAGCCACAAGAAATGAACTTGGCCTTCTATTTTTCAGCACTCCCATTAGCTCCATCTTTTATTTTGTAAATCCATTTTGAGGTGACCAAGGACTTGTCCTTAGGTCTAGGCACCACGTCCCATACATCATTCTTCATGATAGATTCATATTCCTCATTCATTGCATACTTCCATACTTGGTGCTTTACAGCTTCTTCAAATGTACATGGTTGATCTTGAACAATAGTACTCATGACAACCAAGTACCCTTGATACATGTTCGGCTTCTTACTTTCGTGGAATGTCCCTTTTGGAGCAATATGTCTTTCAACATATTTGAGAGTATCTTTGAGCCATAGTGGTCTTTTCCTTGAGGTAGAGGGATCACCAAGAGGTGGACCAATCAGATCCATCAAACCATCAATAGTGGGCATAGGCTCATCTATCAAAGGTTCATCTTGTTTTTATATGGTATCATCATCATCATCCTTCCTTGGGATAGGGAGATCTTTGGCTTTCCCAAGGGAAATATCTTCATTAAAGGTGAACACCATGTCTCACTTCCACATCTCTTTGACCAGGTACATAGATCCTATATGATTTTGAATTTTCACTATAGCTGATGAATATTCCTTGCTTCTCAAAAGCTTCCAACTTATTCCTTTTCTCTTTAGGCACATGAAAATACACTAAACAACCAAATATTCTAAAATTAGAAACATCAAGTTTCTTACCAGTGAAGACCTCCTCGAGTGTCTTGAAATGCAAATCTTGACGTGGTCTCCTATTTTGAACATATACGACAATGTTGGCAGCTTCTCCCCATAAGAACTTTGGTGGACCTTGATCATAGATCATGGCACGGGTGGCTTCCATGATTGTTCAATTCTTCCTTTCAGCAATGCCATTTTGCTCAAGACTGTATGGAACAGTTGTCTCCCTCTCAATTCCAGCCTCTCTACAAAATTCACTGAATTCATTTGATTCATATTTGGTTCCATTGTCAGTCCTCAATATCTTGATATTCTACCATGTTTGATTTTCCACCAATTCTTTGAAAGAACATAACCATTTGAACACTTCATCCTTTTTCTTCAATAAATAGATCCATGTTTTGCGTGAGTACTCATCTAAAAATATTGCATAGTATAAGTAGCCTCCTAATGAAGTTAAGGGTAAGACACCAGACAGGTCACAATGGACCAATTGAAGAATATAGGTTGTCTTGCTTTCACTAGAAGGGAATGGTCCCTTTGTATGTTTCCCAGCTGTACAACCCTGACAAACACCTTCATGGTTCATATTAAACTAGGGAATACCTGTGATAATCTTCCTTACCCAAGATAATGCTTTGTAATGAAGGTGGGAAAATCTTCAGTGCCATAATTCACATTGAAGAGAAGTATCACTCGCCAAAGCTCCCAAAGGAATTCCACCAACTTGATAGAGACCATCAACCCTAAATCCAAGAGTAAATGCATATTTAGGGTTTCTATGCCAAATATGTACCTTTCCATCAATGAATGCTACCATGAAGCCTTTATCTTCCATTGCAGAAATAGACACCAAGTTGTTCTTCAAATCGGGCACATACAACACTTCTTGTAGATGGATGGTTTGACCTTGGTACAAGTGCAGAGTGACAATACCTATCCATTTCACGAGGTAGGTGGCATTATCTCCAAGTATAATCTCTAGATTAGTTGTCTTCTCAATCAAATTTGAGAGGGTCTCTTTGTATCAAGTGAAGTGCCTTGAGGCTCCACTATCAATCAACCAATGATCCAAAGTATCTGGAGTAGAGGTAGTAGATAGAGTAGAAATAAGATAAATTCATCTTGTTTTTCTACAACATTACTTTCAACATACATGGCATTTCTTGTCCTTTGGGAGGTCGACCATTTCCATGTTTAGCAATGGGATCATTCCTCTTTCCTTTATCGTTGATTTCGTTGTTCCTTTGATTGCATTTCCTTTGAAATTGTTGGTTTTTTGTCATCATCCTTTGGTGAATTCTTCTTGTGAGGGCACTCACTAGGATAATGACCAAACTTGTTGCAATTGTAGCACCTTCCTTTTTTTCCTTCTTTGAATCCCTTCTTGGATCCCCTCAGACGAGGAGAGAGAAGAATGTGTGAGTTAATGAAGTGCCAAATGAGGGTGGAGGTCTCTCTTATTTATACAAGTCGTTGAGGGTCAAGAGACATGTCCATTGGGCTTCATGAGCCTACATGATGATGTGGCCAACCTTGACAATTTGAATATATGTGGACTTGAACTCAAAAACATATTTCTCCTTGTCCAAATTTGATGATATTTAGGTCGATTTTGGTCCTCTCAAAAAGAGGAATTCAATGTAATAATTATCTCCATCAAATGAGTTGTCCAAAAGTGTAATTTTGCCATCGTTTCCAATTTTAACATTTCCTCTCGAACCTTTGCCATGACCATTAGTGGTCATCTCTTTCTCCTTCTCTATGAGTTTCTCCATGCTCAATGGTGAGCTGCAAACAAGCCTCTACAAACACCTCACCAAGATTCTACTTAACCTGGTCTTTTTGTATCAATGGTTATATTCTCTAAGTCATTTTGAGCTTCCTTTACTTCTCTAAGCTCCTACACTCTGCCCACATCCTTTGGACAACTCTACCCACATTCAAACTATGGAGCGGTCACGACAACTTATACCCAACCGTAGTTGGAAGCTATTATCCTCTTCTCTACTTCAAGGGTTACCACAAAATTCCTTCCCTCTCTGCAACTACCCTACACATTAATTAAATGAAAAGCACCTAAGATTGGTTGCCTCTCAGATCTTGTCAGATCTGCACTCTCAAGAACTTATGGGTTCTTGCTTCACATTGTTGCAAGATTCTTCTACTGTCAGTCTTCTCTAATTGTATTTGACAATTCTCCCTAATTCTACTCCTTGGCTAGAATTGTCTTCTACCTTGTACCAAATATTTTTTGCGATATCTCTCCCTTAGTCATGTACAACTTTGTTCTTTAACCTTTCAACACACACTCATATTTATTATTAACAAAACAAATATGTTGCCTTTGTGCTTCCTTCAACTCTATCCTCTCGTGTTGGTCTCCTTCTAGTGCTCTCAATAGTTTCCTTGACTCTGCTATGATCTCCTTCTCTCCTCAAATAGCATCGTTATGCTCTGGATTCTTGCTTTGATACCACTTGATGCATCCAAGCTCTGATACCACTTGATGTCGGAGACTAAACTACCTTCTTTTACTCTTTGTCATCTGATCTAACAACTATACCCACATTTAGCCATGGCCTAAGGTTATTTTCATTTAAATCAAGATTATCAGTCAAGAACATTCCATTGAGTAGCATCGATCGGTTCCCTTGCCTCAACAATGTGCATGCCTCAACTCCTTTCAAAGTATCAACTCAAAATGTGGTGCCATTGGTGGGACTCGAAATCACAACCACAATGTCACATCCCCTATGTCATCCTTTACTTCCACCCAAGGGTTAATCAATGCTCAAAAAAATTCTCCTACACCTAGCTCTCATAATGGGCTTCCTTTTTGGCGTCTAGGCTTTACTTGCCTCAAAGTATCCACAACCTTAATCAAATCTATGATGGGCAGTGGTAGTGACAACAATTAATGGGACTAATTCCCATCTATCAAACCCATTAGTTGACAAGACTGCCGACTCCTTTATGGACTCTCGAATCTCAGGTGTTGATGGTTCTCGACCCATTACCATGTACTCCTCCTGGGATTTTCGATGTCTCAAAGTCCCACAAGACATCAACCTAACGTCACATCGATCTCACCTCCTCATTGGTTCTTGGCCTCTCTAGTATACACCTTCCTCGTAGTCCTGGTGGGCGATACAATAAGTGATGTAAAACTTTCCATCACTTAGCTCAATTAGTTAACAGGACCACTTGCCTCTCTTTACCACTCCTCAACTCTCCAAAACTTCCTAGGTCAACGATGATATGCAATGGATGGGGAATTATCCATCTATCAGGCCCGTTATTTGATGGGAACGCATGTCGCTCATCAACATACTCTGATCTTCAACCTTTTTTTAATGGATGCAGATGATGGTCACTCAGTGATAAAGGGTCTCATGCTTTGTTAACTTGTTCATGATGGCTCAAAGGTCCCTTTTTTGGCTCAATGACTCTTAGTGGAGTGGTTTCACTTTATTAACAACCAACCTTTGGGTTGTCCATATGATTTTAGATTAACTCCCTCTTTCACTTACTCGGGCCCTTCACGACTTTGGACCTGCCATACTTGGCACATATATGCATAAGCTCACGGGAACTTTATGCACACCTTTGCTTGACCATGTGGCTTAACTGTCTATACCCACAATCTTGTACTCGTCCTAACATGAAATTCGTAGGCATAATACTCACAAGAACGATCTACCAATTCCAACACAGAGATTAAACACAATTGGAGGATAATCACATAGTTTCTATTAACATGAAATATCTGTACAATATGGCCAAATTTACACTGTAAGTGGCCCTCCCACTCTCTCTCATACCCCTCTAGTCCTTAGCTTCTCTTGGTTTTTTCTATTCCTTCTCACTCTATCTTATTCCCTATCTCCCACTGCCATACTTACCACATTTCTACCAGCATAATAAAAATAAAAATATCTATTACCTTGTGGACTTCATCTAGAATTTTCCATCTTCTAGAAGAGACACACGATATCTCAGCGTGTTTGTTTGGTTGTTTTACAATGTGCTACATGGCCAAGAATGCCAACTCATAAAAACTCCCTAACAACCTAGATTCCTTATAGAACTGGGACACTTGCCCTTACATGATAAATTCATAATTTATACAAAATTATGACTAAGGGACTCTCTCTCTTTTGGAAGTTTCATGATCCCTTGGGTCTCGACAAAAATGGCGGATTTGGGGTTTTATGCTCCTATATCAGATTTGAAGGGGAAATCACAAACTATGTTTCTATAGTGCCTGTCACTAAACAATTGATCATAGTAAGGCTTGGCAGTGTGAAGGACATGAGAGATGGTGGTGATGCTTTCATTCAAAACCTTGTTTATTCCTATTACAATAAAATTTCGAATAAACAAAAAAATACACTATATCAAAGAAAACATCATTGTGAAACAAACAACTAAGAGAAAGCTCTTATATCCTTAAAACATTTATTTAGTCCATTAATCAACGTAAAAATTAGATTTTTAACTTCATATGCATTTGAAATGAACCATATCATTCTGCCTTTCCCATTTGATATCACTAACATTTCTTTAATTAAATAAAGAAAGTTAAAAAAATACTTCTCAAACATGTCATGATTAAATATTTCATCCATTATGAAAGCTAGAAATTATATTTTAAGTGAAGGAATCGTATATACACTATTATTATATGTAATTGAATGGATTCTTATAATTATGGCTTTTTCATTTGAATAAAGAAAATATTCTAAAGACATTTATGATTAACATATTTAACATGGTGAGTTATGTCTCTGTCTCTCTTTTTGGTCAAACACCTCCCATTTCATTTTTGAAAATGTAAAAAAAGTTACGTAGGAATTATATGAATGTTTTTGTTGTAAAGAGGATATATAAGGGTACTTTTGATGTTGGAAATTTCATTATTACTTTTAAAAAATTAAATGAGAAAAATTAATTATGGCCAAGGGATTTTCTAAAGTGGGTGGTTTTATTCATAGTTTCATTATTTGTCCATAGCCACTTAGAATCCACTTTGTGTCCAAACACCATCTTCTTACTATTCACGGGCCAAATATATTCACATTTTGATTATGTAACCATCCAATTCATAACTTTGCAAATAAATTTGTTTTGGAGACGACAAAAATGTTTCTAAAAACAATATGTTAGGCCTTTTCCTACACATTGATTACCATCATCTGACCTATTAACATTTTAGGAAGCTGAAAGCAAGGAGACTTACATGGTTTGTTTTCAGTTCCTATGTGTAACAACCCCGGTTTAAAAGTTCATGTAATAAAGTTAAAAAAAGGCAAAATAAGACCAAGGTCACGGGACACGTATTCCAAGCTGAATGTTGGGCAAAACATCCTAGTGGGCGCTCATTCCGATTTATTATGGTTAAGGAAATTGGCGAAGGTAAGGTGGCATTAATTGACATTTTATTTATGAAATAAAAGAAAATAGGAGAAAAGGAAGGCGGAAGGTCACAAAATTGCATGAAGAGGAAATTGAAGAAAATAGAGGCCTCAATAATAAAAAGGCTTTTGAGGATTAGTTTGTAACATTTTGTCAGTTTTAGCTTGGAGCCCTCTCTCTATTCTCTCTCTTTCTCATACTCTTGCATACTTAGAGCATTCTTGGAGCACTCTGGCATTGGGGAAAGACAAGAAAGTAAAGGGAAGCAAGGATCAAGCAAGGAAAAGTTGGATCAAGCAGTTTCAATGGGAATATTTGTAGGTAACAAGTTGCATGTGTGATTTCCTGGCTGGTTAGTGAATGCATGGTACATGGATGTGTGTATTTGGTTCTTTTGCTATCATTGACATGGGTTTTGCAACGTGTGACAGTAGTTTCAACCTTGCCTTGCCATTTCCAAATAACCATGGTGTGATGGGGTTCTTTTATTTGGTCGAGCTTTGGATTACTAGATGGTTTAAGAATTGGGTGAGATGGTCTTAGGAAAATTCTCAAGGGCCTAGGGATCCTTTGACTAGTTTTGGCGGGATTGTGGTAAAGCCCGAGGGTGGAGACGTGTAAATTCCTCAAGGTATTGGTGAAGAAATTTGAAGGCATCCAAGCTTGTTTTGGGGCTAGTGATCCCTTGACCAATTTTTGTGGGATTGCGGTGAAGCCTAGTATTATATGTTCTTTCTTTGGGCATAGTGATCCCTTGACTGGTTTTGATGGGATTGGCGTAAAGCTTGGTTGTTTATGTGCTTGTTGGGCCTAGGAATCCCTTGACCGGTTTTGGTAGGATTACGGTAAAGCCTGAAGGTGGAGGTGATTTAATCTCTAGGAAGCCCTGGTTGTTTTTGTCTTAAGTCCCACATTCATGCTTGGAATATGACACGAGGGTGATTCGTTGAAAGAAAGATTTGGTTTAGCCCAATCTATGGTCGAGTGGTGTGTGGAAGTCTCTGACTTGGTTGGCTTTTTCATATGTTAATAAGAGCTCTTTTCCTCTTGTATTTCATGAGTATTTGTACTTCTTATTACGTGACTTTGATGGTTCTTCTATCATGGCCATTATTCTGGTTATATGCTCATTATAAGCATGGTTTCATAATAGGTTCTAACTATGGCTCTTGATATGCTTGATTTATTGATGAATGGTTATTGAATGCATGAGCTAATATATGTTATTACAACTATTATGAGAGGGCATTAGACCTTCTTGATGATTCTTAGATAAGTATCATACCCCCTATGTTCAGATATGCATTCATGACTCGTAGATTACATGTTCCCAATATGCTTGACAAAATCACTGTCATGGTTAGGCCTGGCTAGGTCAAGTTTTGATCAAATTTTTGTATGAATGGTTATTTCTTGATGTTCATTATCATTATGGAAAGTATCATTGAGTTTTGGGCAGTGGCCTAGAGGCTGACCTGGAATTTAGGTTCATAATCTGGGATAGAATGGTCTAAACTAGACATTTTGGGTTGCAATCGTTGGGATGCAAGCTTATGCATGCAGTTGGAGGCTCCCAACCGCATGGATGCCTTGCTGTGGGAGCGGTTGAGGGCTCAAGGTAAGGAAAAGGTGGTCCAGCTCAAGATTCAGCCACTTGGGTTGGTTGCTCAACCTCTGAGTAACCTGCAGACCCTGTAGGATTTGTTGAGATGTCAGTTTGTTGTCAGTTGTCAGCCCCACTTCCTTAATGGGACCTAGGAGGTTGGGTCATGTCATAGTAGCTCTTTGTCTCATGTTTACTTGACATATTGGTGAAAGTGGGTAAATGTGGGAGGGGTGGTTACACTGTGAGAGGGCCTTTGTTACCATGTGTAAATGAAAGTTGAAAAAGATATGAACTCTACTCATGTTTAGATGGCTTTGTCATATGCCAAGGTCGCTTCTTTTATTGTCTCGAATGTTCCAAGCCACATTCACTATTCTTGTCAAGACAAATATATGAGTTTTGATGTGAATTCCCCCCATGGATGCCTCTACACCCCTCTATAGTGTGCCTTTGTAGGTAGGGAAGTTGTTTTCCCCTATTTTTGAAACTTTGTGATCCAAATGGATCCTAAAAAACTCTAAGTCTTCACATAGTTAAAAACTATCGCATAAAGAAAACCTTTAAAAAAGGCGGATTACACTATCGGGAGTGAAAAACATGAAGAAAACAGTGAAATAAGGCCTATCGGAGGCTTAAAACAACTTTGCACAGGAGCCGTCAGATCTGGCTGATCAATGGTCCAGATCCAATCGGCATATCGCAATCGGCGAAGGCAGGCGGAGCTTATCGGAGGCGACCATATAAATGTTGCGATAGCGATCAATGGGGTCAACGAGGACCGTCAATCAAGCACGTAGATCGATGGCCCAGGTTAACCCGCCATATCGCATCGGCAGATTACAACGGAGCGCTTACAATGGCCCGGGGGCTTATGCGATATGCGATTGCGACAAGTCGCATCGCAATATCGCATCGGAGCAACACAAAGGAGCGGGGCCGATGCATGCGACTGCGATAGCCGGACCCGACGGGATTATAAATGAAAACACATATATTTTGAGTTCCGGAAAACAGGGTTTTCCTTTGTATTTCGTATTTTCGTTAAATAAACGAAATACAAAGAACAAAGCGTCGATGCAATGAAAACAGACCCGATAGGATTATGGGTGATAGTTGATAATATTTCAAGTCCGGTAAAAGGGTTTTTCAATGTAAATCGCATTTTCGTTAAATAAACAAAAAACAAAAGAAATGCAAATAAAGCGATGAAACCGGACCCGAAAGGGTTTATACATGCAGGTGTATATGTTTTGAGATCCGAAACAAGCAGGATTTCAGGCGGGCCGTAGGCGGTAAGTGGTTTTGGCCGGGCTCCGCCCGAGCCCATACACTGGCTGCCACGTGGCTAGGCGTCGGAGAGAGAAAACCACCCTTTTCGGGCGGTTAACTCCCGTACACATGAGCCGCCCGAAATGAACCTCAGCTGTTGGATCAAGATCTCTCAGATCAACGGTGGAGATGCGATAAGCGATATAAAGGCAGACCTGATAGAAGTATAGAGCAGAATTTATAATATTTCAAATCCGATAAATGATAGATTGGCGGATTTTCACAGTTTTATGTGTATTTCTCTGTGTAAACAGAGAACGACCATTTTTGGGATTTCAAAGGCATTGATGTCCATTCTGTTACAAAACAGGTGGCCACCATCCCTGAAGGCGTTTAGCAATGATTGCTAATGCTTAGAGGGGGATTCGAGTGGACAGGGGCCAGGAGCTAGAGAGCCTGAGAAGGGGAAACAAATAGACAACGCCGATTGGCTTTAAAGCCACAGAAGACAGAAGACAAAGACAAGCAATACTGAGTCAGAAAGCAAACAGAGACAGAGAGTTAGTAAGGAGAGTCTGTGTACTCAGAAAGACTTGGGGGATCCAAGTAAAGCCTTGTTGTTTTGTATCTGTTGTGTTGAGACTCAATTTGAGCTCACACTTTGTAAAACTCTGCTCTTGAAGACATAATAGAAAGGTCACCACTGAAGGCTGGACCAGGAGATGTAGCCTAGGAGTTTTGGGTGAACTCCATATTAAACTTGTTGTGTCTATGTGTGTTTGTCTATTATGTTTCTTTAACTGCTTCATTGCCTATATTATTCGCAATCTTATCAATCCATTGCACTAAGTAATGTAGGCAAATCCATGCACATGAGTCTGTAATACCTTAATAATTGTCTAAGATCTCATTATTAGATCAAGTGGTATCAAAGCTTTAGGTTTGCTAAGGTTAGACAAGCTTGTGCTGGATTGTTGAATGCTAACTAGGTCAAAGCTCAAATTAGAAGAAGGAGAACTGGTTGAGGCTAACCCAGAAATTGGAAGAGTCTATCCTTGGAGGAAAATGGCAAAGCAAGTCTCATCGGAGTCAGACTCTTAGTTCATGGACAATTTCATGACCATGAGAGCCATGGTGGAAGAGATGTATCGAGAATTTAAGAAAGGTCGAGGTGAAAGTACTTCAACCTCCAAACAAGACAAAAGAATAGAGCAACCTCTTCTAGATGGCCATTTAGAAGGCAAAGGTAAAAGGGGAGATCCTCCTCTATCAACACCTCCTTCTAGCCCTGAAAATAAAAAGAAGAAAACGTCTTTGATTAAATTAGATGTAAAAATTGGTTTACCAATATATGATGGAGAATTAAATGCAGAAAAGCTAGATAACTGGATTAGACAGATTGATGTATATTGTAGGGTGCAAAACATCGATTCATAAAGGAGAAAGATTCAGCTAGCCAGCCTTCGCCTTAGAGGAACTGCCCTAGTGAGGTGGGAAGGCAAGACACAAGCTAATTTGAAGAAGCATGGTAAAATTCTTTCTACCTGGAGTGAATTTGTTTCTGCCATTAAAAAAAAATTCTATCCACTAGCTTATATGTAGCAAGAAATGATGAGTTGGCAAACTCTTCGCCAATTAAAGGGGCAAAGTGTACAAAGCTATACCTAGGAATTTAGAAAAAGAGCTTTAATTCTAGGCATTTCTCTAGACTCACCTGAAACTTTTTTGAAGTATATAGGTGGTCTGCATAGCTATTTGAGGCACACCATTCTCATGTTTAACCCTACTAGCATAGATGAGGTATCAGTTCAGGGTACACATCTAGAGGCTAGACGCAAGAATGTGAACCTAGAGATTGGGGGATCATCAAAACCCACTGCAAGCAAGAACAAGGAAAAGAAGAAGCGAAAATGGAAGGAGAGGAAGACAAACACTGTATAGAAAGACAAATCTTCATGCACTCACTGCAAGAAGGATGGGCACGATGATGAACACTGCTGGTCTTTGCATCCGGAGCTGAAACCCAAGAAGTTCGGTGGTAAGAAGAAGAAGACTACTGCTACTATTCAGAAAGACTTGGGGTCAGACTCAGGTGATGAAACAACAGTCACAACCACAGGTATAAAAGGTAAAAATTATGAAGCATCTATAAGTAATTCTGCACAATCTATTGATAATGAAGATAATGAGAGGAAAGACATGAGCTTTTTCATATTAGAGTTATTTTCGAGCATCAAAAGATTGATACTTTATTTGATAGTGGTTCACAAGTAAACTTGATTTCTGAAAAAATTATAAAGAAGTTGGGCTTACTAACAACACCTCACAAGAAGCCATATCCATTAGGTTAGGTATGTGATAAAGCAAAGCTACAAGTGAATAGACAATGTAAACTTAGGTTTGCTATTGGGTCAACTTTTGTAGATGAGGTTGAGTTAGATATAGTTCCCCTGGATATATGTGGTATTGTTTTAGGAAGTCCTTACTTGTTTTATAGAAAAGTCATTTTCTATAGAACTAAAAATAAGTATCAGCTCACAAAAGATGGATAGAATATATTGTAAGAGCTCATCAGCTCAAAAATAACTACACTCTCATAAACTCATGGCAGATGAAAAGAATTGTAAATTCAGGCAAGCAATTTTTACTAATGGTTGTAAAGGAAAATACCCCTGATAAAACCAATACATTTGAAGGCTGTGATGCTAAACATAAAGCTGATTTAGATAAAGTTGTTTCAGAATATGATATCCTATTTCAAGAACCTAAAGGTCTACCACCCAAAAGGGAAATAGTACATGATATTCATTTGCAACAAGATGCTCCATTGCCTAATATCGGAATGTACATGTTATCCACTTTAGAGAATGCAGAGATCAAGAAGCAAGTACAAGAGCTGCTTGATAAAGGGTTCATAAGGCCAAGCACATCACCATGTGGATCTCCAATTGTGTTGGTGAGAAATAAAGATGGTTTGTGGAGGATGTGCATTGATTACAGAGCACTGAATAAAATAATGATCAAGAATCATTATCCTCTTCCTCGCATAGATGATCTATTAGATTAGTTGAAAGAAGCAGTTTACTTTTCCAAGTTGGACTTGCGTAGTGGCTATCATCAGGTCAGAGTAGCAGAACAAGATGCATGGAAGACTGCTTTCAAAACAAAGCAAGGGCTGTATGAATGGCTAGTTATGCCTTTTGGCTTAACTAATGCTCCTGCCACTTTCATGAGAGTTATGAATGATGTACTCAGACCTTTTATTGATGATTTTGTAATTGTATATTTAGATGACATTCTTGTTTTCAGTAAAACATGGGAAGAACATTTGAAGCATGTAAAGCAGTCTCTGATTGTTTTGAAAAGATAAAATCTCTATGTTAAGTTATCAAAATGTGAATTTGGCAAAACATCTTTAAATTATTTGGGTCATATTATAGGGGGTGGTGAATTGAAGATAGATCCCTCTAAGGTTGAAGTCATTGTGAACTGGCCTAAACCCAAATTTGCTACAGAAGTTAGGAGTTTCCTAGGAGCAACACAATATTGGAGAAAGTTTATTGCTAACTTTTCCTTGATTGTAGCTCCCTTACATGCTTTAACAGGATTGGACAAGGTGTTTCCGTGGGGAGGCAAACAACAGAAAGCCTTCGACGCCTTAAAAGAAAAAATTAGTACAACACCAGTACTAGTATTGCCAGATCTTCAAAGACCATTTGAGATTGAAACAGATGCCAATGACTATGCCATGGGAGTAGTGTTGATGCAACATGGTAAACCCATATGTTATCATTTTGAGACATTTAATTCTGCAGTAGTTAATTATCCCACATATGATAAAGAATTGTATGCATTAGTACAGAGTGTGAAAAAGTGGAAACATTACCTATTGGGCAAGGAAACAATTATACATACAGATCATCAACCACTTCAATATTTACACTCACAAACTAAATTGCAGCAATCAAGACACTATAGGTGGATGGGTTTTCTACAATAGTTTCATCTTGTCATCAGATATAAGAAAGGCATACACAATAAGGTTGCAGATATGTTATCAAGACCAATCATAAATGCATCTACTATACTTAAGCATAACTCAGTATTGCATGAAAGCTACATTGAACAATATGCTCAAGATGTAGATTTTAAAGATGTATATGCAACTTTAAGTCATGGCAAACAAGTAGAAGAATTGGATTATCATGTTAAGGACCAACTCTTGTATCATTTGGGAAGTTATGCATTCTTCAAACTGAAAGAGTTAACATAATCCGAGAAGCACATACTTCTCTAATATCAGGTCATTTTGGTGTAAGTAAAACAGTTGCACAGCTACAAAGGTTCTGTTATTGGCCAAGAATGCATGAAACAGTTTCTAGATATATTAAAGGGTGTACCATGTGTGCTAAAAGCAAGCCCAGCAATAGAAAACTAGGCTTGTACACTCCACTTCCAGTTCCTTCTCATCCTTGGGAAAGTGTTTCCATGGACTTTGTTGGGGGATTGCCAAAATCTAGAAAAGGTCATGATTATTTATATGTTATTGTGGACAGGTTCAACAAAATGTGTATTTTAATACCTTGTAACAAGTAGATTATAGCTGAACAAATAGCGAAGTTGTTCTTTCAGCATGTATGGGTTCATTTTGGGTTACCCACTTCCATTGTATCTGATTGAGATTCCCGATTTGTTGGGAAGTTTTGGTCAAGTCTATGGGAGTTAATGGACACCAAATTGAAGAAGAGCACATCATTTCATCCACAAACAAATGGTCAAATAGAGGTGGTCAACAGGAAAGTGATCCAGTTGCTTAGAGGCTATTGCAACAAGCATCCCAAGTTTTGGGATGAACATTTGTGTTATGTGCAACATGCTTACAACCGTGCTAAACACTTTTCTACACAAAGATATCCTTTTGAGACTTGTTTTGGTTTTATACCAAGGTCTCCCTTGGATTTCGTCTTTAGTAAAGACATAACAGTTGATGGACACAGTGATGTGGACAAAGCAACCAAGTTTATTGAACAAATCCAAGAAATTCACCAGGCAGTGTAGGAACAGCTAGAAAGAAGCTAGGCCAAGTACAAGGCAAGGCATGATAAGCATCGAATTGAACATAGCTTCCAAGTTGGTGATCAAGTCTAGCTGTACATCAGCAAAGACATAATGCAAGGTGAAGGTAAGAAGATGAAGCCAATAAGGTATGGGCCTTTCAAGATATTTGAGAAAATTGGTGAGAATGCTTTTCACCTTGATTTTCCAGCTTACATGTACATCTATTCAGTAGTTAATGCAGAGAACTTGAGACTGTTTGAACCTTGATTGATTGAAGATCCCAAAGAGCAAAGTCAGTTGCCTTCTATTGATGATTTCTTGCCTTAATATCTCAATGAGTTGCAGGAAGATACAGTTCTGGATAGGAAGGTGATAACTACACACAAAGGGGATGTTGAGTACCTAAGAATTAGACTCAAGGGTTCAAAACCAAGTAGTGCAAGATGGATAGAGATTGGACAAGTGAGGAAGTTGTATCCTCACTTGACTGATGCTTAGAAACCAACTTTTGGTGGTCCAAAAGCCTTTTCAGTGGGAAGGCATGATCCAAATGGATCCTAAAAACCTCTAAGTCTTCACATAGTTAAAAACTATAACATAAAGAAAACATTTCAAAAAGGCGGATTACACTATCGGGAGTGAAAAACATGAAGAAAACAATGAAATAAGGCATATCGGAGGCTTAAAACAACTTTGCACAGGAGCTGTCGGATCTGGCCGATTAATGGTCCAGATCCGATCGGCATATCGCAATCGGCGAAGGCAAGCGGAGCTTATCGGAGGCGACCATATAAATGTTGCGATAGCGATCAGCGGGGTCAACGAGGACCGTCAATCAAGCGCGCAGATCGATGGCCCAGGTTAACCCGCCATATCGCATCGACAGATTACAACGGAGCGCTTACAACGACCCCGGGGCGATATGCGATTGTGACAAGTCGCATCGCAATATCACATCGGAGCAACACAAAGGAGCGGGGCCGATACATGCGACTGCGATAGCCAGACTCGATGGGATTATAAATGAAAACACATATATTTTGAGTTCCGGAAAACAGGGTTTTCCTTTGTATTTCACATTTTCGTTAAATAAACGAAATACCAAGAACAAAGCGTCGATGTGATGAAAACGAACCCGATAGGATTATGGGTGATAGTTGATAATATTTCAAGTCCGGTAAAATGGTTTTTTCAATGTAAATCGCATTTTCGTTAAATAAACGAAAAACAAATGAAATGCGAATAAAGCGATGAAACCAGACCCAAAAGAGATTATACATGCAAGTGTATATGTTTTGAGATCTGAAACAAGCGGGATTTCGGGCGGGCCGTAGGCAGTAAGTGGTTTTGGCCGGGCTCCACCCGAGCCCATACACTAGCTGCCACGTGGCTAGGCGCTGAAGAGAGAAAACCACCCATTTTCGGGCGATTAACTCCCGTACACATAAGCCGCCCAAAATGAACCTTAGTCGTTGGATCAAGATCTCTCAAATCAATGGTGGAGATGTGATAAGCGATATAAAAGCGGACCCGATAGGAGTATAGAGCGGAACTTATAATATTTCAAATCCGATAAACGACAGATAGGCAGATTTTCACAATTTTATGTGTATTTCTCTGTGTAAACAAAGAACGACCATTTTTGGGATTTCAAAGGCATCGATGGTCCATTCCGTTACAGAATAGGTGGCCACCATCCCTGAAGGCGTTTAGCAATGATTGCTAACGCTCAGAGGGGGATTCAAATGGATAGAGGCCGGGAGCTAGAGAGCCTGAGAAGGGGAATGAGAAGACAACGCTGATTGGCTTTAAAGCCACAAAAGACAGAAGACAGAGACAAGCAGTACTAAGACAGAGAGAAAACAGAGACAGAGAGTCAGTAAGGAGAGTCTGTGTACTCAAAAAGACTTGGGGGATCCAAGTAAAGCCTTGTTGTTTTGTATCTGTTATGTTGAGACTCAATTTGAGCTCACACTTTGTAAAACTCTGCTCTTGAAGACATAATAGAGAGGTCACCACTGAAGGTTGGATCGGGAGATGTAGCCCATGAGTTTTGGGTGAACTCCATATTAAACTTGCTATGTTTATGTGTGTTTGTCTATTATGTTTATTTAACTGCTTTATTGCCTATATTATTCGCAATCTTATTGACCCGTTGCACTAAGTAATGTAGGAAAATCCATGCACATGAGTTTGTAATAACTTAATAATTGTCTAAGATCTCATTATCAGATCACTTTGGCAGTGCAACAATCATTTACTAGGAGAAAAAATGTCTTTGATTAGCATCTTCTTCCATGCTCAATCACTATCAAAGGATTGGGAGCCTTCATAACAACTTATTGAATTCATGTGTACTAATTACAACTTCCAAACAATTGACATACATTAATTTCAATGCCCTCTTCAATTGCATTGAGGCTCCATCTAATTTGAGCCTAACCTTCTCTCCATTAATATTATTTGCTTCATAATTTAGTGACTCCATTGAACTCATACTCTTATGACCTTCTATGGTGGCTGCTATTTCACTAGTTTTCCTTTTTTTTGCATGTTGATGTAATCATTCATGGTCATGGCCATTTTATGTTTGACATGCCATGGAGCATTGAATGGAAATGGATGGATTGGATGGGTCATATTTCACAAATCAAGGGCCTTAAATGGCCACACGTTTATCTAGTATTTAATGTAGATTCTATGTGACTTATCTATCTACAACCTATGTGTCATGGTTGGGGATTACAATTTGTAGGGTAGAAGTAAGAAGACATCACCGACAAAGCCACCCACTAGAGTAGCATCAACAACAATAACACACATGTGACTACTAGCAAGAGAGGAATCCCCATCTCAAACAAATAAAAGCATCAAAATTTTGAAGCCTCATTATAGCTATTTATGGGTTTAGATTTATGCATGGTATAGATTTGAGGGGCAACAAGCCAAGGTCAATGACAAATAAAAGAGTTGCGATTTTGGAGACATAGTCGATGTGGAGGCCTTCACTTTTATTTCTTACTTGCAAACCACCACCAAGGTTCAAGGTTTGATTCTCATCCTACCAACGTACAATTAGCCATTTTTGTCTTTAAATAATTGATTTGCTAACACAAAAGCTCTTTGGTGTTCATTTGAATTGGTGGTTTTCTACCTTTAATTGAATTGTAATAATAACACATGAAAATATCATGATACATATTTACAATCTATTTCTTTGTGCCCAAAAATCATTATTTAATTGTTCTTCAAAACACCATTAAAAACACTAATTAAGATGGACTGTAATTAAGATGGACTTAACAGGAAAAAAAAAAAATAAAAAATAAAAATAAAAATCTCAAAACCTTCTACCTTACATCCTTACCCTTTTCGACGAATCATTTTCATTTAAAAACACAAATCGCAACGTTTATAATACAAAATTTGTTGATGTTTTCTTCCGTGAAAAAAATCCAACTTTGAACAATGCAACCATCAAACAAAGCCCTACTCGTTCAGTGATTCAGTGATTGTGGCAACCAATATTGTGCCCTACTCGTTCAGTGATTCAGTGATTGTGGCAACCAATATTGTCGAGCTTTGAGTCACACTCTTGCCTCATCCTTCATGCTACATAGCTCCTCATTTTCGTCCCTTTTGTTGCAGAAATGACGTTTATTCACTTGATATGCAAACGCCTGAGGATCCACCAACTCCCACAATCCCATCACTTGTCAACAGCGATTTCCATCGTTCCTCACCCTCGTCCATTTAATGAAAATCCCTGCATCAGATTCGCTAATTTCTGCAACCAAACAGCAGTCCCATTCACAACTACACCAGACCGGGGTGTTGTCACAGAATTTCTGATCAACAAATGCGGTTTAACATACGAAGAGATCACAAAGGCCTTTAGACATAATAATTCCAACTACTGTCTCCGTGCAAAATCGACTCAGAATGTAGAAGAAATTTTGGAGTTACTAAATGGCTGCGGTTTGACCACCCCTGCCCAGATTCGAAAGGTGGTTCTTTCCAACCCTTTCTTTCTCTTTGCTAAATCCGAAGGAAACATAAAATCTAAACTCAGCCTCCTCCGGACTTTCATGAAGGAAGAGGATCTATATAAAGTACTTATCCGCAAGGCACGGGTGTTTACATACCAAGAGAATAAATTTAAATCTGCAATTTCAGTTTTTCGAAGATTGGGCGTTGAAGATCGGGCGCTATCAGAATTAGTGGCCATTTACCCTCCTTTGCTCGCGTGTCCAGAGGAAAAAATTATGGAGTCAGTGAAACTGGCCGAGCATCTGGGGCTCAAGAAGGGATCTAAGATGTTTGCAGTTGCTATGCGTGCGTTTTTGTGTGTACCAAAAGAAACCATAGATATGCGACTTCAGTGTTTGAGCAGTTCTGGGTTCTCAGAGAAACAAATTTTGCGACTATCGCCATGGATTGTGGGCTATACAGAGGAAAAATTGAAGCGCAATATAGATTTTCTGGTCAATTATGTTGGAATCTCTTTGGATGATTTTGTTATGAGGCCCATGCTGTTTACATACAGCTTGGAGAAGAGGATAATTCCTCGGTACAGAGTACTGGAGGCATTAAAGTCCATGCATGGGTTGAAAACAGAGACGAGTTTCCGAATTTTTGTTATGCCAGAGAAACGTTTCTTGGAGAAATTTATTAATTCCAACCACGAATCTTCCTCGATTCTGCAAGATATTTACCATGGTGGGAAAGCTGGCAAGTAGATGATTGACAAGGATTCATACAAGTGCGTTTCTCAGTAACCGTAGATTTACCAACATTGTGATACTAAGCCAGAAGCTTCAATGTGACTTTTACTGTGCTCTATTTATCTTTTTAAAGTTCTTTTCTTCGGCCAGAGAACAGGAAACTCCAGTTTTTAACAGTTAGATAGCTTACTTAGCACAAGAAGACACCAAAAAAGGATGCTTGCGGCCTGAAAATCATACCGCTTCCAGTGCACAGTTTCGAGAAGCAGATTTTAAATGGGAGCAATTAAACAGCATTGCTTCATTATTTTCAATTCAAGGTACAGCTGACCTTCCTTCCTGACTTACATTGCATTTAAATGTGTAGTTAGACTTCTAGTATCTGCACAGGGAAGGTAAATAACTAACACTGATCGTTAGCAACAGCAGACCTTTTGTTGTCTATTGTGAACTCTTGCATTTATGTAGGAAACTTGCTATTTCACTTCAGAGATCAAGCTGCCCTAAATCATAGTTGTCTTATCTTTGCAAAAATACCAGAGTTCATCGACTCTTATCATTGAAGAATATTGTTGATCCTTTGTTCTTGAAATATTTATGGATTTTATTCATGGTGTTAAATGAGTGGTCCAGTTGTGGTCGACAATTCGTGTTTCATCTTTTTGATGTTCTCGTTGACTATCCTTATCAATATATGTATTTTAGATAGGAAACAGAGTACTTGGTCCATACTAGTGCTTTTGGGTGATTTCTTGTCAGCTTTGTACACATTTTCTTGTGCTTTTGGGTGATTTCTTGTCAGCTTTGTACACATTGCCTTCCTCTACGTATGGGCAAAATGAAATTTAAATTTCTTATTGGCAAGACTCAAACCCAAATAAAGTAATTTACCTGATTATAATCTTTTAATGCTTGTTTCTGTATCGTTGTTATGATTTTAATGCATCATGGGCTTGCAAAGGGTCATTTTGTGCAGGCCTTCAGTGTGAAATTTTCAATCTATTGCAACAACTGGAAATTAATTTTCTAATTGAATATTATTATGTGCAGTTTATTTGCTACGATAAACAACAAATAAAATCACAACTGTAATTTTCACCAAAATTAAGAAATACGTTGTGGAAATAAATTTGGAACTGAGAAAAATAGAGCACACACAAAATAAAATTGACAGCGTTATTTTTTGACAAATGTCCCGGAAAAGCCCAATGTGGGAAAACCAGTGCAGCAGATGAGGGTTTTGTTATTAATGTGTCGCAGCAAAATCTAAGTACAATATCTAGATGCCAATCTGGAGATCCTCTCTTGAGAATCATTGGCAAAATTACTGAGGGAATTCCCCCTCCCCTCCATAAGCAATTTGGCCTCAACCTGGCCTCAAAAATAGTCCCGAATACCCTCGTGCAGGCCTTTGCGCAAATGTTGCATAGTCCTTCACACGCACTTTCCAGATTTGCCTCTGATTTAGATATCCTACCTGTTGCTGCCTCTGGAAGTGATTCTCCACCCCAGTGTTACTTGGGAGCAGGAGCGAAAGTGGGGAGCGGGAGCGAAAACGGGAGTGGGAGCGACATTTTCAGAAGCTCCCGGTTTGGGAGCGAATCCTAGAGCGTTTTTTTATATAATATATATTTTTTATATTTTGATACATATATGTCAACAAAAACATGTAGAATAATGAATTAGATATTAAAAAACATAGATTGAATCATATAACAACAATCATCTAGAAGTTATAATCTTCATCAACCACGTCCACCAGTTAGTAACATAGTAACATACAACATATTGAGTCTCATGATTCATCAATCTTAAAATTTCAAGCTTTCAAAATTCAATATATAACATTTATCATCGTTGATCACCAAAGTTGTACTTGTAAGCTAAGTGTAACCATTACAACAAATAATATCTAACATGAAATGAAATGAAATGAAACAACTTTCAACTTTCATGAAGCATCATATTCATAATTCATTACTAATGAGTTATAATTGCCAACTTCAAACTTAAATTGTCATATATTATTTAAAAAAATATCATAATAAATATGAAAGAGTCAATAGTTATAAAAGCTACTAGAAACTAGAAAAGAGAGGTAAATCTATTATCTATTTCTTATGCTTGGGCCTCTTGCCACCACGAGAAATGTCTAATTTTTTAGTTTTGTTGGAAAATCAGGATCTTTGTCATTAATATCACCCTCTAAGCATTAACATCCAGAGGTATCTTTGTCATTACCTCTGTATCTGTATAGGGATCTTTGTCATTAATATCACCCTCTAAGCATTAACATAAGATAGAAAAAGCATAGCATGTCAAGTCAAGATTTTGTTTGAGTGATGCGTACATTTTTAGGAGGGTCATGATAGAGGAGTTCAACAACCAATGTCACTAACATCAAGGTACATAGAGGGATTGGTGCTCTTGATTAAATACGAGTTCCATACCCTAATACATGACAAAATTCAATGGAAACATTGCAATCCCCCAATCCTGAAATCCTGAAAAACTGATAAGTCTGCTGGATTTTGAATGAAATCTAAAATTCTACTTTCTCCATATGAAATCCAATGAGGCTGGAACCACTCTCAAACATCCTGAGTCATCTTGTGGTCGCTCTCAAGTTGCCTCACTAAAATATTATTTGTTTCTTTAAAAAAAAATTGCTTTTTGAACATTACTACAAAAAAATTTGCAAAACAGACAAAACGCTCCCGAAAATGCTCCTGAAAAGGCAGGGAGCGATTTTTTTTTAGGGAACGCGCTCCCAACCCGCTCCTGAGACGCTCTCGCTCGGAGCGCGGATTGGGAGCGGGATCGGGGGGGGGGGGGCGCTCCCCCGCAACACTGCTCCACCCCTTCGAAAAATCATCCTGGCCTCTGGCAGCTGAATCGACCTCCTCTTCAGCTGAATCGAATTACCTCCTTGAGGCTCTGCGCAAGCCCCTGCGTAGCCTCCTATGAAATAACTTGATCTTTCTCACATACTTTCGACACTAGAAACGCCACTGGATCACCCTGTTGCTGCTCCTCAATTTTTGCTACTGATCTTTGGTTCGAATTCTTTTCCGTGTTGAATCTATGCTCTCTGGGAACTTTGATTTGACTAGATCACCCTCTCACTTGATGTGTCTTCTTCATTCTCACCGTCCTGCTCTTATAATCTCTCACTGGTGAACCAACGACCATGATTAGATCCCCATCATCGCTAAGATCATCTCAAACTCAATCCGTGTGAGTTTCTAGAGCATTCTCACATTTCCTTAATTAATTCCTATTAATTACCTAGTTTTCCCAAGTTAGACTATGGAAAGATTTTAATGATGGTTAATTAATTTAATTAAGGCGTTTCCTAAGTTTATCTTGAGAAACCTTTTCTGGGTTTTGAAGATCTCGTGCTCTTAGCCTCTCTAACAAAAGTCAAGACTAGAACACTTGTTTGATGCTACCCAACCATCCAAAACTAACACTCTGTCTTAGCGAGGAAGGTGTTCTAGACAATCTTTGTAGCTGGACCACCACGTTGCTGATGTCTAACATCTGTGACAACCTGTCACTACCCACCAGGCTACTGTGCATACTCTGATTGATCTGCCAACTCTGTGGTTGAACCACCCTGCATTTGCACTGTTGCTGACTCTGCACTGTGCCACCCTGCACTACTACCAACACTGCTCTGCGCTGCATCAGATCTCATGCCGTTGTTTCTACTGTAATTGAGAACTTTGAATTAATTGTGTCCCCATACTGGCTCTGCAACTCTCTCCTGAGTCTCTGACTGCAACTAGTCTCTACACTGTCTACTGAGTAACTGTCTGCGCCCTGACTGGTTTTGCGCCTCTCAATAACTGGCTGCTACTAGTTCTGCAACTATCCCTTAGGGTCGAGCTGTGCCATTCTGAACATCGTGATCCATCTACTACTAAAAAGTTGTGAGCCCCTGTAGCTAAGGTAATGATTCATAGAGCTCCTAAAGGTATAATTTCATACAAAGCGAATTCATCCTCCAATCTAGAGGACAAATTGTCAATCTCTGCCGAAGCTGTTGCTTGCTCCTGCTTCTCCTACTTGTCCTTCTTCTTCTTGGGACACTGGGTATTGTAGTGACCAAACTCACCACATTTGAAGCACTTGATCTTTGACAAATCTTTCTTCTTCTTTTCTCCTTCTCACTGACTAGGACCTTTCTTTGCCTTCCGTTTCGATGTAAGTGTTAGAAAATCGGAAAGGCAGAAAGATTTTCTCTTGTTGATAATTACTTGTGATTTCTTTGAGTTCTTATTATCTTTCTTATGTTCTTCTTTTATCTTAATTCATCAAGCAATTACCAAAATCAAAACACAAAGATCAAGGACACCAGATGTAGGCACTCAGCTAGGGCTAAAACCCCTATGTAGGGGAAAACCCAGTCAAGAACTCTTCCTTCAGTAAATCAAAATGAGATAGACCAAGACCTATAGACCTTCCTCCACCACCAAGTCAACCTTCCAATGAGATACAACAACCTTCAATAGTCTTTTCTTGTCCAACAACTATAACCCAACATCAACCCAGAAATTTCGGCCCCAACTTCACCAGCAGCTTCAGAGTTTCGACCTCCCAAGCAACTGCAGAATTTCAGCCCCTAGTAGCAATCCAGAACTTCACACATGTGAGATAAGAGAGAAAAACTCGACTTGTCTTGCTTGATAAGGTCCTCCTTCGCTAGCCCTTTCTTCTTCTTCCTTAGAAATTCACACTTTTTCTGCCCCCAGAAGTTGTAGATTGAACTTTTTGAGTGTGTGTGTCAAATGAGGTCGAGTTGCTACCTTTATATAGGAGTTTCTACCGCTCTGTTTAGGCCGACTTGGTGGAGGAGGCCTAGAAGACAGAAAATACAATAAAATAAATTTCTTCTTTGACAAATTAATCCCAAGAATGGTTCTTTACAATATGACATGGACAAGGACACTTGACATAAACCCTAGAATCCTTCAATGGAGGCTTTGACCTTAAAACAATTGACCCAAGGGCCAAGCATGAAACCCATGCTTTAATAAGTCACTTTCTTTAATAATAAAATTTCTTTTTCTTTTTTTTGACAGACATATTTCATTATGACTCAAATACAATTATGAAGACAGACACTAATTACATTCTTCAATAGTAAGGGCTACATTTTCCTTGTCCTTCACACTCTTTGGTCCCTTGCTACTGCTATCATTGATGTTGCTCTCCACAAGAGCAAGCCTCATCTCTTCCTGAGTGAAATTGGCCCAGAATCGATCCCAACCAGGTAGCGCATATCTTCTAGTTATACCTTGGAGTAAAGTTGCCCACTCCTTGGTGAAACTGTTGAGAGAAGTACAAATTAGCTCACTCTCGTGAGGTATCTCTCCAATTGCTGCAATCTCATCCGAGACATTCCAAATTCTTGTGAGATAAGGAGTGACTCCTTCACCCTTCTACATCCTGGTGGTCCTCAACTTCTCTTTCAATAACATATTTTGGTTCTCGGAAGGATTCTGGAAAAGTGTTGCAACTGCATCCCACATTTCTTTGGCAATATTCTTGCCAGCTAGATGTGAGACTATCTGATCTCGAACTCCATCGGGGATCATTCTCTTTGCCTTGGCCATCTCCCTATTGTAATTCTCTAGCTGCTGCAGATCTGTAGGTATGACAATAACTCTTTCTGCTACGATTTTAGACCATGCTCATCTAGCAGGAAAGCCATTCTGGCTTTCTAGATACAATAGTTATAGGCTTCATCAAGCCTATCTCGATCTCAAAGTCTTGCTGAGACCATTTCTACAAAACTCAAATCTGTGAAAATAAATAGGAATCTCCTTTTCTTGCTCAGGTGCTTGCTCTATTACTCGCACTCCCTCCAGGAATGTGCAGATCTACTTGATCACGGCCTCTGCAACTGAAAGTCATGGATTTCCTCCTAATAACTGGATCTGGAAACCCTCTAAGAAATTCCTTTGTGTGTGCTTTTTCTCTTTTCCTCTCAACGTTAATCTGCAACTGCAAACCAACTGTGCGCAGATCTGCTCAATGAACTCATTGATCTGCTCACTGGAACTGCTTTCCGGCAACATCACTGCCCATTGGAACTGCTACTAGGCTATTCGAACTTTTCCTGCACCTACAACTGGAAATCAAACCCTTTTGCCTAGCAATTCAAACTGTCTAGCTGGACCTCTGCGCAGATCCAGAAATTTTGCCTAGAGACTCCCTCTGAAGATGGAATATTTCTCCCTCATTACTAAGCCACTGATCTGTCTTCAACTCTGCTCTGATACCATGTGAAATTTTCACTATTGCAACAATTGGAATTTATTCTTCTAACTGATTAATTATGCAGTTTATTTTGTTACGAAAAACTGCGATTTCTTCACAATAAAAAATAAATATGTTGCGAAAATAAATCTGGAACTGAGAAAAATAGAGCACACACATAATAAAATTGACATCTTATTTTTGACAAATGTCCTCGGAAAAACCCAATGTGGGAAAACCAGTGTAATAGATGAGGGTTTTTTTATTAATATTCAATAGCAAAATCTGAGTACAATATCTGGATGCTAATCTAGCGATCCTCTCCTGAGAAATCACTAGCAAAATTACTAAGGGGTTTTTTTTTTCCTGTTGATTTTTGTAGCTTGGGAGGTACTCCAAGCCTTGTGGATCGAGGGTTTGGAGGAAGGAGTTCGACAAGGGCATTGTGGGCTTGAAAGTTGAAACCCAAGCTTGGGGTCTTGCACCCATCGGGATTTGAGCCAAAACCATGAGCACATTTCTACATGTGATGGATGAGGATGATAGCTCTCGGCGAGACGAATCTAATGCAACGAGAATCATCCGATTCCGAGTTGTAGAAATGGAGATATGAATTTTTTGAGTTATTTAATGGGTTTGCACATGAAGTGTCAAGGTCGGCTTGGTGTAAAAATGAATTGTGATAGTTATTCAAGCCCTAGAATGACGTTGAAGAAGCCCTCTTGTTGGTGTATAAATAAGAGGTGTTGTGAAGGCATATGGAGATCCATGTTGGTGCAACGCATGACTTGAAGAGCAGAAAGGAAGCTCGGTTGAGGAGGAGGAGTCTCTGTTCTAGGCCGCAACCCTAGATGATCAAGCGAAGGAGAGAGTAGGACACTCTCATGACTGACTTGATTAGGGATGGGGTAGGTTTAGCCAGTGTAGCAAGGAGTAAGGCCGAGCTTTGTAAGGGTAATTCGGGGTATTAAATCTGAAGGTTACCTCTGCGTATAGACTGAGAACCCTTGTGTTGATTGTAGATGGAAGATAGGGCTGTTTGGGGTAGCCGAGAAGTCTAGAAGGCAACCTAGAGGAGGCCACATATTTCTGTGTCAAGGACGCAAGCTGATAGGGTCTATGGAGGTGCTTTGGTGCAGAAATAGAAAGCCCTAGACAGGGTTGCATATCTCACTGATTGCGGGTCCAAAACAATGGTGTTTTGGAGGGTTGGACAGCGTGGAGAAGGAGGCAAACTAGAGGACTGTTCTGGGCAAGATAACGCAATAAATCCTCCTGAAACAAGCCGAGAAAGGGACCTTCCTGTGATGACTAGGCTGCAGGCTTGTAGGTGAGGTTTTGAGGGTCAAAACAACCCTAATGTGGAGCTGTAGGTGCCTCCTCACACAACAAGGTCACCTAGCTTGTAAAGGAGAGGAGGCCGCATCATTTGAGGTGTGTTTTAGGCAAGGAGGTTGGGCTGTTGTAGGTTACAATGGGACCCCTAACTAGTGACCAAAACTCTGCCCATGAACAATAGTGTAGAAGTTTATACCTCCTCCATCGGTGACTTGTGTTGGGTCAAGTATTGACCAGTTTGGATGATGAATGTTGGAGGACTGTAGTAGGCAAGTGATTGGGGTGTGTTAAGTTATGGTATGTTCTATGCTTATAACAGTTTACTTCTTTTTCTTATTATATTCCACCGATTAGCAATCACATGTACATAAAGTAAAGTGCAGATAGAACATTAAACGATCGACAGAAAACAAGCCAAGACAAGAGACACAAGATGTGGCGGCTAGCTAGGGACAAACCCCACAATGTGTGGGGAAACCCTTTGATCAAATCTTCTTTTATCTTCAATAATTCAGCAGAGAGAAATAGTACAATAAATCTGATTCATATCAGCAGTAGCAAACCCTAGATCAGTAGCATCAGCATTAGCGGCTTCATTATCAAACTAGGGCAGACCATATCTCACAAACCGACAGTCGGATTGACTTCATTCCACCACCAAAAGTTTCGGCTTCCAGAGGAGGTTCAGATGAACCTACAACGCAGTTCAGATGAGGAGATCTTCTAGGCCACACAAGTCAATCTTTACTTCTGCAGGTGTAGCTTCAGTTTCAGCAGTTTCCGGCTTCAAACTAGGGTAGTCGATATCTTGCAAACCGTTCGTCGGATTGACTTCATTCCACCACCAAAAGTTGCGGCTTTCAAAGGAGGTTCAAATGAACCTACAGTGCAGTTCAGATGAGGAGATCTTCTAGGCCACGCAAGTCAATCTTTACTTCTGCAGTTGTAGCTTCAGTTTCAGCAGTTTCCGGCTTCAAACTAGGGCAGTCGATATCTTGCAAACCGTTCGTCGGATTGACTTCATTCCACCACCAAAAGTTGCGGCTTTCAAAGGAGGTTCAGATGAACCTACAACGCAGTTCAGATGAGGAGATCTTCTAGGCCACACAAGTCAATCTTTACTTCTGCAGTTGCAGCTTCAGTTTCAGCAGTTTCCGGCTTCACATGTGTGAGAGAGAGAGACCCATTTCAGCGCAGTAGAGAAGAGACTCATATCTGCGCAGTAGAGAGAGATAGATGTGATGAGATGAGTGAGTCTAAATGAGGAAAAGTCCTCTTATATTTATACACAACGTTGGTGGGTGAATAGATGCGACTGTTGGGCTTCTGAGCTTACATGAGTTGTAGGTCGGCTTGATAATAATTCCATAATCAAAATAAATTCATATCTCCATGAATACTTATCGGAATTGGATGATTTTTATATCAATCCTACACCTCTCGACGAGAGGAATCTAATAAAAATATTATTAGCCATGAATAAGATGAACCACATGAAGTTTTGCCCTGGTTGCCAATTTTTAACACTCCCTCTCAACCATGGAGAACTTCATCTGCAATCTGTCTATCGGTCGTTACTATTCATCCATCAAATGCACTGCCTTGTACTGCCTGACCCTTGCCCTGCTCTGCTCTATTTTGCCTGTTCTGCTTTGTCTTGTTCTGTCCTGCACTGATCTGTACTGTTTTTTTTTGTTCTGCTCTGCTCTTGCATTGTTCTGTTCTACTCTGCTTTTGTCCGAATTATGAAGAAGAAGAAATGATCGAGGATGTATCATACTGACTCAAAGTCAGTCTCAGAGTATGTACCACTGGTCCCAGACTAGTCTCAACCAACCCAAAGTCAGCGTCATAGTGAGTACACTCCAATGGTCCCAGACCAATATCATCCTCCACTGACTCAAAGTCAGTCTCAGAGTATGTACCACTGATCCCAGACCAGTCTCAACCGACCCGAAGTCAACGTCATAGTATGGTACAACTCCTACCACTGGTCCCAGACCAGTATCATTGATCCCAGATCAATGGAGGTCATCCTAGCGTAGGGAGTACGGTAGTTACAACGATGCGTCCATCGGTACTACTATGGTCCCTAACTTCATTTCCCTGCTCATTGATCAGATGAGAGGTACTTCCCATGAGTCCCAGACTGCATGGGTAGGATGCCTCGACAAGAGAACTAATCAATCATGCTACAATTGCCATGGAGAACACATCAATCCAGGCCTCACAGGAGAACACATCAATCCTGCTACAATCGCCGTGGAGAACACATCAATCCAGGCTGCCATGGAGAACACATCAATCCAGGCCTCACAGGAGAACTAATCATCCCGCTACACAGGAGAGCGAATCATCCCGTTCCACAAGAGAGCGAATCATCTTGTCCCACAAGAGAGCGAATCATCTTGTTCCAGTGTGCACCAACAGGGGAGGGTGAGTCACCCTGTGGTCATATGTTGCTCCAGTAGGAACCGCAAGCCCTCAGAGCTCCCAGAGCTCAATGTATGCAACATGCAGGACCCTTGTACAAGGCTTTCTTGCCGACTCCAAGTTGTTTGGGAAAGTCACAGATTAGATCTTTCCTCGGGGCTTTGACAAGGTGTATCAACCTGTACATCATCTTAATGTGATGGAGCTTCCTTGCTCATCGACTTACCATATCCCAGATGATGTCTATCTGCTGGAGCAATTGACGAATACGGGATTCCTCAATAATCGAATCCCACCTCTGGTTGTTACAGAGAATCACAGTGGTATCCAATGTAAATCCAAACAGCTCACTGAAGAGCTTTCGCAACCAGACTGCCTCACACGAGGTTATGCTAGCAACAATATATCCTGCTTCGGCGGTGCTCAAAGCCACCGACTTCTGCTTCCTGCTCATCCAGGATATCGAAGCAGATCCCAAGGTGAAACAGTACCCGGAAGTGCTCTTATGGTCCACCACACTGCCTGCCCAATCAACATCAGTATATCCAAGTAGTCTCACATCTCCGGCAGTGTATCTTAATCCATGAGAGATTGTGTCCTGAAGACATCTCAGAAGATTCCTGGCATCAATCCAGTGAGGCTCAACCAAATATGAGCTCACAATGCTAACTGCAAAACATATGTTCGGACGGAGGTTCACCAAGAACATCAATGCGAATGAGTTTTTGAAACTCATAGGCATTTCCCAAGTCTGGTCCGACATCACTACCATATAACTTCTAAAAGTTAAGATCCTCGAGGTAGTCACAAGCTTGCAGTCCATCATACCGAATCTTTCCAATATATTTACCACATATTTTCCTTGAGATAGGAAAATTTCCCTTGGCTTCTGCCACACTTCAAGTCCTTGGTCCTTCATTTCAAATTCAGAAGCCATCTCCCTCTTACATTTGTGAATGAGAGGGTTTGCACTTGTTAGAAACAGGTCATCCACATACAACACCAGTATGAGAGGCTTGTCATCTTCAACCTTAAAGTAAAGGTTAGGATCAGCTTCACTCCTAGTGAATCCCAACTTCATCAAGTAGCTATCGATCCTCTCATACCATGCTCGGGGTGCTTGCTTTAGCCCATAGAGAGCCTTCTTCAACCTGCATACATGAGATTTTCAATCATAAATCTCAAATCCTTCAGGTTGCTCCACATAGACCTCTTCTTTGATAGAACCATGCAAGAACGCGGTCTTAACATCCATCTGATGTAGGTTCCATCCTTGTGAAGCCACAAGGGCTATGATCAAGCGGATGGTCGTATATTTGGCAATAGGTGCAAATATCATAGTCTATACCTCCCTTCTGGGATAAACCACGAGCAACAAAATGAACCTTATATTTTTCCATACTTCCATTTGCTGCATGCTTTATCTTATGAAGCCATTTTAAAGTAACAATTGTCTTGTCCAGGGTCTGGGAACTACTTCCCAGACATCATTCTCCATAATAGACTCATATTCTATGGTCATAGCATCCTTCCATAGTTAATGCTAGATGACATCTGAGAATGATGAAGGTTCATTTTGTATGATCGTGCTCATGATGGTCAGGTATCCCTGATACCTGTTAAGTTTCTTACTTTCACAAAAGGTTCCTCGGGGTGCAGCATGTCCTTCAGCATCATCAACTAGGCCCCTAAGCCATGAAGGCCTCTTCCTAGAAGAGGAAGGCTCATGTGGAGGAGGATCAATCGGATCCATGGGTTCTTCTACATCAGGCATTGATTCATCAGCCTTTTCTTTCGGTTCCCTGCTGTCGGCTTCTTGAGAGCTCCTCAAAGTCGGAAGATTGTTCACCTTGCTGAGAGCCATATCTTCGTCAAAGGTGACATCATGAGTAATTACGACTTCCCTTTGACCGGCTACATAGATTCTATAGCCTTTAGTATTTTCACCATAGCCCACGAAAATTCCCTTCTTTCCAGATGCACCCAATTTATTTCTTTTCTCTTTCGGCACATGAAAATATACAGGGCTTCCAAAAATTCTGAAATGAGAAACATCAGGTTTCTTACCAGTGAACTTTTCTTCAGGAGTCTTGGAACCCAATGCTTGATGAGGGCATCGAATTTTGTACATATACGGCAGTGTTTGTAGTTTTAGCCCATAGAAACTTTGGAAGTCTTTAATCATGTAGCATGGCCCGGACAACTTCCATAATCGTGCGGTTCTTCCTTCCCACCACACCATTCTGCTCAGGAGTATGTGGTGTAGTAGTCTCCCTCTTAATGCCAACCTCATGAGTGAACCAACTGTAATATATCGGAGGTCTTGCTTTGGCTTGAGGGGAATGGTCCCCTTTTGAGATTTCCTTTGGCACATCCCGGACATACACCTTCTTTCTCTACTTGGAATTCGGGCATCCCTGTTACCATCTATCTTACATCGGGTAGAGCTTTGTAATGAAGGTGGGAAAACCTCCGATGCCAAAGTTCGGACTAAAGAGTTGTGTCACAAGACATGACACCTAGCGGACTTCCATCGACCTAATATAATGAATCAACACTAAACCCAAGAGTAAAGGCATCTTTAACATTATTTTTCCATATACATACCTTGCCATTGCTGAAGGTTACCTTGTAGCCTCTGTCTTCCATTGCCAAGATGGACACTAGGTTCCTTTTGAGGTCAGGTGCATTTAATACATCCTGGACTTTCTAGCCTTCTTGAATGGTTGTCCTCTTCCTCGATCTCTAGCTCTCCTCTTACCTTTGCTGTTGAATTTGTCATTCCTTTGATTTGCCATCAGAGGGATTTTGATCATCGTCCCGGTGTGAGTCCTTTCTTCTCTTTGCATGAGAAGAAAAGGCAGCAGGAGGACCTTTAGGCATGGGCATTTCTTGCACTTCTTCCCTTGTTTCTTCTTGAATGCATCTAGCCATTAATTCCTCGAAACCAGGAATTACATTATAGTTCAGAAGAGTAGTCTTGAACACGTACCATTCGGATGGTAGTCCTCCAAGAGTTGTGAGTGCCATTTCGCTATCAGTAATAGTTTCCCCAATAGATAGGAGATCGTTCTTGATCTCGGTGATTCTTAAGAAGTATGCTTACATACTTTCATCTTTACCCTTCTTGATTTCCCTCAACTTATTTCTAAGAAACAAAACTTGATTTGCATCATTAACTTTAAATAAACTCACCAGTCTGTCGTAGATTTCCTTGGAGGTGTCTAGATCAGAAATGTAGGCCACCAAGCGCTTGTCGATAGAGTCCCGGATGATCTTCTTTGTTTTGACTTCTCCATTTTTCCATTTGTTCCAGGCAGTAGCAGATGCATTTGATGAAGGCTCAACAATATTGCCTCTTACATGGTCCAGCACTCCTTGATCTTCAAGGGTTAGATCGATAGACATCTTCCATCCGTGATAGTCAGCTTTCTCACGGAGCTTGTCTTCGGCAGGAAAGAGTGTTGAGGACCCCATAGTTCTTTTAGGATAGCCTTGCCAATCTTCTCTTCAATGATTGCTCTTGCTTTTGCTTGGGCTTTGTCTTCACCTCAGCTCTGATACCATGTTAAGTTATGGTATGTTCTATGCTTATAACAGTTTACTTCTTTTTCTTATTATATTCCACCGATTAGCAATCACATGTACATAAAGTAAAGTGCAGATAGAACATTAAACGATCGACAGAAAACAAGCCAAGACAAGAGACACAAGATGTGGCAGCTAGCCAGGGACAAAACCCACAATGTGTGGGGAAACCCTTTGATCAAATCTTCTTTTATCTTCAATAATTTAGCAGAGAGAAATAGTACAATAAATCTGATTCATATCAGCAGTAGCAAACCCTAGATCAGTAGCATCAGCATTAGCGGCTTCATTATCAAACTAGGGCAGACCATATCTCACAAACCGACAGTCGGATTGACTTCATTCCACCACCAAAAGTTTTGGCTTCCAGAGGAGGTTCAGATGAACCTACAACGCAGTTTAGATGAGGAGATCTTCTAGGCCACGCAAGTCAATCTTTACTTCTGCAGTTGTAGCTTCAGTTTCAGCAGTTTCCGGCTTCAAACTAGGGCAGTCGATATCTTGCAAACCGTTCGTCGGATTGATTTCATTCCACCACCAAAAGTTGCGGCTTTCAAAGGAGGTTCAGATGAACCTACAGCGCAGTTCAGATGAGGAGATCTTCTAGGCCACGCAAGTCAATCTTTACTTCTGCAGTTGTAGCTTCAGTTTCAGCAGTTTCCGGCTTCAAACGAGGGCAGTCGATATCTTGCAAACCGTTCGTCGGATTGACTTCATTCCACCACCAAAAGTTGTGGCTTTCAAAGGAGGTTTAGATGAACCTACAACGCAGTTCAGATGAGGAGATCTTCTAGGCCACGCAAGTCAATCTTTACTTCTGCAGTTGCAGCTTCAGTTTCAGCAGTTTCCGGCTTCACATGTGTGAGAGAGAGAGACCCATTTCAGCGCAGTAGAGAAGAGACTCATATCTGCGCAGTAGAGAGAGATAGATGTGATGAGATGAGTGAATCTAAATGAGGAAAAGTCCTTTTATATTTATACACAACGTTGGTGGGTGAATAGATGCGACTGTTGGGCTTCTAAGCCTACATGAGTTGTAGGTCGGCTTGATAATAATTCCATAATCAAAATAAATTCATATCTCCATGAATATTATCGGAATTGGATGATCTTTATATCAATCCTACACCTCTCGACGAGAGGAATCTAATAAAAATATTATTAGCCATGAATAAGGTGACCCACATGAAGTTTTGCCCTGGTTGCCAATTTTAACAGGGTGACATGGATTATCAGGTGTCCTAATCAGTGGGCAAATGTTGCAGCAGTACATTGGAGCCTAGATTTGTGCAATAACTCCTCTCTCCTAGGTGTTGGATGCCCTAACTAGGAGTAGATGCTACAACGAGGATTGGTCACTCGTGGTCTGTTGGAGGGCAGCCTGAGAGTGGACCAAGTGTGGATGTGATTGGGCACTTATGGTCTGCTGGAGGACATCGTGATAGTGTCCAAGTTGGAACCCGTTGAGCAACACCTTGATGGACAAAGGTAGTTGCGAGAGAGGCAGTTGTTGAGCTTAAGGGTCTGATCAACCAGGAGCAGTTTGTGGAGCCCGAAACTTGTGTGTGGAGAAGGACTTCTACAGCAGATGGTGGTGTGGTATTCCCACTTAGCAATATTGCTAAGGGAAATATCAATCTTGCCCAATTTTGTTTTATTTCATGTTTGCACTTAGGAGATGTGGGTTTAGAGGTCCCACATGAATTTTTGGATTAAGTGGGGGCCTAAGCATTATGAAGGAAGGGAAATATTGCAGCTCTAGTGGAGTGTGGGGGCCACCCCATGGAGAATTACGGCCCACATGTGGAAGAAACTCTCATTGGAGCAAAGTTGATGGGGCAAGTTCAGTTGGGCCCACATGGGCATCTTGGAGGCTCTTTGATAAATAGAACAAGAGGCACTCATTTTGGTCATTCATTCAGCTATTCAGAAATTGCGTCTTTGACATTGCACGCTTGAGATGAAGCCAAGTTTGTGGTGTTGTTTAGCACACGAGTGTCTCCGAGCGGAGATCTCAACCCTTTCTTCAGTGGACTTCGAGTGCCAGCCCAAGGAGGGAGTCCTACCTATACCAGTTCGTACCAGCAGCAAGGAGTGTGAGTTTGTGGAGAGGATTGGCAGCAACAACACAGGGATTGCGCAGTTCTTGGAGGAGGCATGCTTGGAGGTTGAGGAGTGAAGGGAGTTAGGGGTTGAAACTTGAGGTGGAGTCCGGGGAAGTGTTGTGGGGGCTTTTCCAGCATTTTGGCGGAGCAACAAACACAACATTTGTTATAGGTTACATCTTCTGTTTGTGGAGGAGGGCCAAGTAGTTGGGGGTCAATTTTGGAGCGTCAAAACTAGGACAAACCCTTTCTGGGTTTATTGAGGAGAGGCCAAGATTAATTTGGCAGAATTTTTTGGGCAGATTTGAGGGGTCAAATAGGGGCCCCAACTCAGCCAACAACTAGAGGAGCTAGGGGAAAATTGGGCCGAAATTCCAAGGTCAACATTTGGCCAATTCCTTCGTGGGTTTTTGTGGGTTATTGGTGGAGAGCCCGGGGTTAATTTTCTGGAATTTTCTGAGCACCCGAGGAGGCCCTAACAATAGTCCTTTGCAAGTAACAACAAATTTTCTGGGTAGTTTCATTGCAGAGTAGGGAGAGCAGCAATAGATTTGAGAGGGATTTCTTATTGTTCATTTGGGCTTAGCTAGCTTGCCTTGAGCAAGCTCAGGTGCATTCTTTCCAACACCACATTGTACCCTCTTATTTATTAATAAAATGGCTCAGATCAACACAGTTCATGGAGATTTCTGGTTGTTAAATGTGCTGTAAATTTTGTAAGAGTTTTTGCTATGTTTGCTTTGTTTAACATTGTATATTTGCATTAGGAATATTACAGTGGTATCAAAGCATGATTTTGGCCAGCTGTGGGTCTGAATCACACAAATGCTCGAGTGCTATTTTGTACTAGAATTCCAGAGGCTAAAACACTTGTCCCACATTATTCTCTAGATTGAACTTATGCCCAAAAATGTCTTAGCAAGAGAAATTTGAAATGGTTACTAGGAGTATCGAGAGATTGGCGGGGCTTCTGGAAGAGTGGTTGTCAGCAAAGGCAACAAGGAGAAATAGTGGTTGTCGACCCGCAGATGAAGGAAATAAGAGGAGCATGATTGTTGAACAAAACGCTAGTAGCAATACTGCAGAGACAAAGATGGGAGGTAGAGGTAGTGACGAGATGAGAGAGAAATACCCTTGGAGGAGGGAGTTCATTTAGATACGTTCTAGCCGGTTGAGCATTAGGCTAATGGCACGCAGGAGGAGCATGATGATAGACTTAGTGTGACCCAGGAATCACCCCTATTGAAGTTTCCTTTGGTAGCCCCAATAGACAGATTGCAGGAGGCAATTGAGCAAACATCCATTGATGAGGCATTCTGGTATATGACAGAACTTCAGAACGACAACCACCTACAGCTGACTGATGGGCATGTCTTGCATGTTGGATTGTTTATGGAGGAGCAGTTGGAGGCTCATGTCGAGCCCATGATGGAGGAGGATGTGCAACCATTCTTTGGGCTAACCATTGATGAGGTGCTACATAGAGACCACACGTTGGGATTCCAACACAGTTCACTTCAAAGGTGCACTGACAGGATTTACAATGTTATCAGCCCATCCCTACGCATTGGATTAAAAGAGGTGGAGTTCTCTAGACATACCAGAGGGGATGACCAAGTTAGCAACACTATTGGGTCACCTTTTCACATTGGAGAGAGGGGGACAAAGATACCTAGTCAGATCTCATGTGTTGAATTAGATAGTAGGATGAGACGATTGGAGTTGCACAAGGTACAACATTTGCATGTCAGGGTTGTTCTATGTGCGGGAGTTTGTGCTTTCAATCCCTCTCTTGGGGTTGGATGGCGAGAGATTCTGAGTTGGTACCTAGTGGAGTGGAGTGGACTCATGGAGATGGTCATAGTATGGAGTAAAGCTCAGTGGGAGCTCTTAGACACCGAGGGCACTGGAGGCCCAGGTTGGCATTGGGATCCAGGTGGAGCTCCCTATCCGATATCAGACATGTGGGATGGCTATGGCATTGATGAGGTAGTCGACCTAGTGACTAAGCACATACATTCCTTAGGGGAATTCCAGTTGGCATTAGCGAACAAGCAGTTTGTGAGCAGGTTCCATGGATTGTATTGGCGTATTAGTTGCGCATGGGGTCGCAAGATGATTAGCATTCTCTGGTAGGAGTTGGTGGGAGGAGGTGGCATGGGTAGGCCATCAGACCGGGCATTATATGGAGACGATGTTCTCCCATTGGGGTATTGGGAACAGGAGTCACCGAGGATTGGCACAACAGAGATATCCCCTCTAGCAGGTGTGGAGTTAGGCTGCTCCAGTTTACTAGGGCAAATGAGATTGTGTAGATCACTTCGTGGTGGGTGTACTAGCAACGTGGTGCATGCATGGACACATATGGCCTTCCCTATACTACATGGGGGCATGGCATTGAGTGTTGGTATCCAATGGAGCATGGAGTTGTGCCACGGAGTTCAGTGCTATGTAGAGGAGTGTAGGGGTACGTACTTGTGTGCAGCTGAGCATGATGGTGCACAACAAGTTGTCAGAGTGTTTCCGCCAGAGAGATCTCCTGACGAGGGCATCAAACACACCATTGGGTTTGGCACACTCAGATTTGGAGAGCGAGTTGATCACAGGGCCGACCGTGAGCTTCCATTTATCACTCTCCAACATTGCACACTGACACAGGGGACTTGGATATCATCTCTTGATGCTCTCATCACGAGCAACAAGACCCATGAGGTTCATCTGAGACAGTTGGACAGGACACAGTGCATTGGGAGAGAGGCTTTCCAGTTGTGGCATATGGTCAGGACGCGAGTTGGTGGATGCAGGCTTGGGGGTAGTCCGATCTCCTGCAAAGGTAGCACTTGCACCACCCTTGAGCCCACACTCAGGGTGATACATGATCCCCTTTTGGTGAGACATTCCGAGGTGTCTCTGGAGCATCTACAGTGGTTGGTGGACCTTGCTTATAGGCAGATGTTTAGACTTCGGGCAACATTGGGGAGCACTTTTAGGAGGCAGGATGACAGATCCTGCTTGGTGGTATGGTCGACGCAGCGCTGTGTCGCACACACCAGATTGGTTCGTGATGTATGGAGTTCATATATTGATTGCACGCAGGGACCTGAGACGTGGTGTAGGTTGGTTCCATCAGCTGTCAGGACTATGCCACAGTCGTTTTGGCTGTGGGATTCAGGGGTTTGGTTGGTCGATTGGACACTCTGCTTCATGGTGAGTGGGATTAGGATGGGGTTTGACCCAACTCGCCCTTGGTTTGACGTGTGGGGGAGCGTTGAGGCCTTGATCGCATGGCAAGGTTGGTTTCCCTTCTTATCGCTATGAACCAGGGTGAGTGTTGGATGGGTAGGAGGTGACATCATGGAGGTGCTTGGTCCAGATGCGTTGGGACTCCATAGATGTTTTGTCATCAAGTGGGGAAGTGTTGAGGCCTTGATCGCATGGCAAGGTTGGTTTTCCTTCTTATTGCTGCAGACCAAGGTGAGTGTTGGATGGGTAGGAGGTGACATCATGGAGGTGCTTAGTCCAGATGCGTTGGGACTCCATAGATGCTTTGTCATCAGGTTTGAGGGGAGGTGGATACAACTTGAGCATGAGGGGTAGACTGTCATGATCAAAGTTGCGCAATGACAACATAGTGGCAACTTTTTTAGACTAGGGTGGGATCTGGGCATCATAGGACTTGGTAGTACAACTACCCTTGGGGATGAGCTGATTTCTATAGGGGAAGATTATTCAAATCTTCCATTAGGCTTTGGTGACTCGCTAATGGCATGGGGGACTTCATTAGCATGGCAGGTGGGCCAACATGATGATATCAGGAGCTCAAGTGAGTGAAACGCTCTCACTACAGGGATTGAGTGGTATTTTTGAGAGTATACTCCTGGACTGCATGGGATGGCCTACGTGGTAGGACAAATTCATGAGGAGTTGGGCATAATGCCACATTATCATGATCCCCTACTCATTGATGGTATACAGGGGACTTCTTGTACTTATACCGGGCATGATAGTGAGTGGAGCAAGGGGAGATTTAGGCGGGATAGGATGGCTTGGGATCTTGGTATTGAGGGATTCTTTCATGTCAGTATAGTGCAGAGGTTAGGGATGAATCAGTGGCACATCTGGGACCCTGGAATATTTTTGCAGTGACAATGGGGAGCAACAACTACAAAGAGCGTTGTTCGGTAGTTGCTTGAGGACACACAATGTTTTGGCGGGGAGGACTGTGATATTCCCACTTAGCAATATTGCTAAGGGAAATATCAATGTTGCCCAATTTTGTTTTATTTCATGTTTTGCACTTAGGAGATGTGGGTTCAGAGGTCCCACATGAATTTTGGGATTAAGTGGGGGACCAAACATTAGGATGGAAGGGAAATATTGTGGGTCTAGTGGAGCGTGGGGGCCACCCCATGGAGAATTATAGCCCACATGTGGATGACACTCTCATTGGAGTGAAGTTGGTGGGGAAAGTTGAGTTGGGCCTACATGGGAATCTTGGAGGCTCTTTGATAAATAGAGCAAGAGGCACTCATTTTGGTCATTCATTCATCTATTCAAAAATTGTGTCTTTGGCATAGCATGCTTGACCTGAAGCCAAGTTTGCAGCCTTGTTTAGCAAATGAGTGTCTTCGAGCAGAGATCTCAACCCTTGCTTCGGTGGACTTCGAGTGCCAGCCCAAGGGGGGAGTCCTACCTATACCAATTCGTACTAGTAGTAGGGAGTGCAAGTTTGTGGAGAGGATTGGCAACAACATCACAGGGACTGCGTAGTTCTTGGAGGAGGCACGCTTGGAGGTTGAGGAGTGAAGGGAATTAGGGGCTAAAACTTGAAGTGGAGTTTGGGAAGTGTTGTGGGGGCTTTTCCAACATTTTGGTGGAGTAGCAAACACAACATTTGCTACATGTTACATCTTCTGTTTGTGGAGGAGGGCCAAGCAGTGGGGGGTCAATTTTGGAGCTTCAAAACTAGGACAAACCCTTTTTGGTTTTTTTCTGGGTTTATTGAGGAGAGGCCACGATTAATTTGGTAGAATTTTCTGGGTGGATTTGAGGAGTCAAACAGGGGCCCCAACTTAGCCAAAGTTAGAGGAGCTAGGGGAAAATTGGGCCGAAATTCCAAGGTCAACATTTGGCCAATTCCTTTGTGGGTTTTCATGGGTATTGGTGGAGAGCCTGCGGTTAATTTCCTGGAATTTTCTGAGCACCCGAGGAGGCCCTAGCAATAGTTCTTTGCAACCAACAACATATTTTCTAGGTAGTTTCAACGCAGAGCCAGGAGAGCAACAACAAATTTGAGAGGGATTCCTTATTGTTCATTTGGGCTTAGCTAGCTTGCCTTGAGCAAGCCCAAGTACACTCTTTCCAACACCACATTGTACCCTCTTACTTATTAATAAAATGGCTCATATCAGTGCAGTTCATGGACATTTCTAGTTGTTAAATGTGCTATAAATTTTGCATGAGTTTTTGCTATGTTTGCTTTGTTTAACATTGTATATTTCCATTAGGAATATTACAGATGGGCAGTCCTCTTAGCTCGTGTTCATTGTGGGAGATGGACATCTTGCAGTGATAGGTGGCAGCCCTCCATGCCCTATGTTGATCTTCATTAGAGCAATGCAGGAAGACCATAGTGGGCCGAAGTCCCTGAGTAGCTGAGGAGCAACAATGGGTAGATCGAGAGTTGTTCACAAGTGGAGTTGTGAACAACACAACAAGAGTCTCGATGTGTTGTGCCCTTGATGGACTAAGGCACAACTAGTGAGCAGATTGATAGCCAAGATTCAGTGGCCAGACAGACTTGGAGCATTGATAGAGGCAGGAGTTGTAGATCGGGAGTCGCAGGACCATGCAGGTACATGGTATGACCAAGAGGAGCTGAGAGAGCGTGCTACAACTAGATGGTCAGAGTATCTTGTTGAGGGTAGATTGGTTGTCGATGTACTAACACTAGGTCCAAACTTTGTATTCTTGTACTAGTGGATATTTGAGGGCCATTATCCCTGGTACAAGAGCCATAGGCTGTTGCATTATTCAGGTTGATTAATATAATGAAGTTGGGTTGTGCTGACGATGCTGGACTTGCCAACATTCAGGAGATCTCCCCGGTATGAAGTCCCAACTAGACCTCACACCATTTGGTGTAGGAGTCGCATTTGGTACAATGGCCTGGTTGCCATTATCTTAAAGGTTTGCCTTATCTCTTGCTTGTCAGCGCATGCGAGTGGTCTACTTTGTCTTTGAACAACGAGGTTTATGTGCCTGGTGAGTGCTTAGTGTTCCTTGTGTCAAGGTTCTTTCACCATAGAGAGAGAGGGTGGATGTGAGTTTCAAGTCGAAAGGGAATAGTCCCAACCCTGTCAGAGACACACAACACAACAGGACATGCGCAACTTCCGATGGAGTAGTCTACACGGATGCGATAGTCACAAACACACAGTGAAAGGATAGCATGTACAACACTCAGCGGAGTAGTCCACACGAGTGCGATGGTTGTTATAACAAGTTTATGAGAAAGGTTCTGTCGAGTGTTTGGTGGGATAGCCCACACGGGCGAGACAACATTAACAACTTATACAACACATTTTTGTAAGCATATGTATTAGAACAACCGAAATAGTTCAATTGTTTTAACACAAGTTAAAGCAACATGCATTACAAGTGTCCAAAGAATAGTCTTACAAACAAATACAATACATGTGTGAAAATGTGCTAGCCTGTTATCAGGCTTTTGAATTAAGTGAAAGTTCCAAGACACATCGGTACACCATACATCACTAACCCCGATAGCAGGGCGTTGGAGCCACTGCTCGCTCCTCAAAGAAAAGACTACAGACTCTCAAGGCTATGTGGGAGGAGCCAAGGTGAAAAGTCCTTTGCATGTACAAATGAGGGGTATTTATAGCCAAGGGTAAAACTGGCCCTTGTGACTGTTCGACTTCCCTCATGACTGTTTGACTTACATGACTCTTCAACTTTACATGACTCTTCAGATTTACATGTGGGTCTCTTGGACTTCCACATTACATTACATTGATTACAACAGTGTGGCCCACAGTAGTGATGTGGCCGAGATGACTCATGACATGACTCAACACGACAGAGCTGGTGTGTTCATGCTAGTGGTGGTGTGCATGTCGAGCTGCAGTGCTGTTGAGTGATGGATGTGCTCTTGGTGTATCATAGCTTCACCTCCGCATGGCAAGGTGTGCGGAGTCTTCAATGGTCTTGGTGTTTGCTTGATGTGCACGTCGCTCCTTCGCTTGTACTTTGGCATGCTCCATGTGTTCATCCGTTCGCGAACAAATCTCCTCGCATGCATTCCTTGTTCGTCTGTTCGCGAAACAATCTCCTCGCATGCGCTCCTTGTTCATCCTGTTCGTCGTCGCGTCATGTCTCATCCATGTACCTGTATCTGTAATCACTCATGACAAGACGACATCAAATCCAAAAATCTCCTAGTCTACCATGATGCATTGTCGTTCGCTTTCGGATGCAGGTGACCGGGAGAGAGGACAAGGCTCTGAAACTGCGCAAGGAAGATTTCAAGCCAGGATGCGGGCTTCAGGAACTGTTCATGAAAATTACGTAGAGGTCACTGGGAGGTTGAGATGGGCAATCCGGATCAACAGTGATTGTTTGCGGGTTCTGGCTTGGCTAGGGAGAAGATCTATGCAATTTTTTGAGGGAGACATTACAGGCAGTAGGGGGAGATTGACAGCAAAAACTATGCAATTTCTTTGGGGAACTGGTAGTGGGCAGCTGGCAAAAACTGCGTAATGCTAGGAGGCTAGTCCGCTAGACATCCTTGCACAGTTTTTGAGTTGAGCGGGATGTTGGGCAGCTGGGGGACTGCTCATGAAAACTGTGCAATTTTCTGGGTGGGTAGTAGGCCAACTGACTGGTTGGAAAAACTGTCCAATTTTTGAGGGCAGTGCAGTGACGGACACAGGGTGTCTGTCCGGCATGTCTGTGCAGTTTCTTCAGTTAGTGGAGTGGGCATGCTTTGCAGCTTTTGCACAATTTTTTGGAGTGAGGTCGGGGGTCACTTCCCGGTCAAACACTCTGGTTGACCATCTAGAGGCTCGGTTGATGTGCTTGTGGGCAGAGCAGATTGGAATGGCTTGTTGGGAAACTTCTGTGTTGTTCTGGTGACAGTTGGTTGAGTCAATTCCAGGATTGCGCAGTGCAGACTGCCTGGGAGGTAGCCTCAAGCTCTGCGCAATTTTAGGCAGTAGTACATGATCACTGAGAGCTGAAAGTGCGCAATGCAACTCAGTGGATGTTCGGCTGTTGGAGGATGGTCTGGTCGACAGAGTTTCAACAAAATGACCAAGTGTGTGAACGAGTGACTTCGTACATGCATGACCTCGCGAACACACACTCAACATGACTTGACGACAAGACACCTCAAACCATCAAGACAACATACACTCAGTGTGATTGACTGACAGTGTGAGCGACAAGTGCGACACTTGTGATAGATCGTTGAACGACCGCGACGACACTTGCGTGACAATGCATACAACTTCGTGTGTGAGTGCAATGGATGTTTACATAGTGAACACAACTTGTACACACGAAGGCGGACCTTGTGCATGGCTAGAACATGACTGCAAGCATGACATTGTGACCAACATGCAAAAAGATGTCCGATGAACGGTCAAGTGAGGAGGGCGCAAAGACTCAACATGGGCTCACGGGATGAGCCCAAGTGTTTGCAAACGTCAAGGAAAAACCCAAGGAAGGCTCCGAAATTGAATGCAGGCCAAAATTTTGGAGGGTGTTATAGCCGCTACAACAGGTTGTACAAAATTGTGTAAAAAGTTGTCTATATTTTATGCACTAGTTGATTTACTGCTATTGATATTCCGCTGTGCAAAGTAGCTTTGTTGTGATTCTTGGTTTGGTAGCGTCAGTGATTTAAGATTCTATCCTAGACACCAGGATCATGGAAAAACAACATGGTATCAGAGTGTATCTGAGCTACTTTGAGGGACAATGAATCAGAGTGTGCACAATGAAGCAACTTAGAGGGAGTTGTGGGTGTCTAGATCATGGAGCAGAGGGTTCAACTGAAGACATGGAGATGTGGTCTTGACTGGCTTGGCAACGAGATTGGTTGGGAGTTCTGGTGGATTGGTGGTGAGCCTGGTGAACAACAGTTTGTTGTAGGGTAGATTGTTGATCATGGACTTTCGTTGATTTGTCATGGATGGTTGGGACAACTCGAGGATTTCTTTGGCTTGGACAAGATCAGGTTGATCGAGATGGCTTCATGTGATGGACTACAAGTTGGCAGGCTAGAGTCTTCATCAGATCGTGATGTTGCATATCTGAGATTGGAAGGATTTGCATGAGTTGTATTTGATCCAGGAGGATGAGTGCTTGCAGGACTGAGCTAGTGGAGATCGTGTAGGGGCAGAGGGATTCTAGCTTCAGAGGGAGTAGCCCTATGGAGGTTTGGGATCTTTAGGTTCAGATGTGATGAGGCAGAGGCACTACCGTGATTGCCGGATTCATTCTACAGGGTATGCTGCAATGATGGATGCTAGATGGGCTAGTGTTGCTGGATGATGATGGTTAATTCCTAGCCTTGGAAGTACCTCCCTCGCTAAGAGGGATTGTTGATTTTTGTAGCTTGGGAGGTACTCCAAGCCTCGTGGATCGAGGGTTTGGAGGAAGAAGCTCCACAAGTGGCATTGTGGGGTTGAAACCCAAGCTTGGGGTTTTGCACCCATCGAGATTTGGGCCAAAACCATGAGCACATTTCTACATATGATGGATGAGGATGATAGCTCTCGGCGAGGCGAATCTAATGCAATGAGAATCATTCGATTCCGAGTTGTAGAAATGGAGATATGAACTTTTTGAGTTATTTAATGGGTTTACACATGAAGTATCAAGGTCGGCTTGGTGTAAAAATGAATTGTGATAGTTGTTCAAGCCCTAGAATGACTTTGAAGAAGCCCTCTTGTTGGTGTATAAATAAGAGGTGTTGTGAAGGCATATGGAGATCCATGTTGGTGCAACGCATGACTTGAAGAGCAGAAAGGAAGCTCAGTTGAGGAGGAGGAATCTCTGTTTTAGGCCATAGCGCTAGATGATCAAGCGAAGGAGAGAGTAGGGCACTCTCATGACTGACTTGATCAAGGATTGGGCAGGTTCAGCCAGCGTAGCAAGGAGGAGTAAGGCCGAAGTCTATAAGGGTAATTCTGGGCATTAAATTTGAAGGTTAGCTCTGCGTATAGACCGAGAACCCTTGTGTTGATTGCAAGTGGAAGATAGGGTTGTTTGGGGTAGCCAAGAAGTCTAGAAGGAAACCTAGAGGAGGCCGCATCTTTCTGTGTCAAGGACGCAAGTAGATAAGGTCTATGGAGGTGCTTTGGTGCAGAAATAGAAATCCCTAGACAAGGCCGCATATCTCACTAATTTCAGGTCCGAAACAATGGTGTTTTGGAGGGCTAGACAACGTGAAGAAGGAGGCAAACTAGAGGACTGTTCTGGGCAATATAACGCAACAAATCCTCCTGAAACGAGCTGAGAAGGGGACCTTCCTGTGATGACTAGGCCGCATGCTTGTAGGTGAGGTTTTGAGGGTTAAAACAACCCTAACGTGGAGCTGTAGGTGCCTCCTCACACAACAAGGTCACCTAGCTTGTAAAGGAGAGGAGGCCGCATCATTTGAGGTGTGTTTTAGGCAAGGAGGTTGGGCTGTTGTAGGTTACAATGGGACCCCTAACTAGTGACCAAAACTTTGCCCATGAACAACAGTGTAGAATTTTGTATCTCCTCCATCGTGACTTGTGTTGGGTCAAGTATTAACCAGTTTGGATGATGAATGTTGGAGAATTGTAGCAGGCAAGTGATTGGGGTGACATGGATTGTTAGATGTCCTAATCAGTGGGCAAATGTTGCAGTAGTACATTGGAGCCTAGATTTGTGTAATAGCTCCTCTATTTCAGAGCAAAGGGCAGATGTGGAGAAGTTTGTTGGCCACCAATAGAAGGGTCTCCTAGGTGTTGGATGCCCTAACTAGGAGTAGATGCTACAATGAGGATTGGTCACTCGTGGTCTGTTGGAGGGTAGCATGAGAGTGGACCAAGTGTGGATGTGATTGGGCACTTATGGTTTGTTGGAGGACAACGTGATAATGTCCAAGTTGGAGCCCAGTGAGCAACACCTTGATGGACAAAGGTAGTTGCGAGAGAGGCAGTTGTTGAGCTCAAGGGTCTGATCAACCAGGAGCAGTTTGTGGAGCCTGAGACTTGTGTGTGGAGAAGGACTTCTACAACAGATGATGGGCAGTCCTCCTAGCCCGTGTTCATTGTGGGAGATGGACATCTTGCAGTGATAGGTGGCAACCCTCCGTGCCCTATGTTGGTCTTCATCGGAGTAGCACAGGAAGACCATAGTGGGCTAAAGTCCCTGAGTAGATAAGGAGCAGCAGTGGGCAGATCGAGAGTTGTTCACAAGTGGAGCTGTGAACAACTCAACAAGAGTCTCGATGTGTTGTGCCCTTGATGGACTAAGGCACAAATAGTGAGCAGATTGATAATCGAGATTCAGTGGCCAGATGGACTTGGAGCATTGATAGAGGCAGGAGCTGTAGATCGGGAGCCGCAGGACCAGGCAGGTACATGGTACGACCGAGAGGAGCTGAGAGAGTGCACTACAACCAGATGGTCATAGTTCTTGTTGAGGGTAGATTGGTTGTCGATGGACTGACACCAAGCCCCAACTTTATATTCTTGTACTAGTGGATATTTGAGGGCCATTATCCCTGGTACGAGAGCCGTAGACTGTTGTATTATTCATGTTGATTAATATAACGAAGGTGGGTTGTTGTAAGTTGTCTATATTTTGTGCACTAGTTGATTTACTGCTATTTATATTCCGTTTTGCAAAGTAGCTTTGTTGTGATTCTTGGTTTGGTAGCGTCAGTGATTTACAATTCTACCCTAGACACCAGGATCGTGGAAAAACAACATCTCCTCCACAAGCAATTTGGCCTCAACCTGGCCTTATAAACTGGTCTCGGAATACCCTTGTGCAGGCCTCTATGCAGATGCTGTGCAGTCCCTCACACACACTCCTTGGACTTGCCTTTGATTCAGACATCCTGCTTGTTCCTACCTCTAGAAGTGATTCTCCGGCCCTCTGGAAAATTATCCCGGCCTCTGGCACCTGAGTCGACCTCCTCTTCAGTTGAATTGAATTGCCTATTTGAGGCTCTACACAGGCCCTTGTGCAACCTCTTGTGGAATAATTTAGAATTTCTCACTGACACTTTCGGCATTAGAAAACTCCATCGAATCACCCTGTTGCTACTCCTCAATCTCCGCTACTAATCTCTGACTCGGATTCTCTTCTTGGATGAATCTGTGCTCTCTTGGAAATTCGATTTGCCTAGATCACCCACTCACTTGATGTGTCTTCTTCATCCCCATCGTCTTGCTCTTATAATCTCTCGTTGGTGAACGCATGGCCATGATTAGATCCCCATCGACGGCTAAGATCATCTCAAACTCAATCCGTGTGAGTTTCTAGAGCATTCTCACATTTCCTAAATTAATTCCTATTAATTAACTAGTTTTCTTAAGTTAGACTTATGAAAAATTTAAATGATGGTTAATTAATTTAATTAAGGCGTTTCCCAAGTTTACCTTGAGAGACCTTTTTTGGGTTTTGAAGATCTAGTGCTCTTGGCCTCTCTGACAAAAGTCAAGACTAAACACCTGTCCGATGCTACCCAACCATCCAAAAACTAACATTCAGTTCCTTGGAAGTCTACAAGTCTCCTTATAAACTATTCATAGGTAGTAAACAGCCATAGGTTATGCATCATCAAATTCCATCCTTTTTTAGTAGTTATAGCTTCTATCTCTTGGACTTTTGAACTCTTTCCTTCTACCAACATGTGGTTCTCTGCTCATTTCCGTTTGCAATCTCTGTGTTGACATTCTCACGACTTGTGTCTTTTTGTCTCACATGTGTACTTATAAATATAGTGTTGATAACTGCCATTTCTTTCACCTCATCACCTGAAGAATCCACGACTTCTACCTGTTCCTTTGATTGTCTTCTCTGCCTTCTCGTTGCATACATCTTCCACCTTTTATGTGGAATTACAATCTTTGCATCTGCTTCTAGTGCTGCCTTCTAGATCTGGATCACAATTTCTTTTCGCACATTTCATGCTAATTTCTGCTCTGTTTTTAATGATAACTGATATGCCTTTTCTGCATGCAACTCATGTAATGTTATCTCATCCTGCTGCAAATTTCAGTTCACTAACATTCATCATGACACATGGCTCTTTGCCCCTCTTCTGTCCAACATTATCAATATTTTATAGAACTTTTCTGTGTACTCCTGTACACTTTGCTCCTTCTGTCTTGAGTTTTGTCATTGGTCGAATAATGTTTTCTTGTAGTGATATTCGTAAAAACTTCTCTCAAGTTTGTGACCATCTTGCTCGAACTCCGTATCCTCTCTTCATCCTTTCAAATTTGTTTGTGCTGCATAAAACTCACCAGATGGCAGCATTTCTTGTCAACTTGGTACTAGCAAATTTCATTCCCCAAGGTCTTCCATCATTTTGAAATCCAAATACCTCTCCAATCCAGTGAGCCGATCATCAAATGGAAATTACATCTTTCAGGTGTCGTAGCATATTCTGACCATGTCGAAATAAGTTATAATAAAAAAATAAACGCATTATGAAGAAAAATTGTTTTTCCACTGTTTGAGATATAGAGCACATATTATTTAGGTCATCATTTCAAGTACCGAATTAAATCAAGATGTGCTATACCAAAAGTATGATAAACAAAAACTGATACTTTAACTGCTATAGTCTATCAAGAAATAGTGTCTCTGAAATTCCAGATTACATTACATCAATAATAAAATGGAATAAATAAAATCTAGTAAAAGTCAGTCTCAAACTGTAAGAAGAAGTATGTGTGACATTGTCTTTCTGAAAGTCAACCATTTTGAGTACATCTTCAGCCAAAAGTTGTCAATTGGGGTTATGTTGGGTGTTTGGGCGGAATGGCTGTTATCTTCCCCACCCAGGTTCAAATCCCTGCTAGATGTGATGAGCTATAATGCCTTGATAAATATTGTTGCAATGGCTTAATGGCAATGAATATTGTTGTATTGGCTTCAAGCTTTGTAAACTCTTAAGTGAGTATACCTGTGGACTGGCCTGGTACCAGCAACCTCACTCTAACCCTTGGGTTGAGAGGGAGGCTGATTATTTCCTTGGAAAAAACAAATTAACCACCTACAGCCAAAAGTTTACCCTCTTTGGAAAGATAATCAAATTCTTGATTTAGTTCCCTGTAAACATGTGAAGGAAATAAAGTTAAAGGATGTGCAGACTTCCTTTATCAGTTCTAGACCCACGTTGAATTTTAACTAGTGAGATTCAGAATAAAGCAAAACCTCCCAGCGCTGCAGAAACCTGGATTTCCTTGCATAGCAACATTAAAAAAATCCCAAGGGCGAGATTTATGTATAGTGACTATAGTCTGATCCCCCACTAGTCTTGGGATCACGGATTGAGTGGTCGAACAAAATTTTGAAACGATGGCCCCTGCTTGTGAAATAATCTGAAAAGGTGGAATAATCTTGTCCTCAAGAGTGCAGAGTTCCCAGTAAGCCATATGCCTGGTCATATTAAACATGGAAGGCCTGTAAGTTCCTTAAACCTGGATTATTACACCACATTCTTAGACAACCTTTAACAGACTCTGTATTCAATTGATTTGGGATGCTTGTTAGCTTTTCTGCCTCCTTCCATACCTGTTGAGAATGTGAGCACTTAATAAGTAAATGTGAAATGGTTTCAGACATAACTCTGCATTGGTAACAAATTCCAGGTCCCTGATTACATATTTTCTGAAGTACTTGCCAAGTCAGCACTTTATTCTTCAAGGCTAACCACATATATATCCTTCATTTTTTGGGCCATAATATTTTGCAGATCTTCTTCCACCACCAGCTGTTCACTTATGGGTCTGATACATTCATAGATGTGTAGCCCAGTTGTGCAGTGTAATAACCACCAGTTTTATTGTAATCCCAAGCTAGTGTCATCATTTCGAAGTCTTACATGTCCCCTTTTCAGTTTTTCTACATAAGAATCCAACCGTCTCACATTTTCTCAGCCAATTATAATTCCTGAACTTGTGTCCAGGTTTGTGTTCAGGAGCGATTTTTGCATATCAGATCTTTTTGGTTGCTAGGGTTTTGTTTGATTTGCCCTAGCTTTGGAAACTTGGGAGGATTTGTATTAGTCTTGAGTGAATTTTATGGTATGTACATATGCTTCATCTTGACCATATTAATGAAGTTCCTGCCTTCCATAATTTATGCAATTTTAAAATTTTATTTTAAGCTATATTTGTTCTTTAGGCATTGTTAATTACAACCATGTTGAATTTTTTTTAACTAGGTTTGGTCTTCATAAATATGAAATGTACTTTTGATTCTTGTATTTTGTAAAATGAAAGAAAAGTTATTATTGTTATTTTTGGAGCATGAATTTCATGCTCAAGGTCTTTTATTTTAGAGGTCAAGTACCCATTGAGTGCTTCTAGGGTTTGTCCTAGGTCAAGAAGTCAAAAGAGTCATTGTCATAAGTTGAAGACCCCATAGGGCACATTGTAACTTGTAAAGAAAATTATTTTTGTAAATAAAAGTGTCAAAATACCCTTCAAGACCAAGTCGGCCTATTTGGAGGAGCCACGTCCACCTTGAGAAGCCTATATAAAGGAGGGAACTCGACCTCCTTGAGACACATTCATCACTCACTCATTCAAGCGAAGGAGAAGAGCAAGAAGGCTAGCGAAGAAGGAAGAGGACGAAGAAGATTGTTTTTGGGCTAATATTCTCTCACACGTGCGAAGAAGTGCTGCTTCAAGGTCAATATTCTCTATCTTCTGGAGGAGGATCAAATCTGTTGGAAGAAGGATCTACTAGGTCACCTTCTGGCCCTAGACAAGGAAGCAAGGCAAACGAAGTTGCTGGGAGGCCTTGGAAGGCTAATTTCGCTCACATGTGTGGTTGCTAAAGTAGTTGTAGGGGGCCGAAAATTTCAGACCTGCAGTAGAGGTCGAAATTCTGAAGCTGGGGGTCGAAGTTGTGATGCTGGAAGAGATTTGACTGGGTTTGACTTGGACAAGGGAAGCACATCATCAAGAAAGGTTGGACTTGGCCTTGGAGGGTATTGGTCTTGGTCTAGAGGTCTTGGAATTTGTCAATTGAAGAATCTATAAGAAGAGAAGATATTTGCGGGTTTTTCTCTCAAGTGGAGAGGTTTTTGCCCTGGCTTGCAACCTACATTTTGTGTTCTCGTGTTCTACTGTTTTTCTTGTTTTGGTAGCCTTTTGATGATAGACGAACATAATATTAAGTGAAGAAGCTAATAAGTAAGAAAAGTAAAAAGACATCACAAGCAGTTATCATAGAAAGAGAAATCATCTAATATATTGCCCTATAGATTTCTCAACAAACCATGTATGTCTTGTTGATTTGACACAAGGGAAAGGACAATTGTTAAGCGATTTGGCATTTAAATGAAGAATACAAGGGGTTGATTTTACTGCTATCAATAATTATACTGCTATTATTACTACTCTAAAAGAGTATATTTAGATCTGCTTATTCACTGATAAGTTGCCCTAAAAGGGTTAAAACTTATCCCTTTAGTTTCATAAATTTTATCCTTGAATTCTCTAAAAGTTTAGGGCATTTGGGAGTGAAATATTGTACTCTTTTTGTGGTTGTCCTGTCCCTTGAAACAACAACTCTAAGGTTGACAATTGACAAGGCTAAGATCTGAAAAACCTTCTAGGCTAAGGCACATGACATAGCGACATGGGACATAGAGACACGAAAATGCGAGTATCCGACACGTGACATGGTGACCCACGAGTATTTGACACGTGACATGGTGACCTCTCGAAACATGACACAAAGGATATGTTATATATTATATATTAAAAATTAGTGAATTACACATAAAATATGAAATATATAAAACATTTACATGATGATGATACAAATTCAATCACACGATGAATGCATATAACCAAAATAGCATTGAGTGCAATCCTGTTAAAATTGATAACTAGGGCCAAACTCCACATGGGTCATCTTATTATGACGAGTGATATTTTTATTAGATTCCTCTCTAGGAGAGGTGTAGGATTGATCTAAAGATCATCCGATTATGACATGTACAAATGAAGATATGAATTTATTTATATTATGGACAAATTGTCAAGGTCGGCCAGCGAGCAAAACAGGCACACAAGCCCCCACTTCATCCTCAACGTTGCATATAAAAAGGAGACCTCAAATCATTTTCACCATCATCTCATCACACAGATCTCTCTCTCCTCTTGTGATTGGGCACACTATTTGAGGCAGTCTTCTCTCTCCACACGTGTGAACTAGGGTTTCTGTTTGTTGCGTTGACCAATGTTGACCAAGCTGCTGGGACGTTGTTTGATTGCGTTGACCTGTTTTGACTTCGGTTTGGGTGAGGAATCTCTGTCTAAGCAGGCCATAATTTTGGGCACAAAAATCGAGGAGTTTTACCAGCGTTGAATGTGGTTAGAACTTAGGGCTAATTGCAAGTTGATTGTTTGACCAGAATTTGACTAGGCATAATTCGACTGTTTTGAGGGCTCTTTCATCTCGCTGTTTGGACGTTGAAGTTGACTGAAGTTGATCGAATCTTTGAGGGTCAAATCTGCCATGTTGACCAACATTGAATTTTCAGGTTAGGGCTCTTTTGCTGCTGTTATAAATTATCAAAATTTGTAAATTGAACTATCTCTCTCTGCTGAACTATTGAAGACTAAAAGAAGATTTGATCAAGGGTTCCCCCACATTGGGGTTTGTCCCTGGCTGGTGCCACATCTTGTGTCCTTTTGTCTTGGGTTGTCTTCTACTGTTTATGTTTATGTTCTATCAACATTTTACTTACATGTTTATGTGATTGCTAAACTGATATTGATATTGGGATCATAAAGAAATTGAAGTAAAATTGCTCTAAAGCATAGAACATACCATTGTTGCCTAAAATTAACATGGTATCAGAGCAGAGGTGAAGACAAAGCCTAAGCAAGAGTGGAAGAGAAATCACCAAAGACAGTTGGACAAGGAAAAAAGACTCAATGGGTTCCTCATCCTACCTCCCAGCTGAAGTCAAGCTCCATGATAAATCTGACTATCATGGATGGAAGATGTCTCTTGATTTGACCTTGGAAGAGAAGGAAGTGATGGATTATGTGCAAGGTAAAATCCCTGAGCCTCCTTCAAATGCACTGGTTGTTGCGAAGACCAAGTACAATAAGGCTGAAGTCAAAGCGAAGAAGATTATCATGGATTCCATTGACAAGCATCTGGTGGCCTATATCTCCGAATTGAAGACCTCCAAGGAGATATATGACAGGTTGGTCGGCATGTTCAAGGTTAGTAATGCTAATCAAATTCTATTTCTCAAGAATAAGTTGAAGGATATTAAGAAGGGAAAGGACGAGGACATTCAATCCTATTTCTTGAGGATTACTGAGATCAAGAATGATCTACTCTCGATTGGAGAAGTCATTCCTGACAGGGAACTTACTCTCACCACCCTTGGAGGACTCCCACCTAAGTGGTATGTATTTAGAACCACTATACTCAACAATGATCAAATTCCAGGGTTTGAAGAATTGATGTCGAGATGCATTCAAGAAGAAACAAGAATGGTGGAGCAAGAAATGCCTTCTAATAGAAGCAACCCCACTGCATTCTCCGCTCATGCCAAAAGGAGGAATAATGTAGGGTCTAAAGGTCATTTCCATGGAAAGCCTGGATCTAAGGGAGGAAGGAAGGGCAAGTGCTTTGTTTGCAATAAGTTTGGCCACTATGCAAGGGAGTGTCCTAATAAAAGGGATACACCTCGAGATGATGACTATCATAACAACTCCAGGGGCAACTTCAACAACAACAACAACGATCAAAGGAATGGCAGGTCCAATGGCAAAGGAAAAAGGAATGCAGGACATCAAGGAAATGGTCGACCCTCCAAGAAATCAAGGAACTCCAGGTATGATGAATCCAATGTTGTTAACAATAAGCAAAAAGAGTACTATCTTATATCGACCCTCTCCACTGCCTCTCCTCCGGACACTTTGGGAAATTGGCTGATTGATAGTGGTGCCTCAAGGCACTTCACCAGATACAAGGAAGCCCTCTCTAATCTAATAGAAATGGAGACAAATTTGGAGATCATTCTTGGAGACGATGCCACCTATCCCGTGAAGGGAGTAGGGAATGTTACCCTTCAATTGAATCAAGGGAACACCATTCATTTGCAAGAAGTACTATATGTACCCTATCTCAAGAAGAACCTGGTGTCCATTTCAACAATGGAAGATAAAGGATTCAAGGTGGCTTTTATCGATGGAAAGGTACGTGTTTGGAAAGGAAATTTCAAGGATGCTTTTACTCTTGGGTTCAGGGTTGACAATTTGTATCAAGTTGGAGGAAGTCCATTGGGAGCCATGTCTTGCGACACATCTCTACAATCTGAACTATGGCACCAGAGGTTCGCCCACCTTCATTATAAAGCCATACCCGATGTGAGATAGATGGTGACAGGTATGCTTGAGTTCAAAGTAGAGCATGAAGGTGTATGTCTGGGATGTGCCGAAGGAAAACTTACAAGGGGACCATTCCCCTCAATTAATAGCAAGACCACAGACATATTGCAATTGATCCACTCCGACATATCTGGTATGATGCTCGTAAACTCCTTGGGAGGATACTTATATTATCTCACCTTTGTGGATGATTATTCTCGCAAGACCTGCATCTACTTCTTGAAGAAGAAGGATGAAGTGTTCACCTGGTTCCGACATTTCAAAGCCTTGATTGAAAACCAATTGAGAAGAAAATCAAGATATTGAGGACTGATAATGGAACCGAGTATGAATCCAATGAATTCCAAGATTATTGCAAAGAAGCTAGCATTAAGAGGGAGACTACAACGCCATACATTCCCAAGGATAATGGTGTGGTTGAAAGGAAGAATTGCTCTATTGTAGAAGCTGTCTGTGCCATGCTTCATGATCAAGACCTTCCGAAGTTTCTATGGGGTGAAGCTGCAAATACTGTCGTGTATGTTCAAAACTGATGCCCTCATCGAGCATTGGACTCCAAGACTCCCTAAGAAATCTTCATTGGTAAGAAACCCGATGTCTCTCATTTTAGAATTTTTGGAAGCCCAATATATTTTCATGTGCCGAAAGAGAAACTAAGCAAATTGGGTGCATCTGGGAAGAAATGAATCTTTGTGGGCTATAGTGAAAATTCTAAGGGATATAGAATTTATGTGGCTGGTCAAAAGGAAGTTGAGATAAGTCATGATGTCACCTTCGACGAAGATATGGCCCTTAGGAAGATCAACAACCTTCCTTTCCTAAGGAAGGACAAAGAAGCTGACACCAGAAATCAGGGTGAAAAAGAGGACGAAACTTCGCCTGATGTTGATGAACGTATGGATCCTAGTGATCCACTCCCTCATGAGCCTTCCTCCTCCAAGAGGAGACCCTCATGGCTTAGGGATACTCTCGAAGTGCTGAGAGGCACATTGCACCAAGGGGGAATTTCCGTTAAAGCAAGAAGTCGAACAGGTACCAAGGATATTTGACCACCATGAGCACTATCATTCAAATTGAGCCTTCATCATTCGAAGAAGCCGTGAAGCAACAAGTAGGATGCTATGAATGAAGAATTCGAGTCAATTATGAAGAATGGTGTCTGGGATGTGTTTCCTAGACCCTAGGACATATCGGTTGTCACTCTAAGTAGCTCTACAAAATCAAGCATGGAGCTGATGGAAGTGCAGAAAAGTTCAAGGTTCGCTTTGTTGCTCGAGGCTTCTCTCAAAAGGAAGGTGTAAGTTACGATGAGATATTTGCACCTGTTGCCTGATACACCACCATTCGCTCGATCATAGCCCTTGTTGCCTCGCAAGGATGGAACCTACATCAGATGGATGTCAAGATCACCTTCTTGCATGGTTCAATCAAAGAGGAAGTCTATGTGGAACAACCCGAGGGGTTTGAAGTTCATGATTGGGAATCTCATGTATGCAGGTTGAAGAAAGCTCTCTATGGATTGAAGCAAGCACCCCAGGCTTGGTATGAGAGGATCGATAACTATCTGATGAAGTTGGGATTCACTAGAAGTGAAGCCGATCTGAACCTTTACTTTAAGGTTGAAAATGATAAACCTCTCATTCTGGTACTTTATGTGGATGACCTCTTTCTGACAGGTGCAGACCCTCTCATTCACAAATGTAAGAGGGAGTTGGCTTCTGAATTTGAGATGAAGGACCTAGGACCGATGCACTATTTCCTAGGGTTGGAGGTCTGGCAAAAGCTAGGTAAAATTTTCCTCTCTCAAGGAAAATATGTTGTGAAGATATTGGAAAGATTTGGGATGGTGGACTGCAAGCCTGTGACTAATCCGATGGAACTTAACTTTAAGAAGTTATGTGGTAGTGCTGCTGGACTTGAATTGGGAAATGCTTCTGAGTATCATCAACTTATAGGAGCATTGATGTTCTTGGTGAACTCCCGTCCGGACATATGTTTTGCAGTTAACACATTGAGCCAATACATGGTTGAGCCTCATCATATACATTGGATTGCCGCCAAGAATCTTCTGAGATATCTTCAGGGCATAATCACTCATGCACTGAGATACATTACCGGAAATGTGAGGCTGCATGGTTATTCTGATGCTGATTGGGCTGGCAGTGTCGTGGATCGCAAGAGCACTTCTGGATGCTTTTTTTCTTTGGGTTTTGCTTTGATATCCTAGATGAGTAGGAAGTAGAAATTGGTTGCCTTGAGCACCGCTGAGGCCGAATACATAGTTGCTAGTATGGCCTACTGTGAAGTTGTCTAGTTGAGGAAGCTCTTCAGTGAGTTGGTTGGACATGTGCTGGATACCACTGTGATCTTCTACGACAACTAGAGTGGGATCCGATTATCAGAGTATCCCATGTTTCATGATCGCTCCATGCATATAGATATCAGGTATCACTTTATCCAGGATATGGTAAAACGAGGAGCAATAAGGCTCCATCACATTGTGACTGATGAGCAGGTCGCCGATATTCTAACAAATCCCCTGTGGAAGGTCAAATTCTTGGCCTTCCGAGAATGACTTGGAGTCGTGGAGAGACCCTCTTATGAGGGTCCTGTATGAGATGGACATTGAGCTCTGGGAGCTTCAGGGGGCTTGGGGTACTTCTTGGAGCGGTGAGCAACCATAGGGTGAGTGGTTCAACCTTCCCCTAGTGGTTTGTTGTGTAGAGGGTGAGTGGTTCATCCTTCTCTTACCGAGACATCCTACCCATGCAGTCTGGGACTCATGAGAAGTACCTCTCATTTGGCCAATGAGTAGGGAAATGAGGATAGGGACCATAGTACTACCAATGGATGCGTCGTGTACTACCGTACTTCCTATGCTAGGATGTCTGATATTGATCTGGGATCAATGGGAACTGACTTTGAGTTAGTAAGAGTGGGATGAGACACTCTCTTTTGATTGGGACTGACTTCGGATCAGTAGAGAATGATATGATACATTCTCGATCACTTCTTCTTCTTCATAGTTCAACAGAGCAGAGCAAAGCTGTGTAGAGCAGTGAATGGATGGGAGAGATGGTACATATTGGTAGATGGATTAGCAGGTGGAGTTCTCCCTAATTGAGAGGGAGTGTTAAAATTGGCAACTAGGGCCAAACTCCACATGGGTCATCTTATTTATGACAGCTAATATTTTTATTAGATTTCTCTCTCGGAGAGGTGTAGGATTGATCTAAAGATCATCCGATTCTGACATGTAAAAATGAAGATATGAATTTATTTATATTATGGGCAAATTGTCAAGGTAGGCCAGCAAGCAAAACAGGCACACAGGCCCCCAATTCATCCTCAACGTTGCATATAAAAAGGAGACCTCAAGTAATTTTCACCGTCATCTCATCACACATATCTCTCCCTCCTCTTATGATTGGGCACACTATCCGAGACAGTCTTCTCTCTCTCCACACGTGTGAACTAGGGTTTCTGTTTGTTGTGTTGACCAGCGTTGAGCGAACTGCTTGGAGGCTATTTGATTGCATTGACTTGATGTGTTTACCTATTTTGACTTCGGTTTGGGTGAGGAATCTCTGTCTAAGCAGGCCAAAATTCTGGGCACAAAAATCGAGGAGTTTTGACCAACATTGATTGTGGTTAGGGCTGACCGCAGGTTGACTGTTTGACCAGACTTTGACTGGGTAGAATTCGACTGTTTTGAGGGTTGTTTCATCTTGCTGTTTGGAGGCCGAAGTTGACTGAAGTTGACGAAATCTTTGAGGGTCAAATCTGCCCTGTTGACCAACATTGACTTTTCTAGTTAGGGATCTTTTGCTACTGTTAGAAATTGTCAGAATTTGTAAATTGTACTATCTCTTTGCTAAACTATTGAAGACTAAAAGAAGATTTGATCAAGCGTTCCCCACATTGGGGTTTGTCCCTGGCTGGTGCCACATCATGTGTCCTCTTGTCTTGGCTTGTCTTCCACTGTTTATGTTTATGTTCTATCAACATTTTACTTACATGTTTATGTGATTGCTAAACTGAAATTGATATTGTGCTTATAAAGAAATTGAAGTAAAATTGCTCTAAAGCATTACAATATACCATTGTTGCCTAAAATTAACAAATCCATCTTTGAACCAAAAATACATCAACAAAGAGGCCTTAAATGGTCTGTATGGTCCAAAAAAAATTATGCTACAACAAATAACTAGTACTACATATCATCAAAATCATTGCCTATATTGGGATCCTCATCATCAATATCACCCTCTAAGCATTAAAACAAAATAGAAAAAGCTTAACATGTCAAATTGAGATTCTGTTTGAGTGATGGGTATATTGTTGCATTGTTGCTCGGGTCATGATAGAGGAGTTCAACAATCAATGCCACCAACATCAATGTAGATAGAGGGCTTGGTCCTCGTAATTAAATGCTAGTTCCATACCCTCATAGATAACATATTCCAATGGAAATGTTGTAATTCCCCCTAATCTTGGAATCCTGAAAATTGTTAAGTTTACTGGGTTTTGAGAGGGATCTAAAATTCTACTTTTCCATATGAAATCCAATGAGGTCAAAACCACTCTCAAACATCTTGAGTTAATTAATGGTAATGTTAAAAATTTAAGTAAAAGGATGACAATGAAAGATAAAGGAGATTTAACATTACCATTAATAGCATTAGTAGGGCTTGGACAAATCCACTTCACTTGGAATCCCTTCTAAGATTGCTGAATTGCCCTTAGTTGCACTCCAAAACATTTTAGAGCTCCAAACCTATGATTGAAGTGCATGAGAATGTGGCAATAAATTGATTTTAGGATTTTTTTTTTCATTGGACACGTGTCCAAATTTTAGGGCACTAGTAGGGCTCGTGTTTGACACCTGTCAAACTCATGTCAGACACGTGTCACCCATGTGTTTTGTTGGACATGTGAAATACAAGACATGGGGGGGGATTGTGTCCTGTGACTTAGCTTCTAGGTTGAAGGTGATATTTCTATTTTGCATTAAATTTTGAATCTCAAGAAATATCCACATGGTTTTAAAGCTTGCTATGCTTGAGATTACTTTTGAGTAAGAGGGAGATTGTACATCTACTGAATTTACCTATGATAGGGTACTTGACCTAGTTGAGGAAACTGTGTGAGAAAACCTAGGTTGTTTGGGAGAAGGATTTATACCCTAGAAAGGGTTTTTTCTACTTCATACACTACTAATTTTGCGCAGTTGAGATTTGTTTAGAATGTGGGTGACTCTCAGTGTCATAGAGTGTGATAGGGTGGATGTAACTTCTAACTTTGTTCCATGGAAGTTGAGGCCTCAGATTCTTATGGAAGAGGCCAATCTTTGGGAGCATGTTGAGAAGGAGATTTCAAAACCTGCAGATGCAGCGCCTTTGGCCACTTATTGTAAGAAGGAAGCCAAAGTGAAGAGATTCATTTCTGATTTTGTGAAAGATCACTTCATCTCACACATTTTAGATAGTTTAACATGTAAGACAATGTCTTGAAGTGGACCATCGTTATCCTACTTTGGACATGTTTAAGGTGCCAAATTCACCTATAGTGAATATATAAAGGGTTAAAAGTTCACGTGTCTTGATACTCTAGGCGTCAAATTCATTTTGAAGGAGTTCATATTGGGTTAAGAATTTAAAAGTATTGGATCTTTTAAGAGGACTTCATTGAACATGGTTAAAAAGTTCTCCTATAAGAGCTTCAAGGGCTCAAATTGTATAAGAACATAGTATTATAGACTACTAACTAGTTAATTAGAAAAATAATAATCTTTTTGATATTTTAGTATGGACCTCCAATATCATATTGCCAGTTTGTCGACATTGTAGTTGTGCATGAGAGAAATTCATTTTGAATTTGCTATGAGCATGGATAAGGTAGGGTGAGTAGTGGGGTCTAAAACAAATCATTTGGATGATATTATGCATTCATGGAACTCTGTGTGGGAATGACATTGAAAAATGTATGTTTAAGTGGCATCAATGTGGATAGCATACAAAAGGAGGAGATGGATTTCATTCTCAAAGATGTAGGCCAAAGTCATACTTATTTCCTTTTATAGATTTGATAAGTGCCAAAATTTACAATGATACTTGTCACCGCTCAAACTAGTCGGGGTCCTAAGGGGAATCCTAAAGAGGCAACTACTAGGACAAGGGTAACAATGGAGACTTAGCCCATTGTCACCTCAGCTAAGAATCCATACTCTTTATGGACTTTCACCGATGGGAAGATACCCGGTATGAGGAATCACTTACAAATAATATATCAATGCAATGGATAAGAAGTGATTCCAATCATCATTGCCAAGGAGAAACTCAAAATTAGGCTTTGCTTGCTTTGTAAGAAAGGTGTAGGGTTTTTCTAGGAAAGGTTGATGAGGATTTGAGGGTTAGGTTTAGGGAGTATGTCATGCAATGGAGCTTCCTATTCCTCAAAACCCTTATGGAACTTGGATTCCTAAGTGATCCATGAAAAGTTAACTTTGATAGGAAACGGGACCACATGGGACCAAATGGACCCTAGTTAGGTCAATGGGGGAGGGTTTAGCAACCAATGATGAGCTTGACTCAATCAGGGAAGAGATGGGGATCAAAGAATTTTTTTTTTCAATGAAAGGTGACAAAATGATCCCTATGAGGTAATCAACTCAAGGAAAACCAAGGGCAAGAATTGGTCTTTGAGCTAGGGTTTGCGGTATCTCAAGATGTCACCGTTCGAATCTAATGAAATTTGGAGGGCTTCTTGAGGGCACACCAACGTAGTTGTGTACCAAAAATCAAAGTATTTGGATCACTAGATTGTGAGATATTTGATGCCCTAGGTGACCTATGGGGCTAGACCTAGAAAGAAGAGGAGAAGGTGAAGAAAATTAAGTTTTAGGGTGATCACCTATGGCAGGCCAGTGCCTAATTCATTGGGGAGATTGGAGTCAAGAATGATTATGAATTCAGATTTGATTTTCTTGGTCAAGGAGGCCTTAAAGGCAACCTCACTTAGCACTAGGGAAAAAGAGAGCAATTGCAAATACTTTATACTTTGTTTTGAAAAATAGATGACTTATCAAGATAAATTTCAACCATGAAATATCCCTAGGAACATTCACTCATCATACATGGCCCATACATGAAGCATCACTATCTAGAAACAAAATTTCCACAACTTCGCAATAATAGATGCAACAAATTAGCCCTAGAATAGCGAAATCCTAGCAATAATGTATGTAACAAAAATAGAGCAAAGAATAGCATTAAAATTGCACTTACATGTATTAGAGTATATCCTGCCATCAACAATTTGCCAAACAATAAGCTCCAAGACAAGAAAATGATCCAAACATCAAAATTCATTCCATGCTCCAAAATTTTGTCCACCAAGAAGGATAGCGAAGTTCTCTAAAGAGATAAAAGCCCAACCAAGTGATGATGCTAAAATGAATTCACATCACTTGTATTTATACACTTCTAATGAGTTTGATTTAACTAAATAGGCCTACATTAGCCCCTACAATAAAATAATGTGCAAAATAACTATTTTTGGTGACAAGTCCACCAAACTAGCTCATAAATAAAAGAATAAGCCTCTCAAGAGGTCAAATAATGAATGGTGCATGTTGTTGGGCCTTGGAGGAGGCCTAATGGAGTCCATATGTTCTCATGGGTCTCCAAACAATTCAAAGATGCCTGTAGATCACCTGCAAGGGATAGGATGGTGGTGTAGGTGATTCCACATCATCGTGTAATTCCTGGATCATCTTCCAAGTGTATGGTGCAACTCTGGGGCCAGCTGGGCATGATGGATTAGGTGCATCTTCCTCGTCCAATAAGTGAACCACGAGCAATCTCTAAATGGCTGTGGGGATCCATGGAGTGTTTTCTGCTGCTGTGGAGGCCCATGGCTCTCTACACACATCCTACATGTGCCAATTTACCCCTCTGGGGTCAGGACCCCATATAGGGAGACCAGACCCAAATGGAAACCACCTGCGATCCTGCATAATATCCAATGCGTCCCTGTGCCTTATAGCATACCAAGTCATTAAAAAAATAAAGTAAAAGAGTTTATAAACCGTGGATGACAAGTGAGCACTTCATAATGGCATGCCCTTCCATAGTGGGCTTTGGCATCTGCTAATGTCTCCCAGCTCCAAATAGGGTTAACCAAGCATACTATTAGGTGGTTTCTATCTCTAAAAGGGGTGGTATGCCTGTGGTATGTCCTTCAAATGGTGGTGGCATGTGGCATAATGATGGAATGGAGTAGGGAATGAAAGGGGGCAACCTGGATCACATGCCATGGTACAAGGGTAGATAATAAAAGGGAAGCCTACACTTGGGTACATAATGTGTAGGAGGGAGCAATCGTGGTGCATGAGTTACCCCAACCTTGATTTTCCATCCTTCTTCATATGCCTTTTGCTTTTCTATGATTTTATTTGGTTAACTGCTCGGGGTTCAAGGGGTAAGAGCATGATGTGTGAGATGTAGCAGTGGATACCCCCTTTTAAGGTAGGGCGGTTCATTGCCCACTAGGGGTTGGGACAATCATGGGTTCCTATATGATGAAGGAGGCTCATAGAACCTGTAGGAACCAGGGTGATGGCCATGATGATGGGGTAGAGCTCATGTATTGGCTTTTGCCCATGTGCTAAATGTATTTGTCTCGACCATCTTTTGCATTTTGTGGTATGTTTTCCTGTTGAATATGGCCAATTGTGCTTTTTATAGGTTGAGGTTATAGGTAGATGGCTCAAGAAGGGTGACTTAGTAACTAGGCTAGTTTATTATAGTTGTAATGTGAGTGTTGCATGTGATTATTTATCCTTTTAGAAATAGTAGATTATAGATCATAATACAATAACAAGGTATTATTGACCTTTACCTATGCTCAACATAACCATAACTTTGCATTCATTTTCCATGAATATGACGCTGTAATCATTCTAATCTATCATTACACAAATTTGGCTAAGGTGACATGCCTATATTTTGGTTAAGTGTGCCTTTGCATTTTTTTAAAAATTCAAATTCATTGTCTAGGGTTTTCTTGCTGTTTTGAGGTTCAGTTGAGGTGAAAACTTTTGATAGACAAGTTCATCTTATAAAATTGTTAAAATGCATTTGAATAGTTTTGTGTTTTTCATGGAAATAATAGAGCGAGCTTTCTATCAAGGGAATTGTTGAAGTATATTTGACCTAGGTTGGAAACAACTATGAAACTAATAGTTTTTAGTCCACTTTATCAAGGAGTAGATTGCGGGCTTACGTCATTCAATATAATGAGGAGATATGCCCATATTTTGATGAAGTGTGCCTTGGAATTTTCTTAAGTTTAGATTCATTTCCCAAGGTTTTCTTGTCATTTTGAGGTTCAATTGCAATGGAAGTTGATGTTGGAGAACTTCATCTTATTGATATGTCAAGGACATTTGAATAGTCTTTCATCTTGAATTGAAACAATAGTGTGAAATTTCCACGAATTGTAGCATTTGGAAATTTATCTCCTAACTTATGTAGTTTATTTGTCTATTGTTAATTTTATTAACAACAAATAATGATAAAATCACACTGCATCTTCACAAATAATAAAGCTACAAAAAATAAAATACTAGAATTGAGAAAATAATGCACATACACACAATAATTTTGACACTATAATTTTTGGACAAATGTCTCTAGAAAAACCCCGAAGGGAAAACCAGTGCAATAGATGAGGGTTTTATTATTATCTTCAACAAAATAGAGAATTACAACTGGTTTACAAAATAGAGAATTACAACTGGTTTGCCTTTCTGGAAAAGCTCCGACAGTTTATCTCAACTGGAAACTAACTGGGAAAATCCTTTTCCCTCTAGCAAATCGATTTGGCCTCCTCTAAGCCACTCGCACTCCTCTCTAACACTCGCACTGTCTACTAGAAACACGCACTGCAGCCTTTGGGAAATTCACACAACCTCTAGGACTCCTCCTTGCAAGTTGTCCTACCTTCCTCTGCCTCTTGAAGATACTCGTATCTCCTTCCAACAACTCTCTTGACAACTGTAAGTGATTTATTGCTCCTACAACTCGCACCAAGAATTGACTACTAGCACTAGATGTCTCGACCTCCTCTGCTGGAAATTTTGACCTCCTTTCATGGCTCCAGAACGTTGGAAGCCTTCTGAAAATTTATCCAGAAATTCTCACTACTGAATACCTTGCTGCTTGGTGTCTCCCTAGCTTCATCTGCGCCCTTGTTGAATCATTGCAACTAGGTAAGTCGAATTGCTTGAAGTTACTCAATGTCTTCCCCAAACCCCATTGACTTGCTCTTATAATCTTTTGTTGGGCAACCAACGACCATGATTACCTCTCAATCAATAGTTATTATCATCTTGACTCCATCAATTAATTTTTCTAGAAGTCTCTAGAACAAAATCAACCTCCCTCAGTTAATCTGATTTAATTAATCAGTTTTCTTAAGTTAGACTTAAGAAATATTTAATTATTGGCTAATTAATCTAATTGAGGTGTTTCTAAGGCTATTTTCGCAAAGCCTTTTTTTGGGTTTTGGAGATCTCGTGTTTGTTAGCCTCTTAGAAATCATAGACACTAGAACACTTGTCCATTGCTACCTCAAAAAATAACAGTGTGAGCCTTCTATGAAGGAAAATGTTGGAGGATATCTAAACTAGGTTGTGAATAACTATGAAATGGATGGTATTGGTGCACTCTATCAAGGAGTAAGAAATGGGCTTACAATTAATCTTTGCATATGAACCTATATTATAAGAAAAATACAATGTCTCTATGTTGAATCCATACACTTGTTAGGGAAGGTGCTTATGCATTGATTTTGAGTAATCATGCCTAAGGCATTTCGTTAATGTGGGCATAGCCTATTTAAGCAAAAACCACTTTGCATTCCATTCAAGGTGTTGGCTTATATTTGGTCCATGTGGTAGAGGTTTTATCAATAGGTGTCCATCCATATCTTCTTTGTTTGCTTCTTGGTTTCTTTCTCGTTGATGGTAATGTAGCTAAGTTGCACAAAACACGTACAAGTTTTTGAAATGGAAACACTTTGAATTGTGTACCACCCATAATGGGTATGTGGGGAGAACACGATATATAAATTTAAGAGGTATATATATATTTATTTTTAAAAAATAACACATTATCTTGTATGAAAATAAGAATGATACACATATATAACATTTTGGAAGGAGACCCATATGCCTATATTATCTCTCGTAGATGATTACATGATGCAAAAATCCCAAATCTTGTGGTCTTGACTAGTGCCAATCCCACACACTCATACATGATAGAATCTAGTTGAAATGCTACAATCTTGCCAACCCTAAAATACTGAAAACTATCAAGGCCGTTGTATTTTGAAAGGATATGAGGTTGGAACCTCTCTCAAACATGTTGATACTATTAATACTAATGTTAAAAATTTAATTAAAAGTTGCCATTCTCTTTTGTCTTACCTTTCAACATTCTCCTTGATCTTACCTTTAAAGGTAAGATAAAGGAGAATGTCAACATATACTTCACGAATTTAATATTATCATCAATTAATTAATAATAATAATAATCTAATTTTAAGGTCACAACCAAGCCAAACACCAAATTGGTTTATGACACTCCCTTGTTTGTGGGATAAGAAACCCGCCTTCGTATAATGCTTTGATTACCAAGGTGACAAGCTCCTCAAAGCTCAATCCTTTATCCCTGTTTTGTGACTTGTCTTAAAGGGTCATTGACACGAACAAAGTGATATTTTCCTTTGGATCCCATGCCTCTGTCAAGCACTTAAGTGGATCAAAATCTTCCAAAAGTTGCCTGAAACACACTAGAAATGGTAGAAATGCCTTGGAGATGATGCTTATTGCAGTTGTTTTGTACTTGTTTTGGCATTTTTGAACATTTTGGTTACTAGGATGTGGCCATACTCTAGGTGTTTCTTGCAACTTAGCACTATATATATGGCAAATAGTTTGCCCAAGAGTGCTTGAAATTTAGATTTCAATGATTATGATTATTGCTAACTTATTTTCCTGTCGAGGAGACATTAAGGTAAAGCCCTTTTTCAATACTTGGAAATTTGAATTGGACATTTTAAATATGCATTCTTCAAAAATCTATCTTCAGGATCCATCACATAAGATACTTTTATGTGATGGACCTTGAAGACAAATTTATGAATAATTCTACTCACAAAAGTCTCCATTCAAATATATGCATTCTTGTTGAAAATTCATATTATTTTTTCTTTTAATTAGGTATATTGTGATCGGTAACATATTCCCAATTGGCAAGCATATCCGAATCCGACATATGATGTGGTTTTTTAAGGTATGTTGGAGATTGTTTAATATGCCACATTTACCCATTTCTATTACCCTCCAAACATCAAAGTTTGATATATTTAATGCCACCTGAAATTTTTGAACAAACAAAAACAATGTGTTGAAAATTGTGTAGCTTGAGAGGTACTCCACAAGTCCCAGGTGCTTGACTTGTTAGGGGAAAACCCACAAAATATGTGTTTTTGGGCAAAGTACCCAAGCCTGGGGGTTTTGGACTTAAAGTGTGGGTTTAAAACCAAGAAAATAAATTTATTTTGTTTTTTTGAGGCATGTAGGCTTAGGTCGACTAGCTAGGCCAAGGGGCATGACTGTTGGGGTTTCACACCCCATGATCAAGTATAATTAGAGGCCAATGGGGAGGTCACATTAGAGTGCGGGATCATCTTGTGAGTAAGAGAACCTTATCCCTAAGGTGAACGACAACCCATAAGAGGACAAGTTGGAGAGGTTTGTCTCTGTGCTTGAAGAAAGCGCTGTGTTCAAAAAGAGAGGCCGAGTATCTGTCCTAGAAGGTTGAGGGTTCTATGCTAGCTGATTGTTGGAAATAAGTTGTTCTATTCTATTTTAAGAGGCCAACTTTTTGTAGTGAGGATCACAGGAAAATTAAAGATGGTCGTAGGTTGGCATAGCCCTATATGAGCAGGGCCGAGGTTCTGTAGAGACTAAACGAACTTGACCCTGGATAATTTGAAGCAGGCTGAGGTATTCTTAGGTGAGACTGAAAGTGTTCAGGAGGTCTGTTTATACATAGTAGTTGGGGCCTCAGGAGGGGGCCCAAAGGTGCAAAAGAAGTAGACTGCATGGCCTCAGGAAGGAGGCCGTAGGTAGCTTCAACAAGCTGAGTTTGTGGATAGCATTGAGGGCTGATATAGGGCTAGAAAGTGGAGTTTGTTAGGCAATGGAAGGCCTAATATCAAGGTGATTGATGCTGATAAAGTACAAAGGGCTAAAGGAGGATTCCTTTTATGAACCAGCAGTTTGACAGTGATCTAAAAGGAGTTGATCTTTGTGTGACAAGGAGGCAAAGGACTGCCAGGTACAAAGGACAATCAAGGATTGAAAGGGATGATTGTTAAGGAGGGTCAACCGGTAAGTAAGTCAAGTTATTTGTCTTTGTTTTGTCGACAGTTGAGGGTCTGAAGGATTAGACCTCAAGCCCTAGTTGTATTCTTTTGTATTATAAAATTTGTATCAGGGTTCAAAAGGCCATGATCCCTAGTATAGGAGCCCTATGTTTGTTTTATTGATGGATTGATAAGAACAAGTTTTGAGCCATATATATCTTGTGTACTTTGTTGATTTCACTGCTAATATTTTCTGTTGTGCAAAGCTATTCATTATTGAGCACTACCAGTGCGTTTATGTGCTAGTTTGGTCATAGACCAAATCTAGAGTGCAAGGGAATTTCAACATGGTATCAAAGATGCTTTAAAGAGCAGTTGGATCAGAGTGTGTGCAAGGATCAACTTAAGAGGGGGCTGAGTTCCTTTGAGTTGACTTGTTGTTGAAGGACAATCAACTTGTCAAAGATGGTGATTGGCTTGAGGTATGAGGATCGGTTGGATGGGCTATCCAACTATTACCCATGGAAGGAAAGAATCAGGCTAATTTTGCTGGTTAATGATCTATGAGAATTTGTTGACAAGTAGATTTCCAAACTAACAGATGCAACTAAATTGGCAAGGCATGAGAAGTCGTATGCAAAGGCCAAGTTGATCATTATTGATGGAGTCAAGGATCACTTGATACCTCATCTCACTAGGAAGAACACTACATGGGATATGTGGAAGGCTCTGCAAGACATGTTTCAGAACAACAACGAGAACCGAAAGATGGTATTAAGAGAGAAGCTTAGGGAAATCAGGATGACAGATGGAGAGAATGTGACTTTATATCTTACAAGGGTTTAACAAGTTTTTCATGAGCTTAGTTCCATTCGTGATAATGTTCTAGAAACTGAATTAGTGAGGACTGTCTTGAAGGGATTCTACGAGGAATGGAAGCCATTTATCAAAGGAATAGTCTCTCGAGAGAAGTTACATGATTGGAACAGGTTATGGGATGATTTTATCTAAGAGGAACTTTGGGATGAGGATCTTCAGAAGAAGAATTTTGATGAAGAGAATATGGTTCTCGCTAGTAAGCTGAAGAAGGGCAAAGGGAAGTTCAACAATGGCAAGAAGAAGAAAGACTTGAGTTAAGTGAAATGCTTTACATGTGGCGAGTTTGGTCATTATGCAAGTAAGCGTCCTCAAAGGAAGAAAGGAGGGAATGAGAAGAAGCAAGAAGCAACGATAGCTGCCTCAGCTATAGAACAAGATGATTTCTTGAGAAAGTTCGATGAGGAGTTTTCTCTGATCTCTCATTTCTTATAAAGCACCATTCATGAGGGTGCATGGTTCATAGATAGCAAAGCGTCGAAGCATATGACAGGATCGCAGGAAGTATTTGAGAGCCTAACCGAATGGAAGTCTGATCTACACGTGAAGATTGGTGATAAGAGTAAGAAGGCATTCAAAGTAGTCGAGATTGTACCATTCAAGTTGGAGTCAAGAGGGCTGCTGTGAGTCCAAGATGTACTTTGGGTACCGGAGCTCAAGTGCAGTATGTTGTCAATCTCAGTGATTGAGGCTAAGGGGTTTGAAGTAGTGTTTTGGGATGGAAAGGTGATGCTCAAGCTTCGTGGCTCTAATTTTGGTTTAGGAGTAGTTCTTGGAGTTAGGGAGAATAGTCTGTATAGGTTGAAGGGCAAGCCTATTGACCAAGGGAAGAAGAAGGTTCTTGAGACTCAGGGGGAGTGAAGAAAGGAGACTTCTACAACTGACAAGGAGGAACCTTGGAATGGCTTAAAGGCCTATGACGAGAAGAAGAAGAAGAAGCAAGAGGATTCTAGTGGCAGGGACACATCCAAGAAGAGTGTTGTTCATACTCTAGGTTATGCTTCTATGATGGATAAGGAAACATACAATGATTATTGGAGAGCAGTCATGAAGGATGATTATTGGCCAGTATGGGAAGATGAGATGCTTCCGAGGAATGGAAGTACCTCCCTCGCTAAGAGGGAGTGTTGAAAATTGTGTAGCTTGGGAAGTACTCCCACAAGTCCTAGGTGCTTGACTTGTGAGGAGAAAACCCACAAAAGATGTGTTTGTTGGCAAAGTACCCAAGCCTAGGGATTTTGGACCCAAAGTGTGGGCTTAAAACCAAGAAAATTAAGTTAATTTTGTTTTTTTGAGTCATGCAGGCTCAGGTAGGCTAGCTAGGCCAAGGGACATGACTGTTGGGGTTTAACACCCCGTGATCAAGTATAAATCAAGGCAAATGGAGAGGCCAAAATATTGGAGTGCAAGATCATCTTGTGAGCAAGAGAACATTAGCCCTAAGGAGAACCGCAACCTAGAAGAGAGAGGTCGGTTCTTGTGCTTGAAGGAAGAGTTCTATTCAAGAAGAGAGGCCGAGTATCTATCCTAGAAGGTCGAGGGTTTTGTGCTAGCCGAGTTCTAGAAAGAAGTTGTTTTGTTCTATTTTAAGAGGCCAAAGTTTTGTAGTGAGGACCACAGGCAAATTAGGGCTGGCTATAGGCTGGCCTAGCCCTAGGAGCAGGGCCGAGGGTTTGTAGAGACTAAATAGACCTGTCTGTGGGTAATTTGAAGCAGTCCGAGGTCATCTCAAGTGACACCGAAAGTGTTTTGGAGGTTGATTTATACGCAACAATTGGGGGTTCAGGGGGGCCGAAGGTGCAAAAGAAGTAGACTGCAGCGCCTCAGGAAGGAGGCCGCAGGCAGCTACAGCAAGCCGAGTTTGTGGACAACAGGGAGCGCTGATACAGGGCTGGAAAGGAAGGCCTAACAACAAGGTGATTGATGCTGGTAAAGTACAAAGGACTAAAGGAGGAGTCCTTATGCGAGCAAGCAGTTTGATAGTGATCTAAAGGGAGTTGATCTCTGTGTGACAAGGAGGCAAAGGACTGCCAGGTACAAAGGACAATCAAGGAATGAAAGAGCTGATTGTTTAGGAGGGTCAACCAACAAGTAAGTCAAGTTATTTTTGTTTTGTGGATAGTTGAGGGTCTGAAGGATTAGACCTCAAGCCCTAGTTGTATTCTTTTGTATTATAACATTTGTATCAGGGTTCTAAAGGGCCATGATCCCTGGTACGGGATCCCTATGTTTGTTTTATTGATGGACTGATAAGAACAAGTTTTGGGCCATATATATCTTTTGTACTTTGTTGATTTCACTGCTGATATTTTTCATTGTGCAAAGTTGATCACTGCTAGTGTGTTTATGTGCTAGTCTAGTCATAGACCAGACATAGAGTGCAAGGGAATTTCAATACAATGTTTGGGCAGTTTTTTTAAGTAGGTATTCTAATTTATTGGGGGCAGTAAAAGTGGGTAGAACCTATTTTTTTAGGGCAGTTTTATGAAGTGGAACTTGATTTCTCCAAACTTAAGTTCAATTTCCTGAAGCTAGTATTTGATTTCTTCAGTATTTGGTCATTTATAATAAGTACTTGAATTCTCCAAATCTTAGGGTGATTTGCTAACCAGGTACTATCTACCTGCAAGAAATGAGGAATGCAATGATATTTTGGATAGATTTATGTGCCCACTCAATGTCCTTTGCTCAAAACTAGGATTGCACAAATTTTGGGGAGTTTTTGCTCTTGGACATTAGTTTTGAGTCATGATTTTTACAAGGCAAGTGTATATTCATCATATATCTTCATTAATAATATGAATGGTATTTTTATTGAATTTTTGTTGGAAATGTTGCATTGGATTAGGTAAAGTTTGAGATAAAGGTAAGCAAGAGTAAAAATGTTGGTACTGTGGTGGGTATATTTGTTTTTGCGCTTAAGTAGGGATATATTAGTATTTGGGTTTCTTGGGTCATCTGGGAATGGCTTGGGTTGCTTCTATTGTATGTAGGCAAAATATAAGTATTGAACCGTCAATGTCCTTTGAGTATGGGGGGCCAAGGGAGTCACATAATGTCCACTTTAGTGTTTGGAAGTGATAATAAAAGATCATTAAGATTATCCCATGATGACCAGTTGCATCCTCAAATATTTAAGCATAATATTAATTTTTCAAACTCTTAGAACATAGATATTGGAGTAAAGTCACCAAATCCAGTGTTAGTTCTCATAATATTCTAATGTTTGCACAAATTGGAGGGATGAGAAAAAGTGAGGATGTCTTCCTTAAGTCTGTGCCCAGGTTTATATCACCCTAGGTCAAATGGTTCAAGTTCAAATCAGGGCAAAGGAATATAGCTGCTTGTATATAATCTACATCATATTGTTATCAGTGGAAAAGGAATACAATTGCACATATATAAACTGTATCTTCTATTTGTTTACAAGTGGAAAGGAATAAAGCCACCTAAATATAGTTATATAATATAGCCATATTTTTTATGAATACTCTTAACTGGTTTTTTAATCGACTAGTTGATGCAGATAGAATAGTGGGAAAGGAATATAATTGCCCATATATAAACTATATCATACTGTTGTTGGAGAAAAATGAATGTAGCTACTTGTATATAAACTATATAATACAAGTGCCTTTTTTATGCATATTGTCATTGTTTTTTTTATTGAGATGTTGATTCAATTATAACCTTTAATGACAGATGGAGGCATCCAATCACTATATTTTGCTTATATCATTGGCAGATTTTATAGGCTGAACCTAAATGAAGTAGAGTTTTAGGTTGAGGTTCGCTGAATTTCGAACCTAAATGTTCAAATTTGGGGAATGTTGTGACAAAGGAGTTACCCATAAATACATATTTATAATATTTGTTTTATGTTTTGATCTATGAGTGATTGTTTCTATCAAAACAATTTTTAACCAAGTAGTCATAAGCTAAAATTCAACTTCATATTGGGGATTGTAGGAGGTAGTTACGCTCTAGATTCTCAGAAAGAGAGGATGTTGGCTTTGGAACAAGGAGAGGATGCTAATGCTATGCATATGAACTTGTAGAAGTCTAGTATGTTTGCATTGCATACACATTTTGTAGCTATTTATTTTGTCATGATGCATTATGATTACTTTTCACCATAGCACTCTTTCTGCATGTAGTTGTATGGCTGCAATTGCATGTTTTCACACCTTTAAGCACATGTTTATTCTTGGTTCTACTAATTAGAATTGTGTTATTGATCTCAACATATGTCCAAGATAGTAATTTAGACTGATTGAAATGCATGTATTCTTCTCTTGTAGCCCATTTATTCCCTAATTGTACTCTGACCACCACAATCTTGCTATATTTTTCTAGTAGTTTTGGAGGTTAGTGACTATATTTTCGTACACCCATTTGCGAATTTGGAGAATTAAATTGTTTTGTATTTTGGTTATGGATCAACTGATTTTTGTTAGAAATAATGTTTGAAATTGTTGAAAGAACTGGGTCACACATTGTTGAAGTTTTTAAGAAAAACGAGGTTATAAAAATGAGGTTTTGGCTATGTACCTGTTCGTAACAATACAAGGAAAATTATGGTGCATATTGAACAACGATTTTTTGGATGAAATCATATTACACTTGTATGTTGACACAGTTTGTCTCTATTATCATCCTGATGTTTGAAAAAGAGATTGCGGGCTTCAATTTTGCATGATCAATCAAGCATTCCATGAGGAAAAAGGGATACATTTCTCTAAAATATTATCATATCAAAAGCTATAAATGAGAGAAATCAGCTCAAAACACGCAATCTCCAATCACAATCTACGATGACAAAATTATAACACACTGGAAAGTCTACCCATAGGCCTGTGTTATTTCAGTGTCATTAATTCACCAAATTGATGCAATTCTCAGTTTATACAAAAACTCATTTATTGCATTGGATTTCTAGGAATATGATCATGGAGACTACCACAATAGAGCATCAATGTGTGTTGTTGATCACATGGATTTCATTATTAATAATCATGGATCAAAGATAAGGATTCTTGACCATGTTAATTCCATTTTCCATACTTGCAATTACTGAAACATTATTGTTCCAACTTTAAACGATACTTACGTTTTGGCCTTTGAACCATAATATTGTAAATAATTATGTTTATTTTACTAGATCTAGAATATTTTCTTTTTATGTTTTGGATGCAAGTCCTTACATTGGGTTTTGTGAAATTTTAAAACTTGTAAAATACAGAAAATTGATTTGGGTTGGTATGGATTGTGTTAATGGTCTCGCATGTTCACCATATTCATTGCAAAGTTTTATCCATCTACTGACCCTGATCTCCAAGGAGAACAAAAGTTTATAGAATTGCATGTAGACTTATGGAATGGTGTTGACACTTACTTATGGTTTTATTTCCATCTTGAATATAATCAAGCCATCCTTGACCCCATAGATAAGGATCTTGAAGAAGGCAAATTTTATTGGGCCGAACACAACTATTTCTTAAGTTCATTTTGTCAATCCAAAGGAATGGCCCAACAATAATGTTAGCATCCAGTTACCCGCCACTTTGTGGGTGATATCCCTAGGAGAAATTTTTCTCCATGATGAGCCTCAGCCGGTAGCCAACACTCCCTTGATGCCAACTACTAGCTCATTGTGCCATTTATCTACCACCAAAGCCAGCCATGTGGTCCCTCACCCACCTGTATTGATTGTATGTTTGAGGGTGGGCCTTCTAAATCTAAAGGTATGTCTTGTCATTTGGTAATCGAGTATTGGGTTTCCTTATCATGGATACTTCTGGGTATGGATTGGTGGGGGGATTTGGCAGAAAGAATGGGCTTAGTTTGTGCTTCTGTCCCCTTGATCTCTTTTGGTTGTTATCCTCAGATCTTAGTCCCGTGGGATTTCCTTTATTGACCATTTGGTTCTAGGGTGGTACTACTTGGGAAACCCTGACTTTGAGTGCGTGGTCCCTCGCCTTTGCCCGCACATATTACTCCCTTTCCACTCATTATACCCCCATTCATCTTTTCTCCCACCTGGGTTCACATTCCCATTCTGGGTCCACATAGGGCTAGCCTCCCCTTCCCCTTGCCCTCACCTTGGGTTAGGCCTAGAATGATGCCCCAGAGGTTGAAGCAACTATAAAAGAAGAAAAAGCATAATTGGCCACATTTAACAGGGAATTGTACCAGAAAATGCAAAAGATGGTCGAGACAAAAATAACTAGCACGTGGGAAAAAGCCGACACATGATATCTACCCCATCCATGGCCATCACCCTGGTTCCATAGGCCCTAGATGAGCCTCCTCTACCATTCAAGAACCCATGATTGTCCCAACCCCTAGAGGGCAATGAACTGCCCTACCTCAAAAGGGGTAGTCACTTCTAGATTATACACATCATGCTCTTGTCCTTTAAGCTCCGAGTAGTTAATTAAAGAAAATTCATAAAAGGAAAAGGGCATATAAAGAAGGGTGGAAAAATCAAGGCCGGAGCACCTCATGTACCACGACTACTCCCTCCTATACATTATATACCTAGGTGTGGGCTTCCTCTTATCTAGCTACCCCTATGCCCCATTATGTGGTCGAGGGCTATCCCTCTCATTCCCTATTCCATCTTACTTATTTGTCACTTGCCACCCCCATTAGAAGGGTGTAACTTGGACATACTATCCCCTCTAAGGGCTGAAACCACCTAATAAGGTACTTGGCTAACCCCCTTTGGAGTTTGGAGACACTAGCACATGCCAAAGCCCACTACGGAAGGGCATGCCATTATGAAGTGCCCACTTTGTTATCCATGGTTTGTAAGCTCCTTTACCTGATTATTCTAATGACTGATTGTACTAGAAGCCTAGGGGATGCATTGGATCTTATGCAAGATTGTAGGTGGTTTCCATTTGGGTTTGGCTACCCTATATGGGATCCTGACCCTTAGAGGTCCACATTGGCACATGTAGGGTGTGCATAGAGAGCCATGGGCCTCCACAGTAGTAGACAACACTCCATATTCATGGATGTTCAAAGACTACTACCAATCCACTTTTGGGATGATGGTGACATAATTGGTACATTATGCTCAACAGGCCCCCAAAGGAGCCCCATGCTCTTGGTAGGTGTCCCAACACTTGTACGATGTCATGACAACGTTCATTCCACCACTTGGACCATTGCAGAGGATCTACATACATCTCCGATTCATATGGAGACCCATGGGGCCATTGATGTGCCCTTAGAACCACTGAGAGCACCATAGGTCTACTACTTGGAGAACAAGGGGCCACCCCTTTGTCCACATATTCTGAGGAATTTATTCCTCAATATGGCACTTCAGGATTTTATTAAGCTTTTGGAGGGGCCTATGACATGCATACATCATTATATGGCCCCGTGTGAGGCTTGTTTTACATTATGAGCTACTAGTATGGTGGGCTTGTTACCATTAGGGGTTATTATTTGCACATTATTTTATCATTAAGGGCCCATAGGCTAATTCGAACTCATTAGGAGGCTATATATTGATGTTAGATACATTCATTTGTACATCACTTGACTTGGGATCTCTCTAATCATAGAGATTTTTCGCACTTTTTCCTTGGTGGATATTTTTTGGAGATGGATGAATTTTGATGTATGGATTTGAGCTATTTCTCTTGTCTTGGAGATTTATTGAGCAAACAAAATGTTGGTTGGATATACTCTATAACACTGTAAGTAAATTTTGATGCTATTATTCTTGTTGCTGCATACTGCTAAAATTAGGGCTAGTTGCATTTTCGAAATGTGGAATTGAGCATGTTTTAGCTAATTTAATGTATGGGCCAATGTTATATGAATGAAATGTCCTAGAGATTTATTTATCTGAAAAGCTTGCATCATTTGCTTTGAAGTATAAATGCTTGAAGGTCACTTTTCTTTTCTTTTCTCAACATTAGACGAAGTTGACTTTCTGGGCCTCGTTGATTAAGAAACCAAGTTCTTACTCATCATTATCCTTGACTCCATATCCCTAAGTGAAATAGGCACTAATCCCACAAAAGGGTGATCATTTCAACCCCCTTTTTAACCATTTTTCCCGTCTTCCCTAAGTCTGGTCCCATTAGGTCACCTTGGGCATCAATTTCCCGACAATTGGCCCAAGGAAAAAAATCAATCTCCTCTAGGCTATTGCGCTGGTGGTCCCCTCCCTCTCCTCCAAATTTGAGGCCATTCTGACGGTGGAATCTTCGGGAATCCGAAGCCCTAGCTCTAGGACCGAATCTTGCATAGGCATCCCCAAGGCTAGACACTAATAGGATCAATTCATCCCTTTAAAGTAAATATTCTTGTTTGGTCCTTTCCCCTCACCTTGTCCAAGATAGGAACACCATTGGTTGTTACATTCCATCCCCGAACTTGGGCTGGGTTCACTTGGCCTCGTGTGGTCCCACTTATCAATAAAGAATATTTGTCAAAAACCATTCGGGAGTCCAAGTTTTCAAGGATGATAGGGATTGAGAAACTCCTTTATAAGCCTATTCTTTCTCCCTCAACCTTGCAATCCTCACCCCTTACCCCCGGTGGACCAAGTCCCTTGCTTAAAGAGCAAGCAAGTTCCATTCATCACTCCATCCTTGGGAAAGGGTTTTCATGGTCACTCCTCACTTCTCCATTGGCATCTACCTTATCAAAGTGATCCCTACACTACCAGGATTCCTCCCATCGATGAAAGTCCGTAAAGAGCAGGGAGACTTAGATGTGGTGGCAGTGGGCTAAGCCTCCACCGTTGCCCTTGACCTAACAATTGCCCTCTTAGGAACCCTTTTTAGCTCCCCTGCTGGTTTGAGTGGTAACACATCCCCTTTTCATGCTGGAGTCACTGTGAATACTATGCTTATATAATATTGTCATTGATGTCAACCCAAACAACACTAGAAGATGCTATGCCTTTTGTCGACTAATATGACATGGAAATTCATGATTTTTTTGTTGTTAGGATCATCTTTGATGGATTCTTCTCGTCGAGCTGATTTCAGTGGTATGTGGCACGTCTCAAGAAGCCTCACGATTTGTGAGTTATGCTTGTTTAAAGTCAAAGGACCCAATTTGTGGGTAAAACCCCTAAAGGGTGGTGATGTGGCTCTCTACCATTGGCCAAATCATCATTCAAATCAAGGTAGTAGGGATTTTCATCAATGTTGTGGTTAAAATGTTTCATGGAGGGTCTCAAAGATTAAATTTTTGAACTTTTTTCTCAAGTTAAAGTATTAAAACTTTCTCCCCAAGGGTAAACGGTTTGATTCCTCAAGACAGAAATTTGATTAGCTTCTTGAGAGCCCCTTAAAAATCTATTTAAGGACCTTGATTAGCTCTCTTAAGGTAATACCAAACGCACATCATTTGCAATTCCTCTCTGAGATACTTCGACCTTGTGGATACCAAGCTATATCAGACGAGAGGCTTGGTTTTGGAAGGGTTATTTCACATTTTTTGCAGGACAACGAAGGTCATTGGAGGCTCATCCTTTTGGGTTCAATGTTTTCTTTGTATTTTTCTTGTGTTTTGTTTTGGTATTTTGGGATTCGTTGTGTGACACTATAGGTGAAGAATTTTGAAGCAACCTTGTTTTATCTCTGGAATTCGGTCCTCTCAAGGGAAATATCACCGTGTACAAGGATCAAATGTTATTGAAGATTGAAATTTCTGAGGCTTCATTCACTGAAGTTTTCGTTGAATTAAAGGAACAATTATTTGGCCATCATTAGGGCTACCTTGTTCGAAAATCAATAGAGGTTCAAATGGCTTCTCCTCTTTGAAACAACAAAGCCTTAGTTTCAACTTTTAGGGCACTCATCAGTTTAGAGGTATTAAATAGACTATCGTTTAAGGTCAATCCCTAAAGAAGATTCGTTACATAGTTTGCAAGGAGCTTGATCTAAGCAGACACACCTCAAACTACATACAGGCCTACAGTGGAAAATTAAAACAAGACATCTCTGCGATTTATTGCACAATAATCTAAATATCTACGACCCAGACACTTCTGATTTTTGTTTTGTGAAGACAATATGAGGGTTTGGTGTTTGTATTAAGCTTCAATCCTTGAAGATAATAGGGCTTAAAGCCCAAAAAACGTTAGTCCTCTTGGATAACCATGAAGAGTTCGATCTGTAGAAATTAATGGAGTAATTGTTATTTTGATAGTGATATCTACGTCTTTGACTCTTGTTGAGACGAGATAAGGTCTAATTGACCTGTGGACCTGAAGTTAAAATCCTGATACATATATTACAATGACGTATTCCTTCAAGGATCAGACCGTGGATTGTTCATATTAATACATGCTCGAAACTGTTGAGAAATGTAACTAGTATCAGTCTTCATAATTGTATTTGGGTCATGATGTAATGTATTTGTCAAAAAAGAAAAAAAAAACAATTTATTATAGAAGAAAAATTATTTATGAGCATGGGTTTCATGCTTTATTTATTTTATTTCTAGGTCAAAGCCTCCATTGAAGGCTTCTAGGGTTGAGTCATGAGTCTATGTCCTTGCCACTATGGTTTAGACCCTTATTGAGCATTTTGTAGCAAAGAAATAAAATTATTTTGATGTGATTTGGTCATCTACACCTCCACCATCAAGTCGACCTGCTCACTCTACAAGGCGGCCTCAAGATCCTTATGTTGACCTCAAAGAACAACTTCAAACCACTATATATTGCAAAGGATTTGACCTAGTTTAGAGACAACCAAGTGGAATTCGATCTACAACTTTTCAGTGAAGAAGAAGGTTGCGAAGAAGCCTAAAGAGAGAAGAAAAAGTATAGTGAAGAAGAGGATGTTGAAGAATGTAACTAGGTTCAGTCTTCATATTTATATTTGAGTCAAAGAATGAAAATGAATTTATTCTTATTATTACAATGACTTATTAAAGCATGGGTTTCATGCTTGGGTCATAATTTTATAGGTCATAGTCCCCATTGTGAACTTCTAGGTTTTATAATAAGTCATTAGAGTCATTATCCATTTAATGTGGACCTTCTTGGGCTTTTGTATCAAGATTTATTGTTGAGTCAAAAATGTATTTTGTCACCTCCACACCAAGTCGGCTCTAACTTGATGAAGTTGGCCTACAAGAGGACAATTCGACCCACATAAGAGGCTATATATACAAGAGCAGTTCGATCTATTTGGACATCAACTCAACAAGTTCGATACACATCAAGGAAGTGCATAAAAAGTGCGAAGTTCAAGGGGAAGAAGAAAGAAGTACAAGTCAAAGTTTCAGGGCTATCTCTCTCTCTCTCTTATGCAAAGTTACTAGGCTATTTGTTGGATTGAAGTTCTGCCACTGGGAGGGTCGAAATTTTGGAAGTGTTGGGTTGAAGATTCTGCTGCTGGAAGGTCGGAATTATGGATTTGTTGGGTCGAAGAGCTGCTGCTGCAAGGTCGAAGATCTAGATCGAAGTTGCTAGAAGGACGAACTGACTTGGTGGTTGGAGGAGGTCTGTGTCTAGGTTGAAGAGTCTTGTATTATCTCATCTTAACTACTGTAGGAAGAAGTTTGAATGGGTTTGCCCCTAGATAGGGGTTTTGCCTTGGCAGGGTGCCTACATCTTGTGTCTCTTGTTCTTGTGATCTTTAGACACACATAATTTGGTAATTGCTTAATGAAAGATAATATAATAAAGATATAAAAGAAGCCAATCTAATTCACAATTAATTATCAAGAAAGAGAAATCTAACCCTAATACTACTAGCATTGATTTCTCAACAGAGGAGACTCTTGTCGAAATAAAGGAAGCCGAAAATGTCTATCTTTTTGTCACGTGTAAGAGGACTGAAGCACTGCAGGGCAGAAGATGCAGGATTGTGATTACAGGACGAATTACAGAGGGTCGAAGCCCTATTTGATCAACTTAAGCGCTGACTTGAGTTGACCCCTCTTTGATGGATTATGTCTTGATTTGAAGGAAGATTCTTAAGGGTTGACTTGGTGGATGAAGGAAGGTCTTGGTCTTAGTCAAAGGGTCTTGATTGTCTCATTTGATTTGGTTCTTGAAGAAGAAAAAATATTTTTGGGGTTTCCCCTCAAGGAGGGGTTTTTCCCTGGCTGAGAGCCCACTTCTTGTGTCCTTGATATTCATGTTTATAGTTTTGATAGTTGCTTGATGGTAAGAAGATAACAAAAGACATTAAAGAAGATAATAAGTAATTCAAATAAATCACAAGTAATTATCAATATAGTTTTTTTTTTGTGCCTTTAAGATTTTCTAACATGGTATCAGAACTAAGGAGAAATAGAAAGGAAAAGGCAACTTGAATATCTTTGGCTCTATGCAAGGAAGAAAGAAATCTGAAAGTCCCGACGTATTAAAGGCTACAAAGAGTAATGCCAACCATACCTTGCATGGATGACAATAATTAGGCTAAAATTGTAGAAAAAGGATAGATGGTCGAAACAATTTTGGGTATACCTAGTAATCCAAAGATGAAAAACATGCTACTATTGCAGGTCAATACAAACCTCTGTCATAAGGATCCGAATACTTCTAATTGTAGATGATAACAATCTTTGCTATACTATATGTGATGAAATTCAAATTCAAAAGATAGATTGAAGATTTAGGTAAAGACCTTCAAGTCATCTCAGTGATCTGAAGTCACAAAGTCCTGAAAAGAAGTTACTTTGCATAACAATATCTATGATGCAAATACATGATGCGAAGTTTACCTTGAAAAATATAACAATAACATATATATTTAGGATGTTTCCACAATAATTAGACCAAATTTTCAAAAAGAGTTGAATGTAGTTTTAAGCCAACAAAGGAGGATCCAATGCTCTATCCTGAAATTCTATCATAAGGACACTAAACCCTAAGGCCTCTATCCAATAATTGCAGTTGGTACTATATAATGTGAATTGCTGATCAGTGATCCGAATATGAAATCTCGACTCAACAAGGATCTACAAATGAAACTACAATGAATTCAAAACAGAAAGGTTGTATCCATATTCAAGGAAGCATGTTCGAAGAAAATCCTTGAAGTAGTCCTTGAACTTGGCATCTTTGGAAAAAGAAGAGCATGACATTTTGCAGTAGACATGGAGGACTAAGGTAAGCAATCCTTGAGGTAAGTATAATTGTTTTTATCATAGAATTATCTAATCCTTATTATATTAAGGTTCTTGAAATTACTTTTTTTGGTTCTAGAGGTTTATAATGTTGAAAAAGGTGTTGGCATCCAAGTTCTTGTAAAATTTAGTTGGTTGAGAAACCCTAACCTTATTTTCTTTTGTTCCCTCATAGAAACCCTAGTTTTGGTCTCTAGGGTTTATAGGTAGTCTAGAAAGAAATTCAATAACATAGTAAGTATAAAATTGGATGTGAAACCCTAGAATTGATATTTTAGGGTTTGGATCTGAAAATCCCTAGTTTGTGATCATGCACTTGTACTTGTATACTTTTGGTGTTACTTGTCAAGAAAATGTTACAAACACATTAATAAATATGCCATGCTTCACAGTGAGAGGGAGCTCTTCAAGAAGAAGCTTTCACATTCCTACAAAAGATTAGTATCAATTTTAGCTTTATTTTTGTTGTCCTTTCTCTTGTACTTTCCTTGGAAGGATTAAGCATGCAGGTATATCCTTAAGAATAAGGAGTGTGACTAGATTCAGAGAGAGTCTTCAAAAGGAGACCTATAAAAAGTTTTGTTGCAAAGGAAGTCCTTCAATAGGAAACCCTACAAGGTTTGTTACAAGAGCAACTCTAGATACGTAAAATTGCAAGATGTGTAGCAGATAAGAAGGTACGATCATTTTGAAATTTGCTTTACATTATTAACTCTCTCATGTCGAGGGTTTTGCTATAGAATCATAAAGATTCTTATGTTGTTACAAATGATTGATCTTTAGATCAAATCAACCATTTTCATACTATCCATTGTTAACTTTGGTAAAACTCTAATCTTTAGGGTTCACTATAAAACCCTAGTCTACTTAGGGTTTGTTGATAAAGTCTAGAACTTATGATGAAATCCTACTCTCTTGATGTTTAGGGTTTGGTAATGTTATAATAAAACCCTATATTTTTAGTGTTTGATGATTTAGGGTTTAAAACCCATGTAAAAATGAAAGATCCTAGGAATGAAACCCTAGGTGTATATGCTTCCGTTTGATTGAAACCCTAGCTTGGTTGAACTATTGTATATCTAACATTAAAGTTTTTATATTTGTATCTAGGGTTTACGATAAAACCCTAGTACATATTGATATAAGTTTCTAGGGCATGATAATGAAACCCTAGATGATTTCCCTATGATTGAAATCCTAACTTGATTTAGTTGTTAATATCTAAGGCTTTAGTCTGGATGATGGAATCTAGGGTTTGTTACAAAAACCCTAGCAAAAATTGTTGTGAAAGTCTAGGGCTTGAAGAATGTAACCCTTGTTGTTTGTAAACCTAACTAGGCTATGTCTAAGCTTTTATTACCCTAGATGTTCTCATTGTGATGAAATGATATCCCTTGTTTAATGACTTCATGCTCCTGTACATATATATTTGTGCTTAATTGTACTTGTTAAAGATTTGTAGGTACATAGTCGTCAAGATCTTGAAGATGCTTACCTACCTCATATTTGATGATGATGATGAGCATGATGGAAAGAGGGAGTTGTAAGAATCCCGATAACATTGAAGTTTACATTAATGATCAATAACTGACCTTGTTAAAATATGAAGATAAGGAATGGTGATCCCAAAGGAATGAAGTTTTGGAAGGTTGAAGTTCTTCGATGATATGATAAAGCAAAAGAAAGAGCCTGTGTGGCTATGTTGTTAACGATTTGTCCCCTAGTAAAGAAGAAGATTGGATAAGGAAAAGTGTATAACTCCCTAGTTAAGACTCAAGAGGGAGGGCATATTGTGACAATTATAATGAAGATTTTGAAGAAAGAATGAGATTGGAGAAAGGCTAAAGCACCATAGATGGTTATGCGTGATTAATGAAGTTGTGAACAAAACTTAGATGTTTTGGAAGAAGTGTTGAGATTGAGTTTGGTGCTGCTGGAGAAGCTGAAGAAGGACGCTTCCATTGAGATGTGTTTGGATATTGTGATGACCTAAGCATCATCATAATAGTTGAAGACCCCAGAGTTTTCATGCTAGCATACAAGAACATATATATTGGAAGTTTGATACTAGTTGGGGTTGTGAAGCTACTATATGTTCTAATGGTTGAACAGGTAGGTGTTGTGTGGATCTCTCCCTGAGAAGTTTTGAATATGTAATAAGCATGCTTGGATTGATGATTGAGAGGGAGAGATGAAGTACCATAAAATTTCTTGTATGATGGTACTTGGGAGGACATCTTGGTTGATCGTTGATGTCTTGATCCTGGTGAAGGAGGGTATCCTTAGTCTTGTGGAGCTCCAACATTGGATATGATACCTAGATCTCTAAGGGTTGTTGTTAGGGTTGAAGCCTGATGGTACCTATAGTGGCAGATCCTTGGATAAAAACTTAGTCTCTGTCAGTATCTTAGATCCTTGCATGAGTGTATGACAATAGTGTTATAACACTTGGATCTTTGATGTGTTGGATACCTTGGTAGTTTGGGTATCTCTAGCATTGCATATGCTGTTGTACTCTTCTTGAACACTTCAAATTGAGGTCAACCTTGTACCGGTTGAAAAATTATGAATACCTCCCTAATTAAGATGGAGTGTTGAGAAATGTAATAACTAGTATCGGTCTTCATAATTGTATTTGGGTCATGATGTAATGTATTTGCCAAAAAGAAAGAAAAATAAAATTCATTACAAAAGAAGAAATATTTATGAGCATGGATTTCATGCTTTATTTATTCGATTTCTAGGTCAAAGCCTCCATTGAAGGCTTGTAGGGTTGAGTCATGAGTCTATGTCCTTGTCATTATGGTCTAGACCCTTATTGGGAATTTTGAATCAAAGAAATAATTTTTTTTTGATGTGATTTGGTCATCTACTCCTCCACCATCAAGTTGGCCTGCTCCATCTACAAGTCGACCTCAAGATCCTCATGTCGACTTCAAAGAACAGCTTCAAACCACTATATATTGCAAAGGATTCGACCTAATTTGGAGACAAGCAAGTGGAATTTGATCTGCAACTTTTCAGTGAAGAAGAAGGATGCGAAGAAGCCTAAAGGGAGAAGAAAAGATATAGTGAAGAAGAGGAGACTCCTATCTAAACAAAGGAAGCCGAAAATGTCTATATTTTTGTCACATGTGTAAGAGGCCTGAAGCACTGCAAGGCCAAAGATGCAAGACTGTGATTGCTAGATGAATTACAGAGGGACGAAGCCCTATTTGATCAACTTAATGGTTGACTTGAGTTGACCCCTCTTTGATGGATTATGTCTTGATTTGAAGGAAGATTCTTAAGGGTTGACTTGGTGGACGGAGGAAGGCCTTGGTCTTAGTCAAAGGGTCTTGATTGTATCATTTGATTTGGTTCTTGAAGAATAAAAGAGATTTTTGGGTTTTCCCCTTGAGGGGTTTTGTCTTGGCTGAGAGCCTACATCTTGTGTTCTTGATCTTCATGGTTATGGTTTTGATAGTTGCTTTATGATAAGAAAATAACAAAATACATTAAACAAGATAATAATAAATTCAAAGAAATCACAAGTAATTATCAAGATAAGAAAATCTTTCCACCTTTATGATTTTCTAACAAGAACCTCTATTTGAGCTGACATACAAGGGTTAATTTTGAGGCATCTAGCGTACAAGTTCTATAGAGAGCTTCAATTGCACAATAGCCAGTGTATCAGACTTGGATGTATATTAGTATTGGCTTCCTGGTAAGGCACTTACTTCATCATTGGCAGAAGTGACATTTTGAATATTTGCAAGAATTTGAGCATACATTAATTTCATCATCTTAACATTCACTAAACAACACTTCATTGTCATCAAAATCGTTTAGCAGTTTCACAATAGTGGTCTTGTGTAAGGAAGAGCTTCATCATTGAAGTAAAAATCTCTTGCACAACAATCTCATTTTGCATCTTCGAACCAATATTATCAGAACGAAACCAGTGATCAAGCTGAAAAACCCTATGGATCGTGAGCCAGTCGGAATAAAAAAAAAGTAGTTTATCAAAAACACATAAAATATTCATATTTTAAAGAAAAAACATATATATTCATGTGCATCCATATGAATCCAAACCATTTATACACAAATATGAAAAAGTTCCCATTTATATAGCAAGTAATAGTGCATATAACCAAAATAGCACTTAGTGCAAAACATCGCTGAACCAAAAAACATCAAGATTCAAGGTCTATAAGGCCTTTATAGTCCAAAATAACATGATAGTATGATACTACAGTCTACAATACTAAAGCTACAACCTACAAGTGCTAATTGTCAATGTCATCATCAAAATCATCATCTTGAACATCCTCCTCATCCTCATTTGAAGAATGAGTAGCATCCAAGTCTGCAATGGGATTACGATTTGATTGCCCTAGCCTTTAAGCTGCCACTGGTGCTTCTGATATATCTTCTTTTGCAACCTATGGAGGTGGGTCCAAGTCCAACCAAGAAAAGTCTTTGTTTTCAAATTCTGGTGCTTGACTCTTCACAACCCATTTTGATGTTGGATCAAAGTCAACCAAGACAATGTTGCTTGATTCAGGGGTTTTGTTTAACAATTAGTTGTGCCTCAACCTAAGGTTGTACTGAACAAAAACCATGTCATTCAACCTTTTGTGCTCCAAACAATTCCTCTTTTTAGTGTGTATACACTCAAATACACTCCAATTCCGCTTACAGCCTGGAGCACATGTCTAGCTCAATATTCGTATTGCAAATTTTTGAGAAACAAATGCATCAATATATTTGAGAAACATAGTGCCTTTTGGACAAACAAATAATAAATTTTATATAGTGCGAGACATACCATCAGTCCATCCATCAGACATAATTGTGCAACTTGTTTTGGTCCATGATTGCTTGAATACTGTAAGGTACTCTTGTATTATTTAGACCTCGTTTTGTAAAAGTGCTCCCCTGATATCTTGAAAGCTAGGACCTTTGAAGCCAGCTCCACATGAAGCTAGAACATCAATCATGGGCTGATAATATGCATAATTAATAGCATTAAAGATATATTTTCATCATACCACCATCTAGTAATGCATTCACATGCAACCTCCTATATCTTCTTTCATTTAGCATCAAGGGTTGGTTGAGAACCAGGGGAAACAAAGGGTACAAAGGAGTCAATCCCTTTACAGGATGTTGTCCTCTTCAAGTTCAAATCACTTGAACTAGGGCCAAAAGTACCCTCTCCAACTCTAGCAGGGAAATTAGAAGAATCTTCAAAACTGAGCATATATTCTTCAAAATTGGGGTCACTAAGCATAACATCATCCTTTTGACTTTTGCCTATATCTTTTTTAATTCTCTTGTTTTTCCTGTTTTTTCTGTTGTAGGCTTAAATTAAATTTTGCATCTCTGCTTTAAGATCATAAGAACCATTTTCACAAAGTTTTACTTGCCTTCTCCAATGAGCTAGGTGTTCTTAAATTCTATGGATCCCTCGTCCCTTAATTTTCTTCCCACAATAGTTGTAGACTTGTATCCTTTGTTCATTTAAATGGCAGTGAACCCAAGTTGGATCATTCTTGTTTTTGGGGGCGATGATGACTTCTACAGGAAGAAATGAAAATCTGCATAGTAAACCCTAGGGTTTTTAGAATTCTATGGCATTTTTTTGTAGAGAAAAATTAAAAAGGAATAGAAGTCGCGAAATACCTGGAGAAGATCTGTAAATTTTGAGAAGAGAAGAAGCTCTCACAAATCAGAAAATAAACTCTTTAATCAACTCCAAAATCTCCCTCACAAATTTACCAAAGAAATCCCTCATAATAACCTTGCAAATTTCAACAATTGTCGAGAAAAAAATAGAAGAAAATAACGGCCATAAGAATTTTTGCAAAGTAAAATTGCAAATCTACATAAAAACACTTAGTTATTAAATTTTTAGGGGAAAAAGAACAATTTTTTGGGGAAAAATATAACAAAAATGAATGGAAAAAAATACCTTAACTTGCCGTCTAAATTTTTCGAAGAAAATCAGCTCATAAATGCTCCCAAATCAACTTTGTAGTAGCCCCTACAAATCTACATAAAAACACTAGGGATTTTAATTTTTTTGGGAAAAAAGAACAAATTTTTGGAGAAAAATGGAACAATAATGGATGGCAAAAAATACCTTGACTTACCCTCTAAATTTTCTAGAGAAAATTAATTCCAAAATCCTTCCAAATTAGCTTTGTAACAACCCCACAAAATAAAAAAAAAGCCCCTTCAAAGTTCAACCAACTCCAAAAACCACTCAACAAAACTCAAAGATCTATGGGAAAAAAAATCCTTGAAGCAACTCAAAAATCTCTTTTAGTAATCAACCTAACAACTCTCCAAGACTCCAATAAAGTTCTTTAAATCTGCAAAAAATCTCCCTTAAAACAACCCTGAAAAAAACTCTCTGAATTCTCTTCACCGAACCGACTCAAGAGCTTCAAGAGACTCTAATGAATAGTGTGAGTGAAATAAAGGGGGTAGGTGTGTTTAAATAAGTTTAAGGGGGGAGGGGGTGGCTAGAATAAAAATATAAATGAGGGAAAAAAGGTTTTATTTACTTGGGATGCGTGTTATACGAACCGGTCAGAACTGGCCTTCGAACCAGAATAGGCCGGTTCAGTACTGAATCGACCTATTTTGGTTTGGACCAGATTTGCCCCAAAACGACCAGATGTACCGAATCGACCTATTCCGGTTAGGAGGCCCGACTCATACCGGATTTGGCCCCAAAACGACTGGATAAAGAAATCCTATGACCATCCTACAACCCTAATTTCTCGCATGTGTGGTGGTTTGCTTGATGTTGTAGACTCTTTTATCCTTCCCTTGAGTGCCCATTCTTCTTCACTAGATTGGGAGGCCTTATAGGCCTAGTTTACTAGCCCCAAATGGTGAGGTATATCAGCTGTGACTTGCTACTGTCATAACTGTAGAGACAATCCTCCTTTTCTCACACGTGTGGATGTAGCTTGCCCTAGAAACAATGTTCTTTAAGCTCGGTTGTATACCCTTCTACTTCGCTGCACTTGGAGATCTTTTCTTGTCCTTCGTTCACCCTTTTCTTCCTCCTTTTCTTCGCTAATTTTAGAGATATGATTGTGTTCTATTTAGAGGAGTGGACAACCTCTATATATAGAGGACTGTCCCTCCTTTAGGCCGACTTGCGGCCAACTAGAGGACAGTAGGCTGACTTGACATATTTAATCATCATTTTGTTGCTTGAAGGATGCCGTTGCAAGGAGGAGACTTTGAATTTGCTTGGAGGTAACTTCTTTGACTCTTATAGACAATGTAACATACCTTTAAGGTCTTTAACATAATTCTTTTGACCTTTTTGACTTACCTTTAACACTTTAACATGTGCTAGACCTACTTGAATGAGCAAGAAACTCATTGAAATATATCATAAAAATAATATTTCTTTTCTTGGATAAATATAGATATCAAAAGTACATTTATGAAGATCGAGCCTAGTTACATTTCCTTCAACACTCCCTCTTAACTAGGGAGTTATTCATACAACATTACAAGGTGTTTGGCTATTATCAATCTTGAAGAATTCACATAAGAGAAACCCGATTTGCAATCCATCTGTATAGCGTCATATCCATAAACATCGTCACAGTGCAAGGCCTTGACTAACAACTCCATCTCTTCATGAGATCATGAGTTACAATGCTGGCGAGACCAATGATGTATAGACACCTTCATCATTGTCTCTCAAGGTACATACCCACCCAGGTGTGCTCTGAGTATGACCTTCTAGGACTATTCTTATCTTGGGTTCCCAACCCTCAAAGAATATCGGTCCTTTTGCCTACTTTTGTTTTGGATGCCCTACACATCCTCAAAGAGTATCGATGCCAGATGATTACCCAATCCTCCCATTCTTTCTTCCCAAGTGAAGACAAGAATGTTGTGTCTATATTGTGTCTACATTTCCATTCATGGCCTTCATCTAGACTTATGACTATTAGTCCTGGTCTAGTGCATGACCCATGAAATGGAAAAACACAATTGTCACTCCTTTGTAATTAGGGGTGATCCAAAACTCCCTCTTGATTAGGGACTTGTCAGAGCTCCCTCTTAACTAGGGACTCTTTCATTCATCAACAACTTCTTCTTCGTGGGTCCTTCAACTGCTTGATCTCCTTTCTTGCTTGATGTCATGAAGTCTTTGTTCGAACTTCTTCTAGGTAGGGCACCATCCATTGATCACTTTCCTTCCTGGTTTGTCATGTCATTGCTTCCTTCGTGGAAAGTGTCTTTCTTGCCATACATCAGGTTTTCTTGTCATCTGGCTACTCCTTTGTCATCTGTCCATGCTTCAGAATACTCTTCTCATGGATGCTTCATTGTACTTGCTTGTTTACATGCTTCGACATAGTAGCATATCATGACTTCATCCTGATATTGCTTCAACATTGCTTTTTGTTTTGCTGGATGCCTTCTTCATCACGACATCTTTGTAGAGTAGAATCAATTATCTACATCTTTAATATCTCCAAGGCCTTCATAGGTGTCAAGGGCTGTTCCTTCATTTGTTAGAGTTGTCTTTCCTTCTTTTGGGAGATATCTTCAGAGTATCTTGTCAGAAAGTGATTCTCGGTGATCATGGTGTTCTTCACATGCTTGATCTCTTTCTTTATTTGTTTCTTCTTAGATATATAGGTCAACCATCTTATGCTTATTGTGAGAGCATTTCTTCATTGCTTGCTTCCTCGACTAGTCAACATTTCTTCTTGCTTCGTAGTCAACAATCTTATACTCCTTATGTGAGCATATTATTTTGTTGACCTTCATTGCATTGTAGTAGATGCCTTCGAGCATGTTCTCGGTGAAAGAGATTCTTTCATACTTGATCATGTTATAGAACTATTCCCATGATTCAAAAATATACAAATGATAACATGACTAAAATTTGATGCATACACACCTCATATTGATTCTCCTTTGATCATCTTAGCTTCATTTGGTTGTCCTTGGTGTGGCCCTTCTTGCTTCAGCTTAGCTTGCCTGCATATCATCCTTTTCTTGAATCCCATGAATGGAATTCCCGATGAGAAATCTGCTTTGGTTCATGAACCTTCTTTTGAAGATTGCATTATAGGATCTTAAAGACCCTTGCCTTGCAAATGTTTCTTTTCTTTTGATGATGGAGGTCTTCTAAGATTCTTAATCGTGGTCAATCTTCTTTTATCATGGATGAGGTCCTATACTAGGTATGCTCCTTCTACATGGATATCTTGAGCTATATCTATCATGATCTTATATTCTACAAGGTATTTCTAACCATGTATTTTGTTTTCATTATAAATGCTACTTCTTCATGAGTATCTAGAACGCTATGTACTTCATGTTTCTAGATTTTAGAAGATGTTTCTAGCTATGCAATTTTATTTTATTCCTACATGCTCCTATCCTACTCAAAACCTTGAAAGAAGACTTGAAGTAAAGCGTTCGACCTAGTCATAGTAGAGATCTGGAGGATTTTGCTTCTTTTCTTCTTCTTTCATCTCTTGAGTCATGTGAGCCTCTTCCCTCTTTCTTTCGTTGTTGTTGTCCTTCTTAAGCTTAGGACAATTCCCTTTGTAGTGTCCATATTATTGGCATCCAAAACATTGGATTTTGGACATGTCTTTGTTGTTTGTTCTTCGTGGACCAAATTTGCCAAGTTTTCCCTTTCTTTTGGCCATGGTAGCAAATGCTTGCTCCTTTGATCCCACATCTTCCTTTGCTTTAAGTCTAGTTTCCTCTGTCTTGCATATAGACCACATTTCAGTGAGTGTGGTTGCTTCCTTCTTGGCATATATGCTTGATGTGAAGTTGCCCCAATCCTCAGGTAGAGCATTGAGTATTATAGTTGTCATCTCTTTGTCAGACCTGACTTCCCCAAGCTCTTGAAGTTGATCTCTCATTTAAGAGATTTTCATGAAATAGGGAGCTATTCCTTCCTTTGTTATTTTCATCTTGTACAGTTCATTCCTTAGAGATATTAATTCTCTAGTTGTGGATACCGAGAATAGATCTACTAGCTTATCATAAATTTCTTTTGATGTTTCAAATTTGGAGACATATGGAATGAGAGTCTTTGATTGATTCTATTAGAATCCTTTGTGCTCTTGTCTCATCCTTATTGTACTTAGCTAAGGCGTGGGTTTGTTCCTTAGCAGGGATAATGATATTCCCTTTGACATGTTCTAGGAGTTCATTCTCCTTGAGAAGTAGATCAGTCCTCTTCTTCCATGTAATAAAGTTATTGGTACCTACCAATTTGTTGCTTTCCTTGCAAAAAGACATTGATGTATATTCAAAAGGGGACATATACTTACTTGATAGATTTTTGAGATGTGATGGATTTGCTTCCTTCTTGAAGACTTGATGGCTTTCCTTCCTTGGATCTTGATGTTCTTCAAGTTGCATTCTCCAAGTGGACTTGCTTGATGACTTGTAGCTTGATGTAGGTCCTGTTTCGATTTGATCTTCTTTGTAGGTGCCTTTATGTAAGGATTTTCTTCTTCCTATGTAGACTTCCTTGATGAATGATGGATTGGATACCTTCTTTTCCTTGAGTAGATTTGGCTTGATGCTTCAACCTTGTAGATGTCCTTCCTTGATAAGTGTTCTTGAGTTTCCCTTTCCTGGATGTGTCACCTTAGTTCTGATACCACATTGAAGAATCTAGGGCAAATAAGTGGAGTGTGATTCTTCGTTACTTGATAACAATTTGTGGAGTCTTTTTACTTTTTCTTGCTAGCTTAATCTTCTTCTTCTTCTTATTAATGCATGTGTGTGTACTTCATCAAACTGATACTAAAACATAAGAACAAGAACACAAGATGTTGGTTCTTTGCCAGGGCCAAAACCTCTCTTCTCTTGAGAGGAAAACCCTTTAGTAAGTTTCTCTTATTGAAGCTTCTTATTGATCATTGCCAAACCCTAGACCCTTGACAAGAGTATCCTCCAAGCACAAGTCAAATCCTTCCTTCTTCTTGTAGTTTGTTTCCCGACACTTCATCCTCCTTCCGACACTTCATTCCCTGGCACTTTGTCCTCCTACTTCTTTCGACAACTGGTGATAGACATTGTTATGCTTAGTTCTAGAAGAGATATTTTTCCTTGATCCTTAGTGAACTCTTTCACATAAGATGATGCCTTCCTTCTCTTAACCAAATGAGCTTCTTCCTTGAGATGTAGGTACAGACTTAGTATGACTGTCCTGCAGCCCTAATTTCTCGCACGTGTGGTGGTTTGCTTGATGTTGTAGACTCTTTTCTCCTTCGCTTGAGTGCCCTTCTTCTTCGCTAGATTGGGAGGCCTTATAGGCCTAATTTACTAGCCCCAAATGGTGAGGTATATCAGCTGTGAGTTGCTGCTGTCATAACCGTAGAGACAGTCCTCCTTTTCTCACACGTATGGTTATAGCTTGCCCTAGAAACAATCTTCTTTAAGCTCGGTTGTATACCCTTCTACTTCGTTGCACTTGGAGATCTTTTCTTGTCCTTCGTTCATCCTTTTCTTCCTCCTTTTCTTCACTAATTTCAGAGATATGATTGCGTTCTATTTAGAGGAGTGGTCAACCTCTATATATAGAGGACTGTCCCTACTTTAGGCCGACTAGAGGACAGTAGGCCGACTTGACATATTTAATCATCATTTTGTCGCTTGAAGGATATCGTTGCAAGGAGGAGGCTTTGACTTTGCTTGGAGGTAACTTCTTTGACTCTTATCCACAATGTAACATACCTTTAAGGTCTTGAACATAATTCTTTTGACCTTTTTGACTTACCAATAGCACATTAACATGTGCTAGACCTACTTCAATGAGCGAGAAACTCATTGACATATATCATAAAAATAATATTTCTTTTCTTGTATGAATACAGATATCAAAAGTACATTTATGAAGACCGAACCTAGTTACAATTCCTTCAACAATAAGGAGTTTTGGCTTCCCTTTCAATTGGAGCTGAAGCATTTTTGATGTACTCATAAAATTATTAGAAAAGCGTTCGGTGGTTTTTTGTCTTGGAGGGGGTTTTCCACCTAAAATTTCTTGTGTTTATTGTCTACTACTCATTTATGATTTTGAATTGATGCTGAAGATTAATTAATGCTCTGAAAAGATTAATAAGTTACTAGTTGCTAAGAAATACCGATTCACCGCCCTCTCAGTATTTCCAACTTCCTCCTATGGCATAATACCAAATTGATTAGGAAGAGAATTGAGAGGGTGATCCTTATTTTTGAGATAAAAACCTCCATCTTCCATATCAAGCCTAGCATCGTGAAAATGGTTGAAGCATGGTGGACCCTTGGAAGAATAATTGTACTTTGTGTCTTGCTGCGTCTCCACAAAATCTAGCAGAGGCCTGGTGCAAATCCTCATCAGGATATGGGCTGGAGACAATAGGTGAAACAAGGGATTGGTTGCCCAATTTCATCTTAGCAATCAATCCCCTACTCTTTCATGGAATTTCATCACAAGGGAGGCTTCCCTGTATTCACCTATAAGGGTATTCTGATTAGAATGTTGAAGGTGGTATGAATGGTCTAGGGAAAAGTACCTTATAGCTAAAATAGACTCTAGTGTTGTTTATAAAGGAAGGAGTATTCTAACCCTTGACTAGCTAAGGACTACTATAAGTATGGTTTATTGATAGACAATGATAAGGAATATCTAGACATGCAACAGTCAATTAAAGGATTCCCTAAATGATTTAAGTCAACAAAGGGATAGGGGAACCCTCAAATAGGCTTGAAGTTGGATCCTAACTAAGCACTAGGGTTTCAATGACACAAAGGAGCTAAGAAAAGATGATGTCAACCCTAATTAGAGAGTTTTAACTGGAATAAATGCTATATTTTGCATTTGAAGGGTGTAAACCTTGAATTTTCATCCACAACCATCCACTCAAAGCTCAACTTTATGGCAAATCAGCCCTAGGAAATCCTAGTGGCTTGCATTAAAAAACCTAGGAGAGGTAAAGTAAAGGAAAATATTAAGGTTTTTATAAATTTTGATTGACACAATCATGGTCAGTGTGTAATCTCACAAGAGCTAATGGAGTTTTAGGGGAAATTTCAAAGGAAGACGAAAATTGCTTGGAGTAAGGGGGCGAATTTATTTTCCCTAGCTACCTTTTTTGTGAGGGGAGAAATTAAGTATAGAAGATGCACCCTAGGAGTTCTGAAGGAAGAATAATTTTGACATGCAAAATTTCGCCAAGATTTCAAATAAGCAATACACTTTTAGGCATGGAACATTTTAGAAAACCTAGCTTAAATTCATTCACATGCAAAATATAGAAAAATAAGCAATAAACTTACAAATTGCACCAAGTAACTCTTCTTTCAATCCCAAAAAGGCATCTCCAATGCAAAAACAATCTCCATGATAAAATACTCCATAAAAATTCATATTCTGCCAAAGTACCGATTTAGAGAAGGCAATTTACACTCTCTCTAAGGAGGTTGAATTCACATGTGTGATGATACTAAAATGAAGTGAAGGGATCCCTCATTTATATGATGTCTATCCCTTCCATTTTGTAAAAATAACTAAGCCTACAAGCCCTAAAACAAACTTACTTTTTCGAGTGTTCCACAAACAAGAGGATACAAGCCAACCTCATAGCTCAAGAGTCAAGACATTAAAATAGTGCCATAAATGCCCACACATGTGAGTCAATTTCCTCTACAAACATGATGTCATCGCCTTCTTGAGCATCATATGCCACAAAAAAGTGTGGAATGGGCTAAGGAAATGCTTCACCACCATAGTCAACTCCAAATCCTGAGGAGAAGTCTCAAGAAGTGCCTCAAAGTGACTCCATGTCCAAAAACCATGTTGTGGGTGCCCGATGTCACCCTTTCGAGGGGATGGGTGATGTGGCACCTTCTCTCTCCAATGTTGGGGTTCCAAGATTGAGTACAAGTCCTCCCTTTTCATCTTGTGGATGACCATCATCATCTGGACTTTGGAACAAGTAACACCCATCAAACAATGCCAAGGCTAGCCCTGGGGGCGTCTTGGGCCTGCTAGATACAACATCAAGTAAATCCAACACCAAACAAGAGGAGCTCAACGTTTCAACATCTGGGGGTGCTTTGGGGTGTCAATCATCCCGTGGATTAATCAAAATGGTCCACACTCTACTCTAGAGGGGAAACACTACTCCTGCAGGGTCATCATTGCTCTTTGGAAGGTACAAAATGACCTAGGCTTACTGTGCAATGGAATGTTGGAAGGCACCCTTAAAGGCCTCTGCTGTTGTGTGGAGAATCACTTGGAAAAACCATCTCGAGATCAAGTGAAAGTCGCCAATCATTAGGGACAGTGACCATAGATGCGTCATGCTCGATCGTACTTATTGCTTAGAGCATAATAACACTTCAAACTGAGATCATCTTAAAATATCTAACTAGACCAAGTCCCGTAAAAGTGTTAGGGATGACTAGATGGTCAACCCTATTAGATGTTTCTAGCCCCTAAGGGGAGGTCGTAGGTCATCTCTTCAATCTTAGCTGCTCGTGATAATAGTGGCAATGGAGGGGAAGGACTTGAGGGCAAGGTGCCACAACCATGGAACCAACTAATGAACTGATGGAGGTCCAACATTATGAGTGTATAGATGTAAGGACAACACCCGTGGAGGCATGAGTTACCCCTTTCCTTGACTTGCTTTTTCCACCCCTCTGGTGCACCTTTTTCTTCTTTTTGTTAATGCTTTGATTAAGAGCATAAATCAGGAGCCCAAGCTTGCTTTTAATGATTTAGCATTTATTTACTCCTTAATGATGAGATAGTTTATCACTCATCAAGGTTGGGACATGCAAGAGTTCCTTTTATTATGTGATGGAGCATCAAGTGCTCAAGGAACTGGGTCATGGCTAATGAGGGGTGTAGAGCTCTTGCTATGCTTTTTCCCGACCATATTTTTCATTTTAACTTTCTTTTTCTTTCATTGCAGCCATTTCATGCTTTTATCATTCGTTTAGCTACCTCAACTTCCAGGGAAAAGTTTTTTAGCCCAGATTCAAGGATGAGGATAAGAAAGTGCCAATCCCAATGAACCAATGACCACAAGCGTGAAGAATGGAGATGAAATCTAGGGAATGATGAAAAGTGGTAAGTGTGGAATATCATAGATATGCTACTTTAATCAAGGTCTCTCAAGTAATGCCCCTTCTATAACCCTAAGGCCTCAGAGGAGGTCCCACTTGTTAAATTATGCACTAGGGTCAAATTGCACTTTGGACAACTCATTTGATGGAGATAATTATTGCATTGAATTCCTCTTTTCAAGAGGACCAAAATCGACCTAAGGATCACTCAAATCAGACAAGGAGAAGTGTGTTTTTGAATTAAAATCTACTCGTGCAAATTATCAAGTTCAGCTACAATGACATGTAGGCTCATGAAGCCCAAAGGACATGTCTTTTCACCCACATGGATTCATATAAATACAAGAGACCTCAAATTTCATTTGGCACTTCATCAACTCACAACATATTTTCTCTCTCCTCTTCCTGTTGGTTCGTACAACTCATAAGTGGAAGGTTTCTCTCACATGTGTGAAGGACAAGTGGTTGACTTTGATTGAGCCCACTTGCAGGACTATTGCAGGGCGTTGACCAGCGTTGACTTGGGCATAATTGGCATATTTTGACTGCTTTTTTGGGTGAAACTTTTCTGTTCTAGCAGGTCGCAACTATTGGTGCTAAATTCAAGGCAATTTGTGCTCCTTGACCGAAGCCCTAATTGCAGAGTTTGACCACATACTCCATCTCCACGTTGACTAGGTTTGACTGCACCCAATTGATTTTTTTTGGGCTCATTTCAATATGCTCAGGAGGCCGCATTAATTTTTCCAGAACCATGCTCTTTGAAGACCATTTTGACTGTTGTCCTTTATCTGGTTAGGGCACACTTGGACAATAGTTGACTGTTGTTGACTTGAGCAGATTTCAGGGAGATTAGATTTGACTATAGTTGACTCTTGTCTCTGTTTTGGATAGTGGATTGGATATTGGATATTGAAATTGGATATTGGATGTACTCTTTCTCTGCTGAACAGTTGAAGACAATTTAATAAGAAGAATATTTGTAGGGGTTTTCCCCATAGTGGGTTTTCTCCTGGTCATTGACCAAATTTGTGTCTCTTGTCTCTTCTGTCTTTCATTGTGCATTTTACTGTCATTGGATAATTGAGGAAGTAAATTGTTAAATTGGATGCTATTGGATATTGCTGAAGTGATAGTTGCAGCATAGAACAAATTGATAAAAAATTAACATGGTATCAGAGCTGAGGTGAAGACAAGCCCAAGAGACATTGAGCAAGAACATCCATTTTCTAGCAGTTGATCGAAAAAGGGAAAAATCTTTTGGTAAAAATGTCTTCCTCTTTCTTCAAGGAGCATGAGAAGTTGGGTGACTCATCTAACTTTGTTGCATGGAAAGTCAGGTTGGAGATCATAGCTGACAACAATGATGTTTTGGACTTCATTCAAGGAAGAGTACCTGAGCCCTCGGAGAATGTTTCCATTGTTGTCAAAAACAAGCATAAGAAAGGTGAGTTAAAAGCAAAGAAAATTATAGCTGATGGTTTACAAGATAATTTACTTGTGTATGTTTGAAATTTGAGAAAGTCTAAGGACATGTATGAAGTCAACAATTTGAATGAAATCATCTATTTGAAAGATCAACTCAAAGACACGAACATGAATAAAGGAGAATCTATGTAATCATACATTATGAGGATATCTTATCTTAGAGATCAATTGCAAAGAATTGGGGAAAGCACACCTGACAGGGAATTGGTGATTGCAACCCTTAGAGGTCTCCCTCCCATTTGGGAAACCTTCATTACTACTGTAAGTAACAACAATAACTTCCCATCATTTGATGAGCTTTTTGGAAATCTCACTCAAGAAGAATCAAAGATGATATCTAGAGGAAGAATTCAAGGACCAAATGTACGAGAACCCACAACCTTCGTTGATCAAGGAAAGAAAAATAATGCAAAGAAAGGAAAGGGAAAGCCATCTAAATCAAGAAGACTTCCTCTATCCAATCAAGATTCCAAGGATTCAAGAAGGCGAAATAGAGTCATTGAGTACTACAATTATCGTCGAAAGTGTCTTGCGATTGTCCCGATAAGAGAGATGCTCCAAGAAGAAATTCTTCAAGGTCCTACAACAATAACTGTGGCTTCAACAACAACAGGTCATATGAAAGAAGAGATAATAGAAGAAGGAATGAAATAAGAAGAGACTCCCCTGATGATCGTGAAGATAACTATCATCCTCTAAAGAGGTCAAGAAACTCCAGGTATGAAGGCAATGCTACTAATCAATCTGAATATATTCTTATTTCTGCATTATCTAGTTCATCTCCTCTAGATTCCTTGGGATAGTTGGCTGGTTGATAGTGGGACCTCTCATCAATTTTCTGGATATAAGGAAGTTCTCTCTAATTTGGTAGAGAAGGGGACCAATTTGAACATTATTCTTGGTGGCAATACCTCTCACCCTGTAAAAGGCTTTGGTTCTGTCAAATTTCATTTGAACTCTGGGAATTTGTCTTGCTTCATGATGTATTATATGACAGGATTGAAGAAGAATTTGGTTTCGATATCTGCTTTGGAGGATAAAGGAATAGGGGTTGTATTCATCAAAGGAAAAGTACTTACTTGGCCTACTGGATCCTATATGAGCAATGCCTTCACATTGGGATCTAGGTTTGGACTCTATGGAGTCACCGGAAGAACCCTTCTAGCTATGGTCCATAATACAAATCATCAAAGCGAGTTGTGGCACCGAAGGCTGGCCCATCTACATTATGATGCTCTTCTAAAATTGAAGAAGTTGGTCTCTGGGATCCCTGATGTTCAAGCTCAACATGATGGAGTATGCCCTGGGTGTGCCAGTGGAAAGAAGACAACGAGACCATTCCCCTCTAGCGAAAATAAGACGAAATACATCCTTCATCTCATTCATTTTGATATGTGTGGTCCAATTCTCATGCATTCACTTGGGGGTCATCTTTATTACATCACCTTCATCGACGATTTCTCAAGGAAGACATGGATATACTATTTGAAGCACAAGGATGAGGCATTCGAAATATTCAAGGAGTTCAAGGCTTTGGTTGAAAATAATACAGGGAAGAAAATAAAGATCTTCAGGTCCGACAATGGTGGGGAATACATCTCAAATGAATTTATAGACTTTTGCAAGAAGGAAGGAATTAATAAGGAGACCATTGTGCCCTACACTCTCGAACTAAATGGAGTGGCTGAGAGAAAGAATAGGTCCATTGTAGAAGCTGCCCGAGCCATGCTCCATGATCAAAATCTGCCAAAGTTCCTTTGGGCTGAAGCAACAAACACAACAGTATATGTTCAAAACAGGTTGCCTCATCAAGCTTTGGACAACAAGACTCCTGAGGAAGTATTCAAAGGTGTTAAGCTTGATATTGGTCATCTCCATATTTTTGGCTGCCCCATATACTTCCATGTGCCGAAGGACAAAAGAAACAAGCTAGAAGCTACAGGAAGGAAAGGTACATTTGTTGGATATTGTGAAGATTCTAAAGCATTTAGAATATATATTTTTGGTCAAAGGAAGGTTGAAGTTAGCAGGGATGTAACATTCGATGAAGATGCTTCCCTTAGAAAAGCAAGGGACCTCCCTCTTCTTCCTTCTCTTAAAGACAAGAGTGATGATATGGACATTCTAGAAGGAAATTCTATACATGAATCCAAGAAGGACATCGCTGATGATCCCATGGAGCATATGGACCCCTTGGATCCTTCTCCAAGTGATCCTCCTACTAGGAAAATACCACTTTGTCTAAAAGGCACACTACAAGATGCCAAGAAACATGCTGCTGCTCGTGGAACTTTCAGGAAAAGCAAGAAGCCATGCAGGTACCAAGCATATGTTGTAGCTATGAGTAATATGATTCAAGCTGAACCAAGTACCTTTGAAGAAGTCATGGAGGAACAAGTCTGGAAGGATGCAATGGACGAAGAATATGAGTCTATTATGAAAAATGATGTATGGGATATTGTGCCGAGACCAAAGGGAAGATCCATGGTAACCTCCAAATGGCTCTATAAGATCAAGCATGGGGTTGATGGAAGCATCGAAAAATACAAGGCAAGGTTCGTAGCCCGTGGATTCTCTCAAAAAGAGGGAGAATATTACGATGATATATTTTCTCCTGTGGCCCCATATATAACCATTCATTTGGTAGTAGCCCTTGTTGCAAGTTAGGGATGGACTCTCCATCCAATGGATGTGAACACTGCGTTCTTACATGGGTTGTTGCAAGAAGAAGTGTATGTAGAACAACCTTCAAGATATGAATTTTATGATAGGAAGAACCATGTGTGCCGATTGAAGAAAGCTCTCTATGGATTGAAGCAAGTCCCTCGAGCTTGGTATGCTCATATTGACAGTTACTTAATAAAGCTGTGATTCACAAGGAGTAATGCTAATCCAAACCTGTACTTCAAAACAATCCAAGGTATGCCTCTCATTTTGGTATTATATGTTGATGACTTATTCAAGAATGTAAGAGGAAGTTGGATTCCGAATTCGAGATGAAAGACCTTGGTTTGATGTACTATTTCTTGGCACTATAAGTATGGCAAAAGTCTGGTGAGTTTACCTTTCACAAGGAAAATATGTTGTGGAACTTCTAGAGAGATTTGGCATGGTTGAGTGCAAATCCTTGTCTACACCTATGGCGATGAATTTCAAGAAGCTGTGTGGAGAAGCTGCTCGACCGAACCTAGCAAACCCTTATGAGTATAGACAATTGGTTGGTGCTTTAATGTTTCTCGTGTTGAAGAATCTAGGGCAAATTAAGTTAATAAGATTCTTCTTGCCATGATAACTATTTGTGAGGTATTTTTAACCTTTTCTTATAAGTACAATCTTTGCTTGTTATTATTAGAGTGTGTCTTCTTAGTTCATCAAATAGTTACCAAAACAAAAGAGAAAAGAACACAAGATGTTGGCTTTATGCCAGGGCCAAAACCTCTCACTCTTTGAGAGGAAAACCCACACAAAATTCTTCTTATAGAGATTCCAATTGACGAATACCAAGACCATGACTCTTGACCTATTAGGCCACTCCAAGACCAAGACACCAATCCTCTTTTTTGCTGCTGAGATCTTCATCATTGCTGCAATACTGAGGCCATCACTACTGCACCACCGAGATCATTGTTGTTGCAACACTGAGGCCATCATCGAGATCATTACTGCTACCACTCTGCTGCACCTTCATCAAGATCATTGCTGCTCCTTCACAGAGACCAATGCTGCTCCTTCACTATAACAATGAGGTCTCTATACTGAGATATGTATATATACATATGAGAGTTGCACCGAGATATTTATCAAGCTTATGACCTTGAAACTATGTCTTCATTAAGATCATGGCTGAGATCATGACTACCATCATCCAGAATGCATGTCGAGATGGAGTGTCACTGTTAGATAACTGAGATTCTTCTCATCACAACGATGCCTACACTGTGACTGTGTCTAGACAGTATGTCGAGAGTGTATTACAGAGATCCTTCTCCTCACAACGATGCCTAGATTGTGACTGCGTTTAGTATACCGAGACAATGATCATCAAGACAATGAGGAGGCCGAGACACAGAGATGCTTGTCTGAATTCTTTGTGACTATAATTACCCCGAAGTTGCAGAGATATCTGAGATTGTGTACTCCACTGTACCCATCCGAGAATTACAGAGATGCTGGTTTGTACCCATTCAAAATATTGTACCCTTGTACTCATCCGAAATTTCAGAGGATCCAAGTTCTTCTTCGACCTGTAATGTGGATCTTACACGCCTATTTATAGTTGTTAGTCTCCATAATAAGCCAACATGAGATAGTGAATTGTTGTGTCTCCTTATTTGAGCCGACATGATTGCTTTTTATATCTTTTTGGAGGCCAACTTCTTCAAGAGAGATTATGCTTGTTTTTGGAGGGATTCTTCATATTTCTATAGACTTGAATACATTAAACATAGGCTCAAGAAGAGCTTCTTCATATGACATTGACTCTTTGAATAAATCCTAAGGCTCTCAATGGGAGCCACTAACAAATAAACCTCTTGCTCATGAAACCAATGTGGCAGGGCATACAAAAATAATTTTATTTCTTTTATTTCATCATTTACAAAGATCATGTCATTATGAAGACCGAACCTAGTTACACTTTCTTCAACACTCCCTCATAACTAGGGATGTATTCATAGTGGTACTTGGTCATTCTCAAACTGAAGAATTTCTCATAAGAAGAATCAGATTGGTAACCCATCTGTATAGCATCATAGTAAACAACATTGTGTCCATAGCAAGGCCTTGACTGACAACTCTATCTCTCATTAGATTAGAGCACAATGTTGGCAAGACCAATGGCTATAGACACCTTCATCATTGTTTCTCAAGGTACATACCCACTTGTGTGTTCACTGAGTATGACCTTATAGGAATATTCTTATCTTGGGTTCACAACCCTCAAAGAATATTGGTCCTCTTGGCTTTTATTATCTTGGATGCCCTACACATCCTCAAAGAGCATAAGATGTCAGATGATTACCCAATCCTCCATTATTTCTTCCCAAGTGAAGACAAGAATGTTGTGTTTATCTCTTCCTCTCAACTAGGGAAGATATGCCCATTCCTATAAAGGAATGTACCCAAGTTCCCTCTGACCAGGAACTTGCCCAAGCTCCCTCTAAATTAAGGACTTGTTAGAGCTCCCTCTTAATTAGGGACTCTCCTTTTCATCAACATCTTCTTCTTTGTGGGTCCTTCAACTGCTTGATCAATTTCCTTCCTTGATGTCATGAAATTCAATTGAGCTTCTTTTTTGTAGGGCATTAGCCACCATCACTTTCCTTCTTGGTTCATCATGTCGTTCCTTTCTTCATGGAAAGTGGCCATCTTGATACATATCTGGAACCTTCGTCATATGGCTACTTCTTCCTCATCATGTTTCTTACTGGAATTTCCATTCACCTCAAGAATGTTAGTTGTACTTGTACTTACAACTCTTGTTCCAGTAGCCCTGCATGAATTCATCCAAATTTTATTCAAGAAATCAAAACATAACATTAAATCAAATAGTACCTTACGAGATGGCTCTTCATCATGACATCTTCCTATAGGTATCAACATCCTGCATACATGTTGACATATCTCCCAAAGATATCCATTGTTAAGGGTCTCCATCTTTTCCAGACTTTCATCAGAGTCTTCATATCTTTTCGAAAGATTTCCAAATCAAATATTCTTGGTATTTTGGATGTTGATCGCCTTCATCAGGGTTGCATATCTCATGATCTTTTCCTTCCTCACACATTCCATTCCCAGGAGCTTTAAATCAGAGTTCCTTAATTGTAGTCAACCACCTCATACTTCATATGAGGACATATTATGTTGATTTCATCTAGTGCGACTTATGCTTTCCTGCATCCTTTCAGAGGAGGAGATCCTTTTCCCTTGATCACGCTTCTCAATATAGAAGTAGTGATCCATGTTACCTGCAACCATACGAAACAACTTTATAATATAAAATACAAGCATACATGCCTCATTTTACCTTTAGGTCATCTAGGCTTTCTTCCAGAAACTTTTTTGATTGAAAAGATTTTCAACCCCTTGATATGATTCATCTCTCATGTCATCATACCATCATCCCATGAACTCCACAAGTTGGAATTTTTGATGAAACACTTGCTTCCTCTTTAGATTAGTGAATCCTCCAATGAGGATTCCATCAGCGAATCTTGAGGATCTTGTATATCCCCATCTCGAAAATGTTTCCTGTATGATGAGCCTTGTCCAAGATGACTTCATCCTTTCCTTCAATGTTCAATGAGGTTCCCAAGAGCTATATCCTTCATGTTTGACTACCATGGATTTTGTCCTTCATGATTCCCATGGTGATGTCACGAGCTCTTGTTTCTAATGCTTCTATGATGCCACGATGCATCTTATTGTCATGGCCATATCAAAAATTTGAGGAGCTTATGATAAGACCCTTTTGCGAGGGATACCATCTCAATCATAATAGAGATTTGTTACTCTCTCTTTCCTTGGCCCTTTTCTTCAACTTCCTCCATCTTTTTGGTGATATGAGTTTCTTTTCATAGTATTTCCATAGCACCGTTCTATCTTGATTGAGGACCAAAATTCCCTTTCCTTTCTGCAAATGTTTGAGTCCTTTAACCTTCAACACTTTTGTCCTCAACTTGCCTTTTTCTATCTAGCATATAGACCACAAGTTGAATGATGTAACATTCTTGCCATTAGTTACCTTGCTTATCAATTAGAACAATGATGATTATCTTCTTATCATTTCTCCCAGATCTCCCAATTGAGATCCCATGAATATATTCCTTCATTCTTTGATACATTCAATTTTGTGTAGATTAGGTCTAAGTGATATGATCTTTTTTACTGCATTTTAAGAGAATATATCTTCTAGTATTTCTTATATCTCTTTTTATGTTTCCTCCCTTTCTACATAGGGATGAGAGGACCTTTGACTGATTTGATAAGAATCCTATGGTTCCCTTGATCCTTTTACATGCATTCAAACAATGCTTGTCCTTTAGAGACTTTTCCATAGACATCAATGACTTCTCTTCCGGGGACTATATCTATCCTCCTTTCTTATGCAAGGAATTTTGATCACCCAACCGATTTATAGATCTCCTTGCACACAAGAAGTCATTTAACCAAACCTGATTATAAAATGAAAGATACTTGCTTGACAAGTGAAGATGTACTCTTCTACTTGATCACTTTGATGATTGTTGAAGAAGATGCATTAGAGCTTCCTCTTGGATGATCTTCTTTTAGATGAAAAAACCTTTCTTCAATAGAAAAGGTTGCTCCTGATGAGGATGATTTGCTGCTTCCCCGGATGATCTTCTTCTAGGGTAAGGAGATGATCCTTGCTTATGAAGATGACACTGCCTTTTCTTGTAGTGTAGATCAGGACTGCTTCTAGGGTTTCAACTTTTTCCAAGATGACGTGATCTTTGTTTTTGAGGTCCTTCGAGCTACCTTGCTTTGTAGACAACTTGATGAGTTTATTGGTGGCCTTTTGATGCTAACCACAAACACAAAATCTCTTGCTATTGTAAACTGCTTCTTCGATCTAGGGTTTGATTTAGGGTTTGACTCTTCAATGTAGATCTTGATATTCTTCAACTTGCTTTGATGCCCTTCTGAAACTTGATCCTTAAATTTCTCTTTTCTGCCCTTCCTTTGACTTCAACACCTTAGCTTTGATACCATGTTGAAGAATCTAGGGCAAATTAAGTTAATAAGATTATTTTCGCCATGATAAATATTTGTGAGGTATTTTTAACCTTTTCCTATAAGTACAATATTTGCTTCTTATTATTATAGTGTGTCTTCTTAGTTCATCAAATAGTTACCAAAACAAAAAAGACAAGAAGACAAGATGTTGGCTTTCTGCCAAGGCCAAAACTTCTCACTCTTTGAGAGGAAAACCCACACAAAATTCTTCTTATAGGGATTCCAATTGACGAATACCAAGACCATGACCCTTGATCTATTAGGATATTCCAAGACCAAGAAATGAATCCTCTTCTTTGTTGCTGAGATCTTCATCATTGCTGCAATACTGAGGCCATCACTACTGCACCACTGAGATCATTTCTATTGCAACACTGAGGCCATCACCAAGATCATTACTGCTGCCACTCTGCTGCACCTTCATCAAGATCATTGTTGCAACTTCACAAAGACCATTGCTGCTCCTTCACTATAACAATGAGGTCTTTATACTGAGATATGTATATATACATATGAGAGCTTTAACGAGATCTTGTCAAACTTATGACCTTGAAACTATGTCTTCATTAAGATCATGACTGAGATCATGCTTACCATCGTCTAGAATGCATGCCGAGACAGAGTGTCACTGTTGGATAACCGAGATTCTTCTCATCACAACGGTGCCTAGACTGTGACTGTGTCTAGAGAGTATGCCGAGAGTGTATTACAAAGATCCTTCTCCTGACAACGATGCCTAGATTGTGACTACGTTTAATATACCAAGACAATGATCATCATGACAGTGAGGAGGCCGAGACATAGAGATGCTTGTCTATATTCTTTGTGACTGTAATTACTCATTGTAATTACCTCGAAGTGTAGAGATATTCAAGATTGTGTACTCCATTGCACCCATCCGAGAATTACAGAGACACTGGTTTGTACCCATCTGAAATACTGTACCCCTGTACTCATTCGAAATTTCAGAGGATCCAAGTTCTTCTTCTACCTGTAATGCGGATCTTACATGCCTATTTATAGTGGTTAGTCTCCATAATAAGCAGACATGAGATAGTGAACTATTGTGTCTCCTTATTTGAGCCGACGTGACTACTTTTTATATTGTTTTGGAGGCTAACTCTTCAAGAGGGATTGTGCTTGTCTTTGAAGGGCTTCTACTTATCTCTATAGACTTAAATACATTAAACATAGGCTCAAGAAGATCTTCTTCATATGACATTGACTCTTTGAATAAATCCTAAGGCTCTCAATGGGAGCCACTAACAAATAAACCTCTTGCTCATTAAACCCATGTAGCAAGGCATACAAAATTTTATTTCTTTTATTTCATCATTTACAAAGATCATGTCATTATGAAGACCGAACCTAGTTACACTTTGTTCAACATCTCGTAAATGCTCGCCCTGACATATGCTTCACAGTTAACACTTTGAGCTAGTTTATGACCAAGCCTCACCACATACATTGGGTTGCTACAAGCATGTATTGGGATATCTACATGGGTCTATTAACCTTGGACTGAGATATGCTGCTGGAGACGTTAGACTACATGGATATATAGATGCAAATTGGGATGGAAATGTTGTTGAGAGGAAGAGCACTTCCAAATGCAGTTTTAGTTTGGGATCTGTCATGCTATCATGGATGAGCAGGAAGCAGAAATTTGTAGCCCTGAGCACTGTTGAGGCTGAGTATATTGTAGGTTATGGACACGATAATTTCTATTGCGACAACAAGAGTGGGATTCATTTGTTAGAGAATCCTATTTTCCATGACAAGTCCAAGCATATAGAAATCAAATATCATTTTATCTGAGACATGATGTAGAAAGGAGCTGTGAGACTTCTTAACATTTTGATATATAAGAAAATAGTCGACATCCTCACCAAGCCTTTGCCAAAAGGGAATTTCTTGGTCTTCAGGGAGCAACTTGGATTAGTTGAGATGACCCTTTCAAATAAGGGTCCTAGCTGATCAAGAACGGTGAGCAACATTCCTCTCCCCTAGTTGAGCTCCCAGGGTGAGGAATGGAGCAATAAGGCTCCTCGGGATGAGAGACCTTTGATTGATATGATGTTGAGACTTGGGATCTCCCCTAGTCAGAGTGTGCCCCAGTTAGCATCCTGCCCACTCTATGGGATAACATCTCCCATCTGGCCAATGGGTTGAGGGACATGGGATAGAGTGTGATCCCTACCCCTTGCATTAGGTGGATCTCGCCCAAGTTGGTGGATGCATGTGTTCTACCATCTAACTCGTCAGGGTTAAGATGGATGATCATGGACAATAGGGTAGAGTGTGATCCTTAAGTTGATATCATCTATTGTCAGGGACTTTGGGATAAAGTGTGATCCCTATTCTTGGGGTAGGTTGGTCTCGCCCATTGTCTTTGATTTTAGGTGGTAGCCATGGCTCCCCGATGACAATGATGATGATGATGATTCTGGGTGGTAGCTGAGTCTCCCCGATGGTGATAGAGACAAGGTGGTAGCTGGAGCTCCCTTGCAACATTTCTTCTTCTTTAGATTCGAGAATGTTCAACATGAGATAAGCAGAGACAAGCAGAGATGGTATATGATGACTAATGACATGATGATCGATGGACAAATATTGATAGGTGGAATTATTCCTAGTTGAGAGGGATTATTAAATTATGTAACTAGGGTCATATTACACTTTGGAAAACTCATTTGATGGAGATAATTATTGCATTGAATTCCTCTTTTCAAGAGGACCAAAATCAACCTAAAGATCACTCAAATCAGACAAGGAGAAGTGTGTTTTTGAATTAAAACCAACTTGTGTGCAAGTTATCAAGGTCGACTACAATGACTTGTAGGCTCATGAAGCCCAAAGGACATGTCTTTTCACCCACATGGATTCATATAAATACAAGAGACCTCAAACCTCATTCGACACTTCATCAACTCATAACACATTTTCTCTCTCCTCTTCCTATTGGTTCATACAGCTCAGAAGTGGAAGGTTTCTCTCACACATGCAAAGGACAGGTGACTTATTTTGGTTGGGCCGAGTTGTAGGACTATTGTAGGGCATTGACCAACGTTGACTTGGGAATAATTGGCGTGTTTTGACTGCATTTTTTTGGGGTGAAACTTTTCTGTTCTAGCAGGCCGCAGCTATTGGTGCTAAATTCAAGGCAATTTGTGCTCCTTGACTGAAGCCCTAATTGCAGAGTTTAACCATAGGCTCCATCTCCATGTTGACCAGGTTTGACTGCACCAAATTGATCTGTTTTTGTCTCATTTCAATATGCTCAGGAGGCCGCATTAATTGCTCTAGAATCAAGCTCTTTGAAGACCATTTTGACTGCTTTACTATCTCTGGTTAGGTCACACTTGGACAACAATTGACTGTTGTTGACTCTGTTTTGGATAGTGGATTGGATATTGAAATTGTATATTGGATGATGTACTCTTTCTTTACTGAACATTCGAAGACAATCTAATAAGAAGAAGATTTGCAAGGGTTTTCCCCACAGTGGGTTTTGCCCTAGTCATTGACCAAATTTGTGTCTCTTGTCTCTTGGCTGTCTATCATTGTGAATTTGTCTAATTGTTCTGTCTACCATTGCTCTACTACCATTGGATAATTGAAGAAGTAAATTGTTAAATTGAATGCTATTGGATATTGCTGACATGATAGATGTAGCATAGAACAAATTGATGAAATATTAACACCACTAGGCTAGGGTAAACAATTAGCTTCCTTGTTGAAGTGAGGGAACAAGTTTATAGTCAAGATCAGTTAATCATCTAGATCACACATTTATTCATATTAGAATGCCCAAAACATTAAGTAAAAGTACATTATTGCAAAATGATTAAAGCATATGGTGAAGGATGACCCACCTGCCTTCAAGAGGAATGCAAGACAAGAGAGAGAGATATCTGACTGGTGAAAATGGTCAGGAATCTTGGTACAATGTAGGGCTATTGGTTGGTTGGTTGTCCAAAGAAGGATAAACTTTTTCTCCTACGAGTTACCCACATTTTGGTAGGTAACATGTCGTATAAAGTTAGTCCCCGTAACTTGTGTCGAAATCAGTCTCCATATGGCCCAACTATCAAAAGACAATATAATATGTGCCTATCCATCACATGCTTGATTCCTTATGATTAGAATGAAGGAATATTTAGTTGGAATAGGCCTACGTGCCAAAATTGACTTTTAACTGCAAAGAATAGTAAACTCAGATCTTTATTTCTCAAAAGATAGAGGTGGAATGCTAGTTTACAGAAGAGTTGTAGAGACATAATTACTCTTAGACTATCTTTTGACATGTTTTAATTACACGAGAGTCATAAGCTGAAGCGACCCTCTTCCACACTCAACCAGAGAGAAAGAAAGACTCTCAACTCCCATGCCAAAACGAGAGAAGTAATTTTTTATTTATAGCTATCTCTCATTCAGATATCAACTACATATTATTGACTCTTGGTTGCTAAAAGTAAATGTGGCATGTAGGCCTCCACCAACTAAAGATTTCTTTGGTATAATCATAAGGAATTAGGCATGTGCTTGATAGTCACATGTTAACTTGTCCCTTAAAGGCTAAGCCATATTGGGACCTATTCCTTAAAGTTACGAGGACTATCTTTATAGTACAAAAAATACATTTATTCTTCCAAGGGTCCACTATGCTTCGATAATGTTTATGATGCCAGGCTTTATATGCAAGATGCACGCTGTTATCTCCAAAATAAGGATCATCCTCTCGTTTATTTTCCTGATCAAATTGATATTGTACCATAAGACAATTAACAATGGATCTGACACAGAAAGAGGATGCTATCATTATTGTGAGGCCTTCCTCTAGATTGGCAAATGAATTGGAGAAATGGTTGTGCATAGCCTAATAAAATTCTTCTCCTTCAAGATCTTCAACTATGATTTCAAGGCTAGCTTGATTATATTCAAGCTAGAAATAAAGCCATAAATAAGTGTGAGCACCAATCCATAACTTTGCATGTAATTATGTAAACTTATGTTCTTTTTAGGGATCAATTTTAGTAGATGGGCAAAACTTTGTCATGAATATTATGAACATGCAAGACCATCGCTAAGGAGTGACATTAACACAATCCATGCAAACCCAAATCGATTTTTTGTGTTTCACAAGTTTTAGAATTTCACAATCAATCTCCACATCTCATAACTGGTTCTTAGACTTAAGAATTGTCTGCCCAATTTGAGGACATGCATCCAATACATAACAAGAAAATATTCTAGATCTAGCAAAATAAACATATTTATTTACAAAATTATGGTTTGAAGCCTAAAAAATAAGTATCCTATGAATATCTGGATTTATTTTGATCACTTGAACAAAGCATTGGCCAACCAAAAATTCTCGAACAACATGATTCTCCTTGATTGCCCTGTGTTTTTGGTTCTCCTTTATTTTTTTGTTTTCCCTTTTCTTTAGCTATTAGTGTTAGTCAAGGTTGTCATTGATGTCAATATGGCATTGTTTGTGATGGAAAATTCTTGTGATCCATTATGTTGCCCATTGATTATAGTGATGAAAGTTCTAATGAAGATGCCATAACCTCATGTATATTATGATATCCTTGATGAAGGACTTGATGACATATGATGACATAGTTGGAGACCATATGTTGATATGGAGAACCATATGGATTGAATATATATACAGACATAATAGAAGCATCGGACCCAAGGAGCAGTCTCAAGGAGCAAGAGGAGGAAATCCATCAGAAGCCATCAAAGCCATCAAAGAGAAGCCATCGGGAGCCAAAGGAAAGCCATCGGAAGCCAACAGAGCCATCAAAGAGAAGCCATCAGGAGCCAAAGGAAAGTCATCAAAATTCAAGAGCAGGAGCGACAAGCCAAGGAGGAGCAGATCCAAGAGAAGCAGTTCAAAGAGAAGCCATCAGAAGTCAAGAACATGAGTGACAAACCAAGGAGGAGTAGATCCAAAGAGAAGACTGCATATGCCCAAGAGAAAGAGCCAAAGGTTAGAAACAGTGATATCAGAGGAGCAAAGAGAAACGATATCGACGAAATATCTAGAACCAAATTGGAGAAATCATATCGACATTTTTTTATGTGTCTCCACCCAAAAAAACTTCGATCTCCGATATGTGATTTTATCCAACTGTTGATATGCAGACCCGACATGATCTAATAACGAATTTAATTGTTCAATCACATTCGCCACTTTATTGCAGTTTTGAAATGACACCTCCGATAAGATCTTCCGATGAGAGCAAAGCTTCGATTTCCGATATGGTTGTGGACCCGACTGGCCTTACCATAATGTTTTAAAATATATTATCATGTCTGTGCGTCGGAACTTTCCTATTGCAAGTTTTGCATGCATGTCATGTTAAAACCATTGATAAGACCAAAGCTCCGATTGCGATATGTTGCGGACCCAATTGGTTTATCAAAACAATTTTATTGAAATATCACATCCGTTGCATCAGAGTTTAGAGCAAGTCGGAGCGATATCTGATATCGCAATATCGACATTATTGACATATTAGAATTTTGGCTTGTGAAAAAATTTAAAAATCTCCGATATACCCATTCCAATGAAGGAATGTACCCATTCTTATAAAAATAATGTACCCAAGCTCCCTCTTAACCATGGAATTCATCAAGCTCCCTCTTGACCAAGGAATTCCTTCCAACAACTCTCTAGGTGGAGATCATGGGACAATCAACTACTTGTAGGACTTCCTCTTCGTGAATTTCTTCTTTGATATGGAGCTTACATCTTTTGGGACTTCTTCGTAGGGAATTGACCATCCATCACTTTCATTCATGAATCACATCAGTCATGTAATCCTTCTTTTCATCGGAAAGTGATCCGTTAGTCCATAATTGACCGACCTTCATACTTTGCTACCTTCTTCACGTCATGATTCCTTCAGGGTCTTTCATCCTACCACATGAGTAACAATTGTAAATGACATCTACAGTTCTTCCCTTGGTAGCCCTGCATTAGCCCATCCATATATTGTTCAAATTCAAAGTTACGTTTGTGATGGTCTTTCATCATGACATCTCCTTATTTGCATCAACATACTGCACATATATTGACACATCTCCAAAAAGTTATACAATGTCAAGGGACTCTTTCTTTTTTAGACTTTATCAGGATCTTCATATCTTTCCCATGGAGATATCATAGTCAAATCATTTAGGCCTTGGATGTTGATTTCCTTTTCCATAGTTGCATTTTTCATGATCTCTTCCTTTCTTTATTCACACATTTCTTTCTAGGAATTTCCAATCATGGTTCCTTCAATTTTGTCAACCACCTCATATTTCATATGAGGACGTATTATGTTGATTTCATCTATTTAATGTGTGAACCATGCCTTCATGCATTTTTCTAGAGGAGATCCTTTCTTTTTATCACGCTCTCTAGGTAGAGCATTTATCCAAGCTATCTGGAACCATATGAAATGACTCTATTTTATAAAATACAAACATACATACCTCATTTTCCTTTAGGTCATCTATACTTCCTAAGAAACTTCCTTGATTGAAAGATCTTCAATTCCTTGATATGCTTCACTTCTATTGACATCATTCCACCATCCCATGAATTCCCACAAGTTGGAATTTTTGATGAAACACTTACTTCCTTTTAATCAATGAACCTTCCAATGAATATTCCAACAAAGGTTATTGAGTATCCTCATTCAACAAATGTTTTCCTTTTGATTGATTTATGATGTGCTTTGTATTAGATGACTTTTCCTTTTTTACCATTTATGCTTCTAATGAGGTTACCAAGAGCTATATCCTTCCATAGGTGACTGCCATAGACTTCTATTTCAACTATCCTTCATGCATCTCTAAGATGATGTCATCAACTCTTGCTTTCAATCATATGCTTCTATGATACCATGATGCATCATATCATGCCTCTAATGATTCCTACGATGATAGCTATATTTTAAAACAAAAAAGCTTGAGAAAAAAACTTGAAAAGAAATAGGCGAGGAAGACTATCTTAATCATAGTACAGATCTTTTACTTCCTCTTTCTTGGATTTCTTCTTTTAAGCTTCCTCCACTTCTTCAGTGATATGGGCTTCTTCCCTTCCTCTTTTGCTGTTGTCCTTCTTGATCTTAGGACAATCTCTCTTGTAGTGCCCATATTCTTGACATCCATAACATTTAACCTTTGCCATATTCTTTTTTCTTTTCTAAGGACCAAATTTCCCAAAATTCCCTTTTCTCTTTGCCATGGTAGCATACGCTAGAGTTTGCTCATTCGATCCTACATCAGTCTTTGCCTTCAATATGGTTTCTTTAATTTTTCATAGTAACCATAGATCATTGAATGGAGCAACTTCCTTCTTCCCATATATACTTGATGTGAAATTGTTTAGATCTATTCTTTTCTTCCATGCAAAAAAGTTTGAAGCCTCAACCAGTTTGTTGCTTTCCTTGCAAAAAAAAATTCACAGTTTCAGATGTAGACATAAATATACTTGTGAAGATGCTCCTTCAACCTGCTTCCTTCTTGAATTTCATGATGATATAGATAATAGAAAACTTCTTCTTGATAAAGATGGTTTTCTTCAAAAGTGATCCTTGACTCCAAAGAGAGGGAGATCACCTTGAGTTTTTTGATGATGCCAACAACCTTTTTCTTCTTGCTTCCCTTGGATGAGTATACTTTAAGATGCTTTGATTTGATGATTTCTTCAATTCAAGTAGAGTAAGGGTATTTTGAGGTCTCCTTCCTTGTGATGATGATTTGAGTAAGGATCCCAAGGATTCTTTAACTGTGGATTTCTTCATTGATTGATCTAAGTTTTGACACTTCCCTCAAGGTGATGATGTGGCCTTTTTCTTCAAAATGCCTTGGAGATGGGAGGATCTTCTTGATTCTTTTATGCCCTTGATATCCTTATAGAACCTTGATCTTGAGAGCTTTAGTGTTCCTTGCTGAGCTTCCCTTGACTTGTTACCTTATCTCTGATACTCTGTTGAGAAATCTAGGGCATAAGAATGAGGTGATTTCTCTTATAATGATAACTGATTGTGAATGATTTTTACTTCTTTAGATTAGGTTCTTCTCTTAACTTAGGTTATTATAATGTTATTATTCATCAAACAACTACCAAAGCATAAAAAATAAGGAGACACGAGACATTGAATGTAGGCAAATAACCATGACCAAAACCTCTCCAACTTGAGAAGAAAACCCAAAAAGAATTCTTCTTCTTATAGAAACTTTAAGTGATGAATACCAAGACCACGACCCTTGACCTAATAACCACTCCAAGATCAAGGCAAAAGGCTTCCTTGATTTGTTTCTTCTTCCTTGAGTCAATGATGGTCAAACTGCTTGATCCTCCCTCCTTCTCAATTATCCTTCAGATTTCAGCTTCTTGGATCAGACCTGCAACCCTCGGCCTCTTTAGAAACCCTAGTTGCAACACGTATGATGGATGTTTATGGACTTTTGTACGTTGTTTTACCTTTGCTTGGATGGAAAGACTTCCTTTTGTAATTCAGCTTGATGAATACTATGACTTCCCCCTTGATTTGACTTCTAGGATAAATTTTCTAGCCTGGACCCTTTTCTACAACCTGTGCCACTAATTTCTTTCACACGTGTGAGGTGTATTAGTTTAAAACAAATTAGAAATAACTAGGATGTGCCTCTCCTTCTTTCACTTGGTGATTAGCTTCCTTTCTTATGATTTTGACACTTCTATCTCCCTCGTCTTATGCTTGATTGAGTAGTGTCCTAATGGAGGCCAAGATCCTTCAAAATATATTGATTTGCCTATAGAAATAAGTCGACTTGTGCCAAGGGGTAGGTCGAATTGGCACACTAGAAACATCTTCATCTCTTTTGAAGGTCGACATGAGGTATATCTTGTGACAAGGTCTTGAAGGGTTTGTGACGCAATTAAATTCACTTTTTACAATGTATAATATGCCAAAATGGATCTTCAATCTTTGACATTGACTCAATTGAATTTATGAGTTAATGACCAATCCTAGTAGCTCACAATGAGAGTTTGATCTATAATAAAATTCCTTGAGCATGAAACCCATGTCTCAAGCATAAAATAATTTTATTTTTCTTCTTTTTCATTATCTACATAAAATCATGACTACGCATGTCATTATGAAGACCGAACCTTGTTACATATATCAACACAATATACTCTGCTTCTACTTGATTGTATATTCTTGCAGCCTCACTTCACCTCTTGAGACATATCTCAAAACACATCCAACTGTACAACACAAGTATCACATGCTTTGCTTCCATCCAATGTACATGCACTACAAGAAAAAAGGACATTGTTGAGGGGCGAAAATGTCACCATAAGCTCATTGGGGACGGTCAAAAGAGCTTTCGTCACCAAAAACTGAACATCGCCAAAAGTATAGGTGTTGTGGTGATGTTTAAGGTCCATCACCAATAATGATTTGTAATGATAGATAGTGACCGTCACCATTTCATATGAGAAATGGTAATGGACTTTAACCTCGGTCACAAAAAAATTGAACGTCACCAAAGATGGCATCGCCAAAAGTATAGGTGTTTTGGTGACATTCAAGGTATGTCGCGAATAATCATTATAATGGTGGATAGTGACCATCACAATTTCATATGAACAACAATGATTTATATTGATGGATCTTTCATGGCCTTCATTGTTGATGCATATATTTGGCGACATTCGTTGACTGTCACCATTTCATATTTTGGTGAGGGTAAAGAAATGTCATGATAAGCTCATTGGGGACATTCAAGGTCCATCACGAATAATGACTGTAATGACAGATAGTGACTGTCAGCGTTTCATATTAACAACAATGATATATGATGATGGATCTTTCATGGCCGTCACTATTGATGTGTATATATGGTGGCATTCGTTGGCCATTACCATTTCATATTATGGTCAGGGTTAAAAAATGTCACCATAAGCTCATTGGTGATGGTTAAAAGAGCCTCTCACCAAAAAATGATCGTCACCATTCCATATCAATATCAAGGCGCGATGGAATTCAACCGCCAACCTCTTGCTTGTAAAGCAGGTGTTCTTCCATTGAGCTAGCACCCTTTAAAGAATCAAAATTTAAAAAATTAGACCTTGAAACTTTATAAATTGTAAATTTTACAACTTTCAATAAATTATAAAAATTATAAAAGTCTTTGCAAATATTTTATTAAACAAGCAAAATAACATTGACGTTGCAGGCCCCGACCTAATGGTTATGGAAGTTATAAAAAGTGGGTAGAGGGAAAAATAGTTACGTATAAAAAACTCAATACGTTCAGTTGAATACTCAATTAGAAGTGAAATTTTGAAGACATTTATAGCCTATAAATGATGTATAACTATCAATTGCACCAGATATTGTAAAGGAAACATAGTAAATGAAATAGCATATGGAATAAGAGCATTGATGAAGACAGATGCAATATGTTATAGTTGGAGTAAATTTTTTTTCTAAATGTTGTTGCTGCTGGGTGACTTTTTATAATTGGGACCTCTGTCTTTCCTTTATCACGTAACAATTCAAATAAAAAATTAATTTTTTTAGATATATGAATGATATCTAAACTTCTGTCCAAATGTAACACAGATCTTCGAGGACCATGAACCACTAGAAAAAGAAAAAAAAAAGTCATCCAGAGACAATGACTAGGGAAACATGTAATTTAGAATTTCACAAGTTCGCACTCAAAACACGACAACAACCAACTAATGGAAAAGTTTGAAACTTATCATAGTAAGTATGTCTCCTTTCAGCAGTGGACACCAAACAATAAGACAATAATTAATTTAGTTTAAGATAACAAAAAATTGGAAAAAAATATTGTGTTCAATTATCTGCTAGTACAAAATGGATTTAATTCTGATGAAGCAGAAGAGTCAATACTAAATCACAAATAAAAATGTAAATTTTGTTTTTTCAACAACAAAATCCATCACTACCTTCCATGTCTAGACATCTATATTTTGCAGTATTTAACAACCTCTTCTGCAGCAAAATCCAGTGAATAGATTTCATAACTTTGAACTAGAAAATCCATAAAAGATGGCGTTGATTAATTTTAAAGATGCGGCTGAAAACTAACCGTTGAATCATTTTGACCTCTGCATGTTCGCATCCAGGGAATGGTGCCTTTCTCACTATGTTGGTGAAGAGAAAGACGAGAAATCTAAATCGTTGTTTAGTATTGCTTCACTTGTCTTGCATGTATATTGGGGCATTTGTTTAATTTCTAGTTCAAAGGCGTATGGATCAACATCTAGGGTAGAAGAGTTAATTGTTCCCAATGCTCAGATGACAAAATAGTTGTGTCGCCTCTGGCCTTAGGACCACCTTTTTCCCTTGTTGTAGGGGTTTTAATCCCCATAACCTGCTTTTCCCTTTTACCCACAACATGCTCCTTGCTTGGTGATTTCTTTTTCTTTCTGCTATGTGGAGTGCTTTATTTCACTAGAATTTGAAAACTATTATGACTAGGTTGAACATACTGCATAATACAAGCATGACAACTATCGGGCATATTACTCAATACTTTATTAATAGAATTGGGGTTACCTTGTGAACATATTATTTTTGAATTTAGTAGATTGAGAGAATCTGTTTTTTTTGGCTTTCTTTTATCCCCCTCTGTTTTAGTTTTCTTTGAAGACTTTGGCATGTCCTCATCTCCCTTGGTCATCAATTTCTCAGAGTGTGTCAGTGTTTTATCATCTGCCTATGTTTTGCAAATACCTAAATCTGATTCTGTTGAGGCCTATTCTTACTCACAAAAGAATTTTTTGTTGTACTTTTACCAAGTATTGGTGAACTTGAAGAGAAAATTGGTTTCACAACATAACTTTTTTCAACTGAGAAACATGGAGACACATGAATACTTTGCATATCTATTGTAGAAGAGGGCATATTGCTAGACTTAAACACTGTATCCTGCTAAGGTGTTCTAGTGACTTCACTTGGACAAAAAGCAATAGCTTCACCTTCATTCTTCAACTGCTTCTGTTTATTTGAATTTTACCTAGACATTCTTTATCTAATAAGGAATTAGAATTATCATTGGTATTAAATTCATCCAATACGGAATTTGGAGGTCCCACTGACATCTAATTTTTTGTTACCATGCCTAAAAACCATGGAGATCATTGTCGATACTAGAATAAGATGTATGCCTGTTGCTCAAGAACACATTCCTTATCAACCATTGTTACTTGACAGAAACCAAAGAGACAACACAACATCAACGTACACAAAATTCCCTACTGAAATATAATCATAACTTAGCTAAGAAGTCAAAAATATATTCATAATTAATAAAATTTGTATTTAGAAATCCTGTTTCTTCAGATTTAAAAAAGACTGTACATTGTATAACACTTATGTCTGTCTATTTAGGCAATTATATCATAGCATATGTTATGCAGTAGAAATATATGATACCTAAAGTAAAAAGACAAATTTGCTCAAGAAAATAGATTTAGAAAAGAGCTTTGAAAACTATATGTTTGTCATCAAAGCTTTAATTAGTTTCACAACAAACTAGTTGGAGTTAGAAAATCAAAATCAATCATAGGAAAATAACAGGACATTGGCCAGAGTCATTATTTATATAAGTTACATCTAAAGCTAGAGTCACTATTTCCATTGCAGATGATTGAAATTTGGGCAATGGTCTAACAATTAGAGCTGATCAACAAGGAAGACTCGTCAATACCATCAATTTTTTCCACAGCCTGTCGTGTCTCTAGATCTAGGTTTTGCTCTGCATTCAACTTGTAGGGGACTTAAAAGGCTCACATATTTCCTAGGAAAATAAATCCCTTATCCAAGAATATTACTTTTGGGAAGTCAGAGAAGGGTAATCTATTCTATTCTGGGAGGACTACTAGAATCAACTTCCCATGCTCGACCAATTTGATTGATTCCAAGGGTTAAAATATTGGATGATAAATAGAAGCATGACCATTGTAGAAGACTATTGGCAAAGATCAAAATCCTCTTATGGATGGAGGGAACAATTTCCTAAAGAAAAACAAGGCTATCATGGGGATCTTGAAGCACTAGATGAATTATATTCAAAACTCAAAGAGCATCCAATAAAAATACAAACTATTCTACTTTGCTAGGCCTAAAAACATGAAGGAAAATGCAACCTTAAAGGAGCTTGCAATCCACACATTTCCCTTTTACAGCTACCAAAGAAAATATGGAATCTAAAGCTTGGCAAAAAATTACAATCTTCCTTTAGCTCGTAGGTCATCAAAACCCATTAAGCTATGACAAACTTAGGAAAATAGGGTTCATTGGTCCCTCGATCCACCATCTCTCCAAATCTAAGGAAGAAATATTGGACCATATCATTAATGATTGTTAATTTGTATAAGATCTCTAGAATAAGGGGAGTGAAACGTTCTATACATTGGACATAATCAAAGGAAACAAAACCTTAACCATCACTAATTGGACAGATAATTTCTTCAATAATGGAATAGTAAATAGAGCCTGAAAACTTCTATTGATCTTCATACTCTGTGAAAACTGGAAGGAAAGAATCAAAATGATCTTCAAATCCACATAGAATTCAGTAAGTGAAGTTTGGAAGTGGACTATATCTAGTATCAAGGAATCTATTTTACAATTCATCACCTTAGGACTAGGAAGGTACCCTAGAAGAGTCAGGAGTTTCAAATACCTTATATGTAAACCCTTAGCAAGAACTAAGAGACAGAGGCTTTAGGACCACCTTTTTCCTTGTTGAAGGGGCCTTAATCCCCATAACTTGCTTTTCCCTTTTACCCACAACATCCTCCTTGCTTAGTGAATCATTTTTCTTTCTGCTATGTGTAGTGATTTCTTTCACTGGATTTTGAAAAATATTATGATTAGGTTGAACATACTGCATAAGACATGCATGAAGATTACCAGACATATTACTCAATACTTTATTAATAGAACTGGGGGTACCTTGTGAACATATCATATTTGAATTTAGCAGATTGAGAGAATCACTTTTTCTTGGCTTTATTTTATCCCCCTCTGTTTTAGTTTTCTTTGAAGACTTTGGCATGTCCTCATCTCCCTCGATCATCAATTTCTCTTAGTGTGTTGGTGTTTTATCATCTGTCTGTGTTTTGCAAATACCTAAATCTAATTTTGTTGAGGCCCTTTTCTCACTCACGGAAGAATTTTCTGTAGTACTTTTGCCAACTGCTGGTGAACTTGAATACAGACACCAAACCATAACACCATTCACTACAACAACAACTACAATGATGAATACTGCCATGATTACAAGGATGCCTTCTTCTAATATAAAGGCATACTTTCAGGGTGTCAATGAAACATACACCATTGACTTAGACGCCTGTTACTTCTTGTTTCAGGAATGTATCAATAGGAAAACCCCATCAGAAGGCCATAAATTCCACGCCCAAATGCTCGTCATGGGAGTATTAACCCAGAGTGTTTTCTTGGTAACTAAGCTTGTCGACATGTATGCTTATTGTGGAAGTATGAAGGGCACACACCAGGTGTTTGAAAAAATTCCCAAGCGAAATGTGTCTGCATGGAATTTTATTTTCAGAGGTTGTGTCAGGGATGGACACTGCTAGGAAGCCCTCAAGTTGTATTACCAAATGAAACAGGGAGGACTAAGTGGAGACACACCTTTCCAATTGTCCTCAAGGTGTGTGTTAAGATTGCGGCCTTGTAGTAGGGTAGGGAAATCTATAGTTACATGGAACACCATGACTATAGGATATTTTGAAATTAGAAATTGTGAAGAGGGAGGGAAGCTACTTGATGAAATGGAGCTAGGAAGGTTGAAACTTGATGTAATAATTTGGAGCGCGATGATATCCAAGTATGATTAGAATGGTCACAGAAATAGTGCAGTGAGATATTTTCTAAAATGTAGTTGGCTGGAGCGAAAGCCAATTCAGTCACTATTGCCAGTGCTCTCACTTCTTGTGCAGAATTGGCAGTGCTGCAACAATAAAAAAATGGATGATGCATATGAAGTGTTTGCCAATATGCCAAAAAGGGATCTGATATCATGGAATGCAATAATTTCTTATTATGTGCATTGAATGGATATTGCAATGAGGTGTTGGGACTCTTTTAATCAACTTCAAAATGATAGGAATCAACAAATGTAATTAGTGCGGTCATTGTGAGATATACTCAATTTGGTCATAGTGTTGAATCCTTGAAACTCTTCAGTTGAATCAAAGTTGCAGAGGTGAAGCCTAACTCTATTACCCTAGTAATTATTTTTCCTTCATGTGCCGACTTAGTGGATTTGCAGTGTGGGCATTGAGTACATGGACATGAGGAAGATTCCCTAACACTTTTATGAAATAAAAGAAGCAAGCATTAAGGTAGGCCATATCAGCTTCATTGTTATTTTATCTGCCTGCAACCATGCAAGACTAGTAGATGAAGGCTGGCATCATTTCAATTGAATTAGTAGAAAGTTTGAGGTGAAGCCTAGAGTGGAGCATCGTGCGTGCATGGTTGATCTCCTTAGCCACTCAAGACACTTGAATGGAGCATATGTGATATTGTCAAACATCTATGCTACTTCTATGGGATGATGTAGTCAATGTGAGAAAGCTAATGTTAGATAAGGGATTGGAAAAAAGGAACATCTCATTTTAACACACAATTTTAGTTGCTGCTAAATTAGGATGTTTTGAAATATATCATGGAAACTATTCGACATTGTTCTCGAGTTTCAATGATAATACACCCTCTTCATTTGAATGTTGAATCTCCAAAACCATGTAGAGGAGACATGGAGGAGTTACAACTTTGCATACTTCCTCAACAACCCTCAAGGTCGCTGGAAATAGATAATCATGATAAGATCCAATCGTTGGACAAGCCTTGGTTGAAGCCTTATGTTGTAAAATATGAATTCATCAGGCAAGTCCTGGGCCAAGTTTGGAATTTCGTTGAGGAGTTTTGGCAAATTTCGAAATTAGCTCAAGTATTTTTTACAATGTTTGGTTATACAAAATAAGTGGAGCAAAAGAAAGGCATTTTCAGGGAAATAAGGCAGCCCAAAAAAGGCCAAAAGTTGGGTTACTGGTTTGAAAACAAGAATTTCATTATCAAGAAAATTGGATAGAGGGGCCAGCAAGGGAACATGACAAGTTGTTGCCTCAGGATTGCATATTTTTGTGGGCTTGTTTGTCTGTATTCAATTTGGTTTTGTGGTCAGAGAACCCTAGAGGAGTGCATGATTTGATCCTGCAACACATTTTGGGAGGCACTATAATTGTTTTTGGTGGGATTCTTTCTTATTCAATTGAGGACTATATCATGAAAAGACTTAACTGAGAAGGCGATGAATTCCATGGATGTTATAGGGATTTGACAAGAGGTTGCAAGGTTTGGGAGAATATGGAAGTGCATATATGATTTTAATTGATACTCAAATGTGACCAAGCTTAAAAAGCAAGATGGTTCTGGTGCAGAAGGACAAAAAAAAACAATAAAAAAAATGGAGACCTTGTGCACCTCTAGAAAGCAGTTCTATGCTGCCTCACATCTATTGTAGCTATTGCAAAATTCTCATATATGCTTGAACATGGGAGGAACATGATCACAAGATTATTTTCTTTCCCTTTATTCTCTTCATCTATGAATTTCATGGCAAGTAAAATCATCATTTTCTTCTTTTATTTGATCATTATATGGAAGGCTTCATTTAATTGTTTCACAAGGTGCCAAAATTTCTTTTCAAGAGAAAGTTGTTCAACAAGCCCTGATTAATAAGTCCTACCGGATCTTGTTACAACTAATACTTGAATATATCATTCCAGAAATTCTCCTCCTTTCAGATTTTAAATTGAGTAAATAGGCTTTCTATATTTTATTTCCAACCAAAGTTTGTGGTTGCCCCTTGGTGCTCTTGTCAATGCGTAAATCCACGGTCTAAGTGTTCGGGTGTCAAGTTCTTGGAGGTATAGATCGATCAAAGCAATTGGGCATGGGCCAATCGATATACTCATAAACGACATGCTCAATTTTTTTTGGTGGGAACATGGAACATAATAGATCTCATTCATTGGATTGATGGGGCCTTCTCATCCATCGCCTATGAATTGATAGGGGTCTTCTTGGTGGAAACATTGGAAAATCGTGTGCCGTTACAACAAATATAGAAGTGATGTCACATAAGCCATCCGTTCTGCCTGCACAGAAGCCGTTCATAGAAGGTAATGTCGTCATAGAAACCATGTCACTATCTGCACGAAGACATTCACTGCATTACATAGCCGCAATGGTTAACAACACATAGTTCCTTCCCCGGGGGTTCCTTATCTCTATCTCTCGATCTAACTGGTGAATGATTTTGTAAGAAAGATATTTGAGATGCTAGTTAGAGCGTCTAGAAAGCTTCAGGTATTAGAAGGGTGCTTCCACAATTGAAACAAGGTTGAAAGGGATGCTTGATATACTTGAAGACTTCTTGAACTTCGTAGAATTTGTATATTTTTCGAATGGATGTGAGAACTTCAATATTAGAAAAGAAACATTGAATAAAGAACTTCAGTTGCCCAGATAACGAAATTTTTATTTTTCTTATTTCAACTCAGACCGGGGGGGGGGTTGGAATCAATTTTCCAAGTGCAAATACAATTATTATATATGATCTACATTTTAGTTATTTATGAGCTCAATCATGATCTCACAGGATAGGCCAAGAAAAAATGGTGATTGTATCTCAGTTGATAAGAAAGTGTTTTGTTGAGGAGAGAATATTGCAGCGGTCAAGAACAAAGATGAATTTGGAGAATCTAGTGATGAATCTTTGTAAAAATGAAAGTTTAAAGAATTATCTAGATCACAAAGAACCTTTATTTTTGTGGAGACTTCCACCATACCACTAAGTTCATCTCCATAATTGTCAAGTGAAAAATTATTGAGGGATTATGTTCTTGTGCAATTACTAATAATGGCAGACCATGTAGAAATGTTGTTTATGATGTGAGCAGAGTTCATTGTACAAAGATCAATGGTTCAAGATTTTTGGTAATACAAGACCCCAACTAGGTTTCATTAGTTTACTCTGTTAACCAAACTAGGTTTCATCAATCCATGAAGTACATATGACATTCTAATAGCTTACTAAGGGTGTTTGTACTACCTATTTCTTCTACTTAAGGAAAAAGGTCTAGCAAATATAAATATGATAATAGTTCAACAAAGTAGGTGGTGGGCCCTCTAAGAAGTGAAGAGTCTTTGGGAATAGACACTCATTTACAATAAACAAGCTCTAGCGATCCATTTCCAAAAATGGGAAATTATGCTCTAGCAGGTGTAGGGAGACTGCTACCTCTTTTATTTGAGGGCTACACAATAATCAAAGTGTATGGTTCAAAAATACAACCATACCTCCTCCCTGCATTGCATACAATGATAATTTTACCACTAGAATTCACCAGGCAAAGAATGGACTATGATTAGGTCCATTTTGTCAAAAATAAGAGCTCAATAACATTCAAGGTACCACAAGAGGTGGGTCCTTTCACAGTGAACACGAGGACTGCTTCAATTTATGTAGCTAACATGTTGAGTTCATTAGACCTTTAGAAGGGAATTAGCTTGAGTTATGATCCTCATGGGATGATAAGCAGGATGAGAAAATGTTAGGCTACCAACATACAAGCATTAGGTAGATGAGGTTTTGGAAGAAGCATTGAAATTGGATTCTTGGGAACGAGTACAACAGGCTTTGCCTGCTTATTATTTGAAGCAAAAACCTACAACAACCACCATTGTAACCTCTATTGGGATAATGTATTAGAAGAGAGGGGACAAAAGGCCAATCAGTGAAGTCACTTCAATTTCTAAGGGAGGGGAAACTAGCGAGAAGGCAAAGCAAGAAGAGTCTTAGAAATGACATCTCCTAAAAAAAATAGATCAATTGTCCTCCACTGCATTAGTACAAACACAACCTACTACCTCAGGGATTCAGCAGAGCCTCCTCCTCTTGAAAAAAGTGACATATTTTGAGAATATGCTAAAAAAAAAAAGAAGGAAAAGAATCCATGCATCCGCAGAAAGAACTATGTACTAAGGTCGGAAATCAGAGCAAAGGCCAAGCCAGACTCCTCACAACCTTGGATGTTAAGAGGGACCTAATTCAATTTGTAGTACTTGAACCAAAATTCCCTAAGCCCAATAATGCATATGATTACTCTGCCACAAAAATCACCATGGATATCAAGAACATTGGCAGTGTCTACAAGCTGGAGATACATAGGAAAACTGGAGAGGTAGTGGTCATTGGTAAGAATGTTTGTAAGTATTGCTACACCATTAATTTATACTCCTACTGAGTGTGTGTTAAACAAAAAATTCAAAATGGTTTACAATATTGCAAAAATTGGTATGTCTATTGGAAGTGGAGTTTCCATTTCCAGAGATAGATCTCCAACAACAAGAAAGTAATGTGAAGACAACATATACCACCTGGGTAGACTAGACTGGACCAAAACTTAATAAAATTCAATGCCAAATTCCAGAAATTGTTAAGTGGTAAGCAATAGAATAGGAAGGAATGCTTTTAACTACTTGAAATCAATACCATCATGTTGTGCTAGATGAAGACTTCCATTACATGATCAACTTGGCAAGAGTTGGCACAAGTTGGCACAAGTACCCGTTTTTGTAGAAGTAGATTGTTGAGAGGCTGGCCTATTGGAAATTGTCAAAAAGTTACAATGCCTAAACGTGGTAATTGTAGAGGTTTCAAGATTGTGGACTCCAATAAATTTAGCTCATTGAATTGTCTTAGTTGGATAACCATTCAAATAAAATATGTTATTGGCTCTACTAACAATTTGCTCAGATGCATATGTACAGGAGAAAAATGCTACTTTTCCTAATATAGATTTTGTCAAAAATAAGAGCTCAATAACATTCAAGGTACCACAAGAGGTGGGTCCTTTCATAGAGGATAGAAATCAGAGTTGATGACCCAAGGAAGTGTTCCCACTCTAGAGGTGAAATAAATAATGTTCAGTTCCAACTCAAGAATAACCACCTAACCATATTGGCTTGGGAATCGTCAGTGAACCATGGCTGAGACTCATCCTCATGAGCATGCCTCACTATTGAATTTGACAATAAAAAAACTTTCGTAAACAAATAGTTGCCCTTATATGAATGGTATCTACATCAACGACCATCTTTTATACATCTCATACAATCTCATGCTGTACCATTGTAGAAATATTTTGTGGACGTTTGTAACCTAAAAAATGTTTGGTTGTTTTCTTGCTTATCAAAGCATTTAAGCTAGAATTTATCAAAGACGACATCTGGCTTTCCTAGTCATGCTCCCAACTTACCATTGGGCATTCACTTCACCATATCTCAATTATTATTAACTTACAACTCCTACAACAAATTGTTTCCAGTGCACCGGTCTTTATACCAACAACAATATAATGATTCCCAAGGACAAAACAACCACAAAGATCATAACCTGCTTTCATTATAGAGGGACAAGAATAATACCTTGAATGGCATAGAAAAATTCTTGGGTATGGTGAAAACTTAATGTATCAAATGTGTCTATCAATACCCTCAAATCTCTAACAAAAACATGCACAACAAGTTATTCAAAGCCTATGAATTTTTGAGGAGTAACAATTCACATCTTCACAAATCTCATCCTTATAATTTTGTGCTTTTTTTAGTCTTTTTGTCTGAGGTATTTTTGTGACTAATAGCTTCATTGTCACCATCAGTGAAAATTCTATTCCCACATGCTACAACATTATTTTCTTCTGCAGTACCCACTTTACCTTTAGTTCTACTCTTCTCGTAAACACACTTCCCAAGAAATTATATAAGTGGAGGTTTTGTGCCTCGATGGTTTGATGGCCCAATATTCTCTTAACATCCTACTACATATGAATGGATAGTGCTATATCATGGTGAAGAATAATTGATCCATTTGGTGGACACTGTAACAAACTATGTAGAGATTGATCATATGTCTGCATAGCCATTGATGGTCTAGCCACTTGAAAATTGTGACAAACCATACTAGCCTCAATAACATGTCTACAAATATTTCCCAACGTACACCATGAGAAATCATAAATAGCGAACTCTATACCAAGATTCCACACAATATGTGTCTGTGAATGATCACTTTGGCTAACCACCTTAGCAAACTTAAGATATTTGTCACTCAAAGTAACATCACTGTTAGCAATGTGTAGTGCCCTATGCCATGAAATGGAAGCAAGTTATCCATATTTCATATATCCACATAAGTCATCTTCCTCTGAGAAGTGGTCAAACCAATAATATGAATACACCTCAGTAGTCAGCTTGTGCACCAACCAATCAGTCCGTTGATATGCACCTGTGCCTACTTCCCGATCTTTCACTTTATTGTTTATATTTTTTTCCCTTCTCTCTTCACTTACTCCAACCTTAGAAAAAGTAAATGGACAACTTCTATGCCAGTGGGCTTACTATTAACAACTTTTGAGGCTCTTCCCACCAGTGATGCAACATTTTCTTCAGGACCTATAAGAGCTAGATTTACAAGGACATCAAGCAATCAAGATAATGATGGTGAAAGGTTTGGATGTGATTCACCCTACCTAGTAGCATCTTGATTCCTTGTCATATCACATAAAACATTAGAACTGAATGATGATGTATTTTTTTGTGACTCCATGAATCAACTAAGATTAATTGTTCAATAATTAATTTGATTTGCTGAGAGCTATATAGCGTAAAACCAAACTAAATGAGAAAAGGATAGCCATGGGTATTTTGTATATTATCTCTGAGCCTCACTTACCCAACTTTTGATCTATACAACATCTCTACACACACAAGCAACAATTTAATTATTCCCATTGTATAAGCAACATCCCCTATCTTGGTGTTAAAATCCTTTACTGTCATGAGGAGTACTTTAATCAATTGAGAAAACCAAACTATAGGGTACAAATGAGCTAGTAGACTGGTAATTTTAAGGGGAAAATTTTCTCCCTCTTGTTGTTGTGTTAACTTCTATGTTTCCTCATGTTCATTGTTTGCATCATCCCCATGAGCTAGAAGTGCTTTCGTTTTATTTAAATACTTAGCTAGTTCTTTTAACATCAGGTCAGGACTTTACAACTTGTTTGGCACTAGTTATAGATGCTTAGGCTTTTCATTATGAGAAGATGACCTCTCACTTCAAATTTCCACCAATGTCCTAAGTAGTTGCTTAGATATCATTTACACTTCTAGATATTATGAGGTTCTACACACTCCCATGCCTTTTCACGTTATAAAGGGATTCTAGTTCTCCAACTTTCATTCATGCTCTTGAATACATCTCAAATGTCTTCGTAGAATCTTGATACTCCATGTCAAAGAATCTATACTAGTTCATTTGATAAAAATGTCCCAAGGCTTCTTAACACAACTCCCACATTGGGAATAATAAGCGTGAACTGATTTGGCCTCATATTGATGAAATATGTTTAGTGCTAGCTCACAATATCCACTCTAAGCATACCTTGAAATCATTATTCCATGAAAGCAAGTTTCTTATAGCCATTTTTCAAACACTAAGTGTTCATACTATACACCTAGACATTTCCCCTACATAGAAATAAGTGCATTCCCTGCTGAAAAATTTGATTCAAATCCCAACTTGATGAGAAGAGAATGAACCCACTTACCATTCTTTAAGTCCTCTTGTGAGGTGAAAGTTCCATGAATGGAAACAAAGGTGATTAAATCCAATTCCACCCCTCCCTATTGCGCTCAAATAAGCAATTGCAAGGAAAACTTACCGTACCCTTCCTAAGCATATCTTGCTTGACTTATTTGGCATTTGCACAAGAAAACATCCAGAGAACACTTAGAAATGTGAATATATCTGGCTTATGCTCCATCTAGCCCAAAATATTTAATACCTCGATAACATACCCGACCTAGGCATACCCTATTCAACTCCCTGATCAAATTCTAAGTTTCAACAAACCTTAAAGATGCTTGCAAAAGTTAATCTATTGAGTTTCATGCATGCCAATTTCATTTTAAAAAAGATAGACTCCTTACACTACTCACTATGTGCATAACTTGCAAGCATTACATTCCAAGAAACCACATCTCTTTTAGGCATTTCATGAAATAATTTCCACGCATCTATCAAAAATTAAAATACCACATTTTTCATACATAATGATAAGATTATTACCCACAAACATGTCAGAATGAAACCCATTTTAATTATGTAAGAATGGACCTGACCTCCCTCTTCTACCACTTTTGATACAATGTATACTTCCAAAATATGTGCATAATAACTTTACTATACCAAAATATCTACGTGTTCTATATGTTTCAAACAGGATAGTAGGCCATGCCATTATTTATTCCATCCTTCTCTTTGGTGTTTAACCCTAGCCATCATTGAGAAAAAGTTGAAATGCCAAAGTCCATAATGAAGTTTATTTGATTCCTTGGGTGTGGCATGACACCATTCAATACATATCTCAAGCGAGCCGTGCATTCAATCTTTTGGGAAATCCATTCAATGCTTCCACTAGTGCAAAGGAAGATCTGGTCTCAAATAGGATATTTACAATAAGAACAATAATTTATGGATGAGAAACTCGTTGTCTCCTCTAATAGTGATGAATATGTGTTGCAATGCATGATTATTGGATTCTCTTGGTGGTGAAAATCCAATTTTTTTAATGACTAGCCAATAGTTTTGAATCAGGGGATCTTCATTCTAGGTTATCGTTCTCACAAAAGAAATCACCGTAGTTGTAAAATGGTTTATGACATATGGATATAATCTCTTGTTTGTAAGGCATCCATGATGATCCCTAGAAGGAACATTTCTTCTTGTGTTATTTCTGATAGGATTTATGTTATTGGAGGCTCCATGAACAAAGTCTTATTCAAATCCCAACTTGATGAGCAGAGAATGAACCCTCTTACCATGCTCTAAGTCATCTTGTGAGGTGAAAGTGCCAAGAATGGAAACAAAGGTGATTGAATCCAATTCCATCCCTCCCTGTTGCGCTCAAATAAGAAATTGCAAGGAAACCTCACAACACCCTTCCTAAGCATATCTTGCTTGACTTGTTTGGAATTTGCACCACAAGAAAACATCCAGAGAACACTTACAAATGTGAATCTATCTAACTTATGCTCCATCTAGGGAAAAATATTTAATACCTTGATAACATACCGAACCTAGGCATACCCTATTTGGCTCCCTGATCAAATTCTAAGCTTAAACAAACCTTAAAGATGCTTGCAAAAGTTAATCTCTTGGGTTTCATGCCTACCAATTTCATTTAAAAAAAAATAGTCTCCTTACACTGCTCACTCTGTGCATAAACTGCAAGCATTACATTCCAAGAAACCACATCTATTTTAGGTATTTCATGAAACACTTTCCATGCCTCTGTCAAAAATTAAAATACCACATTTTTTAGACATGTTGATAAGATTATTCCCCACAAACATGTCTGAATGAAACCCAGTTTTAATTATGTAAGAATGGACCTGACCTCCCTCTTCTATTTCTTTTGATCCAATGCATACTTGCAAAATATGCACATAATAACTTCACTATGCCCAAATATCTACGTGTTCTATATGCTTCAAACAGGATAGTAGGCCATGCCATTGTTTATTCCATCCTTCGTTGAGAAAAAGTTGAAATGCCAAAGTCCAGAATGAAGTTTATTTGATTCCTTGGGTGTGGCATGGCAACATTCAATACAGATCTCCAACAAGCAGTGCATTCAATATTTTGGGAAATCCATTCAATGCTCCACTAGTGCAAAGGAAGATCTAGTCTCAAATAGGATGTTTACAATAAGAACAATACTTTATGAATGAGAAACTCATTGTCTCCTCTAAGAGTGACGAATATGTGTGGCAATGCATGGTCATTGGATTATCTTGGTGGTGAAAATCCAGTTTTTTTAATGCTTGGCCTATAGTTTTGAATCGTGACATCTTCATTCTAGGTTATCATTCTCAAAAAAGAACTCACCGTAGTTGTACAATGGTTTATGATACATGGAAAAAATCTCTTGTTTGTAAGGCACCCATGATGAGCCCTAAAAGGAGCATTTCTTGTTGTGTTATTTCTGATAGGATTTATGTTATTGGAGGCTCCATGAAACAAAGTCTTATTCAAATCCCAACTTGATGAGCATAGAATGAACTTGCTTACCATTCTCTAATCCCTCTTGTGAGGTGTACAGGTAATTTCCAGTTTGGCCCTCTTAGAATGGGTGCTTTAGAAATATTTTCTTTCAATGTTTCAAAAGCTTTTTGGCAATCAAAATTCCAATTGAATTCAAAATATTTTGTGAGCAATTTGAAAAGTGGAGAAACAATTTTTGTAAAGTTTTCTATGAATCTTCTATAGTAACCAGTGAAACCAAGAAAGCTTCTAACATCTCGTTGACAAGTTGAAATTGATAATTTAGAAATAACTTCTACTTTAGATGTGTCCACTCTAATTCAATTTCATAAAATATGGTGTTCTAAAAAAATCCCCTCGGTAAACATCATAAAACATTTTTCATGGCTTAATGAGGGATTTTCTCCTTTACATATAATGAGAAAATTTTCCAAATTTTTAAGAGCTTCTTCAAAAGAATTTCCATAAACCATAAAATCATCCATGTAAACTTCCACACAATCATGAATTAAATCAGAAAAATTCCTAACACTACCCTTTGGAATGTTGCAGGTGCATTACACAACCCAAAAGGAAGTATTCGGTAGTCATAGGTTCCCCATGGACAGATAAAAGTGGTTTGATATTGATCTCCTGGAGATACCTAGATTTGGTTATATCCACTAAAACCATCTAGAAATGAGAAATATTTATTTCCTGCCAATGTGTCTAAAACTTGATCTATGAAAGGAAGTGGAAAATGATCTTTTAAGGTAGCTTTATTCAATTCCCTATAGTCAATGCATACTCTTCATTTTCCATTCTTTTTAGGAACAATTACCATTGGTGAAACCCACCGGCTATCTGATATTGGAAAATGAAATTCACATTTAACAATTTTTGTAATTCCTCTTTAACAATTTTTCTCAAATTTGGATTCATTCTTCTCTAAAGCCATTGGATTGGTTTAGCAGTTTCTTCAATGTAAATATGATGTGTACAAATATTAGGATAAATTCCTTTCATGTCAATGTATTCCCATGCATAAGCATAGGAATGTTCTTGTAACATCTTTATTAAGTCTTTCTTTTGAAATTCTTCTAGATTATTATTGATATTCAAGGTTTTTTCTAGGAAAATTTCTATTGGAGAATTGCCAAATTTTTCCATAGAATGTAAAGACAATTGATGAGATGATAAATATTCAATATTGCATTGTTCTTGAAAACTTTGATTAGATTCACAATATGAGGAAGACTCATTATTTTCCATTAAATTCAAAATATGATCTTCTTCATCTATTTGTGAAGTAACAAAGATTGGTTGTATATCAATATCATCATCTATCCATTCTTCACTTTGTACTTCTATTGTTGTTTTTGCATGAGGATATAATGTGGATTTCTTTGTTGAACTTCCATCAGAAATAAACACATCACTAGATCTATAACTTATAAAAGCAACAACTGTGCCTAACCATGGTCTTCCTATAATCAATGGATGTCCTCCTAAATTACTCTTGGGTGTTAGAATCATAAAATCAACATGATACTCCCAAGAATCTAAGGATACAAATATGTCTTCTAATACACCATCAGGTTTAATAACAGATTTGTCTGCTAATTGCAACAATGTAGGTGTATATTGAAGATTAAGAAGTTTCAATTGATTCATAGTTTGTTTACTCATGATGTTTATAGCTGCTCTTAAATCAATCAATGTATTTGGAATTTCAATACCATTGATATGTGTTTTCACAATAAGACTTCTTGGATCAAGGTATTTCTGAATTGTTGTTTTTCCCATTGCGATATTTGTAATTTTTCCAACTAACTGAATTCTTTTGATTTATTTTCTCTTTCTTCCCGGCCTTCTAATACTCAATTCCCCAATTGTCTTTGAAAATATTGGTATTTCTTTGATAGCTTGTAACAAAGGTATTTTTATGCAAACATTATTCAGTTCATCTATCATATCATAATCAGGCAATACAATATGTTTTTCTACCCCTTTATCATTTTTTAATCTCTCAGGAAAAGGTGGTGTTTGGACAGATACTGAAGGTTGTTCTATGGTAGGAGTTGAGTTTATTGGAATATCATCAGAATGTAAAGGGGTGGTTTGTTTTTGAGAATTTTCTTCTTGACTTAGAGACTTCTATTTTTCAGAGAGATTCTCATTTTCGGATTCCTGAATAACAACTGACGGGGACTTCTTTTCCAATACTCTACCAGATCTAAGTTGGACATTATTTAGATCTAGTGGAGTTATCATGTAGGTTTGGAAATTCTGTCCTTCCATATTGTAAACAAGTTGTGAATTTTTATTATTATTTGGATTTGGAAGTGGTTGAGCAGATAATTGATTTGGTATTTGAGGGAATGGTAATGAAATTTGTGGATTCAGATTCTGAGGTTGAGTTCATTGAGCATGTTGAGGAAAATATTGTGGTGGAAAAATAGGGTAAGGTTGTTGATATTGAGGATATTTTCCATAAGGATTTTTCCATCCTTGTGCCCAAGGTTGAGGCCAAGATTGCCAAGGCATGGGTGCAATCCAATTGTTTTGTGATGGTTGTGCAAATGCTTGAGTGTTAAATCCCTGAGTCATATTTGGTTGTGAATTTTGCCATGGTCTCTTAGCAATAAAACATAGGGGATCTACTTGATTTGGTATTATTTCCTCTTGATAAACAACTTTAAGACCTGGTATTGAAGGACATTCTTTTGTATCATGATTTTCTGCACATATAACACAAGTTTCTACACTTTTTAAGTCAAGAGGGCATTCTCTCAGAGCATGTTTCTTTCTACATTTGGGACAAAAGATTGACAATGCAACATTTTCAACATTTTGCTTGTTTGCACTTTAAGGGTATCTATTTGTTCACTAAGACTTCCCAAAATGTCTGTTTTAAAATTGTCAAACAAATTGCCTAATTCAACCCTACTTACAGTCCCAACTGCAGATTTATTAATCCTAGACATGAGAGGATCTCTTGGATTTTTCCCAGTTCTTGCCTTACCTCTTGAAATGTGTATGCATAACTCACAAATTTCTCCAAATGATAACTGAGAAATATCTCCCTTACCCATCAAATTGAGAAGATCAATCCACTCATCTCTGATGGATTTTAATAAGAGAGCTTTCAAAGTTTCTTCATCTAGTTCATGCATTTTAGCCCTTTTAACATTATAAGCAAATCTTTCAATGAAATCTTCAAGATTTTCATCTTCTTTTTGCATCATTTTAAAGACTTCATCCTTAAGATTATGGGGCATACAATAATCTTTATATTTCTTTAAGAATGTAGATTTCATTTCTTCCCATGTTCTTATAGAATGTACTCCTAATCCCATGAACCATTTTAATGCCACATCCTTAATAGTCGCTGGAAACAATTTCAACTTTTGAGTGTCAAGCAAGTAATCATAAGATTTACAAAAACTTCAAACTCAAAGAGAAATGTTTCAGGATCCCACCTCTTAATCCATGAAAATTTGGAAGGATGGAGGGTGAGATGTTTTTCATTGTAGCTGTTGCATCTTCATCGAGGATAGGAAATCCAAAGGGTTCTGGATCTCCTCTACCTCCTCCTCTCCCTCTTCCTCCACCTCTTCCACCTCTTCCTCCTCCAATCCTAGGTTGTTCACCATTAACATTATGTATCTCTCCTTCCCCTTCTCCAGCCATTATAGATTCTTCAGAACTAATATAGGGTTAAAAAATTGTGTTGTTTAATTCTTCTTCTAACTCTTCTGGTTCTGGTTCTTCTATCAATGGTAAGTTAAAATAAGTTTCTTCCTCTTCTTCTTCACTAGGGATCTCTAGCTATTGTCCTATAAGTCTTTCTCCAGTTGAAGATAGGAAGACTACTCCTTCTGTTGGGGATGTAGGATCTTCTTCTTCTATTACTGCTTCAGTTGATGAGGTTGGTGAATCTCTAGGTTGGATTTCGGATCTAAGTACCTCAGGAAGTTTATGTTTGCCTGCAAATGATGGAATATGAGTTTGAGTGGGTGGTGTGGTACTACGAGGTCATGGTGGGGTGAGTGATGATGTTGGAATTAAAATTTTACCTCTACTTACAAATATACCTCTAGAATCTCTTTCCCTATGCATATCATTTTTTTTTTAAATAAAAAGAAAAGACTCCTATTTACACTTCCCCGACAACAACACCAAAATGTTTGGTAATTTAATTAATCTTAAATTACTTGCATAAATTATCATCCAAGGCTAGTAAGATGATGAAGTGTAAGTGTACTATATATATTAAAAGTCTTTGGTTATTCACACCAATTCTAAATTAAGCTGAGTTATTGAAATATATTCTAAATTAAGTTATTGAAATACACATGAGAAAAGCAATTATTCCTAGAAAATAAAATGATCACACTCTTTTATCGAAGACTACTTATGGAAATTTCACATTCTGCTTCAAAAGAAAATCTCACAACTCTGCATATAAGTAAATCAATCCCACACTTATTGTAAATGAAAATTAATTGCACTCTTCACACTATTTATATACACACTCGATTTCAAAGGAAAAGGATACTATTAATCTCATCACACATCTGTAAGAATATAATTCATAATTGTTTGAAACTAAAATGAAATAAATCTATGCTTAACTACATCCACACTTGCTTGAATTATAAATCACTTATGTTTGAAATGAAACATCTAATTTTGCAAATAAATCCTCTGTTCTATAAGGCAAATAAAGTTTTATCTAAGTATAAATCATATCATTGCTATCACTGCTGTTAAGATTAATTCATGTGCATCTATAAAGAAAAGAGATGATTAGTAAAACAATCATAATTTGAATATGAAAGAAATTAAAAATACATCTACTCAATTGAATAGAACATAAATCTTATGAAATTATACAAAAATTCTATCTACTGAAAACGAACAAGAATCCTTATTGCTTGAGGGGGCCCTCCATGAGAAGCAGGTAATCACACTATCAATCAAACAGTCAACCACGCATGGAAACGAAAAGGTTCTTCATAAACTGAATATTAAAAACAGAGTTTTAAGTCTTCACTATCACATAAAAAATCACTGTGTTTGTGTCTGTTGCGAGGTCTTTTATAAAGCCCGTATCATTAAATGTTCAGAGCTCTATGCCTATCCTTGCTAACAAAATGCTAAAATTAACTATGAAAATATATCATAACAAAATTCGCTCACGATTTTCTATTAACAAAGCAAATCATGAGGCGTATATCTCGTTCCTCGCTCACCTGTTATAGCTGACAGAGTTGAATTTATCCTTGACCACATAACTGGAAGCTTCTTTTATCAATTTGGTTCATGAAGGTAGGAGGGAATCATTTAGTCCATTGATCGCCACCTTTCCATATATTTCTCTCTCCAGCTGACACCTTGGAACCTATTAAACCCTGGACTTGGCTGCAGAATCAGATAATAGTTGCAGAATTATCCCAATTCGGTAGCTAAAGCAAATAATAGACTAATAATAAAAAAAATTATCAACTTATGGAATACAAGACAATTCTCTACCTACCATGCCATACATCCTGTGATTTGATGCCCATTAAGTGATTATGATGGTCAAAGAAGAATAAAATAAGTGAAAAAGGGTGTAAAAAAGAAGCAACTATGAGGCTCAACAATATGATTATTGGATTATCTTGGTGGTGAAAATCCATTTTTTTTAATGCCTAGCCTATAGTTTTGAACAATAAGATCTTCATTATAGGTTATCATTCTCACAAAAGAACTCACTGTAGTTGTACAATGGTTTATGATACATGGACAAAATCTCTTGTTTGTAAGGCATCCATGATGAGCCCTAGAAGGAACATTTCTTGTTGTGTTATTTTTAATAGGATTTATGTTATTGGAGGCTCCATGAAACAAAGTCTCATTCAAATCCCAACTTTATGAGCAGAGAATGAACCCGCTTACCATTCTCTGAGTCCTCTTGTGAGGTGAAAATGCCAAGAATGGGAAAAAAGGTGATTGAATCCAATTCCACCCCTCCCGGTTTCGCTCAAATAAGCAATTGCAAGGAAACCTCATCGTACCCTTCCTAAGCATATCTTGCTTGACTTGTTTGGCATTTGTACCACAATAAAACATCCAAAGGACACTTAGGAATGTGAATCTATCTAGATTATGCTCCATCTAGCCAAAAATATTTAATACCTTGATAACATACCCGACCTAGGCATACCCTATTCGGCTCCCTGATCAAATCCTAAGCTTAAACAAACCTTAAAGATGCTTGCAAAAGTTAATCTATTGGGTTTCATGCCTGCAAATTTCATTTAAAAAAAAAGTCTCCTTACACTGCTCACTCTGTGCATAACCTGCAAGCATTACATTCCAAGAAACCACATCTCTTTTAGGAATTTCATGAAACAATTTCCATGCATCTGTCAAAAATTAAAATACCACATTTTTCATACATGTTGATAAGATTATTCCCCACAAACATGTTTGAATGAAACCCAGTTTTAATTATGTAATAATGGACCTGACCTCCCTCTTCTACAACTTTTGATCCAATGCATACTTGCAAAATATGTGAATAATAACTTCACTATGCCAAAATATCTACGTGTTTTATATGCTTCAAACAAGATAGTAGGCCATGCCATTGTTTATTCCATCATTCTCTTTGGTGTTTAACCCTAGCCATCGTTGAGAAAGAGTTGAAATTCCAAAGTCCAGAATGAAGTTTATTTGATTCCTTGGGTGTGGCATGGCACCATTCAATACAAATCTCAAGCGAGCAATGCATTCAATCTTTTGGGAAATCCATTCAATGCTTCCACTAGTGCAAAGGAAGATCTAGTCTCAAATAGGATGTTTACAATAAGAACAATAATTTATGGATGGTAAAATCATTGTCTCCTCTAACAATGATGAATATGTGTGGCAATGCATGGTTATTGGATTATCTTGGTAGTGAAAATCCAATTTTTTTAATGCTTGGACTATAGTTTTGAATCATGAGATCTTCATTCTAGGTTATCATTCTCACAAAAGAACTCATTGTAGTTGTACAATGGTTTATGATACATGGACATAATCTCTTGTTTGTAAGGCATCCATGATGATCCCTAGAAGGAATATTTCTTCTTGTGTTATTTCTGATAGGATTTATATTATTGGAGGCTCCATGAAATAGAGTCATGCTAGTAGGGAGGCCATTGTGTACATTCCCAATTCTAATTTATGGAAACCTATTCAAAAAATGCCCACAAATCTACTTGGTGTTATGCCCACTTCCTTATGTTGAATCAAGAATGATTAGTACTGGCATTGGTATGAAGAATGTGATCTAAAATCATTGTGCCTCATCAATGCCATGATACCTTCCAGTTTCCCAATGAAGCCATGCTGACGAACATAATTTAGTGGTTTATTACTAATTAGTGTGTGTGACAGTCTATTCTTTTTCCCAGGACCCCTATAGTATGCTGATTCCTTTTTATCTAGTGTACAACCTAGATGTGAGGGTGATGAGCCATTTCTTCCATGTTCTAGAACTTCTAGGAGCATATACGTACCTTCAATGCATTCTCTCTATGAATAACATTCTCATAACTGTACTTGGCAATTGAGTTAACAAAGTAACTGCTTGCCTTAGCTTATGAGTCTATGCATCTTTTTGCAGCTGGATTCAAACCCACAACCCCCCACCACAACACACCCTGGGACATCCACCTTAGCTTAAGTGTTCCTTTTTTTTTTTTTTTTTTCCAGCAGTATTGAAACCCCCAAACTGACTGGTTAGAAATTGCCCCCAACCAAACAACGCTTCAAGCACCACTCAACTCTACAATTTGTATCCAAATTTTAATATTATGTTGTGCATAATTTTGTTTTCAATGATTAAACCATAGTAATCTAGAACAGATTAAAACCCACAAAAATGTTTAAAATTCATAGCATATATACATACATTTTTTCTACTTGAGGACACACATAGCCTGTGCTTTGATAGCGGCCTAAAAAAGATCGGTGAGATGCTCTTTGTATATGCAGAGCTCCAGGTCCAATTTATTGATATTTTCGTTAATTACATCGCCTCTCTTGTTCATCTACCCAACCAAAAAATAAATTATTCAATAGATTACATCACAACTAGTCAATTTAATCATCCATGGAAACTACATGAAACAGATAATAATTTCTTAAATGCTTACCTTCTCATAGACCTCCTCCATAGATGGAGGAGGCAGGTCACCTTCTTCTTCTTAACACCGAATAATTGCTTCATCATATTTTCCTGAGTGAAATCTCATCGCTTCATCATTTTTTCTTGAGTCAAACTCTCCAATGCACTATCTATATCGATGAGAGAGTGTTAAGGATTCCTCCTCTAGCTCTGCTTTATTGTGTTTCTAATGGAATGTGATCGGTGTTTGGTTTGCCTTCTCTATTGTGCTGCTAATGGAATGTGATCGGTGTCTGGGTTGCCTGCTCTATTGTGCTGCTAATGGAATGTGATCGGTGTCTGGTTTGACCGCCAATCCTTGGCCATACCCTGTTAAAATTCAAGTGTTTGGCCATAACCTCTTAAAATTTAAGTGGAGTGGAAAAAATAAATTCAAATGTGTTAAAATTTAGTTGTTTGGTCGTACCCTATTAAAATTAAGTCAAGTGGGAAATGAGTCAAAATCATTTTAACTATGGGTCGAAAAATTTTGCCATATTGTAAAAAAACAAATTATTTGAATATAATGATTTTATTTTTTTAAAATTATTCAAATATTATAAAGGTTTTATATTTTTCAAAAGAAAGGTAATAATCAGGTTGAATTTGCAAGCCATTTTGCTTTCTCAAGTTTTTTTATTCTTTTCATTGTATATGACTAGTTTATATCCATCTTAACTTTGGAGCTACCAAGTGCTTAGAGGGATCAAACATCTTTTCACTCTAAACGAGGTTTACACCTTAAGAGATTCGATTCCTCTCTCTTAGTGCTTGGTAGATCCAAAGTTGAGATGGATCTAGATTGGTTTAATTATTAATTTTATGTTTTTTATTTTCATTTTTTATTTATTTTTTCAAAATGTTAAAGAGGACATTACAACATCTCTACCATGGGAGAGGAATTCAACAATGGAGAAACCCTAGAGGCCCATGGAAAAAATGCAAGCGAAGAAAGGGATGTGGAGTTTTAGACTAGAGAAAGGCGTAATTTTGATGAAGAGTGAATGGGTTGTGGACAATGTCAGGCTCTGATATCCTTGTCAAAATACAAAATAAGTTAAATGATAGCCATGTGCTTTTATCCACGTGATATATATATATATATATATATATATATATATATATATATATATATATATATATATATATATGTTAAGTACAAAGATGGGTTCCATGATAAACCCTTTGAAGACACACAACTACTCATCAAATATGTTTTTCAAATAAGATGTTGGTTTCTTACTATTGGACCCAAATGAAGGAGGAGTTGGTGGATTATGCATTGGAGTATGGGATTTTTAACAAATATGGGCTAGTCCCAAGGATCTTATCCATTCACATTTGGAAGTCAGATAAAAAATTCACCATGTTGCGGTTTCCAGGCCTACCGGGTCTCTGGAAAGCAAAGTTAAGAATTCGATAGGACAGTGACTTGGCAATTCTAAGGCCCTAACCCCTGCTCAAATTGTGCATTGTTCGAGTTTTCTAGTTTCGGCCAGCCCAAGGCCCGAGGCCGTTTGTTAGGCGCCGCAAACATTAGGGGAGTTTTGAGGTCTAAAATGGGCCTCTTAAGGAAATTATGAAATAATAGTGGAAATAATAAAATAGGAATAGATTACATCATCAAATTTTAGAGGGAAAAAAGATCAACTCATATTTTTAACTTATCTCCCTATGGGTTTACTCAAATTTCGAGCAGCAACACTTGTTGGATGCAAAATTTGATTCCTCATCCAAGGAGTACCCATGTTCCATACTTTTGATGGACCCTACTACACGGAAAATGAGAAATACATGAAAAACGTTGTAATATTCCAAATAGAAAATTACAAAGATAATCAAAGATATGCACAAAAATAACAACACAATAAATTTAAGCAAACACCCATAAATAGAAAAATGCTCCAGAACACCCAAATGGCTGGCAATTTTTATTATAAATAAACTGTTGGAGTACAATAAAATTGGAAGGAGTGTGCCTGGGTTTGCTCAAGGCCAGCTACAAGCCCCGAGTGATCAATCTCCCAATGGCCAACTGCTGTAATAGTTTATCCCTCCAGAAATCTGCACTGGCCCAATTTTTCTTCACTGCTGGTTAACTTGGCACCCTTATTTGGCCCCTCAAAACTGCCCATAAAATTCAGTAAATTTTGGGATGTGATTCTTGTCAAAAACCCAGAAAGTGTTTTCTCTGGTTTTGACACTCCAAATTTGACCCCAGATAGCTTGACCCTCCTCAAATACCAGAATGCTTCACCTGTAGTCGAAAATGATGAATTGTTGCTCCAAAATGCTAGAAATCTGCCCACAATTTCCCTTCAAATGAAATACTAACAACTCAGCCCTTAAATCCTCCATATGACACTCCACACAACAATCACCCAAGAGAACTACATAGGCCTGTGAGAGATGGTGCAATAGCAAGCTTCAACAATTCATACAACAGTGAGGGATTGAATATTTTGTTCCTTGGAATGCTTGGATCACCTTGAAATTGTAGCCACAAGCTCCTCTCCAAAATCCCAGAAATACCTAGAAAGGGTTTGGTCCAACTCCAAGCTAAAACTGAGCCCACCAAGTGACGTAGATTCCCCAACTAACCAACAATTAGCCCTGCTATAAGAATGAGGATTTTAGGCTCGAATATTACCCAAAAATTTCTATAAAATTAGTTGGAGCCTCCTCTCAATAAACCCACAAAAACCCAGAAGGGGATTGGGCTAAATCCAATGTGCCCTGGTGACCCCAATAAATGTGTATGGTTCTAACTAGTTGGAAAAACGCCATGTAGAAATAATTCTACTGTAGAAGGCCAATCAATTACTAGAAAAATCTCCTCCAACCCCTGCAAATCACTCCTCCAAACCTCTTTATTTATACTTAGCCCGAACTCTGCAAATCTCCTTGTCAAAATGTATGTGCAGTGGCTGTCCAGAAATGCCTAAAATGATAAATTCGTCCCTCCAAAATCTCTCAGCCCTATAAATCTCCAAAAAAACTCGCCCTCCCCATGGATAAATCTTTGCAAATTCTCCAGCCAAAACTCTACTATTTTCCACCTTCTCTCAACCTCTTTGAATTTCCTTCTATGCCCTAAGAGAAGCATGCTCCAGCTGGAAATGGTCTGCAATGTAGCTCCTAGAGAAGCCCTAAGATGGACTCCTTACTCCCCTAGGGTGACACTTGAAGTTCACCGAAGGTAGAGGTGGAATTTCTGCTTGGAAATCCCTTGTGATGAGCAACACACTTGTCTTGGCTAAGAAGCTTAAAAGAACTGATGTTGAAATTGTAAAATGACCAAAGGTAATCCACAAAATGAGTCCATCCTCCTTTTATAATTTCTCTTTGTTGGGGGTGATTTTCCACTAAGTCACTTTTTCCGCCATTTAATAAAATAATAATTTTCCACTATTCTCTAATAAAATGATACTAGCCACCTTTCTCCAATAATATTTTCCCCCTTTTAATTAATATTACTAAAATTGGGCAAAATTCCTTTGTGACTCCCATGCTCACAAAATTGGGGATATTACAAATGTGATTGCAATAACATTTTTTCATGTATTTCTCATTTTTCGTGTAGTAGGGTCCATCGAAAGTATGCAAAATGGGTACTCCTTGGATGATGAATTAAATTTTACATCCAATGAGTACTCCCGCTCAAAATTTGAGTAAAACCTTAGGGATATAAGTTGAAAATACGAGTTGAAAAAGTAGTTTTATTATTTTATTATTTTTTAATCTTTTACCTTTTCACTAAAAAATGGTGAATCATCCCCCATGGTTAACATCGTCATCTTGAATCCTATTGGTTCTTATAAAGTTTATTTTGGTTGTACATTTTTCTTAGGAGGCCGATTTTAGACCTCAAAATTCCCCTAATGACTCTTCTTGGGGTTCTCAGGCTCCGAGTTTTGTTTTCCTTTCATCCCAGGGATTGGAGGAAGACATACAATGTGTTGTGACTTTCTTGTGGTTTTTTCAAAAGTTTCAGAACTTACAACTTTCTCCGATTTGTTTTCTTGATTATCCTTCATCTCAAGTGTCATTGGCCTTCCCCTCCTTGGGAAAACTAGTGAAGGAGAGCCTTGCCCTAGTGACAGAGGAAGGTCGAACTGATGTTGAGAATGGTGTTGGGGTTTTTGAAAAGAAAGACTCTTGAGAAAAATAAGGAGTTGGATGGTTGTGGGTGTCATTTGGATGTATATAGATTAGGAATTGTTGTATGATTTTAAGGAATGGTTGTCTGCAATGGGAAATAGTGACATAGTAATTGTATGTTAAAGGATCTCTCCTTGGAATGCTTTAGTAGGAGATGGTGTAAGGCTTGACACAATATTACTTATCAACTGTGATGGCATGACTATGCTGATTTGGAATATAGGAGGTTCTTGCATGTTGGTGTGTCCATCTTATACAAATCATCTCTTGGCCAAGTTTGAATATAGCGATTGTTGGGTAGTTGTAGTCATTTGTTTTCTTGCAAGCTTTAAGGGAAAACTAAACATGACATATTTTTATCATGATTTTGTTGATGTTGAGCTTATGATGCTTCTTGAATTGCACCTGTAGAATAGGTAATCCAAGATAAGATGCCTTAAATTGTCCACAAATAAGTCTTGCATTGTTTCTATGCTTCAGAAATACTTTGCACTATTTTTTCATGCCTCTGTAATATACTTCGCACTATTATATACCTCAGAGATATACATCACATTATTTCATGCCTCAAATATTTCACAGAGATATTGCTTCAGAATTCATTATCTTTCTCTACCTTCAGACTTCATACTTTTATTTAGACTTTGCACCTTTATGTCTCAAATAATTACTATTGTTTATCCTTCCAAATTTCCTTGAGTGAGTAGCCTTTTCCTCTATTTCCAGCCTCCAAGAGCAAGTAACCTTGTCTTCTATTTCCAACATCCAATAGCAAGTAATCTTGTCTTCTATTTCCAGTATCCAAGCTTGAGTAGTCTTTCCTTCAGTGAGTAGCCTTGTCTTCTATTTCAAATCATATATGTGTGATTATCATAAGCTCCAATTGGGATGCAAGTGACCTATATATATAGTCTTCTCCATAAGCGAATGGGTGTCACATGTAGCTACGCCAATTTGAGGGGCAAGTGGGCCGACTTGGAATATTGGTGAAACAAATGGCAAAAAATCAAATTTTCTTCTTTTACAAGGGTCACGAAGAACATGCCCTTTTACATTTTCTTTTGACTAAAACAAGCATGAAGAAAATTCTAGAGAATAATAATAATTTTTCTTCTTTTGTTTTTACATGAAATACATTTTGATATAATAACAATTATCAAGACATGAAAAGCTACCATGGAGGTGGGGAAATACAATAATGGAGTTAATCCAAAACCATCCAACAATGTAAGAATTAAATGTGTATACTATTTAATTTTTTTTTATATATGTCTGACATGTGTTTGGAAAAAATGTTTAGTTTGACCTATGTTTTCTCCTCTTAATGCATTTTCTAGCCCCACATATGTTGAATGTATTAGTGTAGTTCTGTTTAGAAGCAAGCCATTCCTAAAGAGTGAGGTGGTATTCTCACAGGATGCAAAAGGGAGATCCAATTGTAAGATGACCTTGGTCAACTTTGTATTGAGGGCACAAAAAGGGGGTGAAACTAGATATGGATATCTTGAACATTGCACCATTCATGTAGTTGAGGATTGCTTGTATCAATTTCGAATTTTTGAAATTCTAGTGATGCAATGACTAGAATAGTTTTTCATAATTGATAACTACTTCTCTTGATACAAACAATTCCTTCTTTATCCTTTAATCGACAAGTAGTTATACATGAAAAAATTCAACCAATAATTTTTCAAAAAGCACAGTAAATAGATATCACAATAGACAATAAGCAAGAGACAAAACACACCAAGATTAGCTCCACAGCCAAGGAAAAAACCACAAGGGGAAAACCAAAAATTCTTTCCTTATGTGAGAGAGATTATGTCCATTAATAATACATCTGAATGTTTCAACAAGTCCAAAAAAATCCAACAATGAGATACCCAATCAAAGTCTTCACAAAGAAAGAGAGAGATTCTAATTTTGTCCAATGAGAGGATCTGCACAAGGATGCCAAAATATTGGCCTGTAATCACTATGTAAGTAGGCCAAAATCCTCACTATATTTACCACAAAATTTTGCCAATGAACTGTCAAGAATTCGGCCATAAAACCATCAGTCAATCTTCTGGAGTATGTCACATAAAAGAGCAAGCTTATTTATAGATTCGACCTCAAAATAATCAACAAAACATAGATAAAGAGCATCCCAAAGCTTTCCCAAGTCACTATAGTCAACAAACCTTTGAAGGAGATCCAAACTGCAGTAAAAAATAAACTTCTTTATACTCTTCGCACGTGTGGATATCTCTGTAATAGAAGACCAAACTTGTTTGTAATTTCAGACTGAATTTTTGTGTTGGATGGATGCTGAAATTAGGATCAACGAGCTCCAATTTATAGGTGTATGTGAGGGCTAATTAGCCTTAGTAGGGCCGACATGATGTCTTCTTGAAGCCAAATTGTGGAGTTATGATTGGTCGACTTGACTACTGTGGAATATATGTTGAATACTCAAGACTCACAATTCATTTCTTCTTCATGTTTCTAATTAAAAATGTCGGCCATAGCAACTTATTTTTTAAACACTCCCTCTTAGCTAGGGAGGTAGTTTTTCATTCTCTCTCAAAATTAATCTTCCCAACCAATCCGTAGGTCTCATAAACCATAACGCAAGGAAGAGAACAAAATCCAAGTTTCTCTATTTCAAAATCATCATAAGGAATGATACATAACATCCATCTCAAAGCATCTCCCCGACCACAAGGTTTCATGGCACAAAGCCTGAGGGAGGAACCAACATAGCATCCCCCAGACCACAAGGTCCCACAACACACTGCCTACAAGAGGAATCACCAATACATCTCTTGGACAACAATGTCTTATGACACACATCTTATAGGAGAAATCATCAATACATTTACTGGACAACAATGTCGCACGACACAACCTACGAGAGGAATCCATCTCCCGAACAACAATGTCTCATGACACACAGCCTATGAGAGATGGTCTATCCATGATTCTTTGTAATCAGTGCTCCCTCTCACTCGGAGAGGGGTTCTTAACAACTCCAAGTTGTTCTCTGAAATAGCCAAACTTCATCCAGGACAACGACTTCATCAATACATCAACAACCTGCTCATAGGAACATATTCGAGCCTCGTGTTGAAGAAATTGTAACTAGGTTTGGTCTTCATAAATGTATCTTTGATATTTGTATTTATTCAAGAAAAGAGAAATTATTTTTATGATATTTATCAATGAGTTTCTTGCTCATTGAAGTAGGTTAAGCACATGTTTAAGTGCTTCTAGGAAGTCAAAAGTCAATGTATTTATGTAAGACCCTTAGAGGGCATGTTACACTATGTATAAAATTGTATAAGAGTCAAAGGAATACCTCCAAGCAAAGTTCAAGTCCTATGCATGCATCAAGGTCCTCCAAATGAAGCAAAACGATGAAAACAAAATTCATGTCGGCCTAAAGATAGCATGTCGGCCTAAAGGAGGGACAATCCTCTATATATAGAGGCTGTCTACTCCCTCTCAATGTCTAACAAGTATCTTTGAAATTAGTGAGGATAGAAGCCGAGAAGAAGTGAATGGAAAACAAGTCTAAAGGGTCTCCAAAGTGAAATGAAGAAGGAAGAAGGTAAAGCGAATATATAGGATTGTTTCTAGGGCTAGAAACAATCACACGTGCGAAGAAAAAGAGGGTAGACTTGCAGTATAACAAAAGCTAGAGAACAGTACAAGAATCCTTGTTTGGGTGAGATATTAGGCCTATTAGGCCTCCCAAGTCAAGTGAAGAAGTCTCTATCTCTAGCGAAGGTGAAAGGACCCTAATTCTCTAAGGGTGCCCTCCACACGTGGGAAAAACTAGGGAAACAAAACAATATTAAAGTCATACCTCAAGAAGGATCTTGTTTGGTCAATAAAAGAAGAAGTCTACTTGAGTAAAGGATAGAAGAAAAACATATCTCCTAGAAGGCTCATTCAAGGAAGGTCTATCTCTAGACAAGCAACAAAGAAGGAGGAAGTCTATGTGTCAGGAAAAAAGTGCAGAATATAGGAAGGAATTGACTTGTGCTTGGAGGAAATCCTAGTCAAGGGTCTAGGGTTTGGCATTAATCAATAAGAAGCTTCAATAAGATAAACTTACCAAAGGGTTTTCCTCTCTAAGAGAGAGAGGCTTTGGCCCTAGAAGAGAGCCAACATCTGTGTTCTTGTCTTTATGTTTTTGGTTGCAGTTTGATGAAACACACACATTAATAATAAGAAGAAGATCAAGCTAAGATAATTGTAAAAGTGCTTCACAAATTGTGCTATGATCTATTGAGAGATAGAGCTGTCAGTCAAGGCCTTAATGTGGAAACAATGTTAGTTACTATGATGCTATAACAGATGGATTGCCAATACGGTTTCTCTTATATGAACTCTTCAAGATTTAAACATAGCCAAACACCTTGTAATGTTGTATGAATACCTCCCTAGTTAAGAGGGAGTGTTGAAGAAACTGTAACTAGGTTTGGTCTTCATAAATGTATCTTTGATATTTGTATTTATTCAAGAAAAGATAAATTATTTTTATGATATTTATCAATGAGTTTCTTGCTCATTGAAGTAGGTCAAGCACATGTTTAAGTGCTTCTAGGAAGTCAAAAGTCAATATAGTTATGTAAGACCCTTAGAGGGCATGTTGCACTATGTATAAAATTGTATAAGAGTGAAAGGAATACCTCCAAGCAAAGTCCAAGTCCTCTCCATGCAGCAACATCCTCCAAATGAAGCAAAATGATGGAAAAAATGCATGTCGGCCTAAAGATAACATGTCAGCCTAATGTCAGCTTAAAGGAGGGTCAATCCTCTATATATAGAGGTTGTCCACTCCCTCTCAATGTCCAACAAGCATCTCTGAAATCAGCGAGGATAGAAGCTGAGAAGAAGTGAAGGGAAAACAACTCTAAAGGGTCTCCAAAGTGCAACAAAGATATATGATTGTTTCTCGGGCTAGAAACAGTGACATGTGCGAAGAAAAGGAGGGTAAACCTACGGTATAATAGCAGCTTGAGAACAATGCAAGAATGATCATTGGTTGGGTGAGATATTAGGCCTACTAGGCCTCCAACGTCAAGCGAAGAAGTCTCTCTCTCTAGCGAAGGTGTGTTGGGCCTTAGTTTTGGTCTTATTTTTGCTCTAAGAAACTTACTAATCCATTTATTTTTCATCCATTTTCCCTTCATTCATGCCATTTTGATGTATATTTGATATCCATTCAGGTATTTAATTTTAATTTTTCAATTTCTAAAGTTTTTATGAAAGTTTGGTTTTAAGTGAAAAATTGGCAGATTCAGAAATTCCAGTAATAGCTCTATGGTTGATGTGGCTGCAGGACACTTGGGCACGAATTGAATGCATGGATGGACAGCTTGGGAACTAAGACTAAGCCAGCTATGCTTAGTTCGAACAAAACAAGCTTTATTAGGCCCATTTGGTGCTAGTCAATCATGACTAGTCATTCAGAAATCCCATAGAAATAGGGCAGTTTTGAGATTCTATGGGATTGATCATATTTCTTGGGATGAGAATAATGAATTCGACTTATATAGATGGATGAAAGTAGATGGGCTTGTTTGAGTGAATATATATCAGTTTGTTTCATGAGACTTCTTATTTAAGATCCAAGACTTTGATGGCTTATGTATTGACTTATTATACTTTTATGCTGAGACACTTTTGGATTGGAGAGTTAATTTGAAGACTTGTGCTATCATTATTTTGCTATTCAATGCTATGGATGTGTGACTGAATTTGAGCTTCTGATATCACTTCTCAAGTGTGCAAGGCAAGGGTGGAGGGCCCCCATTCCAAGCTAAGTACACTTCCTTGTTAACTAGTTTTATTTCTTGTAATCTGGTTATTGTAGAACTGGTTTTTCAAATATTTATTTCAGATTGCTTTATGATTAATGCATGGTAATTGATTTCATTAGTTGTTAGCTTACTCATCACTTTATTAAGTTGGAAAAACAAGTGTTCAAGTTGAGCATCCCTTCTACTAAAATGATGAATTAAAACTAGTTTCCTTTGATTGCATGCAAGTAGTTTCTTTATGTGATTTTGGTATTGAGATGAATGAATTATGATGAAATACCTTATGTGTCTCTTAAGTTAAGAGCTTCTTTCATTAATAATTTATCCATCTTAAGTTCTTGGTTTTAATCTCTGATTCATTAAGTGGTAATTGAGGCAAAAGTGGACTTCTTGAGTCAAGAACCATTTCAATATTTTTCCTCTTTTTAAACTAATTGAATTAGAGTTGTAGGATGTATTGCTTTAAGCTTTTGAATAACTTATCTTTCAAGGTTTGATTACATCTGATCTTCACATATAGTGAACTTGCCTCAAAGCATAAACAACCCGGATTGATAAGAAATAATTGTGTTAATTTCAGTAAACAAATTAGCTCAACATTTTGGCGCCGTTGCCGGGGAGGAAAATATCGGCATAGTCAATAGAAAGATAAATTTCAAAATAAACAAAAACATTAGTTACATTCCTTTTTAGTTATGTTTCTTTATGCCTAGATATAGAGATCCTCAAGGTAGATTTATTAAAAACCCCCCACAAATAGAGATAGGATCATCAAACACCCCAGTTACTGGTAATCCAATAATTGAGGAATTGGCAGAAAAACAAAGAACTGGACAAAGATTAACTTTGAGTGAGAGGCAAAATTTGTCAAACAAAAAGAAATTATCAAAGAAAAACAACCTGTCTTTCCATCCATAAATCCACCTATCTTTCAACAACCTGAATCTCCACTAAAAATTGAAACAAATAAACCAATGGCAGAAGAGGGACATGGATTTGTTATTTTCACTCCTGAACAATGAGCTGAGTATGAAAGACAACAAAGAGAATGGAGAAGAAAGAGAGAGGAGGAGGAAAAACAAGAAAATGATAGAAAGATAGAAAATGATCGGAAAAGACAAGAAGATGGTAATGATCAAGAGGCTACTTTTGGCTTTCCAATAGTAGACACAAGTGCAATATTAGGAGAAGAAGTGAAAATAAAAAATATTCCACCTTCTGTATTGCCAAAATTTTATGGAATGTCCATGGAAGATCTTGATGCTTTAATGTTTGAATTTGATATTCTATGTAGAACATATGGATACACTGATCACATTTATAAACTTCGTCTTTTCCCTGCTACATTAAAAGCAGCAGCTTTAAAATGGTTCATGGGTTTAGGAGAACAAACAATAGCTTCTTGGGATGATATGAGATCGGTCTTCCTTAAAAAATATCAAGCTTATTGTAGATCTAGAGATTCAAAGGAAGATGTTTTCAGAATGACACAACAAGAAGATGAAAGTTTAGAAGAATATTTGGAAAGATTTGCATATAATCTACAAAAATCTAAACAACACTCTCTAAATCAAGAAACCATTCGAACAATCTTTCTCAAGGGTGTAAGGGATGAATACCTTGACATTTTGAATGTGATGGGTAAAGGAGACATTTCAAACCTACCATTCGAAGAAATTGTTGAGTTATGTCAAAAATATTCTAGAGGAAGATCAAAAACAGGAAAGAGAGAAGCAAGTTCAAAAGCAGCAAAGTCAGCTGCAGGAGGGATAACAAGAGCTGAAATAGGAAGCTTATTGGAAAAATTCAAAACAGACCTCTTAAGTACATTAGGAACACAAGTAGATGTTCTAAAGGCAAACAAGAAGAAAGAAGAACAAGAACAAGCTCTAGCAATCTTTTGTTCCAAATGTAGAAAGAAACATCCATTGAGAGAATGTCCTTTGGATAGTATTCAGGTTTGTGGTCTTTGTACAGAAAATCATTCCACAGAAAATTGTCTAAGATTGAAAGAATTACAAATGAAATCAATGGAAGAAGTGCCAGGAATAGAAGGTTTTTATTATGTAGCACCACGAAGACCATGGCAACGTAGGATGCCTCAACAAAATCAACAACAATTACCTCAACAAAATTACCTCTATCCACCTCAAAATCCTTGGACCCCTCCAATGCCATGGCAAGCTTGGCCTCCACAACAATATCCACAACAACCTGCACAAGGTTGGAGAGGATATGGTTATGGAAACCAGCCACCTCAACAATATCAACAACAATACCGGCAACAATACCAACAGCCATTTGCATATCCACAATATTCACAGTCCATACCATTTCGACAACAACATTTTGCATATCCACAATCCATGCCATTTCCACAACAGAATCCACCACCGTTGTTGACCCAACCACAACAGTTACAGCTACCCACAAATCAACCCAGACCAACTCAACTACCAGCCCAACCAATGGCAAATCTGAATAATAAGGTGGATAATCTGCATACACTATAGAGGAAGCAGCATGTTTTCCCACATATTCGATTCTTCCTCTTAATGATGTCCATCTAAGGTTTGGAAAAGTGCTTAAAAAGGATTCTCCTCCAATCATAGAAGAACCAACTGAACAAGGAGAATCACCTACAACATCACAAACTGAGATACAAATTCAGAAAGGAAAAACCATTACAACTCAAACACCACCTTATCCTGAAAGGTTAGTGGAACAACAAAAAGAAATAACCCTTCCTGAATTTGATATTTTAGATGAGTTAAAAAATGCTTATGTAAAAATTCCTTTGTTGAAGGCAATTAAAGAAATACCAATATATGCTAAAACAATAAAGGAATTGTGCATTAAGAAAACAGGGAAAAAGAAGAAGGATCCTACTACAATCCAAGTAATTGGTAAATTAGCAAGCCTCATGTCTACACAAACTCTTATAGAGAAGTATATTGATCATGGTATCCCTATGGTTACTATATCAATAAATAACTTCTCAGTACCAAACACATTAATAGACTTGGGAGTAGCTATAAATGTAATGACAATGGAGACAATGAAAACTCTGCATTTAAACAACATTAGATCAACTTCTACAATTTTAGAACTAGCAGACAGATCTAAAGTTGTTCCGGAAGGAATATTAGAAGATATCATAGTCTCTTTGGATTCATGGGAGTATCCCGTTGACTTCCTTATCTTGCAACCAAAAACAAATTTGGGAGGACATCCTCTAATCTTAGGCAGACCATGGTTAGCTACCGCTGATGCCTTTATAGGATGCAGATAAAGAAGCATGATTATTTCACATGGAGATGAAAGGAAACACATTTCTCTTTATTCACCTGCACAATCAACTTCTTTAGAATCAGTACTTGAAACTCAAGAAAAACAACAAACTAAATCAGTTTTAAGTATAAATCAATTCTTTGACTTTAGAGAAGAAGAAGAGAATGGAGACTTAATGGATCTTTTCATTTCAAAACCAAGTATTTCAGAGCAGCTTAGAGAAGTCCAATATGAAGCTGCAAGTAATATTTTGAATCAATGCTTTCAGGAAACTTGTACTGTTCAAACTTTGCGGAATTATTTTATAGACATCTTTCCTGTAAACACAATCTCCAATCCAACAATAAAAACAATTGAGGTATATCCTGGAAAACATTTAAACATTGGAAACCAGTTGCAATCAGCACAAGAACAAGAGGTAATTGCATTATTACAGAAATATTCAAAAGCTTTTGCCTGGGATTATACTGACATGCAAGGAATCCATCCCAGTACATGTATCCACCACATCTATACAGATGATCAACTCAAACCTGTAAGGCAACCTCAAAGACGAATGAATCCCATGATGAAAGAAATAGTGAAAGAGGAACTGCAAAAATTGTTAAATTTTGGATTCATCTATCTTATTTCAGATAGTCAATGGGTTTCTCCATTGGTTATAGTACCAAAGAAAAATGGAAAGTGGAGGGTATGTGTGGACTATCGGGAACTAAACAAAGCCACACTAAAAGATCATTTTCCTCTACCATTCATTGACCAGGTGTTAGACTTATTAGCTGGAAAGAAATTTTTCTCCTTCTTGGATGGGTTTAGCGGGTACAACCAGATTATAATAGCAACAGAAGACCAAGACAAGACAACATTCACTTGCCCATGGGGAACCTATGCATATAATGTTTTTCCATTTGGTTTATGCAATGCACCTGCAACCATTCAACGAGCAGTGCTTGCAATATTTGCTGATCTAATTCACGAACGTGTAGAGGTTTATATGGATGACTTCACAGTTTATGGAAACACATATAATGATTGCCTAAATAACCTTGAGAAAGTCCTGAAACGATGCATTGAAACAAATTTGTCATTGAGCAATGAGAAATGCTATATGATGTTGACAGAAGGAATAGTTCTGGGACACCATATTTCCGCTTTAGGAATTAAGGTGGATCCAGCAAAAATCCAAGTCCTAGTTAACTTAATGCCTCCTACAACACAAAAAGAGGTAAGAAGTTTCTTAGGCTATGCAGGCTACTATAGACGATTCATTGAAAACTTCAGTAAAATAGCCCAACCTCTGTTCAAACTATTAGCAAAAGATATTGAATTTCACTGGACAAATGACTGTCAAAATGCATTTCAAATTCTAAAAGAAAAATTATCAGTTGCACCCATTCTCCGTGGGCCAAACTGGTCTTTGCCATTTCATATTTCAACTGATGCATCTGATCATTCAGCATCTGATCTTTCTGCATCTGATCTTGTTATTCTTCCATTGGTGATGGGTTTATTCATCAAGTATTTGATTGCTGAATGATTGCAGAAAGAGAACTTGTTCAATTATGCAATATACTTTATAAGCAAGAATTTAACACCTGCAGAATTGAACTACACAGTCACAGAGAAAGAAATGTTAGCCGTTATACATGCAGTAAACAAATTCAGGCACTATATAACAGGTTATCAAGTTTTCATTCATACAGATCATTCAGCAATCAAATACTTGATGAATAAACCCATCACCAATGGAAGAATAACAAGATGGTTACTGTTATTGCAAGAATTTAATATCACAATACAAGACCGGCCAGGCAAGGAAAATCAAGTGGCTGACTTTCTGTCCCGCATACATTCACCCAACGATCCAAATCCGGTTGTAGACAACTTTCCAGACGAACACCTGTTTGCCATAACAGTAAAAACACCATGGTTTGCAGACATTGCAAATTATTTATCTTCTGGAAAGTTTCCAACACAATTCTCTAAAAAGCAGAAACGAAAAATTGTTAGAGAAAGTTCTAGGTATAGTTGGGTAAATGGTGATTTATTTTATACTGGTTCAGATCTGATGATTAGAAAATGTGTGCGAGAAGATGAAATATTAGACATCCTGAGAGCATGTCATGATGAACCATGTGGTGGTCATTTTGCAGACAAACGAACAACAAATAAGGTGCTGCAATTGGGCTATTACTTGCCATCCATCTTCAGAGACTCTAAGGCATATGTTAAGCAATGTGACAGTTGCCAAAGAACAGGGAGACCAATCACATCAGATGAGATGCCGCTCAAGCCACAGGTCCTCATAGAACCATTTGAGCAATGGGCACTTGACTTTGTTGGACCTATTAATCCACCATCAAATGGAAAGAGGTACATCCTAGTATGTACAGATTATGTCACCAAATGGGTGGAGGCCAAAGCAGTAAACAGAGCAACAGAAGATACAGTGGTCACCTTTCTCTTTGAAGAAATCTTTGTAAGATACGGAGTACCCAGACAAATTGTAACAGATCAAGGAGCACATTTTACATCAAAGCTGGTACGAGATCTAACAGAGAAATACAAGATCAAACGCAAAAAGTCTACACCATATCACCCTCAAACAAATGGGCAGGTTGAATCAACAAATAAAGTCCTAGAAAATATCATGACTAAAACAATACAGCTGAACAGAAGAGATTGGTCTGAAAAATTAAAAGATGCACTATGGGCCTACAGAATCACATGGAAGAATACAACTGGTTTTAGTCCATACCAGTTGGTATATGGAAAAGAGGCCTTATTGCCTATAGAGTTTCAGATACTGGCAGCTGAACTAGGACTAGACCTGACTGAAGCACAACAATAGCGGATCATGGAACTGAATCAACTAGATGAGCATCGTCAGTAAGCCATAGAACATACCACATTGGTGCAACAACAAAGAATGAAGTGGCATGATAGATATATCAAAACTAAGACATTTCACAAGGGAGACTGGGCATTACTTTTTGACTCCAAATTCAAAGACTTCAAAGCAAAGTTCACAACACACTGGCTAGGCCCATATGAAATTGAAGAAATCTTTGACAATGGAGCAGTAAAGATCAGGACAATCGACCAGGACTCCACCTCATTTGTAGTGAATGGACATAGGCTCAAAGTTTATAATAGGCCTATCAGTAAGGAAGAATTTATGAAACAACTGGTAGAGGATACAGAACTGGAAATCATGGCACACCAGGCTCAACCATCTTCCAGTCTTGTAGTTGAATATAAAAAAAAAAAAAAAAACATATAAAAAATAAATAACTTGTTTGCTAGTGAAAACCAGGAAACTGGCACCAAGCAAACACGAATTCATAGGGGAAAACCAGGGCAACTTGGACTCTATGAATTCCTTATTCTTGTTCTACTGTTCTCACATGATTTCAATGCAGGAAATTCTCCACAGACAACTGACTTGAGGACAAGTCAAATCTTAAGCAAGGGGGAGAATTGCACAAGAAATTTAGCTGGAAAGCTAAAGTATAGATGGAACTTGTATTGTCAACAGAGGGACCTGAAACAAGAAATCATTACAGAGGGACCTGAAAGACCTACAAATGTCAAAACAACATGTACATAGTCCATAAGCATTGCAGAGGGACCTGAATCAAGAACTCATTACAGAGGGGCCTGAAAAACAATTCAAGAACCAGAGCATGAAGAACAAGGAGCAGCAATAAAGTTTACTTTTCAATCCATCTACAACATTTGATCAATTGATTCCATCCCACTTGTACAGACATCATCCAGGGGAGTATATGTATAGTCATTTTGTGCTTGAAAATTCAATTTTTTCTTAGAAATTTTTAGTCCTTGTTCAATTGAAATTAGTACCTGAAGATATTCATTATCATTCCATATCCTATATTCCCTATACATACCCTATAACCCTTATACATCATATTCCATTTCATATCCATACATATCTCATATTTATTTCATGATCATTAACCCCTAAGTATTTTTCTTTAGAAGCATAAAAAGACCAAACTGGGACAACTTTTCAACCTGCACATACAACTCAAGGATTAGTAATGGTGATAATTTTAAATATGACCCAAGATGGTCATTTTAAAATTATAAAGATGTGCATATAACCAAATAAGTCATGCGCTATATGAAAATCTATATATGCCATATGCAAAAAAAACAAATGCAATATATGTGCTATAGTCCAAATGGTTATAATATGCATATATCAATATATGCGCTATAGTCAAAATGGTGGAGTAAGATTATATGCATATATCATAAACTAAAGTGCATGTATATGATATAAGGTAAGGCGCATATAGCGTAAGGCGTATATGATATAAGGCGCATATGATATAAGGTAAGGCGTATAAAGAAAAGACCGCGTGCAATACATATGGCAAGACCACGTACAAAGTCAAAACTATGATTGAATATGTGGCAGCGGGGTATTGTATATGGACTAAAAGTTAATTGCACATCGCTCAAACTCATTGCATAAGAACGCATTGTTTAAAATCATTGCATATAAGAATGAGTGCCGAGCAAGGTTATAAGCACACGACGGTCTATATGATGTGCGGCAATCATATTGCATGCAGCCAAGGTAGAGCATCCAAATCAAACGACATCAATAAAACAACAATCCAAATCAATATAGGCCAGCACACAGGTACGGGGTAAACACCGTGGCATGGCGACCATTTCCCATTGGACTGTGCGCTGTGAAGGGAGTTATGCGCATACGTTCAAATTAAAAATATAATTCGGCCATCCTCATGACACAGTCGGGCGACTGGTCAACAGGACAACCATACCAACCATACATTGTAGCACCAATAAACAGAGTGCACAGTACACCCATGAAACGGTCATGAACTGACCGATGGTTCTTGCACTGTTCAAAAATCATTCTTCATCGCCGAATAGCTCAGAACGATTGTGTTCGAAGTTGCAAGCTAGTAAAAAGGAAACTGAAGCGGGTTTGAGAGGATATAAGAAGGAAATTATCCCGAACTTAACGCCGAGTGATCACTGAATTTTCGGGATCTATTCAGGTAACGGTGTGGTTTGTTTAAGTTCGGCAACTATGGGATGTAATTGTATACTGCCTATGATTAATGGTTAATGATCCTGCCCTTGCCACCAGTCAGCTGAACGAAGCAACAGGGATTCAGAGCACCGTTTAACACTCCTCAGCGCTCGTTGACAACCAGGTAACACCGAAACCACGCATTAACTCCAGCAGTAAGTCGGTTGACAACAGTTAATAAACATGAGCTTGGCGATAAGATTCACTGCGTATATCATGGCATAAAACACTAGTAAATAGCGCAACAATTTAAGTTCAAACTTGTTGCATGGATAACACGTTAGTGGTATGGGGCTCGCATGTGAAGTTGTGTAAACCAAAACGGAGTGCAGTATTGTAAATCAAAACAAAGTCTATAAAACAGAGGAGGCAGAGTCTACCTCATAGCACCGAATATGTGATTTTTATGATATGTTTGTTTTGTTGCGCACTGTTGGTTGATGTCATTATTTATATAACTGATATATCACATGCCTGTGTATGGAAATGGCCTGTATAGTGAACAAACATAAAGGATGTGTCTCTGTTCTGGAACCTTTTGCCACTGTGTGTCTTTGTTTTGATTAAAACAATGGGTTGAAGTCTGTGTAGGTCGAAAGAGTTGTGTAATGTTTAAGACCGAGCGCTGTTGATTGCCAAAGAGAGTAAAGGCCGAACCATTTAAAATTCATTTTAAATGTGCTATTTGGTTTTTCAATTTGTTTTGAGGCCGAAGCGCTGTTTTTCAAGCTTTTAGATAAGCAGGCCGAGAGCATTTTGTTGATTTTCAAATTTTTATGTTGGGGCCGAGAGCCATTTGAATGCACTGCTAGTTTTAAGAGCTTGTATGTACACAGTAAAAACACTGTTTGTTTTTAATGATTGTATATACACAGCAAACATATGGATTGATTTTGGTGACAGTATACACAGTGTAGGGTGATGGGCATACATGGAACAGTATGAGAATAATGCTTAAACAAATACATTAGAGAACTAAGGACCCTTTATGGAAAAGTTGTTTTCATATGTATTTTGTTTACCAGAACAGAGTTTAGCATATTGACAGGGATATACAGGTGTTTGATTGCTTGAACAGGATTTAAAACAGTGCTGCTGCAGAGAAAGGGTAAACAGAGGTTGAGGAAATCAAAGTTAAATTGTTGTGAAAAAGAAGAAACAATGTCAGCCAGAGTAGAGCCAAAATTTCAGATAGAGAGCTGGAGGAAGGAAACTATAGAAAAAATTTACCAAGCAGGAATGATAGGCTCTGAACAAAAATTTGATGGCCACTTTGAAGGGATAACCAGGGACTTTATAAACAATTTCAGTCAGGACCAGACACGGGTAGGAGATGTTATTATTCCTGTGACTCAGGAATACCTTTCCCAAGCTTTAGATCTACCAATTATAGGTGAGAAATATTACAAAGGCCTGCACTTCAAGGAGAAAGCATGGACTTTCTTTTTTGAGAAGAACCAGAAAGGGACTTTTTATAGAACAAAGGGGATACCAAGGGAATGGTTCAATGAACCATGGGGTGAGTTGGTTTTGGTCATCCAGAAGTTTTTGACTTGTGATAGAGGATATAGTGTTGCCCACCTATATCATGTCAGGCTTCTACAACATATTAAGGGAGATGATAGGATTAACTTACCATATTTCCTATATAGGAGCCTCTTGAGAATGATTGAAATAGTAAGACATGAACACATGCCTAAAGTAGGACAGATTTACCACTAAGGATTTATCAAAATCCTAGTTGAGTATCAAGTGAGGTTACAAGGCATAGTATGGAGAGAGTTCATGTCTAAAAATCAGTTTATTGAACAGATTAATGAAGTACAGGATAAAATAGAGCAAGAAAACAAAGGATTGATGAGTTCACCCTTGTATCCCAGAACAAGAGCTAAACAACAAAATAACATGGCCATGCAGGAAAATGAAACATCTGTTATGTATATTCCTAGAAGATTTAGGAATAAAAGTCCCATTGACTTAGACAAGGAAGTAGATACATATTCTCTAAGAAAATAGGAAGAAAATGACATTGCACAAGAATTATTTGAGAGGGATTCTTCATATGATGATGCAGCAGCAACATCATTAATGAAAACAACACAAGATTTTGAAAAAGAAATAAATTTGGGAAGAATCAGGGACTTAACTGACCAATTAGAAATTAGTAAAATCCTGGAAAAACAATTAAAAGAGGAAAACAAGGCAAGTAAGAAGGATAATACTAAGTTGGTCAAGGCAAATGAAAAGCTAAATGAAGAGCTAGGGAGACTGAAACGGAAAAATGATCTACTTTCTAAGCAAGCATTTAAATGGTTAAAGGAAAAGAATATGTGGCAGGAAAAGTATGAAAAATAGAAGGTAAAAGCAACTTTGTTCAGGGAAAGACATGACTTAGGTTTGGATTGTTTGGTCAGGGCAGCACAACAGGAAGCATCTACAGGTACAACATCTACTACAGAGAGAAGAAGATCAAAGAGAAGTAAGCAAGCATGGGGACATGCTTGATGATAAACAAGGGAGAGATGTTGGGCCTTAGTTTTGGTCTTATTTTTGCTCTAAGAAACTTACTAATCCATCTATTTTCCATTCATTTTCCCTTCATTCATCCCATTTTGATGTATATTTGATATCCATTCAGGTATTCAATTTTAATTTTTCAATTTCTAAAGTTTTTATGAAAGTTTTGTTTTAAGTGCAAAATTGGCAGATTCAGAAATTCCCGTAATAGCTCTATAGTTGATGTGGTTGCAGGACACTTGGGCACGAATTGAATGCATGGATGGACAGCTTGGGAACTAGGACTAAGCCAGATATGCTTAGTTTGAACAGAACAAGCTTTATTAGGCCCATTTGGTGCTAGTCAATCATGACTAGTCATTCAGAAATCCCATAGAAATAGGGCAATTTTGAGATTCTATGGGATTGGTCATATTTCTTGGGATGGGAGTAATGAATTCGACTTAGATATATGGATGAAATTAGATGGGTTTGCTTGAGTGAATATAGATCAGTTTGTTTCATGAGACTTCTTATTTAAGAGCCAAGACTTTGATGGCTTATGTATTGACTTATTATACTTTTATGCTGAGACACTTTTGGATTGGAGAGTTAATTTGAGGACTTGTGCTATCATTTTTTTTCTGTTTAATGCTATGGATGTGTGACTGAATTTGAGCTTCTGATATCACTTCTCAAGTGTGCAAGGCAAGGGTGGAGGGCCCCCATTCCAAGCTAAGTACACTTCCTTGTTAACTAGTTTTATTTATTGTAATCTAGTTATTGTAGGCTGGTTTTTCAAAGCTTTATTTCAGATTGATTTATGATTAATGCATGGTAATTGATTTCATTAGTTCTTAGCTTACTCATCACTTTATTAAGTTGGAAAAACAAGTGTTCAAGTTGAGCATCCCTTCTACTAAAATGATGAATTAAAACTAGTTTCCTTTGATTGCATGCAAGTAGTTTCTTTATGTGATTTTGGTATTGAGATGAATGAATTACGATGAAATACCTTATGTGTCTCTTAAGTTAAGAGCTTCTTCCATTAATAATTTATCCATCTTAAGTTCTTGGTTTTAATATCTGATTCATTAAGTGGTAATTGAGGCAAAAATGGACTTCTTGAGTCAAGAACCATTTCAATATTTTTCCTCTTTTTAAACTAATTGAATTAGAGTTGTAGGATGTATTGCTTTAAGCTTTTGAATAACTTATCTTTCAAGGTTTGATTACATCTGATCTTCACATATAGTGAACTTGCCTCAAAGCATAAACAACCCGGATTGATAAGAAATAATTGTGTTAATTTCGGTAAACAAATTAACACAACAAGGTGAAAGGACCCTAATTCTCTAAGGGTACCTCCACACGTGGGAAAAACTAGGGCAGCAGAGCAGTGTTATAGTCATACCTCAAGGAGGATATTGTTTGGCCAACAAAAGAAGAAGTCTACTTGAGTAAAGGATAGAAGAAGAATATCTCTTCTAGAAGGCTCACTCAAGGAAGGTCTATCTCTAGACAAGCAACAAAGAAGGAGGACGAAGTGCTGGGGAGAAAAGTACCGGAAGGAGGAAGTCTATGTGCCGGGAACAAAGTGCAGAATAGAGGAAGGACTCGACTTGTGCTTGGAGGACATCCTAGTCAAGGGTCTAGGGTTTGGCATTGATCAATAAGAAGCTTCAATAAGAGAAACTTACCAAAGAGTTTTCCTCTCCAAGGGAGAGAGGCTTTGGCCTTGGCAGAGAGCCAACATCTGTGTTCTTGTCTTTATGTTTTTGGTAGCATTTTGATGAAACACACACACTAATAATAAGAAAAAGATCAAGCTAAGATAATTGTAAAAGTGCTTCACAAATTATTATCAAGTAAAGAAGAATCCTAATATACATACTAGCCCTTGATTCTTCAACACCTCATAGCTCCTCTCTAGACAATATTTTCGATGTAGTGATACTTGATTTCATTATGCTTTGATTGGTCAATGGAACATCAGATCTCATATATCTTTACACAACTTTTATTATCACAATAGATAATAATTGAATCTAACATTGGATCAAATAAGTTAGATAGCAATTTTCAAAACCATATAGCCTCGCAATAAGAAACATTAGCAACAATGTATTCAACTCTAGTTGTACTCAAAGCAATAGTGGTATGTTTCCTGCTAGTCTATGAAACTATAACACATCCCAGGCTAAAACAATATCTAGAGGTGTTTTTTCTATCATTAGGACCATTAGCCCAATCAACATCGGTGAAGCCATGTAGTTTGCATTCACCATTAGAAGCATACATCAGACCATACTCAATGGTACCTTGCAAGTACCTTAATACATGTTTTGTTGTAACCTAGTGCACACAACGAGGATCCACCAAGAATTGACTCGATGTATTAACTGCATGACAAATATCAGGCCTAGTATTCACAAGATAGTTCAACGAGCTAATCAATCTGTGATACAGAGTAGGATCAAACAACTCTGAGTCACTATTCCAAATCTTCTTCAAGTTTGTCACCATAGGAGTGTCCATCAAATTTCATCCCATCATCCCAAATATCTAAAGAATTGAAACAACGTACTTTCTTTGGCCCATAAAGATCCCATTAGGATTTTTCCAAATTTCCAACCCCAAATAGTAATGCATGAGGCCAAGATCTTTCATCTCAAACTCAGAAACCAACTCCCTCTTGCACTGAACAATCAATACTTCAACTCTTGTCATAAATTAATTGTCTACATACAATAACAATATCAGGGGTTCACCATCAACAATCTTGAAATATAGATTCAAATCAGCAACACTCTTCTTGAAGCCCAAACTCAATAGATAACCATCAATACATGAGTACCATGAACAAGGGGCCTAATTCAATCCATACAAGGCCTTCTTTAATTTTAAAACACGTGTCTCTCTATCATGGACCTCAAAACCTTGATGTTGTTCAATGTAGACTTCTTCTTCAATGACCCATTCAAAAAGGCAGTTTTGACTTCCATTTGATGCAACTTCCAACCTGTAATAGATGCAAGAGCAATAATAGATCTAATAAATGCATACATGGCAATGGGAGCACATGTGTCTTCATAATCCTCTCCCTCTTTCTAGGAGAATCCACGAGCCACAAATTTAGCCCTGTATTTTTCAACACTTCCATTAGTAACATGTTTTATCTTGTAGATCCATTTTGAAGACACAATGGATTTACCCTCATGTCTTGGCACAATATCCCAAACATTGTTTTTCAATATGGACTTATACACTTCAGTCATCGCTTATTTCCATACTTTATCTTCATAAACTTCTTCGCATGTGGATGGATCAAATTCAATGATCTTGCACTTCAGGGTTGTATAACCAGAGTACTTTTTAGGCTTCTTGTTTTCCCTTAAAGTCCCACGAGCAACAACATGACCTTTAGCTTCCTTCAATGTTTTCTCTAACCAGGCAGGTCTCTTTCTTATCTCGGCAATAAGAGATTTTATAGATTCAGTAGGTTCATGATCAATGTCTTCTACATGAGGGTGTTCATCCATAGGCTCAGGTTCTTTGGACCTTTATTCCACATTCTTTGGGGCTGCTTGTACTTCATCATCAAAGTCCATGTGTGAACCCTTGGACTTCCAAAATGCAACATCTTCATAAAAAATAATGTCCCTGCAAGTCTCAATATACTGTTGCGCTAGAATATAGACCCTAAAGCCCTTTGAATTCTCACTGTATCCAACAAAGGTACCCTTCTTCTCTTATGGTTCCAACTTTGTCCTTTTATTTTTGGGTACATGTACAAAAAAAAGACAACCAAAGATTTTTAAATGTTCAACATTTGATCTTTGACCTGTAAAGACTTCTTTGGGAGTCTTATAATCTAAGACTCGATGTGGGCATCTGTTTTGAACATAGATAATTGTCCTTGTAGCTTCACCCCAAATGAACATCAGTAATTCTTGATCATGAAGCATTTCTTTAACAACTTCCATTATAGTTCTATTCTTTCTCTTTGCAATCCAATTTTGTTTGTGTTAGTAGGGAACTATCAGCTCCCTCTTAATCCCCGCATCCCTGCAAAAATCAATCAATCCATTTGATACATACTCCCCACCATTGTCAGAACTTAGAGCCTTGGTTATTCTTCTTGTAGCATTTTCAACCTGTACTTTGAATTCACGAAACTTTTCAAACACTTGATCCTTGGTCTTGAGAAGATAAATCCAAGTTTTGCGAGAATAATCATCAATAAAAGATACATAGTATAAGCATCCACCCAAGGTTTTATCAGGCATGGGCCCATAGACATCAAAATGTATAAGATCCAATATTCCATTTGATCTACTATCACTGCTAGTGCATCTTCCTTTAACATTCTTCCCAAGGGCACATCCTTTGCATACTCCATCATGATCTATCTTAAGTTTAGGTACACCTTTAACAAAATCTTTCAATCTTCCCAAATCTTTGTATTGCACATTAGTGTACCTTCTATGCCAAATCTCACTAAGTTTCATAGTGTTGTGAAAAAGAGCTTGGAATGAACGACCAAGGAGATGATAGAGTTCTCCAATTCGTACTCCAATAACTTTAGCAGATTCAAAAGATGAATTTTTATTCCATACTAATACTTTTCCATCAACAAAAGCAACTCTATAACCTTTGTCTTCAAGAGATGATATGCACAACAAATACTTCTTCGAACCATGAACATATAAAATATTGTTAATGGATACATTACCTCTGGATTCCAATTGGAAAGATGACGTACCAATTCCTTGACTTCATATTCTCCATTGTCTCGAAGATCAACCTTTCAAAAAAAATTATTTTCAAGTAATTTAGCTTGATAGTCATAGTTGCCAGTCATGTGCATAGAGACATCACTATCTAAAAGCCAAATTTCATCATGATTTTCAATGGAACCTATAAAAGAAAAAATAAATGAGTGTGGTTAACCAACCTTTTGAACCTTGATCTTCTTCGCTCGGATGATATGACCTCTTATTATAATTTGACTTGTAACCTTGCTTATCTTCTTCCTTGATTTGACTTCTTGGACAACAGCAAGACCTTCGACCTTTTCTGCAGTAGATATTTTCCATTGTCTCGAAGATCAACCTTTTGAAAAAAATTATTTTCAAGTAATTTAGATTGATAGTCATAGTTTCCAGTCATGTGCCTAGAGGCACCACTATCTACAAGCCAAATTCCATCATGATTTTCAATGGAACCTGTAAAAGCACAAATAAATGAGTGTGGTTGATCAACCTTTTGAACCTTGATCTTCTTTGCTCATATGATATGACCTCTTATTATAATTTGACTTGTAACCTTGCTTATCTTTTTCCTTGATTTGACTTCTTGGACAACAACAAGACCTTCGACCTTTTCTGCAGTAGATAGTTCTTCCTTCATTCGCATGTGTGGAGGTATTAGCCCTAAAACAGACCCATAAACAACACCAAAATCTTCGCTCTTTGTTTCATTCTCTTTGCTGGTTATCTTCACACTTCTTATTGTAGACTTAACCGAATTTGCTTGTCCAAAAATGGAGGCGGAGCTACCCTATATATAGTGCTTCATCCATCAAAACAAGTCAACTTGTGATATAGGTAAGCCAACTTGACTTTATGGAAACATCTTTAGGCTGACATGAAGAAGAGTTTGTGACAAGGTCTTCGAGGGCTAATACATTTTCTTTTACAATGGATTACATGCCCAAAATGGGTCTTCAATCTTTGACATTAACTCTATGAGTTTTATGACTTGATGACCAAACATAATAGCTCACAATGGGAGCTTAATCTAAAAATAAAATTCTTTGATCATGAAACCCATGATTCAAGCATTACAATAATAATTTTATTTTATTCTTTACATCAATTACAAAAAATCACAATTACAAATTTCATTATGAAAACCGAACCTAGTTACACTTTTCAACAAGGGCATCACAAGGGAGAACTAGGTCAAAATGCATGGAAATGAATGAATAAGAGTGTGTGCCAAGGAGTGTCAGCAAATTCTAGGTGTCCCAAGGACGAAATGTGCGAGGATAATTTCATAATAGGACTTGCATGAGGCAAGCCTATGGTTGCGATAATAGGCTAGACAAAGCCATTTAAAACAAAGGGAGACTTTGGGTTGGGCACAACACAATTTTTCCAGTGCCTTGGTTGGGTTTCCAAGTTGTAAAAATAGTAAGGTTATCTACGAGGGTGTGAAAACTATGGAGTGTCAAGGTGTGCTAGGGAATGCTAGGAAATACTAACACATGCTAGATAGTTCCAAAGAATGTTAGGCATGCCAAGACATGCCAAGTGCTAAGGCTTGCCAAGATGTGCCAAGTGCCAGGGTGTGGGGTGAACATATGCTAAGGAATGTTAGGGACAAATGTCAAGGAAACACAAGGGAACACTAGTTTCAAATTGATGGAAATGAAGTGTTAATGCATTCTAGGTGTGCTAAGGAGGGAGTGACAAGATATTCTAGATATTTCCAAGGAATTCTAGAGTGTTAGGGAAGCATACCAAGGCATGCTAATGCATGCTGAGTTTTAGGGAGTGCCAAGGAAACACAAGGGAGCACTAGGTCAAAGTGCATGGAAATGAATGAATAAGAGTGTGCGACAGGGAGTGTCAACGAGTTCCAGGTGTGCTAAGGAGGGAGTGCCATGGTATGCTAGGTAGCGCTAAGTCATGCTAGTGTGCTAGAGCAGCATGCGGCAAAGATGTGCCAGATGCCAAGGTGTGCCAAAACGTGCTAAGAAGTGTTAATGGGTGCTAGGGAAACAAAGGGGAGAAATATGTGAAAATAATGCATGCAAATGAACAATTAAGAGTTTGTGACAAGAAGTGTCAGTGAGTTCTAGGTGTTCTAAGGAGGGAGTGATAAGGTATGCTAGGCAGGGTTAAGGGATGTTAGAGGCCAGGGAAACATGTCAAGATGTGCCAGGTGCTAGGGTGTGCTAATGCATGTCAGGGAGTGTTATGGAGTGCCAGGGAAACACAAGGAAGCACTAGTTTCAAATGCATGGAAATGAATGAATAAGAGTGTGTGAAAAGGAGTGTCAGTGAGTTATAAGTGTGTTAAGGAGGGAGTGACAAGGTATTCTAGGTAGTGCCAAGGAATGCTAGAGTGCTACGGAGACATGCCAAGATGTTCTAAGTGCCAAGGTGTGCCAATGCATGTCAAGGAGTGTTAGGGAGTCCGACAGAAACACAAGGAAGAACTAGTTCAAAATGCATGGAAATGAATGAATAAGAGTGTGTGATAGGGAGTGCCAGTGAGTTCCAAGTGTGCTAAGGAGGGAGTGACAAAGTTATATGATAAGCAGTTCCAAGGCATGCAAGAGTGCCAAGGCATGTCAAGGAGTGGTACAATGTGCTAGGGAGTGATAAAGTATGCTAAGAAGGGAGTGATAAGGTATGATAGGAAGTGTTAAGGTATGTTAGAGGCCAGGGAAACATGCCAAGATGTGCCAGGTGCTAGGGTGTGCCAATTTATGCCAGGGAGTGTTATGGAGTTCCAGGGAAACATAAGGAAGCACTAGTTTCAAATGCATGGAAATGAATGAATAAGAGTGTGTGACAAGGAGTCTCAGCGAGTTATAGGTGTGCTAAGGAGGGAGTGACAAGGTATTCTAGGTAGTTCCATGGAATGCTAGAGTGATAGGGCGACATGCCAAGATGTGTCAAGTGCTAAGGTGTGCTAATGTGTGCCAGGGAGTGCGACAAAAACACAAGGGAGAACTAGTTCGAAATCCATGGAAATGAATGAATAAGAGTGTGTGATAGGGAGTGTCAATGAGTTCCAAATTGCTAAGGAGGGAGTGACAAATTTATATGCTAGGCAGTGCCAAGGCATGCAAGAGTGCCAGGGCATGTCAAGGAGTGGTACAGTGTGTTAGGGAGTGCTACAGCATGCTAAGGAATGCAGGGGATGCCAACACACGCCACATAGTGCTAAGGGATTGTTAGATGGGCTAGGTGTTATGGCATGTCAAGATGTAAACTATGTTGCTTAGTTGTTTTATGTCCATGGTTGGACATGAGCCTTGACTTGGTAACTTTTTAAGTGGGATGAGTTAAGATTGGACATGAGTAGCCTAAGATGAGTTATAGGCCATTCTTAGGTGAACAAGGCATAGTATAGTTGTGGTAAATGTAACTTGGTCAAGATGTTGTAGTTGAGGTAGGACTTGGTTGGTTCCCAAGTCTTAAAAAAAATGTGTAGTTATGAGGGCATGATAGCTAAGGAGTGCTAGGGTGTGTCAAGGAATGAAAAGGCATGCTATCACATGCCAGACATTGTTAATGCATGTCTAGGAGTGTTGGGGAGTGTCAGGGCATCACAAGGGAGAGATAGGTCAAAGTGCATGGAAACGAATGAATAAGAGTGTCTTCCAGGGAGTGTCAGTGAATTCCAGGTGTCCCAAGGAAGAAGTGTGTTAGGAGAATTTTAGAACAGGACTTGTAAGAGGTAAGCCTACGATTACGATAAAGGGATGGACAAAGAAATTTTATACAAAGGGAGAGTTTGGGCTAGGGCCAAAACTATTTTTTCAATGACTTGGTTGTGTTCCCAAGTCACAAGGTGTGCAAGGAATGCCAGGAAGTGATAACATATGATAGAAAGTTCCAAGGCATGTTAGGCATGCCAAGATGTCTTAGGTGCTAGGGTGTGGTTCCAACACATGCTAGGGAGTGCCAAGGAAACACAAGGGAGGACTATTTTCAATTTCACTGAAATGAATGAATACGAGTGTGTGATAGGAAGTGTTAGGAAGTTTTGGGTGTCCTAAGGAGCGAGTGAAAAGGTATGCTAGGTAGTTCCAAGGCATGATAGAGTGCTAGGAAATCATGCTGAGATGTGTCAAGTGCCAGGGTGTGCCAGTTTGTGTCAAGGAGTGTTAAGGAGAGCTACGGAAACACAAGGGAGAACTAGGTCATAATGCATGGAAATGAATGAATAAGAGTGTGTGACAAGGAGTGTCAACAAGTTCCAAGTGTGCTAAGGAGGAGTGACAAGGCATGCTTTACAGTGCTAAGGAATGCTAGAGTGCTACGCATGCGAACAAGATGTGCCAATGCGTGCAAGGAAGTGTTAGCTGGGAGTGCCATAGAAACACAAGGGAGCACTACGTCAAAATGCATGGAAATGAGCAAATAAGAGTTTGTGATTGGAAGTGTCAGTGAGTTCTAGATGAGTTAATGAGGGAGCGACAAGGTATTCTAGGCAGTGTTAAGGCATGCTAGAGCCCAGGGCGACATGCCAAGATGTTGTAGGTGCTAGGGTGTACCAACACGTGCCAAGGAGTGTTAAGGAGTGCTAGGGAAACATAAGGGAGCACAAGGTAAAAATGCATAGAAATGAATGAATAAGAGTTTGTGACAAGGAGTGTCAACAAGCTCTAAGTGTGCTAAGGAGAGAGTGACAAGGTATGCTAGGTAGTGCCAAGGAATGCTAGACTACTAGGCCAACATGCTAAGATGTGTCAACTGCTAGGGTGTGCCAATGCATGCTAGCGAGTGTTAGGGAGTGTCAGGGAAACACAAGGAAGCACAAGGTCAAAATTCATGGAAATGAACGAATAAGAGTGTGTGACAGGGAGTTTCAACATGTTCTAGGGGTGGGGAGTGACAAGGTTATATGCTAGGTAGTGCAAAGGTATTTTGAACTACCAAGGCGTGTCAGGAAGTGCTAGGGTGTGCTAGGGAGTGTCAAAGCATGCCAAGGAATGTAGCGGATGCTAACACATGCTACATAGTGCTAAGGCATTCTAAGACATGTCAGGTAGTATGACATGTCAAGATGTAAACTATGTTGCTTAGTTATTTTATGGCCACGTTGGATGTGATGAGCTTTGTATTTGTAAATTTTTAAGTGGGATGAGATTAGATTGGACATGCGTGGCCTAAGATGAGTTACATGTAGTTCTTAAGTGATATGTTGAATTTCCACGACACATGAGAATCTGGGTTGGTCTTAGAATCTTTGATGTAAACACACTCAAGTGCCACAACATATCTACTTTGAACAACGAAATATACACACATTAGGGAATCAACTAGTGTATGCGACAATTTTTAACTTTTTCAAACCCTTCTTCGTTATATTACAAACTATAATAGAACCGGCTAGAACTCCTGTACGAGGGATCATGGCCCTTTACAATCACATTGATACAAGGAATACAACTAGGGCTTGGTGTTAGTCCTTTGATAACCCATCTACCTTGAACAAGACAACACTTGACCTACTTGCTAATGATGGCCACACACAACCCTTTCAGTCCATGTGTGTAGAACACATATGGCAGGTCCTCTTGCCTCCCATTTTGCAATTCCTCAATCTGCCTCAATGAACTCAACTCCTTTAGGTTACTGAACTCGACTCAACAAAATTTTTCATCTAGCTACCTTCTTTTTCATTCAAGGTCTGCAACACTTAGGGTCTTCAATCAACTGTTCACGACTCCGTTTGTGAACTACTCTTTGGTCTGCTCATTTTTTCCATACTGCTGCTCCAAGATGACAAGTCTAGGGCTATGGAGGTCACCCTTCTTCTCATTGACTCAATCCTCTACAATACAATGAACTAGGGCTAGTTGGCTAGCCCACTTGAATGTTACTTTAGTCCTTAAAAGTTTGCACGTCCTTAGGACCAATACACCTACCCTTCTACCAGTCTTGTTGTCTTTCATAAGTACAGGACTTAGGGCTCTTCTTTGACAGTCACCTAACAACCCTTCAAATGTACTAGGACTGCCATCAATTTTCCCAACCACAATTAATTCTTTTATCAATCTAGGGCCCACAACACTGCCCTCATCTAGGGCTCTACAAATCTTCCAACTAATAGTGATTCAAATCCTCTCAAAATCACTATTCTTGTGTACCAATTTCTTTATTGTCCAATCTATGAACAAATCTGAACTACTCCTCTTATCATCCTTCTAACAATCTATAAATGTCTAAACTAGGGTCAAAAATCATCCACTAACAGTCCATTGACTAATTGTTTATAGGCTGCTTCAGATCTTTGTCCAAAACTCTATGGACAGTCCACCAAAATCAACTCCTCTTCATGTCAATCCATTCCTCATATGGCACATTTATTCTATTCAATCTTCTACTCAGGTTCCACCCTCCTTTGGATCTTCTATCTCCACACATACTTCTGCAAACCATCTTGCAGATTTGTGGTCTATATTGCATAGATAATCCTTGCTCTAAGGGTTAGACCTCTCTTCTTCTATATAGATTTGTCATAGTCTTAAGGGCATACTTTATGGACTGAACATGCTAGGAAACTGCCCTAACTAGGTAATTATACTTATATTCTAATTGATTTATAACAAAGCCTATCCACCCATAGAAAAAAAACAACTTTTGCCTCCATAAGAGACTTGACCTAGATCATATGGATCCATAGATTCTAGGCATTTATTTTACTGAATCTTGACCTGAACTTCAGATCTCTACGACCCTCAAACTACGATTACCTTAGTCAATATTACACCTACGGCTACTTCTGTTCTAGCCCTAAATTCCAGTGCAGGCCCTCCTCCATTTGTGTTGGTCTTTATCACAAACCTTTCAACCTACTAGCTACCACAAGACAGGGTGTCAACCCTCTCTACTATTTCAGAATTTGATGCGGCCTTCACACAAAAACACCACTGAAATCACATGCCCAAATTCTCATGAGCTGCTTCTATTGATTTCAGTTTACTAGAAGAGAACCAACAATATGCCATCCCACTTCTTAGATCGAACCCATTAAGGTATGTGACATTCTTGTGAACCCTCACATGATGATCTTGCTTGTGGTGGATGATGATGGCCTCCCTTTAGCAACCTTTACTCAATCCTCTAACTCGACTTACTTTAGGACTACATCTCTCTTGGCCTCATTGATCAAATGAGCTCTTTCTCACTTGATGTTCTTGCCTTCATACTAATGTATACTTAAATATATTTTCCTAGATAGGCGTCTTAGGAACCCTCTAGAACTTACGAGTTTTATCCACATAGACCTTAGGAAATATTAATTTCCATTTTTAATTTTCTTTTAGATTTTAAACCCATCTTGGGTCCAAAATCCATTCGCTTTGGTTCTTTTCCCACAAAGCCTTTTGTGACCAAACTCACACAAACCCATCTCAATAGGCTTGTGGAGAACCTCCCAATCTACACAATTCAAAAACATAGTCTAGTTGTAGTAACTGTAACTTGTTCAAGCTCTTGTAGTTAAGCGAGGACTTGGTTGGGTTCCCAAGCTGCAAATTAAGTAAGGGTAGTTGTGAGGGCATGATAGCTAGGGAGGGCCAAGGCAGGACAAGGAATGAAAAGGCACGCTAACACATGCCAGACAATATCAATGCATGTTGAGGAGTGTTAGGGAGTGTCGAGGCATCACAAGGGAGAACTAAGTCAAAATGCATTGAAATGAATAAATAAGAGTGTGCGCCAGGGAGTGTGAGTGAATTCATGTGTGCCAAGGATGAAGTGTGTTAGGAGAAGTTCATAATAGGATTTGTAAGAGGAAAGCCTACGATTGCGATAAGGGGCTCGACAGAGCAGTTTTAGACAAAGGGAGACTTTGTGCTAGGCACAACACTATTTTTCCTTTAGCTATTATTTTTATATGACATCTGCCACATTTTGGCCAAATGCTCATGTTTTAAAATATTTTAGACAATTGCATATTGTACATTATTATGTATAAGTTTTGGGGCAATCAGCTTGTGTTGGCTTATATCATGTGTGTCTTATGCATGTTGTGTTTCTTGCAAACTCTTAGTTAATGCTCTATTGTTTATATGAACTGGACATACATGTGAAATATTGTCTTTGTAAGCTATGTTGCTTAGTTGTTTTATGACCATGGCTAGATGTGATCCTTGTCTTGGTAAGTTATTAAGTGGAACAAGTTAAGCTTTGACATGAGTGGCCTAAGATGAGTTATAGGTAGTTCTTAGGTGAACAAGGCACAATCTACTTGTATTAGGTGCAATTGGTCAAGTTATTGTGGCCGAAGCAGACCAATGTCACACGAACTGCAGTAGCTAAGGATTTGACTAGGTTCCCAAGTCGTGTAAAAATGTAAGGCTAGTTGTGAGGGTGTGAGTGAAAAGGCATGCTAGCGAATGCTAACATGTGCCAGATAGTGCAAAGGCATGTTAAACATGCTAATATGTGCCAAGTGTTAAGGCATGCCAAGATGTGCAAGGGTGTCACAATATGTGCTAGGGACTGTCAAGGCAACAAAAAGGAGAAACAAGTTAAACTACAAGGAAATGAACACATAAGATGGTTAATAAGTCATCAATTTACCTTTTCCAAGAGGGTCATGCTAGGCACACTAACACTAGGTTCCAATAGGTGCCAAGTGTTAGTGAATTCTAAGTGCCAAATATTCCTCAGTTACTTCTCATCTACTTTCCAATAGTTTATCTCAAATAACTTTAATATTAAACCATGCCAAAGAATACCAAGGCATATCAATGAATGCTAGACATGCTAAGACTTGCCAAGCACCAACCCGTGCCAAGTGCCAATGTGTTTTAGGGAGTGATACACATGTTATGAAGTGGCAGTGCATGCCGAAGAGTGCTAAGGTCTGCTAGAGAGTGCTAATGCATGCTGAGGAGTGTTAGGGAGTACTAGGGAAACATAAGGGAGCACTAGGTCAAGATGCATGGAAGTGAATGGATATGAGGGTGTGCTAGCGAGTGTCAATGAGTCTAACTGGCATGCCAAGGAGGGAGTGACAAGGCATGCTAAGAACTGGTAAGGCATTCTAGGGAATATCAGGGCATGTCAAGAAGTGCTAGAGCGTGCTGGGGAGTTCCAGTGTGTATTAACATGTGCCAAATAATGCCAACACATGCCAAGACATGAAAGATGCTAAGGCATGCTAGGATGTGCAGGGTGCCAAGGTATGCCAATATGTGTCAAGGAGTGTTAAGGAAACATAAGGAATAACCAAGCTAAAATGAAAGGAAATGAACACATAAGAGGGTTAATAAGTTAGGACTAGTTCCCCCTATTAGCCTTCGTCCCTTACCTATTTTTTAGTTCCTAGTTCCCCTAATTTAATCCAGGTTTCTCTACTTTTCAGCCTTCGTTCCCTTTCCCTATCTTGAAGTAGATTTGCTTGTTTTGATTCCAAATCCTTCAAAGTGACATTGTCCTCATCATCAAACTAACATCTCAGATTAAACTCGTGGCTATAAGATGATGTTTGACTTAACTGCATGAATTGCAAACTTAAAGATAGAAGGAAATACTTATGTTATGTGTGTATACAAGCTATATGTGCCTAGATGTTGTTAGATTCTATTTGTTGATTAGACCAACAAATCTACATAGGTTTTGAGATTTTTGTTCAAAGTGTTCTCTTGCTTTGAAGAAAATATACATGTTCTAATTTAAAGTGGCCTTTTAAACATATGAATTTATTGAAAGGAAAAGGATGATATACAAATCTACAACTTACTCTATGTACGCATTACCACAACTTATGTCATATGGGTAGGGATTGCATAGTTAAATCATACCTTTGAAGTACCTAGTATGATCATGTTGATGTTATATTTTAAGCACATCACAAGATCTAGTTGTAATATAATACTACACTTGTTATTGCAAGTGCAAAGGGAGAAAATAGAATAAATTACAGAAATAAATTAAAAAACTAGAGAACCGATTTGAATTCACTTGATTATTATTGCTTGATTTGAGTACAATTAAATAACCTTCTCATAGAGAGAAGTAATTATTAATAAGTGTGGTTCCAAGTGCATGCACAACTAGTAGAAAATAAACTCTCTCCCAATTTTAGTTAACTAGGCCAAAAACGAAGTTATAGGGTCTAAAATAGAGTTAGTTCAATAATAATACTGGACAATGATAAATTGGGCTCTAATTAAGTGATGACTAAATATAGAAATCAATCATATAGTTCTCAATTCAAGTGGTGAAGAATAACTCCAAGAATAATAATGGAAGTCAAAGGATAAGGTTTCCTAGATTTAAGGGATGAGTGGATAAGGTTATGGATAAGGTTGTCCCTAGAAATAGGATGAAATTATGCACTTGTGGATAGGATCCATAGACAATAAGAAATGCACATTATTGGAGAGGACAAATTTACATCATTGCCTAGTAACTACCACATATCATCTTACATTGCGCCTTTGCTAGAAATAGACATGCTATAAATAATAAGTGATAAAAATAGAAAGTGAACCTAAAATGTAGGAAATGTAGGATATGCAAGGGTAGGGAATGTGCATGTACTCAAACACCCCCATTGAATCACAACTAGTAATAGGTATGTGCACAATATATGAGTTCTAACCATTTTCAGCCATTTTAGGTACATAGGTACAAACAAGTATACCATTATTGGCAACTTGCAGCCTTGTTAGGTACTTATGTACATATAAGAAAAACAATGTGAGGTAAAAAGGGTAAACATAGTGGGAAGAAACCCCCCCTCAAACTAGAGTTTTTATGAAGATCAATTGTGAGGCCATTGTGTCCTTCACACCTAAGAGACCTCACAAATATGTGTACTTTTGTTTGGTGAAACTCTTGGTGAAGATATTTATAGTCTACTCAAAGGAAGGGAAATATTCCCCATCATTAGGATGTCCAATGATAAAGTGCATATGCACCTCAATGTGCTTAGCCCACTACCATTGTGCTAGATCTCTACAAAACTTGAATGTACTTTGATTTTAATCCCATATAATTTTCATATGATGAATCTGAACACTTAACTTTGTGAAAAAATGCTACAACCGTATAGCCTAACTAGTAGTATTCATTGCACCAGTATAATCCACCTTTGGTGATGATAGAATAATGCCTAACTGCTTCTTTCTTGACCAACATATTAGTCTGGATCCAAGGTAGAGAACATATGTTGAGGTGGACTTTTAATCTGTGCCATTGCCAACCCAATCTAAATTTGCATATCCAACAAGATTTAAGGAAAACCCTGTTGGATGGTGTAGACAGAAGCTAGAAATGCCTTTGAAAAATTTGAGAATCCAATTTGCTTCCTTCTAGTGTAGCTCATATGGCTCTTACATGTACCTATAAATTTCTCCAACTGCATAGAATATGTTGAGATGATAGTATGGTATAAAAGACTCCCAAACAACTCTCGGAACTTGGTAAAGTCAACCATAGGTGTAGTACTGATATATTCTAGTTTAACCTTGGATAGGAATGGGGTTGGATTTATCATGCAACCTTCCAGCTAAAATATATTAGGGATGTCTTTGGCATACTTAGACTAGCGAATTTTCAATCTACATGCTATTGAAGGATATTTTACATACCATTGTGACTGCTCAATATATATTTCCTTATCAATATCTCCATGTAACAAAATATATTTCACATCCATTTGATGTACCTCTCACATTCTATATATTGCAAATGCTAGAGCTAAATGAATGGTGTCTATCTTAGTTATTGATGAAAAATTCTGCCATAGTTAATGGTCTGTACCCGTGAGAATCACTTATCTACTAATCAACCTACATACTTTGTAATCACCCCATTAATAACCCTCTTAGTCCTATAATTCCACTTACATCTAACAAGTTTCCTTTTTGGTGGAAATGGAATTAATTCCCACGCGTTGTTCTCAATCAAGGATTTGTGCTCCTTTTTCATTGCTACCTTTTGTGTTTACCTTCTGTGTTTTTATGAGTCCGAGGGTATAATCCAAGAAAAGTATAACAAGGGAAAGGCAACAAAGGCTCACTAGCAGCAAGAGGTTACAGAAGGTCCATAAAATGTGATTTGGTTCTTCGTGGATTAGCAGGATACCATAAACTAGTGTTCTAATACCATGTTAGAATTTAAGCACAAGCACTTGATCTAACTGTGTTAAAATATTACACTAGTTACTGTATGTGGAAAGAGAGAAAATGATAAATTAATGCTCAAATAAATTGATTAACTAGAGAATAAATTTGAATTCACTTGATGATGTTGAGTTTTAAGTACAATAGATACAAGAAAAATATTTCTAATTACTTCAAATGATATAGAGCTTCTATTAATAATTCTAGTTTATCATTAAGCAATTACACCGATGTTGAGTTTTAAGTGCAATAAATACAAGTAAAATATTTATAATTACTTCAAATGATTTAAATCTTTTGTCAATAATTCTAGTTTACCATTAACCAATTACACTTCATAAATTCAACCATAAAACAATAAGAAAAGTAGAGATCACAAAGATAACACAAGAGTTTCCCTATGAAAACCCACTTGGGGGAAAACCCGACAACCTTTTCCTTAGAGAAATTCTTCAGTTCAACAAGAGATACATCTAATGAAGCTAGTAAACTATGACATCCAACAAGCTATGGTCAAACTTGGTCAAGCAACCCTCTAATCAAGTCAAAATTCTACCCTTCAAACTTTGAGCCTCTCAGTTTTGCCCAAAATTTTGGCTTGCCTAGAATATGTTTCCTAGAAACTACCTAGAATTTTGGCCTATCTAGAAACTATTGAGAATTTCATCCTATCTAGAATATGCTTCCGAGAAACTATCTAGAAACACACATGTGAGGTAGGATAGAGAGTTGTAAGTTAGAGAGAGAGAGAGAGAGAGAGAGAGAGAGAGAGAGAGAGATATGATCTTTGTCCTTCTTATACTTCAATTGGATGCCTAAAAACTTTCTTTCTTGTGTGACATTGAATGATGCCTTTATATAATGTTATGAATGTAAAAAATGGGCATGTCTCTTCACTGGGCTGACTTGAATTGAGGAAGGGCCAACTTAACAAGTTTGAGGCAAAAAATTCAAATTTCAAATTTCAAAAATTTCTCTTTTAAATACGACATGAATAACATGTCTTATATAAATTCTTTCAAGGGATAAATAGTCAAAAGGACATGAAGAACTTGTATTAAAAATTATTTATACATTATAAGGGCTAAAGTATAAACTATGAAAACCAACCATAGCTACAAAATTTAACATTCCCTCTTAGCTATGGAGGTTTTCATAATGACTAAACATATGCTCTTCACGTGAACACGTTTCTCTAAGAAAAGGTTATAATAAATCTTCACCATAATCGGGTCACAATCATGACACATGTTAAACCAATGCCATCAACCATTTACTATAATTCAGGTCAACACTTTAGACCTATGATATATCCTCACCATAATTCGAGTCAGTGCTTCAGACACATGGTAAATAATCTACATTGATTAATCACCATCATTCGGGTTAGTAATTTAGACTTATGGTGTGTTCTCATCATAATTTGGGTCAATATTTTAGACACATGGGATATCATTTAGCATACAACTAGTCATCATAATCTAGGTTGGCATCTCGACTAGTCTTGGTCCACCATCATTTGGGTCAATGACACATTGTGAACTGCCAAAGTCACCTGCTCACACATGCTCAGTTTACAACAAGTTCATGAGCACATTCTTTTATGAAAGCTTGTATAGGCATAACATAGTCCATAAAGACTATATTTGCTCAATGATCATGTTGGGCCCCTATACTACTAGTGTAACCTCTTATTGTTATTAGTACAACCCCCTTATTATATTGTTGTACCCAAGTAGTCCCCATATTATTATTATTGTGCCCCATAGAAGCCCACTATTGTTATTATTGTGCCTTAACATTATTATTGCTACATCAGATCTGATTATATTATGACCCCTTTGAATCCTATATATAGAAAGGAGACCTTGTCATTTGTGTAATATAAAGGAGGTTGCCCCCTCAAATAGGCCTTTTTCTAAGGCATTCATCTATCTTTTCCATCTTTTTATGAGTTGGTTTCATAACATTTGGTATCAAAGCTTTGAATTCTAGGGTTTTCGTTGCTCCAAACAGGCCATCGTGGCATTTTCGCTATAACTTTTATTTTGCGACGTTTCAGAAGCTCAAAAGAAAACCCATTTGAGACGAAATATTGCTAAACCTTGGGTCGAATTTCATATCTTGTCTAGCTATATTTTTGAAGATATGATCTAAGGAAGTTATATTTTTGCAAGCTCCAGAATTTCATCTAAAACAGGTCATCGTGGAATTTTCGCTATAACATTTTTGCTACAAAATTTCAGAAGCTAAACAAAAACCCATTTGAGAAGAAATTGTTCTTGTCTCGCTATATTTCCAAATATATGATCTGAGGAAATTAGGGTTTTTGCAGACTCCTGAATTACATCTTAAATAGGTGACCTTAGGAAAAGCATCATAACTTTTTCTGTGTGCATCAAATTGAAATTTTGTAGGAAGTTACATAAAGAAGACAAACTCTAGCTTTTTGTGTGTATTTTTCATATCTGAAGTTCAAAATAGTGACACGTGGCACGTTATACAAGTTTTCTATTCTGAAAAGGGGTATAATCATGTCATCTTGGGAGATTGTGCATAACTCTTTCTTGGAGAATCCAATTTCGATCAGACTGGTGGCATTGGAAAGAGGACACAGAGGACTACTGCATGTAATGATTTGAAAACTAAAAGATCTAAAATTACAGAGTTACAGTTGTTTCAAGATCGAGCTCCTAAAATCAAGAAAAATGTGATGAGGAAGTTTGATGGCAAGGACCCGGTAAATTGGATACTACAGATGGAGAAATATTTTGATCTACATGGTGTACCACTGTTACAAAAGGTATGTATTGCATCTAATTATTTAGAACCGAATCAATTTTTATGGTATAAAGGGCTTTGTTCTCGTAAACCACTTTCACGTGGTCAATTTTCACGGAGGAAATGATAACACATTATGAGGATACAAAGAGAAACACCTTCTTTAGCCAATTGATAAATCTCAAACAAAAGTGTTCAATGCCAAAGCACATTGAGGACTTTCAAAAATTGAATATAAGGGAAAATGATATTCCAAAGAATCAGAGGATTGATGCCTCCATAGGGACTTTAAAGGATAACATTCAAAATGAGGTTCATCTTTGGGAGCCTGATTCATTAGAGAAGGCATTCAGGTTGGTAAGAAAAGTGGAAGGAAAAATTATGGAAACAAGGAATTCTACCTCTCACAACTATAAACATGGAAGTGTTGTTTCTCCTAGCCTTCCAAAACCTACAAGGGTGACACCACAACAATTGAAAAAAAAAGAGAAAAAGGGCTTTGTTACAATTGTGATAGCAAATGAACTAAAGGTCATAAGTGTGCTGAGAAGAAATTATTTTACATAGATTATGAATAGGAGGAAGAAAAGGATCAAGAAACATCAAAAGAAGAGGATATACACCAGGAACCAACCCCAGAGAAAGAAGAAATGAATCTGACCATATCTTGTAAAGCATTGGCAAGAATTACCACTCCTCAAACTCTCAAGATAGAAGGACATATCAAGAAGAAAAAGGTTTAAGAAGTGAAAGATCACATCGAAAAAGAAGAAATGAATCCAAACATATTTTGTAATGGATTGGCTGGAATTACCACTCCTCAAACTATCAAGATAAAAGGACATATCAAGAAGAAAAATGTTCAAGAAGTGAAAGATCACATCAAACATCAAGAAATGAATCTGACAATATCTTGTAAAGCACTGGAAGAAATTACCACTCATAAAACTCTCAATATAGAAGGACATATCAAGAAGAAAAAGATTCAAGCAGTGAAAGATCACATCGAGCATCAACAACAAGTTCTCCAACATTTAAAGGATAACACCACTTTGGTGCATAATCGAATGAAACAATAGGTAGATCAACATCGCAATGAAAGAAGTTTTGTAGGCGATTGGGTATTTTTATGGTTACATACATACAAACAAATGTCCCTCAAGAAAGCTATTTATGAGAAGGAAATGTTGGCAATACTACACACGCTTAAGAAATGGTGACCTTACCTAATGGGAAGACACTTCAAGGTAAAAAAGGATCATGATAGTATTAAATACCTTTTAGAACAAAGATTATCCTCTTAAAAGCAACAAAAATGGGTCACAAACATGTTGGGTTATGACTTTAAAATCATATACAAAAAAGGGAAGCAAAATGTTGTGGTAGATGCACTCTGAAGAAAGGATGAGGATGTGGTGCATTGTTGTGTGCCATTTCTATTATCCAACTAGATTGGATAAATGAAACAAGGTATGAATGGAGGAAGGATGAAGAAGTGTGGCCACTCATTCAAATGTTGCAGAAGATCCCAATTCAAACAATATTGCCAGAACTTGAAGAGGAAGGAAAAATCATATTGGAACCTGGAGCAGTCACAGAAACAAGAACGCGACAGCTATGAAATCGATCAATTTCAGAGTATCTCATCAAGTGAAAGAACTTACCTGCGGAAGGTTCCACATGGGAGGACAAGAATTTTATACAGAAGCATCGAGAACTACTCAAGTGTTGAGGACAACACTTTTTGAAGGAAAGGGGCATGTTAGGCCCCTATACTACTATTGTAACCTCTTATTGTTATTAGTACAAACCCCTTATTATATTTTTGTACCCATGTAGTCCCCATATTGTTATTATTGTACCCCATAGAAGCCCACTATTGTTATTATTGTGCCCTTACATTATTATTGTTATGTCGACTCTGATTATATTATGACCCCTTAGACTCCTATATATAGAAAGGAGGTCTTGTCATTTGTATCATCTAAGAATTGTTCATTTTTGTAATGTAAAGGAGGTTGCCCCCTCGAAGAGGCTTATTTCTAAGGCATTCATCTATCTTTTCTATCTTTTTGTGAGTTGGTTTCATAACAGATCAACCCATGTCGATAGTCAGTGTGCGCTTTCATTGACAATCTCTCACTTTTGGCTGTGATTGTACTTTTGTTTCGATGATTTTTCCGAACTGTTGTTTTTGTGCACCTTCACTTTTGCGAGTATCACTTTCATGCTTGTGATTATTGCCTTCACTTTATTTCATCTTAATTAGTGTTTTTTCATGTTATCTTGGCTCTGGCATGTGTTTTTTCCACCATCATTCACATATCACAAGTGTGGTTTGCACTTTTCTCTTTATATAACAAATGTCGTCTTTTTGCATGTGAAGTGTTTCTTATCATGTAAAGTGGTGTTTTGGCTTGTTTCAAGGGGTAAATTCGTTTTGATGAGTCCTACTAGTCATGTAGACATGTTTTACACTAATTCCCAAAATTGTATGCATTGTCGCACAAGTGTCGTCACTTTCGTCATAAAGTGTATCTTTTGTGTTGCACTTGGAGAGGTATGTTGCATTGGTGTCGCATTGAGGACATCATGTTGTTCCTATTTTTGAGTGATCAATGTTGTGTCATAAATTGTTCCTAGTGTGTGATCATGATATAGTTTTGTCTCTACTCACTTGAGCCTCACTGATCCCACGCTTAGCCTTATTCGAAAAATTTCATTCCTGGGAAACTTAACTTCACTTAGCCTCCCTCAACTGTACATTGCGCAGTCTCAACCCTCAAGCCCTAACCTTGCCTCCTGTAACTGCACACTACGCAATCTTAGTTTTAGTGCTCATTCCTAGTCCTTGAGCTTGAAAACTGTGCAATCCTTGCCTCCAACCAGCCTTCTCTGTGCATTGCACAATATCAAGCATTAAGCCTCAACCTTGAGCTCTTAAATTGCGCAAATGCACAATCACTTGGCCTCCTATCTTTCCACAACTGCACAATTTGCAAAATTAGTGCTAAAATCCTCAAGCTCGAGGCCTTCAACCCCTCAACTATGCAATCTCCCAACCTGTTCTCCTGCCTAAACTACGCAATGGGAAACTTCAAGCCTCAAGCCTCACCTCTTAAGTTCCTCAACTGCGCAGTCATTCAACCTAGGCATTCAAAACCGCGCAATAGCAATCTCAAGCCTCAAGCCTCCATCTTAAGCCCTCGAGTCCCTAATTGCGCAGTTTCTCTACCAAGGCCTCCAAAACTACGCATTGCACTATTTTGGTGGGTTTGGTACTTATCTTATTAAGGGTTTGTTGTATTTTCTTTAACAATCGTTGCTTCCTTCTGAACTATTTCGTCGGTTGATCAATTATTGATTCATATGTATATGCTCATGTGCCTTTTCTAGATTAGTACTATTACTTGTCATTAAAGGGCCCACTTTTCTCTTCCCTTTCAGTAGAAGGACCTTGATATTATCCGCAACTGTACATTTCACAAGGCATACTCACTTGTTGATCCAAGATTACCTGTGCATTAATCTCTTGTGCTAAACTTTGTAGCCAAGCCAATTCCATAAGAATATATGGCAGTCGAGTTGATACCCCAGATGGGGCTCCTATTCCAAATGGTGTGAGGTCTAATTGGTACTTCACATCAGGGAGACCCCCTTGGTTGATAGATTTCCACCAACCATCAACAAATGGCGCTAGAAGGAGGGCTATATGACAGGTTGTCGTTGTTGAGTCTACTTTGAATCTCTTACCCAAAATGGCCCTTTCCCAAATCATAATCCTTGGATTTTTTTCTAAATAAATTTATCTTACCATCCCCATGGAAGTTATTCATAACTTGTCCCAATTTAATTTTGATGGCAAGGGTGAATTAACTCTTCGTGAAAATTTGTTTCAAGTTGTCTGTTTTTTTCCTTTCTAATGGAATACATTGCAAGGATGTCATGGCTAGATTTCTCACCCTCACATTTGAAGGTCGTGTTATGAAATGGTATCATACATTACCTGTTGCTTCTATCCACTCACTTGAATAACTTGCGAAGGAGCTTCATAAAGAATTGATAGGTATGATTACCGGGATGTTCTTAAAAGAATTAATCAACTAAGAATGAAGCCTACTGAATGAATTGAGGATTTCTCTGATCTATTCATTCACCTTTGTTACAAACTTCTGGGAAAAGGCACTGATTGTGATTTATTTAAACAAAGTTTAAGCACTTGGTCCACATCTCTTTGCACAGTGAATATGAACCCCCTGATGTTTTTACTTCCCCAACTCTTGTAAATCATGAGACACCTCTAATTTAATAGGAGGAATTAACTACTCCTTTTGTTCCTTGTCCTCCTCCTTTTCCAGTTCCAATGATTGTGCCTCCTCGCAATGATAATAAAGTTCAGAAATCTATAAATGAAATTCCTAATTGATCTTCACATCCTCCTTTCACTTTTCATGACCCATATCCCATGAAAGAAATCCTGGAATGGTTCACGAAGACTATGTTGAAGACCAATTTCTCCATTCCTCAAGATGGTATTAACACTCATAATTCCAATCTTGACTCTGATTTGGATTCCTGTCATCCTCTACCGTCTCTTTCTCATGACCCCTTGCCCCATCATATGCTTGATCAACCTATTCCAAATCCAAAAATTTATCATGTGTGGGGTAGTCACATTTTGCAGGTAGAGAAGCATGAAGGTGAATATTCTTTCAATCTCTCTTTACTTTTTCAAAATCCTCCGTGTGAAAATGGTGTTTCTTCATTCTTGGTTGATATTGAATATGATAATCTTGGTATTCAATCAAATGCAATCAATTTGCTTAATCAATCTCAAGTCTTGGGAAACAATCATTCCAATGAGGATGACTTTTTTGACATATATGATGGCAAATTCCCAAGTGCACCCACTAATATTTCTATTTCTAAAGAAGATTTTGTTTCAAAAGATTTATATCTCAAATCCATTTCAGTCAAAGAAGACTTTCTTATGAACACTTCTTCCTCTTCACCTCCCTATCCCTTGTGTTCTACTATTTGTAATGCATCAACTTGCGATGAAGATGCTCCATGCTCTTCAAGTTCCTCATCTAATAAGTTAACTTCTAAATTGACACAAGGTATCAGGGTTATCCATGATGAAGAAGAAAACAATGAAAATATAGGGAATCCATCCCATCCCTTATCATCTCTTGCTTTGTACGGGGGAAACTCTTCGAATTAGTGTGATCATGAGATTTTTCCGATGCATACATTCTTAGACTTGCAATCAGAAACTATTATAACTGGAGTAATCTATTTCAAAAATCTGATCAAACCAATGATGTAGATAGATGCCATCTAGATAGTGGTGATCCTGTTAAGTTAATTGATGGAAATTTCCACATGCAATCTGTGATCTGACTCAGTTTACAAAATGTTGTTATCTATTTTTTCAAAGTTTTAGAATTTGTCAAGAATTCAAGGCACTTCAACTGTCATTGATGGTTATGTTAGGTTATCGTGATCCTAGTAAAATTACTTAACCATGCTAGAGCTAGATTTTATCACACAATTCTTTCATTCCTATTGTTTCACTAGATGAAAACTCATTCTTGATGGATTTCAGGATTTCTCGTTACAGTTTTCCTATTTCTCAAGATTGAGTTTCTGATCATACTACTGTGGTGAATTCATCCCCATGCTAATATCTTGTATCGAATCCGAGTTTGGAGTGTATACCTTTTTTGAATGTGCGAAATTGTAAAGTTGATCGATTTGAAGATTATCTTCGGTCAAATAATTCATATCTGTTGAGTGCTATATGGTGGATAATCAAATCCTAGTATTTCTTATGAAAGTCTTCATGACACCAGAAATCCTCTTGAGTGTTAGCAAGTGCTTGAGTTATTTGTTGAATTGAGTTCCCCCTTTTCATCCATTACATCATGATTGGTTTCTTATATTTTCTATACTAGAATTCCTTTTCACTTCTTTTAATGATTATGATGCTTGTACAGTTCGCCACCAGTTATGGGAAGGTGATTTGTCACCTTCAACATTCGACGAAGTTGGTTCTATTGTTCAAAGCATTCATGGAACTATTCAAATTGATTTATCCTTGTTAATTACAAATTGGGAATATGATGCTTTAATCAACCCATCTGATCATCATTCTGTCTTTGATGACTGTCATTCAACTTACCATTCTCCCATCATCACATTCAATGACAGTTGTTTTAATTCCTTTGGTCTTTATAGTTTATCATCTTAATATCTAGATACTAGCCAAGTAGTTGAGGCACCTTAGCTTTCGCTGATGGCTATGTAAGGTGCTTACTGTCTTGGCATGTCGACTGAATATGATCATATCCATTTTCACTCACAAGATTCTTATTCCAACCCTATGCTTCTAATTGAAGATTCATCTTTTCAAAGATTTCAAGGTTCTCAAGAGGATTGTTTCGAATTTTATGATCCAATCACTGAATGGTTGGAGCAATTGTACTTGGCAAGCTTCGTCACGAATAACAAGTTTCAATATTTTCTCATGATTGATAAGAAGGATGGAGCATATGAAGGTGCATTCATAATAAAATTCAAGGTTTGTATGTTTGAAATTTTCATCGAAGAGGTGAGATCTCAAACTAGTTAGAAGTAGTGACTATGACACATTTTTCTGCTAACAGGAAAGACCTTCAATTTTATGTGCAAGTTATTCAAGCTCTTATCTTTTCCTTTGCACATTATTTTATATTTGTTTTAATTGCTCGTATCTTTGTGGATGCAGGTTGGGATCAGATAGGTGGTTACATTTGAAATTTCATTATACATAACCCAAAACTTCTAGCTGGTTAGTTTAGGAATAGGTCTAACTGCATATTAGTTTACCTGCACGTTCATCCTGCACTCATTTTCTATAGTATGTTTTGTGTTTTTTGACGTTTGTCTCGCACTTTGTTTTTGATATAGCCTCCTTTTGATTGGCCCCTTTGGTTTTGTTTTCTTATTGTCATGTATTTTCTTTCATGTTTTGTTAAATAACACTTCGCATGAAATATGTCCCTTCTGGCTAAAAAGACAATGTGGAAAATATAAAAGGGCTTTGTGACACTATAACATTTGGCTAAATCTCAGACCTTCTTCTCCATCTTAGTTATCCATTTGGTCAATGCTGTTCTGATGGAAAATATGATCCTTGCGTATGGAAAGCTTTGCGTCAAACCATGATATCCATGTTTATTACAGAAACCTCATGCATACACTTGGTTCATTATGTTTAAGTGTTCTTCATGTTGATCCGATTGAGTATCAAATGACAAGGGAAAATATAAATGAGAAAATTAATATTAGAGGTCTTATACATACTTCTCTGAAGGGACAACCTCTTATGCTCTCACTAAGTTGGGATCCCTCTTCCACCCATGAAATAAATAAGTGCCAATTAATAGTACTATATAAAATAAATAAATAAAGGGTGAAAGAAGAGAAAGGCTTCCTGCATAGGGAGGTGAAGCAAGCAACTCTGCCAAGATACTGTCCAACCTTACTAGTAGTGGAGCAATGTTTGTGTTCCTAAAGTGACTCCATCAAGGTACTATCCATGCCTGTTGGCCATGGAGCAACACCAGAGATGAAAAACTATACTCTAATTATTTAAAATTCACATGCTACATTATGTTTTGCCTTGTCTTGAAACATTGTGATATTGTTGGTGTTATGTTTGTGTTCAACCAAGAAGGAGTGAAGGGGACTATGTTTATGTACAGGGTAGGTGGGGAAGCCGAGGTAATTCAAATGATGAATCAATAATTCCTAAAGAACTAGACCTTGCACAAAGAATTTACGAAGGCAGAGAGGCTGGAGTTCTACTAATGTGTCGCCGAGTGTTGTCGCTACGAAAAACACCCTCCAAAATTTTGCCTACACTTGAATTTTGGAGCCTACTAAGGATCTTGCGATCGATCGTTTTGTAGTCAATTCTTGGTCAGATGATGCCTTGAGCTCTATCTTGGATTATAAGTGTCGAAGTTGTTAGAAAATTATATATTACGGAGCAATGGAACACATAAAATATTGCAGAAATATAAACACAGAAAACGCACAAAACAAGAGAGACACAGATATATGTGGTTCACCCAGTTTGGGCTACGTCCACCCCGAACAGCCAGTCCTTCCTTTCTATTATCCAGCAAAATGAAGAGACACAACCTACAGCAAATCCATTGTAACATCCTTTGTTTTCTCTCACAGTCTCACCTCTCTGTTTCTCGCTCACAGAATACACATCTATATCTCAGCCTCCAATACAATGCCCTCATACAAAGAGAGGGGTTGCCTTCTAGGGCAAAAAACCCTAAACTAAACATAAGTTCTGCCGTCAGATCATTTGCCTAATGAACGACCTAGATTGACTAGAAATTACTATACTTTTACAAGGCAATTTTACATTTGTTTTTAGCTTTGGGGGCGCTGCCGTCGAGCCCCCGGACCCCCCAGACCCCCGTGGAGGGGTGTACAAACTTCCTGGGGTATACATCCGGCTGAAACAAAGACCTCTGAACAATCATGCTCCACACACAACAGAAGTCACCTGCTCGCACATGCTCAATATGCAACAAGTTCATGAGCGAATTCTTTTACATAAGCTTGTATAGGCATAACACATTCCATCAAGGTTGTGCTTGTGCAATGATCAACCCATGTCGATAGTCAATGTGCACTTTCATTGATAGTCTCTCACTTTTGGTTGTGATTGTACTTTTGTTTTGGTGAGTTTTCTGAACTGTTTCTTTTGCACACCTTCACTTTCACGAGTGTCACTTTCATGTTAATTAGTGTCTTTTTCATGTTATCTTGGCTCTGGCATGTGTTTTTTTCACTATTAGTCACATATCTCAAGTGTCATTCACACTTTTCTCTTTATATATAAAATGCCTTCTTTTGGCATGGGAAGTGTTGTTTATCATGTAAAGTGGATTTTTGGCTTGTTTCAAGGGGTAACTTTGGTGTTGATGAGTCCTAATAGTCATGTAGACATGTTTTACACTCATTCCCAAAGTTTCATGCACTGTCACATAAGTGTCGTCACTTTCGTCACAAAGTGTATATTTTTTGTTGCACTTGGAGAGGTATGTTGCATTGTTGTTGCATTGAGGGAATCATGTTTTTCTGTTTTTTGAGTGATCAATGTTTTGTCATTGATTGTTCCGAGTGTGTGATCATGATCTAGTTTTATCTCTGCTCACTTGAGCCTCACTGATGCCACACTTAGCCTTATCCGAAAAATTTTGTTCCTGGGAAACTTGACTTCACTTAGCCTTCTTGAACTACGCATTGCGCTATCTCAACACTCAAGCCTCAACCTTGCCTCTTGGAACTGAGCACTACACAAACCTTGCCTCCAACCAACCTTCTCTCTACATTACACAGTCTCAAGCATCAAGCCTCAGCCTTGAGCTCTTGAACTGCACAACTACACAATCACTTGGCCCCTTGTCCTTCCACAAATACTCAGTGTGAAAACTCAGTGCTCAAGGCCTCGTGCTTGAGGCTTTGAACCCATCAACAACGTAATCTCCCAGCCTGTTCTCTAGTCTGAACTGTGCACTAGGCAACTTTAAGCCTCAAGCCTGACCTCTTGAATTCCGCAACTATACAATCATTCAACCTAGGACTTCAGAACTGTGCACTACACAGTCTCAATCCTCAAGCCTCTAGCTTGAGTCCTTGAGTCCTTGAGTCCCTCAACTGCACAGTCCCTCTGCCTAGACCTCAAGAACTGCACATTACGTAGTCTCAAGGCTTAAGCCTATAGCCTGAGTCCTTGAGTCCCTTAATTGCGAAATCCTTTGACCCTAGCCATCTTGAATTGTGCATTTCACATTCTCAAGCCATTAAAGGAAATTTCAACTCAAAAATAGCCACCTAAGAAAAAATTAAGAAATTAATAAAATAATGCCATGTAGACAATTTTTTAATATATCACTTTTATTATTTTACTTTTTTTGAAATTATTCAAATAGATGTGACATTTATCAAAATAACAATATATCTAATTTATCTTTATATTAATTTATTAGCACAATATTTAATAAAATTTAAATTAGAAAAGAAAATTTAATTAAAATTAAATTTAAATGACCTAAATTTAAATTAAAAATATATTTAAAATTTAAATTAGTTGCGCGTCATTAAAAATAAATAAAAATATATATTATATTTAAATTAATCTATTAACACAAAATTTAATAAAGTTTAAATTAAAAAGTGAATTTAAAATTTAAATTAAATTAAATTTAAATTAACCAAATAAATGCACTTTATCAGAATAATAATATATATTTTATATTTAAATTAATTTGTTTACAGACGATTTAATACTTAAATTAGTTAAGTGTCATTAAAAATATTATCGATACTATAACTTTTATAGAATAAGATATTAATTTTATTTTAAATATTTAATGTAGTTTGGATCACTTGGGCACTATTCACGCTTAATATAGGTAAATTTTATTATTGAAAAAATTGCCAATCCCTAGTCACATATGTATCTCTTTTGAATTTTAAAGGATTTTAATTGGCTTACACATTATGACATGGAAATTCAATGTTAACCTTTTAAAATAAAATTTCCTCTAATGCTTAATCTTGGACCTTGGCCTCTGGAACTAAACAATCCATGAGTTAGTCACTCAACCAGGCACCATTTTAAGCCCTAACAGGTGATTTCATGAAGCATCTTAGGCTAGGGGTTTATCATACTGATGTCGAATTTTCATGGGTGGATTGTAGTCATGGGTATTCTATTATGTCATCACATGATGATGATAAAGGATATGGAGAAGGAGACCATGCTATAGGACACCGAAGGAGTTGAGGAGATAAGATGACCATTAAGCAAGAAGATGAAGGAACACTGGATTACAACAGAAGATCAAATATCAAAACCGCATGAAGACTCCATCTGATTCACAACCCTTTAGAAGGCATATATGAAGAACAAATCATATCTCCCATGAAGACAAAATATTGGATACATATTTCAATGAATACAAAGCAAGAAGAAGGGCAACTTGGTACTGCCACATCATCATGCAGTCCATGTCATCAGTGTCATGTCATGTCCGATCACGAGTCATTATTTGCCACATCATTTGTGGATTATGTAAATTCAATATTGGACAAATGTAATGTAAAGTGGAATTCCAAGAGTCATCCCTATAATACGAAAGTCACATAGGAAGTTGAAAGGTCATTGAGAAGTCAAACAATCATGAGGGTAGTCCAAGAGTCACAAAGTAGGTGAATGGTCACTCCATTTGTTATATATACACCTTCATGGCTCAAGTAAAGGAATTTTCACCTTGGCTCTTCCTACTAGGCATTATAGAGGAAGATAGTTATTTTAGAGGATCAAGTGTTTGTTCTAATGCTCCACTATTGGGGCTAGTGGTGTTCACTATCTTGATGTATCTTGGAACTTTTACTTAATTCAGAAGCTCGTTGAGCCAACACGCTTTCATGAATATGTCATAAATATTGTAAGACTATTCTTTAAATGTTTGTGATGTATGTTGTTTTCATTTGTACTAAGGAAATTGAACTATTTTGGTGGCTTTGGTACTTATCTTGTTGAAGGTGTGTTGTATTTTCTTTAACAATTGTTGCTTTCTTGTGAACTATTTCGCTGGTTGATCAACGATTCATTCATATGTATATGCTTGTGTGCCTTTTCTATATTATTACTATTACTTGTCTTTAAGTGACCCAATTTTCTCTTCCCTTTCAGTAGAAGGACTTTGATATTATCCGCAACTGAAAATTTCACAAGGCATACTCACTCGCTGATATGATATTAGCTGTGCATTACTCTCTTGTTCCAAACTTTGTAGCTAATGTAAATCTATATGAATATATGGTAGCTGGGTCGATACCCCGAATGAGGCTCCTTTTCCAAATGATGTGAGCTCTAATTAGGACTTCACATTGGGGAGATCCCCTTTGTTGACTGATTTCCAACATTCATCAACAAAAACATAAACTAAATTCTTTTTCAAACCTGGTACATATAATATGTTGCTTAGGTGAACATTTTCACTTGATTCTAGCTTGATAGAAGTCTTCCAATGCCTTTGATTGTATATCTATTGCTGTCTCCAAGCTCTACCTTTTGAGATAGTCTTCTTTCCATTAATCTTGTGAGTTTGTCACAATCTCTCATCATGTTCCTTGAGGCACCACTATCTACTAGCCACAAATTTTCACCATCTATAATAAAACCTATAAGAGAAGAAAAGTAAAATAAATTTGTCATCTGGTTCTTAATTCTTGGGTCTTTTTGGAAGTTCTTCAAAATTTGTTGTGGTGGTATGCTTCTTTCCCTTTCTCTTTCTATCATTTGATATGTTAGGACAATCATGTCTATACTGACCAAATTTGTGACATTGATAGCATTGAACTTTTGAAATATCTATTTCCTTGAGGAGCAATTATTCTTTCTTTAGGTGTTCTTCTTTCATTTCTTCTTTGGAAACCAAACTTCTTTCTTCGTCCACCCTTTCTGGAACATGTTACATATGCTTGAGAATCACCTTCTTCAAATTTAAGAATCTTCCCTATTGACATTAGGGGAATTTTGAGGTCTAAAATGGGCTTCCTAAGGAAATTATAAATTATAGTGGATATAATAAAATAAGATTAGATTAGATCATCAAATTTTAGAGGGAAAAAAAGAAAAAAATATTTTTTCAAATTGTATTTTCAACTTATGTCCCTATGGGTTTACTCAAATTTTGAGCGAAAACGCTTGTTGGATGCAAAATTTGATTCCCCATCCAAGGAGTACCCATGTTGCATACTTTCGGGACCCCACTACACGAGAAATGGGAAATACATGAAAAGCATGATTGCAATCACGTTTTTTCATGTAGCAGGGTCCATTGAAAGTATACAACATGGGTACTACTTGGATGAGGAATTTAATTTTACATTCAATGAATACTCCTGCTCAAAATTTGAATAAAACCTTAGGGAGATAAGTTGAAAATATTAGTTGAAAAAGTAGTTTTATTATTTTATTATTTTTTAATATTTTTTGCTTTTTTACTCCAAAAATGGTGAATCATCCCCCATGGTTGACGCCATCATCTTGAATCCTATTCGTTCTTATAAAGTTTATTTTGGCTACATTTTTCTTATGAGGCCCATTTTAGACCTCAAAATTCCCCTAATGCATGAGCCTTTATTCTTCTTGACTACATGTAGTCCATAGTTCATCAAACTTTCAAGTTTCTTTTCTAGCACATGTTATTGTCACAAATGAGTCCCATGTTTCAGGTAAACCATCAAGTTCTATAGTCACTAGTTATTTTTCAGGAATGATTTCATTAATTGCTTTAAGTTGATCTCTCAATTGAGAGATCCTTATGAAATATGAGGCTCTAATATTATTCCTTGTCTTTCTAACATAACAAAGCTCATTCTTCAAACTCATAACTTGACCAACATTCTTGATAATGTATAATTGAATTAGGGAATCATACATTTTATTTGACGAGTCAATATTTGCAATATATAGTATAAAATGATCTCTAATGGAATCTACAATGATACTTCTAGTTATAATATCATCTTTCTTAAATTTTAGCTTTTCTTCATCCTTTTCAGGTTTTGTTACCTTGCCCTTTACAATACCTAAAAGATCATTCTTTGCAAGGAGAAGATTGATCCTTGTTTTCCAAGGCCTAAGTTTGTAGCTCCTTCCAATCTTTTTCCACTTTCATATAGGAACCCATAGTCATAGATGTGAAAGTTCCTCAAATTGCAACAACTGGAAATTTATTCTTTGAACTCATTAATTATGCAATTTACTTGCTATGAAAAACAAAAAATAAATCACACTGCAATTTTTCACAAATAAAATACGCTACGAAAAATAAAATTGGAAATGAGAAATATAGATCACACACACACAAAAATGACACCATTATTTTTGGATAAATGTCTTGAGAAGAAACCAATGTGGGAAAACTAGTGCAATAGATGAGGACTTTATTATTATTATGCAACAATGAAAATATTTGTACACTCTAGATATCAAAATGGCTATCCTCAGTAACTAATTTAGCCAAAATTATTAAGGGAAAATTTCCCTTCTCCATAAGAAATCCTGGCACAACCTGACTCAGAAAGTTGGCCCTCCAAGAACCCTTGCAAAGTCCTCTTTGTAGTTCTTACACAAACCCTCACATGCGCAACCTAAAATTTCCTATGATCAAGTCATCCTGCTTGATGCTACCTCTAGAAGTGATTCTCTGACCCTTTGGAAAAATATCCTAGCCTCCGACAACTGAACCAACCTCCTCCTTAGCTAAATCGAACTGCCTCATTGAAGCTACTTGCATAGCCCCTGTGCAACCTCTAGTGGAATAACTTGCCTTCTTGATGCCACCTCTCCAGAATTGGAAATTCCTCCAGAATTCAATTCTTCTACTCCCTCTCTGTCTTTGGATCCATTCTGGCTTGAAATTCTCTCCCTTGATCCCTACCAAGGAACTTGACCTACCAATGTGTTCTCCATCTACCCATCAATTTTTTCTTATAAATCTCTTGTTGGTGAACCAACGACCATGATTAGATCCCCATTAATAGATAAGATCATCTCAGATTTGATTCCTGTCAATTTCTAGAGAATTCTCACCTTTTTTGCAGTGGCTTCTCCGTGCAGGGAAATTATTAAAGAGTTTAGACTTCTGTGATCCATACTTTGATTGTGAGAATGATTTCAGCAAAATCACATAGAGAATCATTTGTCGATGCATTTCGAACCAACTAGTGTGGTTCATCGTCAGGACAAGTTGAGGAACAATTCTGAGCAATCAGTTAAATAGTGCATGTAGGTCCTTCAACGGCTATATGAACGGGCAACGGTTAAAAAGGCCGTTAATGGATAGATTAGACCAGGGCCTAGGGGAAAGGGTCAAGGTTCACTAAATTATTCAAATAATATAATAATTTCTAATCATAATTAAAGAGACCATGGTTCAATTTATTACCACAATTATCAACTTCTCAAATAAATATTATTAATTTAATAATAGACTCGGGTAAATTTTATCTTATTTTATTCTATTTTATATATATATATATATATATCAGTTGCAATATTATTATATTAACATCAAATTTTTATTAAAATATTGTTATTAATAGTAATATTATTATATTAATTTAAATTAATATTATCAATAATATTAGCCTAGGGTAAATTTTCTAATATATGAGTAATATGAATAATATTACAATTGCTACTTTGTCGTTTGATGATACTTGCTATATTTAAATAGACTTAATTACTAATAATACTAGTCTAGGGTCAATAATTAAAGATTATTAATTAATAAAGAGACTAATGTTATTAAAAGAGCGATATTATTATTACTAAACCATTGTTATCATAAGAAAACAACGTACAGATAAACAAACAGAGAGGGGTCAGGCGAAGAAGAGGCTAAGGTAAAAGGGCTGGGATCCAACACCTACTAATCTTCCAGCCGTCATCCCTTTCCCTTAGGCCATGGTCTAGTCTAGCCGTTAAGGGTCTTTTTAACCGTTGCCCGTTCATATAGCCGTTGAAGGACCTACATACACTATTTAACTGATCGCTCATAATTGTTCCTCAACTTGTCCTGACGATGAACCACACTAGATGGTTCGAAACGCGTTGACAAATGATTCTCTATGTGATTTTGCTGAAATCATTCTCACAATCAAAGTATGGATCACAGAAGTCTAAACTCTTTAATAAATTCTCACCTTTCTCAATTAATTGCTATTAATTAATCACTTTTCCTGAGATAGACTTATAAAATACATAATTATTGATCAATTAACTTAATTGAGCCATCTATAGGTGTTTTCTCCTTAAACCTTTTCTAGGTTTTGGATATCTTGTGTTTCTTAGCCTCTCTGACCAAAGTCAAGACTATGATACATGTTCAATGCTACAAAAGCTAACACTCCCTCTTATCGAGGAAGGTGTTTTCTTTATCTCATAACATCCTCCCATATGCTACTGATGTCTGATTACTGTGACAACCTACCACTTGCCACCAAGACATTGCATAGATCTGATTAATCTACCACTCTGAGATGAACCATCTTGCATTTTCACTATCATTGACACTGCACTGTACCATCCTATACTATTGCCAACACTGCTCTACAATGCAATTAATCTCATGTCTTTGTTGCTGCTGCAAGTACTGCAACTGAGAATTATGAATCAACTATGTCTCTGCTACTGGCTCTGCTACTATCTCCTGAGTATTTGACTATAACTTGTCTCTACACTATCTACTGAGTTTATTTGCGCCCTGACTGGTTTTACACCCCTCAATAACTGACTGCAACTAGTATCTGCAACTGTCTCTTAAGATATGAAAATGCCACTTACTACTCAATATTGCGGGTCCCTATAACAAGGGTAATGATCCATGACAAGAGTATACTGCAAATGTTGCTTCTCTTCTATGGACCCTGCCCAAATATCTACAACTTTGCGGTCTAGAGCTCAATGTCTCCCCACCTCTTAATTGAAGGTATAATTGCATACAAAAAAATTCATCCTCTAGTCTGGACGACAAATTATCGATCTCCACTGAAGAAACTGCCTAATCCCACTTCTCCTCCTTGTCCTTTTTCCTCTTGGGACACTGGGTAATGTAGTGACCAAATTCACCACATCTGAAGCACTTGATCTTCTACAAATATTTCTTTTTCTTTTCTCCTCTTAATGAGCCTCGTCCCTGACTAGGACCTTTATTTTCCTTTCCTTTTGATGTAAGGGCTACATTCTCTTCATCTTTCACACTCGTCGGTCCTTTTCTACAACTGCCACTGATGTTGTTGTACACCAAATCAAGCCTCATCTCTTCTTGTGTGAAATCAACCCACAAACGATCCCAACCTGGTATATTATCTTGTTTAATGATATTTTGGATGAAAGTCGCCCACTTTGGGGTGAAACCATTGAGAGCTAGCTCATGCTCTTGAGGTGCTTCATCAATTGCGGCAAGTTGATCTTGTACACTCTGAATTTTGGTGATATAGAGAGTGATTCTTTCACTCTTATATATCCCAAACATAGTTACTGATCAAATGAGAAGTATTACTTCAAAAACCCCAAAAAGCAGGGAAAAACAAGCTGAAAACGAAAAGTGTTGATCCTCGAATAACATTTTTTTTTATTATTTATTTATTTATTTTCTCGGAGTACATTTTCAACATTTTTTAAAAATGGCAGTAAGAACCAAATTTTTTTGTGCAAAAAAACCCTAAAAACAAAAAGTGTTGATGTTGGAATAACATCTTTTTTTCTTTTTTTTTTTTTTTTTTAAAGGGCAAATTTTCACAATTTTTTAATAATAATGTTAAAAATAAAATATCATGACTTTGAAAACTTTAAATTTCAAACGATTTTCAAGCATGCCATTAAAAACAAAATATCACGTGTTTGAAAATCCTTAAAATTCCAACGATTTTTAAGCATGACATTAAATTTAAAAGATCATGTATTTGAAAAACCTTAAAATTCCAATAATTTTCAGACATGGTGTTAAGAAAAATACTTATAACTGTTTTCAACCATAGCATTAAAGATAAAATATAACGACTTAGAAAAACATTAAAATCTTAACAAGTTTTCGACCATGGAATTAAAACCAAAGTTATGGCTACGAAACAATCTTAAGTTTTCAAAATATTTCAAGCATGACATTATGGAAAAAAAAAATTGACTAAAAAAACTTTAATAATGAACACTTGATGAAAGAGTTATTATACCAAGAGTATATTTTTTTTAATGCTAAATGTATTGTAATTTTAAAATCTTAGCCTAAGACAACTTGATACATTGCAAAAGAAATTAAAAATCCATAACAAATTGACATGCAGTGTAGGTGAACTCGACCCATTGTAATGAAAACTTAAAGACCAACCATGAAATTGACATATTTTGAGGGCAAACTCGATTTATTATAACAAAAAATTTAAAATCAACTATCAAATTGCACATAATAGGATCGGATTGCTAGACAAGCATCGACACAGATCTTGCAAATATATATATATATATATATATATATATATATATATATATATATATATATATATATATATATATATATATATATATATACAAAAAAAAACAATAAAAAAAAACATATAAATAAAAATATATTGGAAAAAAAAAAAACAATAAAAAAGCACAAATAAATTTAAAAAATAATAACAAATAATCAAACATAAAAAACATGACAAAAAACCAAATTAAAAAAATATATAGAAAATTCAAAATAAAAAATATAGAATAAAAAAATAAATCAAAATTAACTTGTAAAATCAAAAAATTTAAACAAAAATAAAATAAAAATAAATAAATAATGGTGAAAATATAAAAAATCAAAATTAACTTGTAAAATTAACAAATTTAAACAAAAAAAAAAAAAAAAAAAACAAACAAAAAAAATAAAAAAAAAAAATGAAAAAAGGGGAAATATTTCAAAAATAGACATAATTTAAGAAATAACAAGTTAAGGATGATGTTAGAGATGAGCTCTGGAGAACGGTGATCATGGCGGTCACATAAACCCTAGGAATCTGTCTCGCTAATCCCTGATACTATGGAAGGCACCTGACCTGGTCCATGGTTCACGGGTATACTGACTCGCGCGGGCCCATCGCAGGTACAAACAACTGACCCATTCAGGCATACTTGGTATCTGGGTTTCTACAAGGGTTTACTACCTTCTCAGCCGTTTTTCCGCGCATCGATTTTCCTACTGCACTCGTTGTCGGTCCCCTGGTCGGTGGTCAGGGCAAGCTATTTTGTCAGGTTGCTATGGTGGAGGAGGATCTTGTGGACTACGAGGAGGACCCCATGCCAGATCAGGATATTTGGGCATACAATAATCGACCGGCCATGGATCCTTGGGGCAAAGAGCAGGCGAGCTCGACAATTGTTGTCCATACACCGCTCCACCCGCCGCGCTCTGGGAAAAAGCACCATCCGGATGTCAACTTGGCGGACCTTCCGGCCCTAGAATGCCCTCCTCTTTCGCCTGCCACGCTTCATTTGCTGGGCTCCTGCCTGCAGTCATCTCCATCCTTCGACTCTCCTCTACCGCCCCCCGCACAGCAAACCCTACTCTCGCCCACGCCACCCACACTGCCCTCAAACCCTTCTTCCATCTCCCTAGCTCCGGTTGGGCCCCCTGATCCGCAATGCCCCACTCGTTCCACCTTTCATCCCGGATCCTGCAGTTTGAACCCCCGCTCCCCCATCCGTTCGGGATGTTTCAGCTCCCCGCTTCTTCCTGCTCGTCCAGTTGGGTCTGCTCAGCATAGCACATCAGACCCATGCCGCAAGCTACTCAAGGATTACCCCATCGGCAGGCGTTCAGAAAAGCTGAAAAAAGGAAGGTGCCTAAGGGCTATCGACTCTGATATCAATCTGACGTTCAGGGAGGACGTACAAATGGCGGATGCTATTGATACTGCGTGAAAGGTACTGGTTGGCCGGGTACGTGGCTGAACATACTCTGTGGAACGATTAAGGCAATGGACAGAGGAGATTTGGGGAACTTTGCTAAAGGAATTATCGGCAATCAGGGTATTAGCAAGGGGATGGCTTGCTCTGCACTTCCATAGAGCGGAATACACACAATGGATCCTATCCCAATTCTGGCATATCGAGTTTGCGCCTGTACTGCTGAAACGATGGGATCCCCTTTTTGATCGGGAGCAAGAACAGATGGGTGTTGGGCCTATATGGGTCAGACTGCCGGGATTGCCCATGCAATTCTGGACTCCTCAAGTGTTTAAGCGCATAGGAGACGCACTGGGCACCTATCTCGAACACGACAAATCCTATGAGCAAACTGGAATTATGACCATGGCTCGAATTCTTGTTCATCTTGACACAAGGGCTGGGCTGGAGGAAAAAATCACACTGCATCGCAGACATTTTTCGCGCAAACAGCTGCTGGACTATGAAGGAGTCCCTTTCCGATGTAGAAGATGCCACAAAGTGGGCCATCTGTATAAGGACTGCCCTCTCCTCACTGGGGTGACTTCGGAAAATACTAAAGGAACAAAACAACAACCATCTGTTGAGCAGAATAAAGGCGACAATAAACAAGGATATGGTGACTTGATTCATAGCGAGACCCCAACGGTTGCGGAGCATGGAGACTCTAAGAAGACTAATAGTGGAAAGAAGGTTGCGACTACTCCAACACCACCACGTACCCATTCCAAGATGGCGGAGGAAGCATCATCTGCCCTGGGTAATGAATCTCATCCCATGACCTCTGCAATATTTTCAGAAGTTATGTTTTCTGTTTTGCACTCCTCATTACAGCCATTATCTGCTGATCCGGGCCCCATCCCCTCTATTCCATGCCCCATTGCTCCCCCACCTCCCACCTTCTCCACCACACCCTCCTCTCATAGGATGGCATCCGCTCACACCAACCCCTCTTCCTCCTTTACTGGCTCTGGATCGCACCCATACCACCTTCGCCCCCGGGTCCGAACTAAACTACTGGGTCTGGGACATTCCCCTGGACGGGCCTCCAACCATAAACCATCAAGGGGCCATCCTTCAAAGATCAAATCGGCCATCCAGAATGCTGTGGCAGATGTTGCACTTGGCCGACAATGCACTATAGAGCGGGCGCTTAGAGCAATTGAGCCCATTGCCAATGGTTCCCCATGATTTGGCTCTCCTACAACTGCAGGGGATTAGCCAACCCCAAAAAGCGTTTGGCTCTGAAAAGGGTGACTCAAGAGACCAGATGTGATATCCTCTTCTTACAGGAGACTCTTTGCTCCTCGGATATCTCTGTGAGAACTCTTCAATCCATTCTTCCGGGATGGACTTTTCATGGAATGGACGCAAACGGTCGATCCGGTGGCCTTGCTATTGGCATCAACCCCAGATCGGTCAAGATCAATTCTACCTGGGGCGGTTGGGGTTTTATGGGTATGGACATTTTCGTGGGGGAGCTCGGGATATCTATTAACATTATTAATATATATGGCCCGAATCAGAACAGACTGGCCTTCTGGCACAATCTCTTAGAAAGTAATCTTATCACAAATTCCACCATCTTGGGCGGTGATTTTAACTTCTCTTTGGGAGTGGGGGAATCCTGGGGACATCATGCTCAACTAGATCCTATCTCAGAGCAGATGAGTATGTTATTAGACTCTCACAAGCTTGTTGATATACCCATGAACAAGAAAGTCCCCACTTGGCATAATAGGAGAACGGGGAATGCAGCCTTGGGAAGGAGATTGGATAGATTCCTGATTCATGAAGACCTGATACAAAAAATTCCCCTGTACAGACAATGGGTTGGCTCGGGTGGTTTATCTGATCATCTACCCATCCTACTACAAGTCAGTGGAGCTACTAAGAAACCCGCTCCCCTTTCAAATTCTTTGCTGGACATTTGCAAGACCCTGATTTTATCAATATGGTCACGGACTTCTGGAGATCACAACCCCCTCTGAGGGCACAGAGAAAGGCGGCTGATTTTTGTGATAGACTCAAAGTTCTCAAGAAAATGACGGAGGATTGGGCTAAGAGGAAGCGAATGAGAGATGACCAGCTACTATTGGACACAGAGGCACAGATTGCTCAGTTTATGGATGAAAGGGGGACTGGCTTCCTATCGGAGGAAACAAAATCTCTACTGAACAATTTGGAAAAGCAAAAATCAAATTGTTACAAGACAAGGAAGAACAGTGGAGGTTAAAAAGTAGAGCCATTTGGCTGAAAGCGGGTGATTGCAATACCAAATTCTTTCACAATCTTGCAAACGGCAGAAAGGCCTCCAATACTATTTGGCAGTTGCCTAGTGAACCGGATGGATGGGCTTCAACATTCCAACAACTCGCCAGATTGGGTATATCACACTTCAAAAGGCAATTCACTGCCCCGCCTGCCATTAATCTTCCTGATATTATCAACCTGGCTGGACACTTTCCAAGATTTGTTGAACAGGAGGATTTTGAGGACCTAATTCAACCGGTCACAATGGAGGAACTGGAAGGAACACTAAAGTGGTTCAAAAAAGATAAGAGCCCGGGTCCGGATGGGTGGCCAGTGGAGTTCTATCTGGCCTTTTTTGAACTGTTGGGGGAGGACCTGCTGGCTGTTATAGAGGAGAGCAGGATTACCGGGCACATTCACCCTCCTATGAACTTCACCTACATTGCCTTGATCCCTAAGTCGGACTCCCCATCATCCTTCAATGACTTCCGACCTATTTCACTCTGCAACTGCCTATACAAAATTATATCCAAGATCATTGCTAACCGTATCAAGCCCATCCTATCTACCCACATCTCACAGGAGCAATTCGCCTTCCTCCATCACCGCCACATTCAAGAGGCCATTGGCACTACCCAGGAAGCTCTACACTCCATCAAGCTCAAAAACCTCAAGGGCATCTCCCTCAAGATCGATTTAGCAAAGGCCTTTGACAAAGTAAATTGGCTCTACCTGAAGATGATCCTCACCCATTTGGGCTTCCCCCCAGTCCTCATAGCCTGGATTATGGGATGTATCTCTTCCGTCTCCTTTGCTATCCTCATCAATGGCTCGGCCTCACCATCCTTCAATATCGACAGAGGGATCAGACAAGGATGTCCGTTATCCCCACTCCTTTTCCTGCTTGTAATGGAAGGCTTGAGCAGACTTATCTTATCCGCCAAAAGGAGTGGGAGTATGAGTGGTCTCAAAATTATGGAGCATTTCTCTCTAACTCATCTACTTTTTGTTGATGATATTCTGATATTCATAAATGGGAGTGTCCGGGACACCACCTCGCTCAATGAGATCCTACAGCTTTTCTGCAATGCTACAGGAATGGAGATAAATAGGGGAAAATCCTCTATATCCCTCTCGGGTTGCACTTATCAGGAAACTCAGCTCGCAACCCAGAATTTCTCCTTCCAAGAAACAAATCTGTTGGAGGGTATCAAATACCTGGGATTCAGACTTAAACCAGATGGATACAAGATTGAGAACTGGACCTGGCTCATCACTAAAATAGAAAAGAGAATCAATTGCTGGCATCATAGGCTCCTTTCTAAAGCGGGCAGGCTTACTCTTATAAAAACGGTCCTTGAAGCCACCCCGGTTTACTGGATGTCTCTTGCCTGGATTCCCAGAGGAATACTTCACAGAATTCAACAAATTTGCAATAGATTCCTCTGGAATGGCAACAAGAAGGGAAAGATCTTTGCCTGGGTCAAATGGTCCAAGATAGCTACTCCCAAGAAGTGGGGGGGATGGGGACTAAAATTACTCCCGGCTTTTGCACAAGCTTTGGCTGCAAAACAAGGATGGCTATTAATAAAACAGAACAGTCTATGGGCGGATGTCATCCATCACAAGTATATATGGCCACTGACCATCACTGACTGGATCCGTCGGCTAAATTGGAATAGACATGGCATCTCTGGGATATGGAGAGCCATTTTGAATGCCATGCCTATTATCAGAGATAGCCTTTTATGGAGAATTGGAAATGGCACTTCGGTCCGTATTGGTATTGACCCTTGGCCGGGATCCGGGAACGCCCACAGTTTACCAGAAGAGTTGGTCCTCTACCTAAATAACAGAGGAATTAAATTCCTCTCACAGATAGGCGACCAGCAGAATTCCACAATATATACTCAGGCCTGGTTAAATGAACAACATTGGAACTTACCTATTGAGTGGATTGAAGACTGGAAGCGATATATTCAGGCCTTAACCGAGTCCCATATTAGATTAAGGGCAGATGAGGATGAACTCATATGGGCGCTAGCAAAAACTGGTCAATATTCGCCGAAGTTGGGATATATCAATATTATAGATGACAAAAAACCAGACATACACAAAAGCTGGTGGGTCTCACTATGGAAACTGAATGCCCCTCCAAGAACCAGGCTGCTGATGTGGAACATATTGGAGAACAAAGTCCCCACTGGAACTAATCTAAAGAAAAGAGCCTTCTCAGGACCATCCCGATGTGTAATGTGCTTGCAAGCAGAAGAATCAACCCTACACCTATTCCTCTCTTGTCCGACCACCAGGACTATCTGGGCGCAGGTCATACAGTCATTAAATATGAATGTGGACTGGCAGGGGGTCGACATCAACTCTGCGTGGGAACAGTGGTGGATCTCGGTAGCGGCGGAAAAGCCTCGGAACCTACCCCTCTTGGTTTCCTGGTATGTATGGATCAGGAGAAACGCTATCATATTTGAGAACTGTACTATGAACTGGAACCTCCTTCCCCCTATCATCTGTGCGGCATACGCAGAATTACCAAATGAGATCAGTCAGAAACAACCCAGGAACATCATACAGGAGCAAATAAATAAAGACTTGCCGTGGGCATACTTTGATGGGGCTGCCCAACAGCAAGGATGTGGTGGCGGCATCCTCCTGCATCTATCCGACTCGCATTACTACCAGATTAGTATGGGGCTTGGACCCGGATCAAACAATCATGCAGAACTGATAACTTTGCGTCACCTTATATACTTTTCCATGTTAAAAAACTGCCATCAACTTCAAATTTTTGGTGATTCAAAGACCGTGATTGATTGGTGTAACCACAAGACTGTTTGTCATGCATATACATTGAAACATATCTTGGAAGAAATTGTTTTTTTCAAAACATTCTTTGACCAGATATCTGTTTCTCATATCTACAGGGAAAGAAATGCAACTGCTGACCGGCTTTCGAAAGAAGCGGCGAATCGTCCTCTAGGCGAGTGGATGATCGAGGAATTCACACCTGCAGGGACATTCAGATACTTCCACAGGCCATATATAGATGGGCCACTCCAGTGAGGCAATGGCCTCAATATCAGCATTTTGATGAACTCTATATTTTGTTTATACATTGTATATATCTCAGTATGTTAGTATGAATTCATATGTACAGGCGCACCCCTACACCATGATGGTCACAACACCTATTATTGTATCCCTATGGGAACTTTTCTGCTTCATTGTTTTTGAACAGTGGCGATCTGTCACAATACAACATATGCCTTCGGGCATCAACAACATGTAATTTCTCATTAATAGAAATTATGAATTTTCTTTCTCCGAAAAAAAAAAAAAAAGGTTAAGGATTAATGAAAAAAATGAAAAACATTTTTTTTAGTTAAAAAAATAAAATAAAATAAAAACAAATAAAAAATGAAAGAAAAAAATAAGAAAAAATAAAAAACTAGAAAATAAAATAAAACATGAAAATTAAAAAATTTAAATTAAAAAAATAAATATCCCCACCCACCCCGAGGCCCAATCGGCCAAGATGGCAAGGGGCTAATTCATGACAAAAAAAAAGAAACCAAAAAAATGTAAAAAAAAATAAAAAATATCAAAAAAAAAAGAAAGAAAATATTTCAAAAATTATTTAAGGGAGAAAAATCTAAATCATTTTTTTTAAGTTAAAAAAAAAAACCTCATAATAAAAAAAATATAAAATAATTAAAAAAAAAAAAAAAAAAAAAAAAAAAATATATATATATATATATATATATATATATATATATATATATATATATATAATTAAAATTAAATAAATTAAAAAAATGAAAAAATATTAAGAAATAAAAAAAAATAAAAAATCACAGTCCACTTGACATGCCCTGCAACCCCAGCCCTACCCCCCCGCCCACCCAGCCACCTAACCAGCCCGGGGTGGTGAGGGACCGATTCCGGGAATCGACCCTTAGCCACCCCGTACTAGTTGGCCCACAGGGTGGGCGGGGATAATCGACCCCTCACCACCGAGGGTCGACTGGGTCGCGGGGTGGGCAGGGAGGGAGGGTGTGGTGAGGAGGGTTGGGAGGGGTGGATGGGGATGTGTGGGAGGGAGGGTAGGGGTTGCATGTGCCAGGTGAGCTAGGTGGGGAGAGGGTGCAACTGAGAGGTGAGAGGGCATGGAAGGAGGAGTGGGAGGGAGGGAGAGGCGGCGTGAGTGGTGAGGGGTGGAACGAAGGGATGGGTTGGGTGGGGTGTGACAGAGGGAGGGGTAGGGCGAGCGGGAAGGTGTGGGAGGCAGAGGTGGGCTAGATGGAAAGGGAGGATGGGGATTTTTTTTTAAATTTTATTTTTGTAATTTTTAATATTTTAATTTTTAAATTTTTTTAATTAATTAATTAATTAATAATAATAATAATAATTATTATTATTATTATTTTGGTAATTATTTAATTTTTTTTATGAGGTCTTTATTTATTTATATTTTTAACCTAAAAAAATAGTTTTAGAATTTTTTTTTGTTTTGGTTTAATTTTTTTTTCTTTAGATTATGGGAGGGAGGGTACGAGTCGCGTGTGCTGGGTGGGCTAGGTGGGCAGAGGGTGGGGTTGGGAGGGTGAGAGGGCATGGAAGGAGGAGTGGGAGGGAGGAAGAGGTGGGATGAGTGGGGAGGGGTGAAACGGAGGGATGGGTTGGGTAGGGTGTGATGGAGGGAGGGGTAGGGTGAGCGAGGAGGTGTTGGAGGCAGAGGTCGGCTAGATGGGGAGGAAGGACGAGGATTTTTTTTTTTTTTATTTTTTTGTAATTTTTAATATTTTAATTTTAATTTTTTTTAATTAATTAATTATTAATTATTTTTTTTTTTTTTGTTGGTAATATATATATTTTTTAATGAGGTCTTTATTTATTTATATTTTTAACCTAGAAAAATAGTTTTAGAATTTTTTTTTTCTTTAAGTTGTATATATATATATTTTTCTTTAGATTATATTTTTTTTGAAAAAAAAAATCATTTTTTTATATTTATATTTTATTTATTTATTGTTAATTTTTTATTTTTACAAGTTAATTTTGGTTTTTTTTTTTACAATTTTATAGTTTTTTTGTTATATATATATATATATATATGATTTTTCTTTTGTCATGTTTTTTTATTTTTATTTTATGTTTTATTACCAACATTTAAAAAAAAATTCACACTTATACATTAGAAAATTTAAAGTGTACAAAATAAAACCTCTAAAGAAAAAGGGTTGATGCTCATCAACACTTTTAAAATTAAGATGAAAGTCACTAGCAAAAAAAAATTGTTCATACTTGATACATAAAAAAAAATTAAATGTAAAAAATAAACCTTCTAAAAAAATGTGGTTACGCTCCATCAACACTTTTCAAAAGCAGCATGAAAATCACTAACATTTTAAAAAAATATTCATACTTGATACATCAAAAAATTTGAAGTGCAAAAAATATGCTTAAAAAAAGTGTATTCTGAATCACCATTTTTCAAAATCGAGTGATTTTTTGCTACTTTAAAGAAACAAGTACTAGGTAATTTTCTCGTTTGATCAGTAACTATGTTCCCAGTGGTCCTCAACTTCTCCTTCGAGAACATTTTCCGGTTCTCTGAAGGACTATAGAAAAGCGTGGCAACTACATCCCACATTTATTTGGCCATATTCTTGGCCGCTAAGTGTGAGACTATATGATCCCAAATGCCATCAAGGATCAACTACTTTGCCTTGGCCATCTCCTTATTGTAATTCTATAACTACTACTGATCTATAGGTATGGCTACAACATCTTTTGCACATGTCTTCAAACCATGTTCAACTAACAAGAAATGCATTATGTCTTTCGAGATACAATAATTTGAGGCTCCATCTAGCCTGTCTTGATCTTGAAGTCCCACTAAGGCCATTTCTGCAAAACTCAAAATTGGGAAAATAAGCAAGAATATCCTCCTTTTCATGCTCAGCTGCCTAGTTTGCAACTCACACTCCTTCCTGGAATGCGTAGTTCTTCTTGATGCTACTACTTTTTGCTACTGGAAATCACGAATTTCCTTTAGAAACTAGATCTGGAAATCCTTTGACAAATTCTTCTATTTGTTCTTTACTCTTTCACCCAACTCTAATTTTCTACTGTTGGTTTAGTTGCAAACCAACTATTCCCAAATCTTCTCAACAAACTCACTGATATACTCATTAGAATTGCTTCTTGGCAACACCACTACCTGCTGGAACTACTTCTAGGCTATTCAAACCTTTTATGCCACCTGCAACTAAAAAATCGAATCCTTTCCTAGCAATTCACACTACTTGGATGGACCTCTGCACAGACCTAGAAGAAATTTGCTCAGACTCCCTTTGAACTACAAAATTTCTCCCTCTTCACTACTAATCCACTGAGTTGCCAAACTCGCTATGATACCATGCAAAATTTCCTCAAATTGCAGTAACTGGAAATTTATTCTCCTAACTGATTAATTATGTTGTTTATTTTCTATGACAAACAACGAATAAATAACATTGCAATTTTTCACAAATATAATATGCTATCGAAAGTAAAAACGTAACTAAGAAATATAGAGCACACACACAAAAAAATATCATTATTATTTTTTGACAAACGTCCCCGGAAAAACCCAATGTGGGAAAAATAATGCATCAAATGAGGGTTTTATTAACGTAGCAGTAAAATTCTGAGTATAATCTGGATGCCAAATTGGCTACCCTCAGCAAATAATTTAGCCAAAATTATTAAGGGAAAATTTCGCTTCTCCTCAAGGAATCCTGACACAACCTTCCTTAGAAAACTAGCCCTCCAAGTACCCTTGCACATTCCTCTGCGTAGTGCTTCACATACCCTCACACACACAACCCTGAATTGCCTTTGATCAAGTTTTTGTGTCTGTTTCTACCTCTAGGAGTGATTCTTTGGCCTTATGGAAAATTATCCCAACCTTTGACAATCAAATCAACCTCCTCCTCAACAAAATTGAACTACCTCACTGAAGTTGCATGCATAGTCCTTTCACAACCTCTAGTGGAATAACTTGGCCTCTTGTTGCTGCCTCTCCAAAACTGGAAATTCCTTTGAAATTGACTTATGTTTCTCCCTCTATATTTTCATCCCCTTTGGCTCAAAATTATCTCTCTTGCTCAATATCTACAACTAGGTAGCTTGATTTACCAAGGAAATCGAACTCTCAACTGTATTCTCCATCAAACCATCGAGTTGCTCTTATAATTTCTTTTTGGTGAACCAATGACCATTATTAGATCCCCATAAATAGCTAAGATAATCTCAAACTTGATCCATGTGAGTTTATGGAGATTTCTCACCTCTCTCAATTAATTATTATTAATTAATCACTTTTCCTAAGTTAGACTTAGGAAATATTTAATTATTGATCAATTAACTTAATTGAGCCATCTCTAGGTGTTTTCTCCTAAAACCTTTTCTAGGTTTTGGAGATCTTGTGTTTCTTAGCTTCTATGGCCAAAGTCGAGACTAGAGCACCCATATGATGCTACAAAAAATAATAATAGACAATAAAATATATCTTAGATGAGGTCTTCTTCAATGCTTTTCCCTTTACCAAATATTTCCAAGAGTTATCCAATGTCTCGTTTTTCACTAAAGCTTTGATACCATGTTGAGTTTTTTAAGTGGAATAGATATAAGCACAATATTTTTGAAATACTGATAATTACTTCAAATGATATAAATTTTCTTTTAACAATTCCAGTTTACCACTAAGAAATTACACTTCAAATATTCAACCATAAAACTATAAGGACAATAGAGATCACAATGTAATAAGAGAACATAAGATTTACCTTGGGAAAACCCACTTGGGGGAAAAACCAACAACCTTTTCCTTAGAGAAATTCTTCAGTTCAACAAGAGATACATCTAATGCATCTAGTCAACTATGACATCCAACAAGATATGGTCAAACTTGGTCAAGCAACCCTCAAGTCAAGTCAAGTAAAAATTTTGCAATTCAAACTTTGGCCCTCTCAAATCTTCCCATAATTTCAGCCTTCCTAGAATATGTTGCCTGAAAACTGCCTAGAATTTTGGCATGTGTAGAAAATACCTAGAATTTCGGCCTGTCCAGAATATGCTTCCCATAAACTATCTAGAAACACACATGTGAGGTAGGATAGAGAGAGATGTGAGTTAGAGAGAGAAAGATGATCTTCATCCTTCTCTTTGTCCTTCTTGTACTTCACTTAAATGCCCATAAACTGTTATTCTTTCATTCTTTTGTGAGGTCAAATGGTGCATTTGTGGAGGAGGATGAATGCATTATATAGAGTCTTCTTATCCAGAATGGGTGTGTCTTTTCACCAAGCCACCTTGAATTGAGGGAGGGCCGACTTGACTAGTTTGGAGACAAAAATTCAAATTTCAAATTTCAAAATTTTCTCTTTTAAATTGAACATGAAGAACACATTTTATATAAATTATTTCAAGGGCTAAATAATCAAAATGACATGACGAACACGTCTTGCAAATTATTTATACATTAGAAGGGCTAAAATATAAACTATGAAGATCGACCATCACTACAGAATTCAACATATGATTATTGCTTGACTTGATTACAAATAAATAAATTTCTCATAGAGAGAAGTAATGTGCACTAAGTGTGGTTCCAAGTGCATGCACAACTAGTAGAAAAGAAATTATTTCTTTATTCTAGTTAATTGGACCAAAAATGTAGTTACAACTTCTAAAATGGTATTAGGGTCAATAATAATGTTGACCAAAGATAAATTGGGGTCTAATAAAGTGAGGGCTAAAGATATAACTCACTCATACAATTACTAACTTAAGTGATGAAGAAAAATTCCAAAAGTAAGAATAAAAGTCAAAGGATAAGGTTCGTAGATTTAATGGATGAGTAGATAGGGTTATGGATAAGGTTGTCCCCCAAAATAGGAAGTGATTGTTCATTTGTTGATAGGGTCCCTAGACAATAGAAAGTGCACATTACTAGAGATGAAAAGTCCACACCACTATCCAATTAATGGCAAATTACTGCCACATGTAATCTTACATGCCACTCCTTGCTAAAAATAGACATATTATATATATTAAGTGCTACAAATAGAAAGTGGCCCTAAAGGATAGGAAATGTAGTGTAGGTAAGGGTAGGTTATGTGCATATACTTGAACAATTGAAACCATGCATTGGGAAAAACTATCCTGAAAGTCACTCTCATAGGCATTAGAGAAAAACTCTATAGACAAGATATTACCACCAAGGCTAGTTTACTTTTGATTCAAAACATGAGTTTCAGAATGGTCAATAAGATGGTATCAAGTTTAAAATAATAAAATTATTTTAATATATTTGATTCATTTATACTCTTTCTATGCTATTTTGAAGTAAATAAAAGGGGTTTCAAAATGAACAATGAGATGGTAAGAAGTTTACCAAATCAAAATTGTTTTATCATATTCAACTTTTTTCTTCTCTTTTTTTGCTATTTTGAAGTTAATAAAAAACATGTGGTTACCTTGTTTGGCTTGTTGATATAAAGTTCTAAGCAATGTCACTAGAGTGGGTGAGTTTATTTGAATTCTCAAATTTGATTGACCTTGTTAAAGAAAATGCATCAAGCCAAAAGGATTTAGAGTCCAATTTGGATTTGAGTTACACTCAAGTGTTTGTCTCAAACATGGGAGTTACACTTGGGAGTTTGACTTAGATGCAAGATTTATGCTTGGGAGTCATAATTAGGCATTTGAAATGGACTTTGCAGTTTGAATTAGATGCAAGACTCATTCTTGGGATTGGGAATTGACATGGAATTGCAAGTATGAATTGCACCAGGGAATATAACTTGGATTGTGAGTCACACACATGTATTTTTTCATATTTTTTTCCCCTAATAAATTCAGGATTCATTGAGTTTTTCTCAATTCCTATCTAAACACTAACTCTTTGGCCTCAACATGTTGAGTTTGGTAACTTTTATTTAAAGAATAAAATAGTTGTAAAATATGCTTTTGTATTTATTTTGAACATGCAAAAGTGATATACATTGTGAGCCTTGAACTTGTATCTTATTCACTAAAATCCTTTCCCCTTTCACTGCACCTAGACATTGTTTTACAAAAACACAAATATTGAAATGGTATTATCAACACATATTAGAAAGCCCTTATATTCATATGAATATAATAATTGAGCTAAACACTGATGGTTCTTATGTCATATCTATTTATGTTGTTTCTTATTAGGGAAATGAAGAGGGCATGTTTATTAAGAAATATTTTAAGACTTCCTAGCATGGATTCAAATGTTAAGAATGTCTTTTGCCTTTTCTCTACATCATGGATGTTAGGATATTCAGACATTTACTAGTTAGTTAAGATCACTTTGATTTAATGTGTTTTTATTTAAAAGTGTTTTTCTTTAGTATACATATGCAATTATGTAATTTGATAGTCATAATATGTTTTAGACATAGAGCGATCCAATGACTCATATTATCTTTGATACTAACAACTATTGATACATGGCTTAATAATTGATTGTTCTTTGGTCTTCATTTAAAGAGCTTGGAGGGTCATTTGCTGATGGTCAATTGTGAGAAACTCTCTTATGCACATTTTTTTTCATTAATAAATTATCTCAGGTGGACCCATTGGTTGTGGCCTAGGCTTCTAGTGGGAGTGAAAGCAGTAGTGGGAGTGGATAGTGAAAATTTTCAGAAGCTTCTGGGTTGGAACAAATCAAAACAAATTATATATATATATATATATATATATATATATATATATATATATATATATATATATATATATATATATATGTGTATGTGTATGTGTGTGTCAGCAAAAGCATGTAGAATGATGAATTAGTTATAAAAAAGCATTAGCATCCATCACCACATTTGCCAACTTATACTTTCCACGTGGTGAATTTGTCACCTTTTCTACCCTTTTCAAAAGGGGGATAACTTTCACATCTGGAATTCATTTTCAGTGTCATTTTTATTTTTCTAAATATCCTATTTTTTTGAGAGCTTGAAATCTAGATAGCTAATTTTAGATTTTGAATCCAAATTACCCACATATTTTAATATGAATATCCAAGTGATATTTTGTTTACTAACACCAACTACTTATCATGAAAATCCCATATGGAGATTTAATAAGAGGTAAAGGATTGTATTGGATTATCTTTGGGAAAGAAAAATCCCCCATTGATGTTGAAAACAAATTAAAATGGGATGATAAGAATAATGAAGCATGTGGATTAATGATAATGTCCATTTTTCTTGATTTAAAGTTTCATATTCAAGGAATTAATGACCCACATGAAGCTTGAAAAAAGATAATAAAGTATTTGGAAAATACAATGTCATTCAAGCCCATCAAATTATCAAATAATGTCTTTAAGTCCTAATGATTTCCTTTATATTGAAATTTATTTGTCTAAGTTCAAATAGTTAGAATTTTACTTAAAGATTGTAAAATTGACATGAAGGATGAATGATGCATATATGTTATTCGCTAAGTTTAGAATTGCATATTCTATGTTTGAATATACCTTTTGTTTTATCAGATAAACTATAGGGTCTTCATATCAAGATCCCACTCCTAAATTCTTTTGTGATCATTTGATTAGAGAGTAAGACACGATATTGCATTTTGAAGTGATCAACACTGATGCAACATCCACAAATCCTTATTGGTCCAAAAAAAATATGAAACCAAGCGTACAAAGAAAAACAATCTTCACAACAACAAGAAAAATAAGGGCCTCAACCCCTCTCAACCAACTTCTACTCCCAATTGTGACAAGGGACCAAAATAAAAATGTTATAAGACTAAGAAGCATTACAATTGTTGTGAGTGAATGGTCATCTAAAGTATAAATGTTTTAAAAATATGTAGGGATTAGAAGCATCAATGAAGAAGCACAACATCAATCTTAGTTCTTCTTCTTCTTCTTCTTCTAACACTTCTTCTCATGGACATGCACTTTTTGCTTCTAGTTTTTCCTTCAATTAAACATCCACTTCTTCTTTTTATCAATGGATCATTGGTTCTAAAGCAAATTATCATATGGCTAAGGATAATACCATTTTTTCCACTCTTAATGATTATAATACCATACAAATATTTTTTGGTGATGGTGTATCTATTAGCATTGTAGGGTTTGAAAAACTTAGGTTAATAATGGCCATTTCAATGATGTATTATGTGTTCCAAGTATTTCTTGTAATCTTCTATTGATATATCAAATCACTCATTTAGGTGAAGGTAAAAAAATAAGTCTTTCACCACACCAAGTGTAATTAAGGATTTAAAGGATCCCAAGCATGTCCTTGCCACTGGAATTGTTAATGATATTATCAAGTTATACAAACTTGACAAATTTGAGTCATATTTTCCATCTGTTTTATTGTTCATGACAATGACTTGAGTAAACTTTGACATAACTAGTTTGGTTATACAAACTATTTCTTATTGCATCAACTATGTAATCAAAATATGGTGACTGGTTGTCTTCTTATTTCTTCAAAGATGACTAGTGTTTGTGTCAACTATATTCTTGGCACTCATCATTGCTACAATTTTGACAAACATGCCTCTTGGCATGCCTTGATTGTTTTGCAACTTGTCATAGTGGTTTGTGTGGTCAATGTTCTCCTTTATCTAGTTATAATTACTTCATAACTTTCATTGATGAATTCTACAGATGCACTTGTATTTACTTCTTAAAACTTAAAAATGAAGTTTTTAACTTGTTCTTTGCTTATGAGGAACTTGTAGAAAAATTATTTGGACACCAACTACAAAGGTTAAGAATAGATGATGCAGGTGAATATGTTAACAATAAATTCACAACTTATTGTACTACACAAGGCCTTCAATTTCAACATAATGTTCCATATACACCATTGTAAATGGTATTCCCGAGATACGTAATTGAAATTTAAAGGAAATGGGCAATTGTATAATCTGATCTAAGTTATTAAGTTTTCATAACTGGGTGGAAGCAACTAATTATGAAAATTACATAGAAAATAACACTCTCACAAAGGATTTAAAAATATACATAATTGGAAGAAGCATGGACTAAAATTAATCCAAATGTATGTCACTTTCTTGTATTTGGTAGTGAAGCATGGGTTGACATTCATGTTGATAAAAGGAAAACCTTATAACCTAAAAGTGAGAATTGCATTTTTGTTGAATATTTTAAAGATGCCAAAATTTATAGACTTCTTCAACCTCTTTCCAATGAAGTAGTTAAATCTCTTGGCCTACTAGTATAATTCAACTTGAAATCTATCTTTTCCTTGTTAATAATCTTTGGTGTATGCACCATTTTCTAATCCTATTCTAGTCTCTTCTTCAGATGATGAAAATGAGGATGGAATTCCACCTTCACCTGCTTTCCTTCCTCTAGATGAGTCCATTGGTCATGAGACAACACCAACACTACAAATTCCCAGATGGGTTTGTTCAATATGAGAAATATCTAGTTATCCTCCATATCAAACAACGAGCATCCTCTCTTTTGAATAAAGTTTTAGATACTCATAATAAAAAAAAATTTGCAAAAGATTTCAACCATTTGGATTGGGACACGACAATTAATGAATAATATTGTTCCTTAATGGTGAATGATATTTGAGATTTTGTACCTCTTCTAAAAGGAAGAAAACTTTTTAGATGTAAATCGGTGCATAGAACTAAGTATGCATCAAATGGAATTGATGAAAAACGTAAGGCACAATTTGTTGGCAAGGAAAACTATTTAGATGAAGGTATTGAATGTAATGAAACTTTTTTCCATGTATCCAAAATGAATTCCATCTGCTTTGTTCTAGATTTATTGTCTCACATAGATGGGAGGTCCATTAAATTGATGTTAAATCTGCCTTCATGCATGGGGATCTACAAGAAGAAATCTACATGGGACAACCTCTTGGCTATGTTTAGAATGATTCCAACCTTGTTTGCCACTTTAAGAAATCTCTTTATGGTCTTAAGCTTGGAATGCTAAAATGGATATATTTCTTATTGACACCAACTTTTCTAGATATTACTTAGAATTTAATGTTGACACCAATAAAGTAGGAAGCATTTCATAATAATTGTTCTTTATGTTTTTAACATTATTATCATTGGTAGTGACCCTAAAGTTTTAACCAAAGTGAAATATAGCCTTAAGAATAAATTAGAAATAACATACATAGTTTATTTTCCATTTTTACTTAGCCTCCAAGTATTACAAACCAAGGAAGGACTTTCTTTCTAACTTTTACATGGAAGATTGTAAACCAACCATTTATCCCTTCTAGTTTGGAGTCAAACTTGCTGCCATCTTCTCTGTGATGGAAAAGTAACTATGTTCAGTCTTCATATTATTTTCTATTTTTATGTAAATAAAGAAGAAATAATTATTATTATTTCTTAAGCATGGGTTTCATGATTCTTTTGATTGGTCAACTAGGTTAAGCATGTTCTTCATGCTTCTAGGGATTATCATAATTTGAGAGAGTCAATATGTATTGTATAAGACCCATTTGGGTATATTGTAAAATAATTTATTTGAGTCTAAAAAGTCATGAAATCTTCCAAGCATCAAGTTAGCCTAGGTCAAGTACAAGTCTATCTTATCATGCTAAAGTAGGCTTGTCCAAAAGTGTATATATAGCAAGAAGAAATCAACTCATTAAATGCACTTGAAGTACTAGATATGAAGTTCAATGAAGAATAATTCAAAAGAGAAAGAGTCAATAAAAGTTTCAAAGCAAGGAAAATAAGACATGGATATGAATCTTCTCTGATCACACGTGCAAGAGATTAGAGTTTTCTAAACAAGTTATGGGTTTTTCCCTAGCGTGGAGCCTATATCTTGTGTCTATTGTCTCTTGTAATATTCATGTTTACATTTTGATAATTTATTGATCAAAATAGAACACACATAATTTAATAAAAGGAAAACATAGTTCACATGTAATTATCATGCCAAGGAAAATCAGTTATAATATTCATCCATCTTGATCTTCCAACATGGTATCAGAGCTAAGGTGAAGAATAAAGGTGAATATCACGTCTTGTTGGAAGTTGTATTTAAAATCCTCTTTGAGATTAGCATATGTGTAGTTATTCCTAAGACAAAGATTGAATAATGTGCTATACAAATCAAAGTTCTGAAGCAAGTCTCTTTTACACTCCAATAGTAGATGTGAGATAATTTTCCTTGTATTGTAAAGTTAAGACAATCATAGCTAAGGTTGGAAGCTAGAAGATCACAGATAATTGGCATCCCTGGAAGAAAAGAAAGGCTGCAAATTTAGTCATTACTACAAGTCTTCTAGAAGTAACAAAATGATACAAGCCAGATCCTGAAGATTCGAATTCTCTGAAGTCCTTTTTCTTAAGTTATGGGCATAAAAAATAATCCAAGTTCACTCTGAAATGAAGGTGAAGTTCTCATTCAATGAAAGTTCCAAGATATGATTAGGAAATTAAGGTTTGAATCATTTATTTGAAGTTTCAATTCAAGCCTAAAACAATGATGAAATTCCTACTTTGATACAAGGTACGTCCAATTCTATAAACTGAATTTAAGGATCAAAATATAATATTTTCAATGATCCAAAGTCATCATAAAGTCTGAATTAAGGATTGACATAAGCTATTTTATGATTAAAAGAATGCATAACATCACTATAGTATGAGCTACACCATAATTGATACAAATCCAAGCCATCTTCTTCAACATGATCCAAGTTAAGATGCTACACCTGTACAATGATCATTATACTACTAGTTCTATTCTTCAACTTTGGTGGAGAGATATCCAAGCTTTGCAAATCTCAACTATTCAAAATTTTGTGAAAAAGAGGATACCTTTGATATAGGCCTTATGGAGGCTAAGTAGGAATAATAAGGCTATAGAAAAAATATCCTAAGTGAATCACATCATAAGTGAAGGAGCTCTAAGGCAGCCACTCACTTTAGGAGACTAGTAAAAATGTGAAAAGGTAAGTTTGAGTTTTTTATTTTTATTTTTTGCGACTGTCTATGCCAAAGTGAAGGAAGGTATTGGTCGAGTTCATTTAGAAGAATTCTAAAAGGTTTTTTGGATTTTTATTGTTGGAAAATACTGAGAGGGTGGGGGGGTGAATCAATATTCCTTAGCAATTAGCACTTTTAGATCTTTTCATATCCAAAGTGAAGGAAGGTATTTCTCTTGGAATATGGTCAACTTTTTGTGAGTTGTTACAGGTAAGGCTTGAGCCCTAGGTTAGGGCTAGTTTGTGGCTTCAAGAAGCAAAAACATTAGACTAGAAGATGGCTATATCAACACAATAGAGACAACCTGATTGGAGAAGGAAACAACATTTTGGAGTAGAGTTTAGGGGTGATGGTGTGCCCTAACCAGAGCTCAAAAGTGCATAGAAAAAGAGGATAAAAGGAGTAGCAAAATAAGACAAGGAAGGACCAATGAGGAGAATGATAGTTTTTGATAAGTTTCTTCTTGTGATTGTTGCGTCATTTGGTGAGAAAAAGAAGTAAAGGAGACAAGATGATTTGGGCACACATTTGGTGGTTCTTCTTCTCTGAACAAGGCCAAAGTTATCAAAACTATTATAGGTAGGGCCAAGTTTTGTTTGGGAAGCTGGACTATGGTTAGAAAAAATCCAAATAAGGTTGCATATCCCTAGAAGTAAAGTGTTGATTGGAAATATCTTATAGAAGGAAGAATGAAGTGATTGAAACCTAGTGTGGAAGACTAGTTAAGGGTTGATATGATGTCCTAATGTATAAAACAAATGTGATTAGGTCTTGTTGCAAACAACTAGAAGGAGGAACCTTCAAGAGGTATGATAACTTACCTCTTATGTTAATTGGTTGCTAGGTGATGCATGTTTAAGAATTTAAGAAAATAATGTGAAGCCCTAAGTGTTATGGACAAGGAATAAATTTGACACAGTTATGTGGGAATTCCTAGATGCCATAAGTTGTGTGACAAAAGAAGAAACCTTGTCATTATGCAAGGGCCGCCTTAGAAGACCCTATGAACAATATTAGTAGAAGTATTGTTGAAGAAAAAAAATTCAAGTCATTGTTCTAAAACATTAGAAATATATGGAAGATCCTTTAGATCAGTCAAATTGTTGGATTGTGTGAAGGAAAAACTACAAACCCTAGTTGTGTGATTTGGAGATGCATATGAGTGATTTGGGGCAACCAGATAAATACCCTATGAGTTGGAAATATTGAAGGAGAAAGATAAAAAATAGAAGGCAAGATTACTTGTGACTATGAAGTTGTGTTGACTGATGAAGATTGACTGGAAGGATTAGCCAAGTTGTGTTGAACAATGGATTGGATAACCTTGTGATAATAAGTGTGTTGAAAGAATTGTGTGATGAATTATCTTCAAATAAAAAGCAATGTAGAAAGTAATGATGATCACATTTGAAGTTGAAGTATAGGATAATGATATATTAGGAGGCAAAGTTGGAGCCCTTGAAGTTGCAAGATGAGTTGTAAGAGAGATGGTAAGAGGAGAGATGCAATTACAAGCAGCTGATGTAAGAGAAGTATGAATGCTTCTAACACAGGACGAGGCTTTTTAATGGATTCTCCTTGGTTGAGAAGGAGTGAGCATGTATTTCTCTTCTCAGGTTGAGAGGAAGTAAGGCTGGAGAGTGATTCTCCCTGTGTCATGTACTAAGACTATGACTAGCAACTGTAAGTCTAGTACATGCATCACAAATATGGAGAATGATGATTTAGTTTGGTTCTCCTTGTGTCAAGTACTTTGACAGATTAGGACTGATATCGTAAGTCATGTGCATACAAATTGATAAGGAGAATAATGGATTGAATAAGAATCTTAGATAGACATTCCTGAGTCATGTAGCATGATGGATTAGGATGGAGATCCTAAGTCACATGGACTTGGATAAGAATGGTCTGATGGAGATACATTTCCTTGAGGGAAATGGTTCGATGGTAAATATACTCTGGGTATCCTAGGCAGAGTATGTACCTTGGTGAGATGGTGTGGTGTCCCATGAAATACCTCCCAACATTGTGCTCTAACCTTGTGAGAGATAGAGTGTATCTGTCAAGGCCTTGGTAATGAAAAATGTTGATGATATTTTTTATGCTTGTCAATCTAGATCCCTTCTTATGAGAATATTTCCACTTGAGATGGAATTGTTGAATTATTATGAATACATCTCTAATTAAGAGGGAGTGTTGGAAAAGTAAGTAGGTTCGATCTTCATATTAATTTGTATTTTTATGTAAATAAAGAAGAAATAATAATTGTTATTCTTTAAGCATGGGTTTCATCCTTCTTTTGATTGGTCAACTAGTTTAACCATGTTCTTCCCAAATGGGTCTTATACAATATAATATGCCCAAATGGATCTTATACGATGTGCCCAACTAGGCTAAGCATGCTCTTCATGCCTCTAGGGAGTTTCATACGTCAAGAGAGTCAATATGTATCGTATAAGACCCATTCGGGTATATTGTAAAATAATTTATTTGAGTCTAAAAGGTCATGAAATCCTCCAAGCATCAAGTTGGCCTAGGTCAGGTACAAGTCGACCTTACCATGATAAATTCAGCCTAGAAGAGGTGCGTCCAAAAGTGTATAGTGAGAAGAACTCGACTCATTAAAGGCACTTCAAGTATTAGATCTGAAGTTCAATGAGGAATAACTCACGAGAGTGAAAGTCAATAAAATAAGGCCTATTTCAGAGAAAGGAAAAGAAGATGTGGATATGGAATCTTCTTTGATCACACGTGCAAGATATTAGAGTTTTCTAAACAAGTTGTGGGGTTTTTCCCTAGCTTGGAGCCTATATCTTGTATCTATTTTTTTTAGCTGTGGTTCACGGACACCCTAGTCATGAGTGGCTGCTACGTCCACGGAAAAATATGGGCTGATCAACCCCAAAGGGAATCTAGCCCCGTGACCAATAATTAGGCCTAACCCCAAGGGCTTCAGGGAGAATGGACCCTGTGACCTCCCGATTGGCGAGTCACTGATTTGACCAATTGAGCTAACCCTTGGGGCCCTATACTTGTATCTATTGTATCTTATGATCTTCATTTACATTTTGATAGTTGCTTGATGAAAAGAGAACACAAATAATTTAATAAAAGGGCCAACATAGTTCACATGTAATTATCATGCCAAGGAAAATCAAGTATAATCTTCATCCATCTTGATTTTCCAACACTCTGCACCCAAAGTTGATGTTTCATTGTAGTCAATTGGTAACATCCTGTATTTGAATCATACCAATCTTGATATCTCCTTCGTTGTTGGTCTTGTTGCTTGATATATGGGAACACCCCATGAAAGTTATTGTAAAGCAATAAAAAGTATGATTTGGTATATTTGGGGCACAATTTAGTTTGAGATACATAATAGTTCATGGGGGAAACCCTTTGTTGGTTGCTTTCTATGATTTTGATTGGGCTAGTGATCCTAATGATCAAAAGTCTTTTTCAAGTTATGTTTTTAGTCTTGATTCAATACCTACCACATGGGTTTGTAAGAAGCAACGTACTACTTTTTGTTAGTAGAAACAAAGTGATGAGCAATAATTAAGGTAATTCTAGAATCCTTATGTCTTTGATAGATCCTCTCATAGTTTGGATTTTAATAGTAGCATTTGACTACCATTTGGTGTGACAATCAAAGTACCGTCAAGGTCACCAATGATCTAGTTCAACATCAATGCATCAAGCACATTTAGTTACAAATGTACTTCATTAGTAAGCTCATTCATGATCATGTTTTTAAAGTATTCTTTTCCATGTTAAATGACAAGGTTGCAAACATTTTCACAAAAGCATATTATTGAAGTGAAGTTTTCTAAACTTTGATCTAGGTTAGGAGTTCAAGAAGTTTCCATTAAGGGGGGATAGACTCTAATGCCTCCTTCCTTCTCTTATTGTGTCACCTTAATAAATATTTCAATCCTATCACAAGTAGTTCTTAAGTGGGGATGTTAGGATCAACTTGCTTTATTCAGTTGTATGAGTGACTACTTAAGATATTTGTCTTGTGTCAAATACCATATTTTTTAATAAACAATGTATATATATATATATATATATATATATATATATATATATATATATTATTAAAGGAAATTTCAACCTAAAAGTGGCACCTTTCTATTTCTTTAACTTGTTGAGATATTTGTGAACTTGTCTATTTTCCTAGAGTCACATAGTGATATATTTATTCTTTATGCTTCCCTAGCAATATCTTTATTTTTTATGCTTCCCTTGAGTTTTTATGTCCTTGGTTCTAGCTTTTATGTAATTCTAGTAAACAATATCTCAAGTTTTTCACCTCAAATGCTTTTGCCATTACCATTGTTACTTAACCATTGTTTTTTAAATGGATGGAGAATTCTTTAGTATAAATGGTTTTGCTTTTTCTTTTTAACTTATATCTTTATTAATATCTTATTTGATTCATATTCCTCACACATATACCTGGTACATGTGATTTTTTCCAATGAAACCTGTAGTGAGTTTTCATTCTTGTTAAAATCTAATGTGTCCTCTTCAGTCAACGTCTACTTGCCTCAAATCTATGACTTGGAGATTAATTCTTACCATATCAATTATAGTTGTTTTCCTTCCATGTTTCTTTTTCATTGGAGTTGTAAATTAAGGTGTCTAATTCCCTTTAAAATTCATATTTATATGATTATGGATTTTCACAATATCTATATTTGGAGTTGTAAATTAAGGTGTCTAATTCCCTTTAAAATTCATATTTATATGATTATGGATTTTCACAATGTCTATATTTTCCTCCATTGTTGGCATTCCACGTGTCTCTACAATATCTATATTTTCATGCATTGTTGGCATTCCAAAATGTATATATTTTGAATTTTTAGTATCCATGGTTTGGGAACTTTTGTCTTTGTATAAACTATGTCAAACTTTTGGAATGATGATTTTTCTAATCTGACATCTACAGTATTTGCCATACACCTGGGCTTTTCCATGGATGTAATATTATGCATTTTAATTTGGTTGCATTGGTCTTTAGTCACCTTACATATTTGCCATACACCTGGGCTTTTCCATGGATGTAATATTATGCATTTTAATTTGGTTGCATTGGTCTTTAGTCACCTCACATATCCATATTATCTTTTTTTGGGTCAAAGTCGATTGAGTTCTGGATAAAAGTTTTTCTGAATTTTAATTTAATTTAATAAATTTTAAATTATACCAACTTAAATGATATTAACATTTGATAACCATATATATAAGAATTTTAATAAACAATTCACTATCTATCAGCTGATCTACCCGCATTTATTCCCCATGGGAATCCTGTATCATAATGGCTTGTGCCATAGATTGATGAAAGAGAAATCGCACTAGGCACAGATAGGCTAGATAAGGGAACCACACGGTCAGTGTTGGTAGCACCATCCATATCTTTGAAAATATTTTCCCTCAGCCTTTTTGTAATTTGGATGAGTGCATCTCTAGCAACACTCGGCTCTCCAGTAACCTGAACCAGCTCCTCATTTTGGGAGGCACATTTTGGTCGCTCCTCTTTGCGAAATATGCGAATATTTGCTCCAGTGTGCTTCCGCATCTCGCTGATGATGTTGCCACCTCTACCAAGAAGGCAACCAATGTGCTTTGACGGAACAAGAATCCTTGTACAAATGCCACCTCCATCATTGTCACTGTCACTACTAGTCTTTCCTTGCAATTGTAGGACTGCCTCAATCGTAGGTGAAACACCATCATTAGCCAACTACAATTACACGTTCATCAGAATCTGATTGTGCGTCTTCAACCTTAATACTTGCTCCTGTATCTTTCCTTATGCTTTTGATGATATTGCCGCCCTTACCAATCACACCTCCAATTTTATCATTCGGGCATACTATTCGAATACAAAACTCCTCCCGACTTTTGTCAACAGCAGAATTCCCAGATTTTGGAGCAATGGGAAGAGCAGGGTTATAACTAAGAGGCCATGAACTTCGAGCTTCACTTCCATATCCTCGGAGTCCCTGTAAATGGGAGGCATAAGTACGAAGAATTGGAGCACCTGAACTGTGATGCGCAAACAGTGAATGCCCTGGAGGAAGATAATTTACCGGAGGAAATTCAGGCACACCAGAAGGAACGAGTGAACTTCGGTTCGTTGCAGGCAAAATATGACTCCAAGGAATTTGCTCCTTAGGTGGGTATTTATACAGAAAAGCTGAAACTGCAAACAATGCTTTCTTTACAGCGGTTGCATTTCCAGATATTAGAACAAGTTCACCAAAACTAAAAGCACAGCCTGACAACTGATCTTTTGGCCGTATCTGAATTTGTGCACCCGATTCGTCTCTCATTTTTTGAATGTTATTTCCACCTTTTCCAATCAAATTTCCAATCTGGCTGTTAGCCACTAGCAATCGAGCATTCTGTTGTCTGATTTTGTCGGTGTCATTATCTCTGCCAGGAGATTGTTGGACAATAACAGAACGCACTCTAAGAAGAGCATCCTGAGCAGGACACACAGGTTCAACTTCATTCTCATTGCAATCCTCGCCGTCCTTCTCCTTGTCGTTGCCCGACGGTGAGCTGAATATTACTATGATGCGCTCATCAAAACCTTGAACAGTATCTGCAACTTTGATCTTCGAACGCGTCTGTCGACTTAGAGATTTAATTTCTTTACCGCCTTTTCCGATAACACTTCCGACAACATTATCAGGACACAATATGCGATACACAGCTATGTCGGCACCAGGCAAACCTTGCTCTCTACCACTGCCAGATCTCCGCCTCTTATTTCTATCACTGTTCTGTGGAAGCTCATTTTCCGTGCGTGTTCGCTTTCCAGTGGCAGAGTACAACCCGTCCATGGCAGGCAATCCTTTAACAGATAAGATCTCTCCCTATTTTAAAGTAAAACGCCTGGAAATTACAGGCAGGCTGTCCGTCGACTTTAACCCAATCCGCCTCCTTGACTCCTTTGTCGTTCGAGTGGAGACTCTTCTTGTGTCTGCTCTTAATATCAAATGGAACAATTTATAGAGGCTCAATTTGCCCATTTTATATGGCATGCCATAGGGTTTACTAAAGAGGGCAACGTTTTCACACGGTACACTCGTGTTATTTCCGACGTGTGTCGGTCAGGGTTTAGGGTTTCATAAGGCAAGGATGGGTTGCCCGGCTACGTGTTTCCAACTATGTATTTGGAAAAAGGTTAATAAAAACCCTATAATAAGGCTTCCGATTATATTTTTGAGCAACACTAATAAAATGTGGATAATCCGGATTTTGACACTACAAAAAGTTTCCAAAGAGGCTTAAAATTTAATTAATAAAATGTTTTAACTATAAGTTGTTTTTTCTTTCCACTTGTTTTATATAACATTTATATGGTTGACATTGAAATATTTTATTTTTTAATACGTATTTCTTCATATTTGAAAATAGAAAACATACATCCATAGGACATACTCTCTCTCTCTCTCTCACTAAGGCCTACACCATATTCCTCCTCAAGTTCTAGCCATCCATAAACACTCTTCCCAACCAGAATTTCATTTTCCAATAAACATCATTGGTCTGCAAGTATTGGCTCGACCTCCTTGCTTGGTTTGTTTTAGGGATCCATGCTTCCCATTCTGCTCTCACCATCACATTCAAAAGTGTGGATCCTTGAGCCGTTGCCTCCCTTTCTCCCTAAGTCAGTTCTTCTTGTACTTGCATGGGGATTTAGTCTTCATACTGTGTTGTTGAGCTAAATACCATATTTGGTAAGCATGTATTTCCTCGTTGAACTCTTGCTTCATAATTGGTGAAAGCATGGAGCTGGATTACACTTTTTGGCGAGAGAGGGCGCATATGGGTGGAACAATGTAACCCGAGGTTATCCAGGAGCTCAATCAAGCCATTGGCTCGATCAAGCCATGTTTTTGAATTTTCTTGCCAATACAACCTAGGCATGGAATTAAAAAAAGTGGCCTGATCGAGCCTTAAAGCTAGATCTAACTATAGGCTAGATCTAGCCTTAAAGTTAGATCTAACCCTAAAACTAGATCGAGCTATAGGCTATATCAATATTTAAATCTAGATCGAGCCTTTATTTAACCATGGTAAGGGCTCGATCGAGGGTTTCTTAAACCCTCAATCAAGCTATTTGAATTTCGAAATAAAGCCCTCGATCGAGGGTTTCTTAAACCCTCAAACAAGCTATTTGAATTTCGAAATAAAGCCCTCAATCGAGCCTCTTAAGTCCTAAAATCCATAATTTCAGCACCCCTTCTTTTAAGTTTCATGCAAAACCATTTTGTACCCTAGCTGACTTAGGGATAAATTTGTCCTTAGGTGGTGGAGTTGATCACATTGGATTCATGAAGGAATCCTCTATCCAATGGCATATGAGTTTGACATTTTCGAATTCCTATGATATTTTTAATCTAATTTCTTTTAAACATAACGCTTGAATTTTTTTTGAACTATTTTAAAGAGGTTGAATAAAAAATAAAAATCATAAAATATACACAATTTTTTTTCAAACAATTCCACTATCTTCTTTTACAAGTCCTCTTCAAAAGGGTACCTTTGGTTTTTTGTTTTGTTTAAATAGTTAAAAAAAACCTTACGTAAATACATGTGTCTGATTGAAATATTACTTCGCCAACTTCAAAAAATAATAAAAAATATTTTTTTGCATAAAAACAAATTAATATGAAAAACCGAGCTTTCCGTGTAGATCATTCTCATATATATATTTTAAAAATTACACATTTTAAACTAATTTATGCTATCTGAATACACACGTACCTCTTAAGATGTGTGAAAATTTGCAAGGACAAGCATTTCATTTAATGGAAAATTGACATATTATACAACATAAAATATTTTGCAAAAAAAATCATTAGGACAACAACACAATTCTCCATATTTTTTCTTTTTACTCTCAATCAAATATGAATTTTGAGGGCTTCAGTTATATAAAAGAGGAAAAACTTGAAATTTCATCATCACATTCGGCCCAAAAGTGTAACCCATATTCATACTTTCACCCTAATATGTTGATCCTCTACGTTCCTGACACCCCTGTCTTGTCATGTTGATGTTTCCTTTGTTGACCTGAGCTGAGGATGAATAGGTGAAACTTGAGAACCATTTTGCAAAGTCTAGGAAGTGAGTAAACAAGAACTGATCCACAACATAGCAAGCAACAAGAAAACCAAATTGACCCACATCGTGATGTACGGGAGAGGGAATCCTCTTATACCTTGTCCCTGAGCAAAAGCTTTTGTCTAAACACATAGGGTCAAGATTAATCCATACTTCATCGTGGGTGAATTGTGGCCACACTGACTTAAAACAATATCGTAGTGCCACCAAATAACCCCCCACTTCAGACCCCTCATCGCTAATCCAAACCCACTTATAAGAAAGGAAATTCAAGACCTCAGGTATGTCGGTCCAACATCACATGTTGAAAATGATTCTTGACTTAATACTATAACCTTCTGCTGATATACCCCCATCAACTTTGAGTTTCCATGTGTAAAATTGCTTCATATAGTATTGTGACTCCCACTTCTCTTTTTGAGTCTCACCAATGCGTAGGGAAGCAACACTCTAGGGGATGCACTACCTAATTCCATCATTATATTATAGGGCCACCCATAGTAGAAGATAATTTTGGAATAGATATATGGATAAACAATCTAAAATCAAAGATTTCTTGTGAATAACGAAGCTCAGGGTAACTAATACCTGGGTGATGGAACCTGAGACAGACTAACTAATACCTGGGTGATGCAACCTGAGACAGACTGGAGATTTCTCATTACTCGATTTCTAGGTCGAGTTTTCTATAGGGTGAGGTCCACCACTTTCTCAGGCCACTCGAGCTCTAAGCTTGATGTAGGAACCTCTTTTCTTTTGCCCCGCACTGTTGTCGCATTCTATCCGTGCTTCGTCCAACACTTGTATGAAAACATGTCCTTTGATGTAGAATGTTTTTTTTTAAACTATGTGGTGAATCAGTGACTTCCAGACCTAATTTGAGGAAGACCCAGGATCTATTCTCGTAGCTACCACTATAACACCAAGAGTACATCCAATAACCTGCAAGCTAGATATACTAATTTCTTATGATTTTTGCAAGAGTCGAGACTCACGCTAGGTGGGAGTCTACTCCTTGAGCTGCACACCATAGCAGGACAATATACTCAACGTGATTTGAACCCTGACCTCGTGGGTTTCACCGAACGAACCCAACCATCTCACCACACATCTTCTACTCATTACTCATCTTCTACCCATCTTCTACCTCACTACTCATTAGTGCCATCTCCTTATCTCGAGCAGGTAAAATAATGAATTGTAGTGCTTTGTGCTTCCCTACACTCCTCAAACACGATAATTACTGACTTGCTAAATCATCTTTCTATGGTCCTCCTCACACGAGTTGGCCTTCTATCTCCTTCTCTTGGTTTTCCTGTGACGGGCTTTGGCCTTGTGGTTTTATTTCTTTGGTAGGTTGAACCCACTGCATAGCACTGTACCCAAACCCATATTTGCAATCAACATTAATGATCCTTTGCTCGATGCCAACTCCAAATTTCTCCCACACAATATTCTACCCTCGAAATTCATACCTTCTCAATTCATTTGGCGCACAACTATGATAATGCCTAACGTTATAAATTTGTTTGTTGTAGGGGCTATGTCGTCATGGCTTGTTTATTATTGGTAAGGTGTGGTTGTGGCAACGCATCTCTTTCGGTTCTCTTCTAATCACCTCGGGGAATATAAAATTATGTTATTAATATGGACATCGAAATATTTTATTTATAGTTGATTGTAAAATATTTTTTATTATTAATATATTTTAATTTAAATAGCACATGTAAACGGAACATATGATAAATTATACATCATGTAATATCAATAATATTATTTTCTTATTTTCATTTACATTATTTCTATTTATAAAGTTGTTGTAAAAATAAGATAGAACGTGAATTATTATACTTATGGCCCATATTGATTTTTTGTTGTTATTATTATTTTTTATTTGTTAATGTAGGAATTATTTTATTTTTTGTTAATGTAAGTACTATTTTATTATTTTTAAATGTAATGTTATGTGACAAAACATCTTCCCATACTAAACTATAGAGCACTTCTTGAAGCAACAATTATTATTAAATATTAATAATTAAATGTTACGAAAAAAATATTATAATTTTATTATTATTATTTAATTAGTTTTGGATTATATTTTCATATTTGTAACTTAATATTTATTTTCATATTTCGTAAATTATTAATTATTATTATTTTTATATTAATAATTTAGTAAATAATAAATAATAAATTTTCAATTTTCAATTTTCAATTTTTATTTTTATAATTGTCTAAAAAAATATAGTTAAATTTGTTTCTGAATAACTGTTACGAAACCAACTCACAAAAAGATAGAAAAGATAGATGAACGCCTTAGAAATAAGCCTCTTCGAGGGGGCAACCTCCTTTACATTACACAAATGAACAATTCTTGGATGATACAAATGACAATACCTCCTTTCTATATGTTGAAAATGCAACAAGATGATGGAGCTTAGTGAAAAGAAGTCGCCTTCACTAAGTGGGCCCGCAGGCTATTTTTGGCGCAAAGTCTATTTTTAGACATATGGATCATGGTCTATGAGTTGCAGGATGCTATTTGTGGATGATTGGTCATGTTGGTAAAAATAGATGGACTTCTATTTTTAGACATATGGGCGGAGTCTATTTTTAGACTGCCAGGCTAAAAATAGAACAGTCGAATATTATTAGCTCTTAATAATATTTGGACTATAAACATTATCTTATCCTCTTGCAGCACTTTAGTTCGAGCTACGGATGTGGCACATGCAACTGTCAAAAGGAAATACACTTTTCTTATGGGTTAGTTGAGCTATTGCATGATGGACTTCAGTTAGAACTCAAGTGGCTGAGTTTGGTGGAGTTGATGGAGTTGTGTTCAGTTTGACTTAGTTGAACTAGTTGTATTTAGTCTAACTACCAAATACACTAGTGATGAGTGATGTGAATTAATTATTAATTAATTCACTAATTATTAACTCATAAAGAAACTAAAGAATACATCAGTTAACTCAGTGCATGGACAGTTCAGTGGAGACAGGTGTTATAGGTGGAGACTACTATCAGTTGTGACTATAGCTATGCATGAGATTTGCACAATCAATGATGGAGATTGCCAATGAGGATTGCTCAGTACAATCCAAGGAAAACGAGCTTGGATCATTCATTTTCTCACATTGGATTGCGCAGTGGAAGCAGGCAGACAGCAGAGGAGATTTGAACCTGTGACTTGATTAAGATCTGAGCTAGTTTATGTGTAGCAGGTGGAGATAGTACTGAGTACTTGTGAGGAGTATTGTACTATGTATTGTTACATGTTCTCTATCATTATAATATACAAATAGTTGGGGGTTTTCAGCTGTATGCTTTCCCGAGTACATACTGTGTTGATATGTGTGATTGATGTTTCAATGTGCGCATGTGATTGTTTCTTAATTCTGCAAATTAATGATCAATGTAGAGGAGGTTATGTATTATGCATGCATTCCGCAAATAGTGTATAATCAGGATAATCTCTGTGAATAAGTGTTATATTATTCAAAATTTCTACATGGTATCAGAGCAGAGTTGATCATCAGATCTATTATTCAGAAAGTGATTACATTTTATTTCTTCAGGCAGAGTCTGTAATCGGGCCAGGTAGCCTCTGGATTCATCCTTCTTTTGGAAGGTGAGATATCCGGTAAAATCCCATACAGTCAATCTCTGTACGAGAAATACTTTGTTCTCACGAATTTTAGATCAGAAGCGGTTGAGTTTTGAGCTGGTGGAATTCGAATTTGCAGCAATGTTTTTCTTGGTGTCAAAGTTGAAATGTCTTTCAACGGATTGCGATTGGAGTATGCTCTTGAAGGCAGCTCGAATTATATTGCATGGAAAGACAGGATGGAGGCAGTGTTAGATGACAATGGGTTGAAGGAATTCATAGAGGCTGAGGTCCCAAAGCCTACTGATGCTGCTCATGTTGAGGCTTGGCAAAAGAAGACAACAAAGTGTCGAAAGATTCTGTTGGAGGGCGTGAAGGATCACATTGTATCCAGCCTGCATGGAAAGGCTTCTCCATACTTGATGTGGAAAGCGTTGACAGATTTATTCCAAAGCAAGAGCGACCAGAGGAAGTTGGTGCTCAAGGATAAACTTAGAAACATTAAGTGTGAGAATGGAGATAGTATGCCCAAGTATCTCATGAAGTTCACCCAATGCCGGGATGAGCTAGGAAGTGTGGGGGTGATTGTCGATGATGAGGACTTGGTGAGCTTGGCTCTCCTTAGTCTTTTGAAGAGTTGGCATTCCTATCAGGACTCTGTCAATGGTCGGGAGAAATTGCCAGGATGGGAGAGACTTTGATCTGATCTTGTGCAAGAGGAGATCAGGCAGAATACCAGGGACAGATCTTCATCAAAGGCATCTGATGAAGAAAATTGCGCTTTGGCTGCCAAAGCAAAGAAGGGGAAGGAGAAGGGTTCTCTTTTCGAATTCAGTTCTTCGAATGATGGGAAGAAGGTTGACAAATCGAAAGTGCGATGCTTTCGTTGTCATGAGGTGGGCCATTATGCTGCAAATTGTCCACGGAGGAAATCCAAGAAGGGATCCAGGGAAGGATCTGAAGGTGAGGCACTTGCTTCACAGTTTGAGTTGTATTTCACACTCTTTGCATGCATGGTTTCATCCATGGTGGGAAGTGGTTGGTTTCTTGACAGTGGGGCTTCTTTCCACATGACCGGTGACAAGAGTTTGTTTAGTACTTTGGAGGAGAAAGATCTCCAGATACTCATAGCGATGGGTAATGATGAGAAGTATAGTGTCTCAGGTGTAGGCACGGTTATTTTTCAGAGGGAGCATGGAGCTCGCCTTACCTTGACCGATGTCAAGTATGTACCAGGACTGAAGAGAAACTTGGTGTTGATCACGATGCTGGAAGACAGAGGCTATGATGTAGTCTTTAGTAAGGGAAAGGCTTTCCTTGGACACATCATCACTAGACAGGTGAAGCAGATTGGTTCGCGGGTCAAGAACCTGTATGCTCTTGAGGTTCAAGATGCATGTAAAGCCTTAAGCAGCGAGGCAACTGATGGAGACTTGGTGGTTGCGAGGGAGTGTATATTACCTCTCAACATGCAGAGCCAGAAGAAGTCTCAGATGATTGTGGAGGAGCCACGAATGGTGCAGCAGCTTCAGGAGGTTGTGGAGCAGCCACAACAAGGGAAGCTAAGAGGAGATCGAGTAGAGACATCTACTCATGTAGAGACCTCCAGTAGGGGGAAACTTCGAGCCAGGTGGGGTGAGGGATCACATGTAGCCATACCTCCAGGTAGGAGGTGGGGCGATATAGAGTGATCATCCCAAGGAGGAGGGGCAGGATCCTTGAGGTACCCAACCTCTTGGATGAGACCTTGCTACGGGAGCCCCGATGTGGAGTAGCAGGAATTGACTGATTGGGTAGAGATAGATGTGGATGGAGTGGCAGAGAGAGCGACAGTGTAGGGAATCCCAGGACAACACATAGCTAGCAGGCTGCAACAATGCGAGAGGCACAAGTGTTTTGCACAGTGCTAGGTGGCACAGAGAAGTGTGCAATGGTGCGAGATGAATGGATATGTTGTAGTAGTGCAGATGTCAGAGAGGGAGCACTTTTCAGCAGCAGGTAGAGCTTCAGCATCAGAGTATGTTCCTAGCCCAACAGAGTGGTCAGTTGGGAGTGTTTTTTGTTCCAAGTGTTGTTGGAGCAAGTGGACCGGGCAAATGTTTTGCATGCAGAACATTCCAGAGTTACAGGATAGGGGTCGCAGATAATCCATATCTTGTTGAGAGGGAGTGTTGAAAATGCAACAAGATGATGGAGCTTAGTGAAAAGAAGTCGCCTTCACTAAGTGGGCCCGCAGGCTATTTTTGGCGCAAAGTCTATTTTTAGACTATGTCTATTTTTAGACATATGGATCATGGTCTATGAGTTGCAGGATGTTATTTGTGGATGATTGGTCATGTTGGTAAAAATAGATGGACGTCTATTTTTAGACATATGGGCGGAGTCTATTTTTAGACTGCCAGGCTAAAAATAGAACAATCGAATATTATTAGCTCTTAATAATATTTGGACTATAAACATTATCTTATCCTGTTGCAGCACTTCAGTTCGAGCTACGGATGTGGCACAGGCAACTGTCAGAAGGAAATACACTTTTCTTATGGGTTAGTTGAGCTATTGCATGATGGAATTCAGTTAGAACTCAAGTGATTGAGTTTGGTGGAGTTGATTGAGGAGTTGATGGAGTTGTGTTCAGTTTGACTTAGTTGAACTAGTTGTATTTAGTCTAACTGCCAAATACACTAGTGATGAGTGATGTGAATTAATTATTAATTAATTCACTAATTATTAACTCATAAAGCAACTAAAGAATACATTAGTTAACTCAGTGCATGGACAGTTCAGTGGAGACAGGTGTTAGAGGTGGAGACTACTATCAGTTGTGACTATAGCTGTGCATGAGATTTGCACAATCAATGATGGAGATTGCCAATGAGGATTGTGCAGTAAAAGCCAAGGAAAATGAGCTTGGATCATTCATTTTCTCACATTGGATTGCACAGTGGAGGCAGGCAGACAACGGAGGATATTTGAACTTGTGACTTGATTCAGATCTGAGCTAGTTTGTGTGTAGCAGTTGGAGATAGTACTGAGTACTTGTGAGGAGTATTGTATTATGTATTGTTACATGTTCTCTATCATTATAATATACAGATAGTTGGGGGTTTTCAGATATATGCTTTCCCCAATACATACTGTGTTGATATATGTGATAGATGTTTCAATGTGCGCATGCGATTGTTTCTTAATTCTGCAAATTGATGATCAATGTAGAGGAGGTTATGTATTATGCATGCATTCCACAAATAGTGTATAATCAGGATAATCTCTATGAATAAGTGTTATATTATTCAAAATTTCTACACTATATATAGGAGTCTAAGGGGTCATAATATAATCAGAGCCGACATAATTATAATAATGTAAGGGCACAATAATAACAATAGTGTGCTTCTATGGGGCACAATAATAACAATATGGGGACTACATAGCCACAACAATGTAATAAGGGGGTTGTACTAATAACAACAAGGGGTTACACTAGTAGTATATGGACCTAACATGCCCCTCTCCTTCAAAAAGTGTTGTCCTCAACGATTGAGTAGTTCTTGATGCTTCTGTATAAATTATTGTTCTCCCATGTGGAATCTCCAGCAGGTAAGTTCTTCCACTTGATGAGATACTCTAAAATTGATCTATTTTGAAGCTTTTGATTTCTCAGTTCTGTGACTGCTTCAGGTTCCAATATGATTTTTCCTTCCTTATCAAGTTCTCACAATATTGTTTGAATTGGGATCTTCTGCAACTTTTGAATGAGTTCCCAATCCTTTGGGCATATGGATATATGTAAGGCCTGATGTTTGGAGGAACACTTCATGGAATCAAATGAATAGCGTGATCATGATCACGATTAGGTGGGAGGCCTTTGGTAGTCTCAAATACCTTGGAATGATTGTCCAAAACGTTTTGGAGATCTGGAGAAATACATGATTTCGATGTGGGATCCTCTAGTGAACATAATTGTGCAATTACACCCCGTTGTTCTTTATTTAGAAGCTTTGTCATGTTGTTAGATTTGATTATCTTTCTAGGTTTTCCTTCGATAGCCCTCAATTCAACTTCCTTTCCTTCCCAAAAAAATTTCAAGAAAAGTTCTTGAAAATTAAAAGCTATCATACCCAAAGATTGTAGCCATTGGACTCCTAATAAAACATCAGCACCACCCATTGGAATGGAAAGCATTGGCATATTCAATACATATTCTCCCATGGATAACTTGATATTATGGCACTTTCTAGAGCAATTTATGGTTCCTCCACTTGCAACCATCACTTGACACTTCGGTGTTGGATATAGGAAGCAATTCAATTCCTTGGCTATCTTACAATCAATAAAATTATGGGTACTGCCCAAATCAATCAACACTCTTACCTTTTTCTTCTTGATATGTCCTTCTATCTTGATAATTTTAGGAGTGGCAATTTCTTCCAATGCATTACAAGATATGGTCGGATTGATTTCTTGAGACTCGATGTGTTCTTTTAATTCTTGAACATTTTTCTTCTTGATATGTCCTTCTATATTGATAGTTTGAGGAGTCGTAATTCCATCCAATGAATTATAAGATATGATCATATTCATTTCTTCTTTATGGATGTGATCTTTCACTTCTTGAACCTTTTTCTTCTTGATATGTCCTTCTATCTTGAGAGTTTTAGGAGTGGTAATTCTTTCCAATGCTTTACAAGATATGGTCAGATTCATTTCTTCTTTCTCTGGGGTTGGTTCCTGGTGTATATACTCTTCTTTTGACGTTCATTGATCCTTTTCTTCCTCCTCTCCACAATCAATGTAAAATAATTTCTTCTCAACACACTTATGACCTTTAATGTATTTGTTATCACAATTGTAACAAAGCCCTTTTTCTCTTTTTTATTCCAATTGTTGTGGTGTAAACCTTGTAGGTTGTGGAAGGCTAGGAGAAACAACACTTCCATATTTATAGTTGTGAGGGGTAGACTTCCTAGTGGCCATAATTTTGCTTTCCACTTTGTAACAAAGCCCTTTTTCTCTTTTTTCTTCCAATTGTTGTGGTGTTGCTCTAAAGAAGATGTTTCTCTTTGTATCCTCATAATGTGCTATCATTTCCTCCATGAAAATTGACCACATAACAAGTTGTTTATGAGAACAAAGCCCTTTATACCATAAAAATTGATCTGGTTCTAAATATGAATATGCAATACATACCTTTTGTAATAGTGGTACACCATGTAGATCAAAATATTGCTCCATCTGTAGTATCCAATTTACTGGATCCTTTCAATCAAACTTCATCATATCATCTTTTCTTGATTTTAGGAGCTCGATCTTGAAATGACTGTAACTCTGTATTATTAGATATCAAAGTTCTGAAATTGTCTCTTGCAGTAGCCCTCCAAGTCCTGTTTCTAATCCCACAAGTCTGATTAGAATTTGATTCTCCAAGAAAGAGTTATGCCCAATCTCCTAAGATGACTTGATTATATAATGTTTCAGTAGAGTGAACTTGTATGACGTGCCACGTGTCACTGTTTCGGCCTTCGGATCTAAAAACTATGTACAGAAAACTACAATCCGTCCTCTTTCTGTAACTTCTTACGGAATTTCAATTTGTTGCTTAGAGAGAAAGTTATGACGATTTTCCCAAGGTCACCTATTTACGATGTAATTCGGGAGTCTACAAAATCCTAACTTCCTCAGATCATATATCCGAAAATATAGCAAGACAAGATCTAAAATTCAAACCCGAGATTCAGAACAATTTCTTCTCAAATGGTTTTTTCTTTAGCTTCTGAAACTTTGTAGCGAAAAGGTTATAGCGAAAATACCACGATGATCTGTTTTAGATGAAATTCTGGAGCTTGAAAAAACCCTAACTTCCTCATATCATATCCCCAAAAATCTAGTGAGACAAGATCTGAAATTCGGACGCACGGTTCCGCAAGATTTCTTCTCAAATGGGTTTTTTTAGCTTTTGAAACATCGCATAAAAAAAGCTATATCAAAAATACCACAATGACCTGTTTGGAGTAGCGAAACCCTAGAATCCAAAGCTCTGATACCAAATGTTATGAAACCAATGCACAAAAAGATAGAAAAGATAGATGAACGCCTTAGAAATAAGCCTCTTCGAATATAAATGACAAGACCTCCTTTCTATATATAGGAGTCTAAGGGGTCATAATATAATCAGAGCCGACATAACAATAATAATGTAAGGGCACAATAATAACAATAGCGGGCTTCTATGGGGCACAATAATAACAATATGGGGACTACATGTTCACAACAATATAATAAGGGGGTTGTACTAATAAAAATAACGGGTTACACTAGTAGTATAGGGACCTAACAATAACACATTGATATCATGATATGTTTTGTAAGGTGTAAACATCGTCTCTACTTTTTCATAATAGAAATACCTTCACATTCTAAAACATATACCTCAAGTATCTGTAAATAAGGAAACACCCAAATGTCTAAAGATCGTCTCTACCTTTTCATGATAGAAATACCTTCACATTCTAAAACATATACCTCAAGTATCTATAAATAACGAAATGCTTTGGGTGTTCTTTTAATGGGCCTTCAAGGGAAATTCCCTTAAACGAAAAGGGCAATGAATTCTACATCTTTCATATAGCTACAATATAATAGTACTAACAATGAAACAAACTATTATTGTTAGTTAATGACAATCAAACTTGCTTTATGTTTGGCTTTATAAAAAAGGAATTTTCCACTTAGGGTGATTCCTTAGTGATGCCATAATAAATGAAAGAATATTTCTTTTTATATAACTTTGCATTACAACTTTAATTTCACTATAGCATTTTCCTCGTTGTCAAAGTGCATTGACTCTGCATTATTTGGGTGTGCTTTTGCAATTTTAACCTAAGTTTCAGGAATATGGTGAATATTTCTATTTTTTAGTAAATTCAAAAATAATTTCCTAATATTCTTGAATCTTATTTCTAATTTTTGATTGGCTCAACAACCTCTGATGGGACATAATTCCCCTAGTGGAGGGTGTTTTATTTTTGGTATTTATCAGTGACTGATTATTCATTTCAAAAATAAAAAATGAACTAATTTTGTGAGTGGCCATTCCATAGGTGAGTGCTTTGACACTGAGACTATTATGTTACTTCTTTTCCCGTAACTGACGCAGTTGTAGTTCATCTACTCTTCCAAGAACTGACACATTGCAGGTCCTTTTCTCTACCCCAAACTAACGCTGTTGTAGGTATTTTATGTAGGTTGGGGGGGATGGTGAACAAATCTCCAATTAATATTTTGTGCAGAGAAAAAATTTGGTTGCGGGTCCTTTAGGTAAGCGAGAGGGAGGCTAAACATATCCACAATTAATATTTTATGCTGAGTAAAGTTTTGTGCAAAGCTAGTAGGCTTATAGGCATGCACATATATCATAAATGGGCCTTTAAATTTTAAAAATAAAATATGTTTGTTATCATCCATAACCTAGTTTTATCAGTAATTCAGAACGTAAACTAGCCGCTTCAAAAATCTCCAACTCTATTGTTCTTTAAAGATATTATAAATATGCCCAAGAAAAGGAGAGCATAAAACATAGGTCAAAGTCCATTAGAGTGTAGAACCAATATTGAACAACAAAGGTGAAGGCACTAGTTAAAATTAAAGCAACTAAATATTTCATGACAATGACCTGTACGTAAATCTTGCAGAAGCAGGACATGCATTTCCTCTAGTTTACAATTTGATTCATAGAGTAACCATGTGCATCTTTGGTGCACAAATTTTGTGGTTTGATGTTTGTTATGACAAATTGTATGATAGTTTTTAAGTGGAAAAGTATTTAGTTTCAATTCATTGATATCAAGTGTAGGAAATGGCGCAGGAGAAGTGTGGTGCAGAGAAATAAACACACTTTCTTCCACTATGTTTCACACACATCCTAGTTCCGCACCTCGAGAGGTGGAGAAGCGAAATTGTTGCGATATGCGACTTTCAAGAAGATTCCTTTTCCATACCTATTTCCTTGAACAATTACATTTCTCAAAACCTACAATAATCAGATTTTAATGGCATCATAAGAGAAATGAATTTTCAATATGTAGCATGGAATATGTTCTAGCTTTGAAAAAAAAAAGTCACATGATGAGTGTTCAAGAGACAACAAGACTACATTTTTCGAGCAGCCTGACCACATGCCTCATTTTGTTTAGCAATTGATGAAATACATCAACAAATAAGAATCACCTTGGAAAAAAAAATTGATAATGTTTTCACAAAAAATATCAATAATGTTTTAGCACAATGATGAGGTCGTTACTGAACGTTGCATTATATTGGTCAAACTCATAAAATATGCCAATCAGTAAGGATCTGACCATGCTAAAATAAGCTGACCATACTAAAATCTAAGAAACCAGATTTGTGCTTAGGTGCCCTCGTGTCCCAAATCAAGTGAACCATACATGATTTAGTGGGACACATGTCCTCTGGATCATGTCTAATTGTGTCCCAATTCTGGGACTCGTTTCCCAATTTTTAAACTGTTACATGACCATAAAAGGAAGATCTGGGCCATTCTAACATCACATTTATCATTTTCTCTTGTTGTGGGTTTGTTGTGGGTGTGTGAGAGTGAAGAGAAAAGGGCGTGGGAAAATTTAGGAGGTAATTCAAGCGACATGTATGTGCATTTTGTATCTATTTTTTTTTCATTTTTATTACAACAGTTTGCATCTGCATTTTTTTTTACAAATCTGGTGCATTTTTCCTTTATTTTTTTACAACATTCATGAATCAATCAAGGGAAATAGGGAAGGGGAAAGGGAAGGGGAATACTGTCCCCATTGGAGATGCCCCTCATGTTCCAATTTCATTAGGGTCTACAAGTGTTCCCTCTATTGGAAGTGGGGTTGCAACAAAAACTTCAAATGTTGAGGGAAGACAGTAGCCTCAGGATAACAAATATCCCTTGTGGAAATATGTCACAAGAGAGCAAGCGCTAGGCAACAAAATCCAGGGAGGAGACAATGTTGCTTGGAAATGAAACTATGGCAACAATCATTTCATGAGCACATATTACCTTGTGAAAGCTCATTTGTTGGCTTTACCAAGTTGTGGAATTGCAACATATATACACGTGTCTTTAGCTAAGAGGAAAGAAATGGAAAAAAAAGCCAATGTTGGTATGGAAAATGTGGCTGCAACATCTAAAAAAAATAAGAATAATGATACCTTTCCATTATTGAGGAAAAGAAGCAACAAATTTCCATTTGAGAGTTCTGGCGGGGGACAAGCATAAAAAAGAAAGGCAATGGCACTTGGTCCAATGGACAAGATTTTTCACAAAGAGAAATGGGAAGAGCTTGATCTCAACATTGCATTCTTTTTCTATCAAAAATTCATATCCTCTAATGTTGCGTACTCACCTTTATTTATTGATATGTGCCTAGCTCTAACTCAAGGGGCTCCATCAGGGTATGTGCCTCCCGGGTCAGAGAAGCTTAGAACACCATTGTTGTCGAAGGAAAAGAAAGAGGTGGACAAAATGCTTGAGCCTATTAAATCAACATGACCAACATTTGGGGTTAACATTGTTTCTGATGGATGGACAGATCTAACATGACACCCACTCATCAACTTCATGGTGTCTTCCTTGAATGGTCCAGTTTTATTGAAATCAGTGGATGCACTTGGACAATACAAGGATGCACAATGAATGGGTGAGTTGTTTATTAAAGTTATTGAAGATTTAGGTGTTGATTCTTGTTTGCAAATCATTACAGATAATGCACCTGTTTGCAAGGCTGCTGCCACGATTGTGGAAGCTAAATATACACAAGTATTTTAAACACCTTGCATTGTCCATTCTTTGAATTTAACACTTAAATCTGTTGCTTCTAATGTGATTTGGATTGGAAGTATTATTGAGGATGTACGACATATCCACAACTTTGTACAAAATCATAACAATTCCCTCACTATCTACAAGGAGTACACCAATCTACCATTGTTGAAGATTGCGATGCATGGTTTGACTCTTCATTCATGTTGAAGAAGTTGAGGGAGGTCAAGACTGCTCTTGGGGCCATGGTTATTTCAGAGTTTTGGTATGTTTGGAAAAAGGCAGATCAAGCAACCTCAAAAAGAGTGAAGGACACATTGTTAGATGATGATTGGTGGGAGAGGGTAGATCTAATTATTCAGACCATGGACCCTATCATTTCTTTGCTTCGATTTGCAGATACAGCCCAACCCATCATATGATAGGTTTATGAGGAATGGGATTCCATGATTGAGTTAGTGAGGAACATTATTTTATAGAGTGAGTTCCTCGAGTATGAGACATTATCAGAGGTCTTCTTCACCACCATACAGGATATTCTTGTTAGTAGATGGGATAATAATTGCACACCTTTACATTGTTTGGCTCACTCATTGAACCCAAAATACTACAACCATGAGTGGCTGAATGGTGGACCTTCCTGCAGATTCCCTCCTCACATGGATGGTGAAATTTAATAGGGGAGGAAAGATGCATTGAGGCGGATTTTTTAGGATAGATCATTCCTTGATGAGGTGGAGGATTCCTTTGAAAAGTTTTCCACTGGCCCTAGTCGATTTTAAGGATCTGATGTGATTAGATATAGGGGGGCTAAGAATCCTTATTCTTGGTGGGAAACTCATGGGGCAAAAAGCCCTCCTCTACAAAAGTTAGCCATGAGGCTCCTCTCTTAGGTGACTTCATCCTCTTGTTGCGAGATGAATTGGAGCACATATGGGAATTTGTATAGTTTCAAGAAGAGAAGGCTTGAGCAGTCTAGGGTAGAGTCAATGGTGTATGTGCACACCAACCTTCATCTTATTTATAGGCAGAGGGATGAGTGGTTGAAGGGAAAGAAAAATATGTGGGATGTATTTCTTGATGATAGGGGTTTGAACAACAATGTTGAGTTAGAATTCGCCAGATTGGATCTCAATGAGCCATTGATAGAGCCTGTCACTTTTGATGATGGTGATAATGTAGAGGGGTCATCCTCCACACTAGTAGATGCAGAGATGAAATTGGATACAAAGGAGGAGGATGCAACAAAGGAGAGTAGTGGTGACCATGATGATGAGTATAGTGATACTGATTTTGATGATGAGGATTTATGACTCATGAGCTACCTACTACCTTGAGGCTTTTAGTTGTTTTATATTTGCTATTTTTATTTTCCATTGACATTGCTACTACCTATGTAACACATTTTGATTTTGATGACTCAGTGAGAAAACTATAGTATCTTGTCTTTCTCCTATTATATCATTGATGAATATGTATTATGTCACAATTGTATTTGCATGCATAATGTTAATTTGTAATTTTGTAAAACTTACATCTAGATGAGGATCTATGTTTGAATCAATGAATTTGTGAAAGAAATATCTATTTTGTAATATGTATATATATATTTAATAAAATAATATATAACGTGTTCTGTTCTGGGGGTTAATGCATCCATGTACGACACTCGAATCCATGCGTCCTTCATGTCTCATGTCCCTCTGTATGGTGACTTAGACTAAAATTAATATTGACCATATTTAAACTTTTATTTACATTAATATCTTTGCAATATGTAAGATTATATTGTTTCAATACTTCCAATTTATGATGACAAGCATAAGGTTCCATGAAAATGTCTCAACAAGTATCTTAATATGACATAAATGCCTTGAAGACACAAAGGTCATTGCCATCGAAAAACATCATTTCAAACGTAAAGTGCGGGAGGCACTTGAAATCATCAAGCACCCGCACAACCTTAATAGAGATGGAGGCTTGGAAGTTAGCAGAAATTGTATTTCCCTTCTCCCCCACATTGAATAAAATACCGACCCCTTCTCATCACTCTTACCATTCTTCATCATGCCCACCCTCCGCCACCCCCCTGCAAATATATCACATTCCCCGACGCCCCTCTTAAAAATCTCCCTATCACCCTCTCATGATCCCCTCTGCCCCCCGCCCCCGCCCCCCTTTTGAACCCCTCACTTCTTCAGACCCAATTCTTGGTTGCCTACTCCACCCCTCTCCTAGCCCTAAAAATAAAAATAATATTAAGCATTATTTAGAAATACGACTTATATAAGCTAATAGCATGAGTTAACATTAAATATAGTTAAGCTTCATATGTGAATATATTGGAATAAAATAATAACATAGACTTAAATAAGTCAGAAATCTAAGCATTATAAAATAATACATAAAACAAAAGAAATTATTTTAATAATTATTTCAACAATGTAATTATTTTAATAATTAATTTTTAATTGTAAATGTCTATGGTTGGTTGTGGCATACTAAGAGATAGTTGAGTCGTACCACTATTTCTACTTCTATCTATGGATTACACTCCAAAGTGAAGCCTTCGTATTTACACTCATATATATGAATTTAATCAATGTGAGGAAGTTACGCTCCAAAGTGAAGCCTTGGTATTTACGCTCATATATATGAATTTAATCAATGTGCGGAAGTCCTTTTGAGGAGGTACTGCACACAATGAACTTATGCACAAGGATCTCCACACAATTATTTTCCACAAAATGTTTTTAATTTGGAAAATGCTCAATTAATGTTATTAATACTGAGCTTTCCTTATGCAAGCACGGTGGCGACTTCTAATCATGACCAATTTCTGTTTAGCACTGTACAACACTATGAATTTTCACCCTTTGCATCCTCAATCTTCAAAGGCAACTTGAGCTTATGGCGACGGTTGCTATGTTTTCAAAGGCAAGTGACTGTTCTCTTAATTATTAAATCACAAATACTCTACTTGTAATTTGTGGGAAGCTCAAAATATGTTATACTCAAATGGCATGCATTTGGCATGATTTTATGTGTTTTTCTGCTTCCAAGAATGTAAAATGGTTCGATTTTTATAGTTTTTAGAAGGACGTCATTATCCTTATATATTATATTTTGAGATTTTTCCTTATATGAACTAGGAAACTTACATGATCGTTTAGGCAAGTTGCTATGTTTCCAGAGGCAAGTGGATATTCTATTACAATGGGTTGTTAAAGGATATCAAATAATGACATGTATTCATTGTAATATTAATATTTAATATTCATATTATTTAAAATACATTTTTATCGGTTTTAAAATAATATGACGAAGCGGTTATCATTGCAGAGGCTGGAAGGTATGCAAGGATGAGTGTTAGAGCATAGTTAATATTCATATTATTTAAAATACATTTTTATCGGTTTTAAAATAATATGACGAAGCGGTTATCATTGTGGAGGCTGGAAGGTATGCAAGTATGAGTGTTAGAGCATAGTTTATGGAGCATTGAATGAGATTTTATAATTTTTTATTGTGGGTTCGAGTTGTAGTAAATGTGTATGGAGTTATGCTCATCAATCACACTTTGTGTGGAATCTCATTACATGGAGGTCCTTGTGCGGAAGTTTCGCACAATGTCCTTGTGTAGAAGTTCCGCACAATAAAATTTTGCACAAGGACCTCCACACAATAAAATTTAAGAAATCATTATATTTATTTTCTAAATTTAAGCGTTTGTGATGGATCCATTTTTCTACATGATACCTTGACTTTTACAAGTAAAAACACAACTAACCCCAATAATAATTCCACTAGATGGGTACAAACAAGGTTTTCCAAAGTGGTATCGGGCTCTTCAGATGGTGGTTTTTTTTAGCTCCTTTGAGGCTCGATATCCACTAGAATGATGCCACATCATCAAACAGGTGGGGCCATCCCACCCATCGGATCGTTTGGCACCATTATCTGCCTCGCAACTTGGTACCTGATATGCATTTTTCATCGTTGATATATGCACCTAACCGATCTTGATCCATGTGTATTCGAGTCTCATGATCCGAAGTCCTTCGAAATGAATGAAACGTTGTTCTTTTCCTAACAATGAAATATAACTAATGAGACCAAGCCCATGATCCATCAACCTTATTTTTGTAAGTGGTAATTCTTAACTCCTATTAACTATATTAATGGCCTCCGCACGCATAAAGTACTTTTCTACAAAAATCACCATTATTGTAGTTAATTTCTCATCTGAAGACAACTAAATAATTCTGATCAATTGCATTAGAGCCAAAGTTTTGAAATTTTAAAGAAAAATTCGCTAAATTTGGTAACTATTCCATTTAACCGAGATAATTATTTTTTTCTTTTGTTAACAAGAGGTCGGGCTAAAATGACTAACTTGGCTACTTTGGGTATTTAGCTTGCTCTGCACCAAACTTGTTTTGACATTACAAATGTTTCCATATTGATGTGGAGGCCATCACTGAGTATTATGTGAGGCCCAGATTCTACTGCTATTAGGCTATTAAGTCTCACATAATAGAAGTAACGTAAAATGATAGATACCAAGAATATCAAACTGGTTGTTTCCCCATAGAGATCTTCTTCTATGCCCTTTATATCTAAAATATACATTGATCCACATTATTCAAATTTAACATTCAAAATTTGACAATATTCAATGTTGTAGCTTCATGCAAGTCGTAGCGGCATGCACATCATTATTTTCCAATCGCGCGCCATGAAAGTAAGAGGCATACATTATTAATGTAAGGAATATATTATTATATTCATCCCATATTCTGTTTCTTTCCTTTTAAAGTTATCGGAGTCAGTTAACACGCAAATCTATAATCGACGAAAAACTTAAAAGCTAATTTAAACAACATGTAGATACTAACAAATATTTTTTTTTAAGAAATAAAGAAATGAATTCCTTCTTGTGAAGCACAAATACTAGCTCTGGATTCTTAGCTAGTTGAGAGGTAGAATAGTCCCTCAGGTTCAGTCGAGTTTGCGAGCTTACTGAACCCTCAACATTGTTCCCATGCTTGGCTGGAAGCATGAGCTTGAAATTTCCTACTTATGCTTGTCTCATACCATCATAATTTTCCTGTTGAGGGCGTTCTCCAATCAATGTCCCTATTCTCCATAGATTTTGTTATAGACCATAAGCCTTGTTTTGTGTCTTTGCCTTGTTAGTGTGGTTTTACTATAGCAATGGATTGTAAGCTACAATCAATTCATGAACATTGATCCTTTTCTACAAGTAAATTATCTTTTCCCATTAAACCTCACTAAAAACATATTATCCATTCTATCATTTCCTAAGGGATTTATTTTACCCTCGCCACACCCGACACCACTGGTTTATGGCTAATTCTCTTCTGTGGACAAATGGGAACTCCCTAGATCTAGTGGCTTGATCTATAAACAACAGGTGTAAAAAAAGCTATGTTTTCCTTAGAAAAAATAGAATACGGATGAAATACCTACTTGGAATTTGTAGTAATCCCTCTTCTTCTCCTTGCTTGTAAGCTCCAACTCTAGCCCCAACATGATACAAGTATATGAAAACAAAGTGATTTTTGTATTAATAAATGAAGGAGAGACTTACAACCATTTATAGATGTTTGACTGTGTAGATGTCTCCCCAATTATCTTGTCCTTCCTTACCACAAAGCAAACCTTCAACTTCCGCCCGAATGCATCAATGGATGACGATTCGTTAAGCTCAAAGTAGCAACATGAGGGCACTAGTAATCTTCGAAATCCAACCCAGACTCTATGGGGGGCACTAGCTTTATAGGTTAAAAGTGGTAAGTTTAGGATTTGCCAATCTAGGCTTGAGATCCACATATGAAGGAGTATAAGCTCTAAGGATAAGAGATAAAACTTTTAGAGTAGGAATTTGATATCTCTATCCATTTTAAATGGTTAAAACCACCTTAGAAGCTTCTAGAAGGAGAAGATTCATTTTTTTTTTTATTTTCCAGAAATTCTAGAACCATCATAGCTACAAAGTGGAGAAACCTACACTCGTCAGTTCAGGTGCTCATTTATGAAACTTGTAACCATTGCATGTGGACAGTTATGTAGGGTGTTCTATGGGTAAAAAAACTATTTTTGAGATGATTGACCGAGAAACTCAATCTTTTTTGAGAAATGATGCTTAGGGATTTGCAAAGGGATAATGAAAAAATGTTCAAGGATGTTGATTGATATGGATTTCAGGCATTTTTAGGGGATGTCACAAAATTACCTATAACAAATTCCCCCCTGAAGTATAAAGTTAGAATAGTGGCTGAGGATTGAAGTGATTTACCTTGTGATAAGTCTAGATCAAGAACAAATTGGTTGAGGTCGTCATCTATTACAACACATATTATCATTATTATATCATTGTTAAGGGAGGCAAACCCATTCTCAACATATTAGCCAATAATACATGTACAATGATCAAGAATTATCATCCACTGATGACAAAGAGTGTACCCATGCTTGGATGACTTTTTGAATGGTTATAGCCACCATACTTTGTAATCTTGTCTGAATCCTAAAATCATAGCCTGGATGGATGAAACTAGATTCGGGTTCTTATACCTCGTCACTCGATAGTACGAGTCTAACCATGAGAATAAATGAGCTGGAGTTGAACATGGTATATGCCATCTAATTACGAGCCAATGTTGTAAGTCATTAATAGACGCGAGAGAAAGCAATGATAATGATAATGGCTCTCAAGGTACCATAGTACAATATATGTGGTATGAATGAATGAGCTAAAGTTGAATAGAACACAGAATCTTCTAGTTGAATGCCAATGATGAGGACCTTTCGCCAAGAGTGAAGAAACTTTCCATTGATGTGTGCAACCTCCAAGGTACCGAAAGGAGTTTCTAAGTCAACTTCCTAGATAATGCGCTGATGTCGACAGGAAGCGACCCGTCGTAAGAGGGTCGTGATGTATCCCTCATCAACGACACAAAATGGGTATAATGATTTGAGACAAAATGATGCTAATTTAAATATGGTTCAGGAACATAAGACATGAATGAAGTTTTAAGAGTATCTTAGTGGATTTCAACTGAAGGACTTATCTTAAAAATATCAGTGACACTTTATAGAGTTGGCAACATTGATTCAAAACTAATTACGAAGGCTTTTGATATGGTGTGATTAACCAAAGAGGCAAGTATATTTCCCAACCAAATTGTCACAAAAATGAAGCAAAAGAGTGTCATGTTCAAGAGTGACTCAATGCCATTAATAGGTAAAACACTCTATTTTCCGAATTTCCCAACCATTTCTGGCCAATACCTCTTTATTTTTGACATGGTTTGAGGAGGATAACATATTCTTGATTTATAATTTCATCCTTCAGATGAATCCTTTTGAGTATATTTAATGAACGTTGAGAAGGAGTGGTTCAGTCCCATCATGCTTGACAAGTTCAACATTGTTTGATGATTTTACAAGTGCATCGAAGGTGTACCTCGACTTATTTTTCATGTTTAGAGGGTTTGAAAAAGAGGCGAAAAAGAAAACTTCAAAGGTTCCTTTTCGTAAATTTAGTTTCTTGAGTATGAAAAGGTAGAAAACGATACTCATGAGAATCGTTTAGTCATGTTTGACTAAAGTATTCATTTTTCATAAATAGTCTCTCCCAATTTGGAAAAGGGTTAAAGTTATACTTGGTAGAAATCTTTTCATTTACTTTAATGAGTTGGAAAAGACAAGTGCTCAGAAATATTTTCATGTTTTGGGAGTCAAAACAGATCTCAAAGAGGACTCCTCTTGGAGGAATGAGTGTTATAAATGGTAGCAAATAGTTCTAGTCATGATGGAACTGCTCAAAATACATAGAGGTCAAGAGGACGGCTAATAAGAGCACTCATCAAAACGGTTCCCCAGGCAAGGGTGAAAAACCAAGTGAAAGCGTATGATCGGTCAAGCAAATGGTGACGATGGAAATAGAAAACCAAGTTTCATCTGGAAAAAATAGGATAATAAAAATGGCAATCACATGGGATAGGATGAGAATGGTTTCATTTTTACACAAGCTTGAAACATAGGAAACTATGCTTGAAATTGGTTTCATTTTTACACAAGCTTGAAACAAAAGAAAAAATGTGCTTGAGAGTAGTTTCATTTTTACAAAAGCTTGAAACGGATAAAAACTATGCTTGAGACTGATTTTCATGCTCGCAACATAATAATGTGATTCTAGTTGCATGCCCCCAAAGCTTCATTTAATTCACCTAAGTAGACTATTGGTTACTAATAGTTGGATGGAATGAAGGTTCATTTACAGGATCAAGTGAACGACTCAAATTTAAGGGAGATGTGTTTCATTTTTTAATGAGCTTGACACAAGAAAAGGAACCTTTGCTTCGACCCCTAGGTAGCTCAGTAACCTTGTGGGGGAAGGTTAACTGTTGGCGAGAGATATCTAGGATAAGACGGGATGGGTTGGGTTACTGACATTTGCATCCCATCTTGATACATATTGTTATGATAATTAGGATAAGCCATACTAGGTTATCTAGCCCCAAGAAAGCCCTGATATTGTTGAAAAGGTTGACATTGGAAATATTGGCCTGGATAAGGCTATTTCATGGTTGTTATTTGACCAACAAGAGCTTGGGGTATTCCTTGTAATGATTTCCATAACAAAATTTGTGTCATACCTAAACCAAGATGACTAATTTGCGCCTGCGACATGCCATAAATAGGTTGACTTACTTGTAGCTATTGAATATTCTGACTAAGTGAGTCATTACTTGGAGGGGGTTCCGTGATAATAGGAGAAATGTCCCCTTATTAGACAAGATATGAAGAAACAAGAAGAACCTGAGAGGTATGAACTTCACTCTATACAAGAAAAGTATGATCAACTAAAGGTGGAATCAAGTCAACCATTTTCTCAACCGATGGTTGGTCGGGAATAGATTCATGGGATTCACGTTCAGAGAGAGTGGGATTGACTAAATTTAGATCAATCACTTCATCAAATAGTGGATGTTTGGAGAAAGCTTTTGGTAACCAACTAGAATTCGTGGCTGAGAAGCTATAAGGTTGGCGAACGCTTTTGAGGCTTCATTGATGTAAGGAAAATGGTGAATATGATGATTCCCTTCACATAACCTACAAGGAAAATTAACTTTACCCTTTTCCCCATGGACCTTACTTTCAAGACTTCATGATTTGTCATCAACATGATCTTCACAGGCTAAGGACATGGTTTGAAGTGAGCCTATGGACCACACTTCCAATACCTGTGAAATACCAGGACAATTTCTAAGAAGGTGATCACCCTTACAAAGCATGTAAGGGAATTTAACTTTACCATGATTGATTGAAATTTTCTCGACATTAGTTTCATTCATAGGAATGGTTGCTTAGTTCCCCCCTGCTTATTTTTATTTGTGATATCCCTCCAATGTTGAATTTTAATGTCTTTTATTTAAGAATGAATTATGATATTAGAAATGGAAGGGAATCCATAAAGTGTATTGAAATAATTACGTAAATAGATATTTTGTTAATAAATAAATGGATTTGAAAACACTTAGGAAAAACATTTGCATATGAGATTCATATCTATAAACATGTTTCCTTCATAAATATCTGGATAAAGCTCTAGATAAGTTTTAAGGGATGGGAGAGAAAATCCGTTAAACCGTTTGGCTGGAGAAAAATGGAAAACCTAAATAAGCATAAAGCGTTGCAGGAGATAAAAGAAGGCTTTTAATGAAAAAATACTAGGCAAAAGTGGGACACTGCTAAAGGGAAAAATCCATCATGAAAGGAAGGCATAAAATACCTATTGCAAGGATCAATAGAGGTTGTTGATACCTTGGAGAAAATTGAATCTCATCTTGGGGGATGGAACTGAAGAAGTCCTAGGTTGGGTGGCGAAAGTGTTAATTCCTAAGTGGGATTTGATCCGTCGAGATTCTAGTTAGGTTTTTTGTTGTTTGATGATTTGATTTTATGCATGAAGTTAATGGTAAATATCTTTATGTTTTCGGTAATAAAATTTTAATTTAGGGTGGCACTAAAAATTTTAGGAAAATTTCTATTTGAAGGGTTCATATCTTCTTCGTAGCTAAGAGAAAATTCTATGATGATATGAGGAATTAGTCTTGGTATTTTTTTATTTGTTTTCTGTTCCTACATGACCGATAACAACTAGAATTCGAGTGATATTATTCACAGGCAAAATTTACTGTAATTTATCATTTTTATATCTAGTTAAGTGGGAATGAGTACACCAATTAAATATAGGGTTGAATTTATCAATTAGTATGCATAGAATTTGAATATATTTTTACTACATGTGAATTTTATGAAGTTGTTACTGTCAATTTACAAAGTGTTCTATTACTAATGGAGTTGTCTACTGAGGCAGAGGAATTGCCTAGACGGCTAAAAGTGGCCGAAATATGGGTAAAAATTTTCAAAAAATCTTGTAGAGGCAGTGTTTGAATCGTGTTTTTGATGGTGGAAATGGATTCAACACCATCAAAAACGTCTAGGACACCTAAAATTTTGAAGTTTAAGAACTATAACTTGGATTTACAAAAATCCTTGCCAGATTTTCTCTAAATATTACCAGAATTTCCATAACTTTCCGGGCAATTCCTCTGGCTAATTAGACTACGGCATTACTAATTGATAGGAAATGTCAGATTTACTTTCTCAAGGCTATAAATTTGTTTTCTTGATTTATTCATGCTTACAAACTAGACATGTAGGTTTATATACTGGTTAGAACCTTAATTATCACTGTAGTTGTCCATAAGACAACCAATGAGAAAAAGGAGCAATAGTCGAGTTAAGGGTGAGTGGCACACTCCTAGTAATCGGAACCCTACATATGTTGGAGTAGGAACTTGGAGATCGATTAATATGGTAAAATTATAAAAATAAGTAAAGATAACAAAGTCTAGCTTTGGTTGTATTAATAGTCAATTCGTCTTAGATCCAGTTAGGAAAAGCCGCTATGTGGTTTTTACAGTATGGGTATAGAACCATTTGAGTATGTGTCTCAAGTTATCTATGAAGACTAACTAAAAGTGGTATGGTGGGAAGCACATGATAAACCACTGGAAAAATATTATTTACTTAGTTTAGTAACGTTATATATCAATATGTACAATTACACTAAACATCAACTAAACACCTAATTTTGGTATTTCCTACCAAAATAAAATTTAATTACAGTTGTTGTGCCACAACTATCAAGTTATCTCATGAAAAAGTGTATGAACAATTAGATATACTCTTAAAGGAACAAAATTAGAGCTAATAGTACACAACGACTATGTAACAATGCCAACTATTGTGTATACATGAGATGTTTAGTCAAACTAGAGAGGATCAAAGAAAAATCATATAGGAATTAAACATCCATTATCAACACACAGGTAAACATGAGTCGAAAATATCATCCATTTACAAACAAAGTTACCAATAAACTGAACCGATCAAAAATAACTCGTTTAGACTCACAAACAAATCAAAAGTTTTCACTCATAGTGATGATATGTCTCTAAATTAAAGAGGCAGAGATATATATAACAATACACGAAGGTGAAATCCCATTGTAACAGTAAATTCTATAGCAATAAGCCTAGAGGCTATTTAGTACACAAGACTGAGCTGTAAACAATCGCTCAATTAGGCGACACTTTTCATCAACAAAGAGACTACCCAGCTAGGGTTGATGGGAATCAACGACACAAAACAAAAATAACAATATGTTAGGAAACCAACTCAAAAAAGATAGAAAAGATAGATCAATGCCTTAGAATTCAGCCTCTTTGAGGGGGAAACGTCCTTTACATTACACAAATGAAAAATTCTTGGATGAGACAAATGACTAAACCTCCCTTCTATATATTGGAGTCTAAGGGGTCACAATATAATCAATTCAAAATAACAGTAATAACATCAGGGAACAAAAATAACAATAGTGGGTTTCTATGGGGCATACTAATAACAATATGGGGACAATAGGGGCACAATAATAACAATAATGAATACAATGAAAATAGTAATGGGGGAATCGCTAGTATTATAGGGGCCTAACATGCCCCTATCCTTCCGAAAAGCGTTGTCTTCAACGCTTGAGTAGTTCTGGATGCTTCTGTATAAAATTCTCATCCTCCCATGTGGAATCTTCAATGGATAAGTTCTTCCACTTGATGAGATACTCCGAAATTGATTGATTTTGTAGTTGTCGATTTCTTGTTTCTATGACTTTTTCCGATTCCAATATTATTTTTTCTTCCTCATCAAGTTCTAGCAATATTGTTTGAACTGGGAGCTTGTCACCTATAACCTTCTTTAAACATGAAACATGGAAAACTGGGTGCACTCGAGAAGCTGCAGGAAGCTCCAATTTGTATGCCATAGTACTAATCTTTTGCAACACCGTGTACAGACCATAATACTTTGGTGATAATTTATTATCCTTCTTAGCTTGCTTGAGGGACATTTGTTTATATGGTTTTAGCCGTAGGCAAACCCAGTCACCTACATCGAAACTTCTTTCTTTGCGATGTTGATCTGCCTGTTGTTTCATTCAATTCTGCGCCAACGTGAGGTTATCCTTTAAGAGTTGGAGAACTTGTTGTTGATGCTCAATGTGATGTTCCACTGCTTGAACCTTAGAATTTTCTCTTAAATATGATGTGATGGATGGTGGATGATATCTATAAAGTGCCATAAATGGGGTCATTTTTTCTGCAATATGGAAGGAAGTGTTATACCACCATTCAGCGAGAGGCAACCATTTGACCCATTGTGTCTGTTTATCAGATACAAAGAAATGAAGATATTCTTCCAAACATTTGTTTACTATCTAATTTTTCCCATCAGATTGAAGATGATAAGATGAGCTATGAGCTAACTGAGTACCGAGACAAGAAAATAATTCTGTTAAAAAATTTCCAGTGAAAATGGGATCTCTGTCGCTTACAATAATCTTTGGGTTTCCATGTAGCTTTTGAATTGTTTCCATAAATGCAGTAGAAACTGTACTTACTTTAAATAGATGTGAAAATGCATAAAAGTTTGCATACTTGGTAAGTTTGTCAACTACCACCATGATGACACTCTTTCCTTCGGACTTGGGTAAACCTGTGATAAATTCCATTGAAACCTCCTCCCAACATTGGCTTGGAATGGATAAAGGTTGTAATAGACCTAGGGTCTTAATTGTTTCAACTTTATTTTGTTGGCAAACCCAACATTCCACCATAAAATTTTGAATATCCAATTTACGGCCATCCCAAAAAAATTCCTTCTTAACCCCGTGTTAAGTTTTTAAAAATACTGAGTGCCCTCCTAAGGGAAAAGTGTGCAATTCACTAAGAATCTTTTGTTTGAGTTGGGAATTCTTACATAGGTATAAGTGATGTTTGTACCATAACTAATCATTTTTCCAGCTAAATGTATCAAATGTACTGGGACCTTGTTGTAGCTTTCGAATGATGGCCCACACTTCTTCGTCATTCTTCCATTCCTCACTTGCTTTGTTTATCCAATCTGGTTGAATAATAGAAATGGCGCACAACAATACTTCCACATCCTCATCCTTTCTTGAGAGTACATCTACCATAACATTTTTCTTCCCTTTTTTGTAGATGATTTCAAAGTCATAACCCAACATCTTTGTGACCCATTTTTGTTGCTCTTCAGAGGATAATATTTGTTCTAAAAAGTATTTTAGACTATCATGATCCGTTTTTACCTTGAAGTGTCTTCCCATTAGGTAGGGCCGCCATTTTTTAAGTGCATGTAGTATTTCCAACATTTCCTTCTCATAAATAACTTTGTGTAAATACTTTCCCTTGATTGGATGACTTTCGAAAGTAATGGGTCTTTAATCTTGCATTAAAACAACACCAATTCCATTTCCTGAAGCATCACATTCCATAATAAAAGTTTTTGTGAAGTCAGGCGTAGCTAAGACCGTTGCTTGGCACATTGCCTCCTTAAGATGTTCGAAGGCCTTTGTTGCTTCTGGAGTCCATGAAAATTCATATTTGTTCAATAATGTTGGCATTATGATATAGGTGTTTTCCTTGATGGAAACGCACTCAGATGAAAGATCACAATATAACAGGTTAACAACACTTAATTGCAGATTAGACTACACAGAATGAATAAAGAGAAGTATATGCAGGTTCACCTTGACCAAGTTGTGTATACACATAGGTTCATTATATACAAGTCACGTATACATACAGACGCACCTTCATAGAAGCAAAAGTGCGTATATATTGGAAAACTAAGCTTTTGGTCCATGGTATTTGGTCCAAGGTATTTTGACCCATGGTATTGGTATAAGGTATTTGGTTCGAGGTATTGACCCTAGGTATTTGGTCCAAGGTATTGGTCCTAAGTAGTTTTGGTCCATGGTATTGAGAAAGAACTAAAACTATAAAAGGAGGAGAAGATCATTAGGCCAAGGTGTGCAAGTATCAAATATCTGATGAAGTGTGAGATCTAGTATGCAAGTTATTGGGTTATGTTGCATTGCTGGATTTGAACCAAGGATGAACCTTAGCGGACGATGAGTGATTAGATCTAATGATGGATCGGGATCTTAAGGTGTAAGATGAACTATCATTATGTGGTTTTCCTCATGTATATTCTAGATCTGAATACTAACGCATATATTATTCTGTAAATGTGATGATCTGGGTATAACTAAAGTCTAGTATAGCTGTAAAATTATGAATTAACATTTACAGATGTATACGCTGGTTGGATTTGACAAAATCGTGTACACATGCTGGTTAGACACAGGGAAGTAGCGTATACCTTGTGAAGAATGTTTCAGTTGTTTCTGTTTGTTGTTACAGAGATCTGGGTTCTGTTCTAGTGACAGTATTCTGAATGATCAGATTCAGGAGTTTCAGTGATTGGTTTATGTACTTGATGATTGTATTGTAGCTATGATGTTGTTGATGGGTCCAGTATGAAAATTGGATGAAACGTGGCCTTTAGATTATGGTGTTGTGTTCCAAGAGTATCTAGTCTAAAAATTTATGAAACATGGTCCCTGGTAGAAGAGTGGAGTTTCCTGTAGGGTGGCACCTATGTACTAGTAAACATATTGGCTAGTACAAGAGCTAGGGGGTTGTAGCTCCCTTCCAGTAGTAGCTAGAAAATGAGAGAAGGTTGCAGCCTTCTGCAGGTAGAAGCCTGCGTACTGGTATAAGTCTGCACCAGTACAAAATTGTAAACATATTTTTCTTATTATTAAAAGAAGACAAAGATGACAACAGCAGGTGGTTTTTACCCACATTGGGTTTCCACCTTATATCTTGGTGTTCATGTGTGATGCTTATGTGTAATGCTTTATTCTACTTTTACTGCACTATCTAATTAATCTCTGACATACTGGTTAAAGTTCAATGCATGATAAATTGGGTAAATCAAAAGTTATCTGCATATACGCTGGTTGCTTTAAGAACAGTCGTGTGTACACATTGGTTCACTTAGCTAAAGTAGTGTATACAAATATTCTTATGGAAATGAAATATTATTGATTTACAAATATTGATTCACCCCCCCCTCAGTATTATTTCCAACAATTGGTATCAGAGCAGGTCCTTCAGAAGAAGCTTGATTGCTTGAAGGAAGATCCATAATCATGAGTAATCAAGAAAGCGTGGGATCCATAAGACCGCCAATATTTGATGGGAGCAACTTTGTTTATTGGAAGATAAGAACCACAGCCTATCTTCAATCTCTTAGAACAGATGTCTGGGAAATCGTGGAAGGAGGATATACATTTCCATCAGCAATTCCTACAGATACAGCAGGTAAAAAGCAATATGAAACCAATGCCAAGGCTGTCAATACATTATTGGGAAGTCTGTCACAATCAGTGTTTGTAAAAGTTATGCAGCTCAAATCAGCCAAAGAAATATGGGACAAAATCATTCTAAGCTATGAAGGAGACTCTCAGGTAAAACATGCTAAACTACAAACTCTCAAAATTCAATATGAAACTCTTAAGATGGACAATGATGAAAGTATAGCTAGTTACTTCTTATGTATAGATGAGGTTGTTAATTGCATGAAGAATCTGGGTGAAGAGATAAAGGAAGTTACCTTAGTTGAGAAAGTTTTAAGATCATTTTCTGCTAAATTTGAATCAAAAGTATCTGTCATAGAAGAAAAATGGGATCTACAGACTATTACTATGACACAGCTTCACGGAATCTTAACTACCTTTGAGATGAGAAAAGGAGGCCCATTAGATATGAGAGAAGCCGCATTTAAAGCTTCAGCAAAAGGAAAAGAAGAACTCAATGAATCAGGACATATTTCATAAAAAGAAGATGAAGTAAACTTTATCAAGAAGCTTCAACGGGGTTCCGGAAGATTTAGAGGTAAACTACCTTTCAAATGTTTTGCCTATGGTAGAGTTGGTCATTATGCTGCCAAATGTCCTCATAAAGATAAATATGATAAAGGGAAGGAATCTACAAAATGGAATAGAAAAAAAATTGTAAGTAAAAAGAGTTACTATACTCATGAAGATAGCGATGGTTTATCAAATAGTGGTGAAGATGAAAATAGCAATGACTATAGACTTCTAATGGCTTATGAAGATGATAATTTTTGGGATGCTTTAGAAGAAGATGACCTTCATGAAGAAACCTCTAAACTCAAAATATTTTTTAGAAGAAAAGAGTATGATTATAGATACCTTGACATATCAACTTGCTGAAAGAGAAAAACACAATGAAAAATTAGAATATGAAATTGTGGGCCTAAGAAAGGATCTTGAGAAAACAAAATCTCTCTATCTTAGATTTGCTAAAGGATCGGAAACCTTAAATGAAATTATCAAAGTGCAGCGTTCTCCTCTAATAAATACAGGTCTTGGATATAGTGAAGAAGTATCTCAATCACAGAAGCCGTCAACCTCCACTAAAAGCTATCTTGATGCAGCAAAGAACAATGAACAGTATGGCAATCATCAGTAAAGGCATAAAGCAGATCACCAGGTAAATCAGGCTCAATTTACTTCAAGGATGAACAGAAGTCACAACCAACCTCACGTAAATCAAACTCAGTTTGCTTCAAATATGAATAGAAAGTCAATAGATTCGAAAATCGCAGGAACTTATTTAATGGTCAATGTTTCTCATGTCATAATTTTGGACACAAAGTTGCTCAATGTGTTTCTTACAAAACCATCATGACTAAAGAAGCACGAAATCAAATGAATGTGACTGGGATCAAGAAAAGTTCCTATAATAACTTTTCTCTTCTTGAAAATGAAATAGAATTCTCAATCTGTAACAACTTTGGTCACGAAGAAACTGAATGCAAGAGTAAATTTCGACAAATATCTCAAAAGGAGAAAACTTCATTAAATCCCAAAATATGGAGAAAGAAATAACCTCAAGCAGAAATATGTGGTATAGCCTTGTATGCAAAAGGACAAGAAAATCAATGGTACATCAACAATAGATGCTCAAAACACATGACAGGTGACAAAGAAAAACTTCATTCACATAATGCCTTAGAAAAGGAAAAGAATGTCTCATTTGGAAACGACACTCCTGCTGTCATAAAAGGTAAAGGCTCTTTTTTCTTGAAAGAAAAGGTTAAAGCTAGAAATTTTATGTATGTAGATGGTCTAAAGCATAACTTGTTAAGTGTTAGTCAAATGTGTGATCAAGGAAATGAAGTGGTGTTTCGATCAAATGGATGTGTGGTTCGTGAGCTTGATACAGGAGAAACTATGATCAAAGGTACAAGAACTCCAAACAACTTATACATACTCAAGGGAGGACACAACAATGCTATCTAAGCAAAAATGATGAAAATTGGCTATGGCACAAAAGATTGGGACATCTGAGCTTTTCTTAAATAAGAAAAGCATGCAGATTCAAGGCTGTTCGTGATCTTCCAGATATCAGTATTCTTGAAAATACAATATGTAAACCATGTCAATTTGGTAAGCAAACTAGATCTCACTTCATTGAAAAAGAAGAATCAACTAGTAAGCTTCTTGAACTTGTTCATACTGATTTATGTGGACCATCAAGGAAAAAGTCACCTTGTGTAGAAGAATACTTTATATTGTTCATTGATGATTTTTCCAGAATGTGTTGGATAGGCCTTCTAAAGCATAAATGTGAAGCATTTGAAAAATTCAAAGCTTTCAAAGCCTTGGTTAAAAATGAATCAGATCGCAAAATCAAATGCCTTAGATCTGATTGAGGAGGGGAATTTACCTCGGATGAATTCTTTGGCTTTTGTTAACAACATGGAATAAAAAGGCAGTTCTCCACCACAAGGACTCCTCAAAAAAATGGAGTGGTAGAAAGAAAGAACATAACTGTTCAAGAAATGGCTTGAGCTATGCTAGATGAATCTGGAACTCCTACAACCTTCTTGGGTGAAGTTACATTTGCCACCGTAACTATTCTCAGCCAAGCAAATGTTCGGGTAAACAACACTCAAACTCCACATGAACTTTGGTATGGTAAGACTCCTACGGTAAAATACTTCAAAGTTTTTGGAAGAAAATGCTATATCAAAAGGACTAATGAAAAACTTGGTAAATAGCCCAAAGAAAATGAAGGTATTCTTCTTGGTTACTCTTCCCAAAGTAAAGGATATAAATGTTATAATAAAATACTTGGGAAAATTGTTGAAAGTATTGATGTTGTAATTGATGAAGCATGCAAAAATCCAAAACAAACAAAAACAAAAGAATATAACAATGAAGAAGATGGGGAGTATTTTCCCACATCAAATCATGATGATATTGAAGAAGAAACCAATGAAGCTCCAGAAGAAGAGATAATGGTAGAAGAAAAGACTCATGCCAAGATGAATGTTGGGTCAAGGCCATGCATGAGGAACTTGAGCAAATTGAAAATAATAATACTTGGGAATTAGTTCCTAGACCTCATGATAAAAATATTATAGGAACTAAATGGATATTCAAAAACAAGCTGAATGAAAATGGAGAAGTCATTAGAAACAAGCCCAGACTTGTTTGTAAAGGATATGCTCAACAAGAAGGTATAGATTTTGAAGAAACTTTTGCACCTATTGCCATACTTGAAGCCACAAGGATGTTTCTTGCTCTTTCTAGTTTTTAGAAATTCAAAGCATACCAAATGGATGTAGAATCTACCTTTCTTAATGGAGACTTAGAAGAAGAAGTCTATATTGAACAACCAGAAGGATTCATTCTTGGAAATGATGCAAAACTTGTATGAAGACTTAGAAAGGCTCTCTATGGTCTAAAACAGGCTCCAAGGGCCTAGTATTACCGTCTTGATAAATATCTCCACCAACAGGGTTCTTTAAAGGGGTCAACAGATAGCAATCTATATACAAAGATTGACACTGATAAATTGCTAATAATTGTTGTTTATGTTGATGATATCATTTTTGGTAGCAATGAAGAATCCATGAGTCAGAATTTTGCCTCAGTAATGCAGAAAGAATTTGAAATGTCCTTGCTTGGTGAGCTTACCTATTTTCTTGGTCTACAAGTTCAACAAAATAAAGATGGTATTTTTCTTTCACAAACCAAATATCTCAAACATATCTTGAAAAAGTAAGGCATGGAAGATTCTAAACCAGTATGTACCCCAATGGTAATAGGATGCAGTCTCAGCTCAAATGATGAATCAACAGCAGTACATCAACCAACTTACAGATCCACGATTGGCAGTTTGCTTTATCTAACAGGTACTCGACCTGACATCATGCATGCAGTAGTAATAGTTGGAGGATTCCAAGAAAATCCAAAGGAATCACACCTTCAGGCAATCAAAAGGATTTTCAAATATCTTCAAGGAACATAGAACTTTGGGTCTATGGTATCCTAGAGATACAGATCTCACTCTTCATACATATACAGATGCAGATTGGGCAGGAAGTGTTGATGACAGAAAACTCACTAGTGGTGGTGCATTCTATATGAGTTCCAGGTTATTGTCTTGGTTCAGCAAGAAACAAAGTTCAATTGCATTGTCTAAAACTGAAGCAGAATATGTGGCTGTTGCATCTTGCTGCACTCAACTACTTTGGATGATGCAAAAATTGCAAGAGATTCAAATCACATGTACTCCACCCATCTCCATTCTATGTGATACTACAAGTGCCATCAGTATTTCAAAGAATCCAGTCATGCACTCCAAGACCAAGCACATACCCATCAAATATCATTTTTTATGTGAACAAGTGCTTGAACAAAAGATCAAATTCGAGTATGTTCTGTCCAAAGAACAGGTTGCTGATATATTCACTAAACCACTTCCCAGAGAGACATTTGAATATCTCAGACAAAAGCTGAGAGTAGTTGCTACATCATCCTATTGTTAAATCCTATTTTTTAGAGAAAGGTTGTTATACGTGAGTTTCATGAAGCGTAGTCGTGTACATACGTGGGTTTATGTGGGCACGGTCGCATATATGTTGGTTTGAAGAAAAGCAGTGGGCTAGACTCAGGGTCTGATATGGTTTTGTCAATTATCTACTTTGTTTGATGATGGTTACAAACTGCTGATAACATGTGGAAATATGTTGATCCTCATAAGTTTTTGATAACTTGATGTATATCTGATTGATGATGATGCCCTTATATTTATTACTGATATATGCAATAAACAGATCTGACAGTGAATATCTGGCACAGGTTCAGGGGGAGCATATGCTTCTAATAATGCATTGTTGGCATTATCTTAGAAGATCTTGGTACAGATCTGCATAATTGTTTTGATTCAGGTGACTATTTTGATGATGGAAGCATTTAAGCTGTTGATCCTGATGTTGCTGATGGTGCAAATCATATATGGTGTATGATAGTTTATGATGACTATCATGGTCTCATTTAGATCAGTTGTCCATCTTGTAAAGGTCATGAAAAGACCCAATGTGTAACCCCAAATGCATGGGATGGGTGATGTAATATTTCTTGTCATGTATAAATAATTGGTATATCCCCACTTGGTTGGGAGATGGATGTATGTATGAGTCATTGGTGATAGGAAGGTCATTGGTAATGTATGTATAGAGTCATGTTATTCTTTTAGAAAATCCTTTTGCAGACTTTGCTTTTGCTCAAGGGGAGCATGGACTCCATCATGGGAGCTCAATCAGTACTTTTCAACATATCAGAGAATTCAGCATGTACTTGGGGGGAGCATGGCCATCATAATGTATGTAAAAAGTGGAGCGTGACCCTTTTCCCTTGATGTCAAAGCGGGAAAGTGACTTGGTGTTGTTATTGCCATCAAGTCCAAAGGGGGAGATTGTTGGCATTATGATACAGGTGTTGTCCTTGATGGCAACTCACTTAGATGAAAGATCACAGTATCGCTGATTAACAACAAAGAATTGTAGATCAGACTACACAGAATGAAGAAAGAGAATTATACGCAGGTTCACCTTGACCAAGCTGTGTATACACGTAGCTTCACTATATACAAGTCGCATATACATACACACACACCTTCACAGAAGCAAAAGCGCATATATGTTGGAAAACTAAGCTTTTGGTCTATGGTATTTGGTCCAAGGTATTTGGTTCGAGGTATTGACCCTAGGTATTTGGTCCAAGGTATTGGTCCTAAGTGGTTTTGGTCCATGGTATTGAGAAAGGTCCTTGACTAAGGCTTCTTGGGCAACAAAGAGCAGTGACTCCAACTCATGCATCCTTTTCAGGTTCATATTTGCAATATGAAGTTGCCTCTCCATTTTCTGCAATTTGTCAGAAAGCAACAGCTTCTCTTCCTCCATGGAATTCAACCGCTCTCTAAATATGCTACTCTTCCTTCCATCCTCATACATTTCTCTCACCATATCCATCATGATGAACAAGTCTTGCTTCATGTCTTCATCAAAGAATTTTGTGAAGAAAGGAGAATTTGAGGACTCACTTAAAGAAGTTTTCATTATGCCAATGAACAAAAGAACTTCAAACAAGAATAACAAAGAGCTTTATTCAAGCAACCTTTTGCAACAAACCTCTTGTGCTTCAAGGACTACTTTTAGGTCCTTTGGGATAGAAGAATGCCTTCAGCCCTTCTCCTTCTTATCCTTCATGGACTGAGCTATCAATAGCTTTCTCTTCACCTCTGCAAACTCAGAAAATAGTCAGTTTACAAACAAGCATACATCAATCAGACAATCAATCCTTGACTACCCAAACACCTTTCAGACAAGCAATCTTTGCTCTATCAATCAAGCATTCTGATATAACCTTCCTTGAAGGTGGGGTTAATCAATCTTAAGCTCTGATACCACCTGATCTGAAAATGGGGCACTTAGGCTTCTTGTCTAACTTACAAGAACCTATCCCACTTCCAAAGCTTGAATATTCCCAAGTCTTATTGATTAACCAATGCAGAATTGATAATATGCTTGACAATATTGTGTATTCTTATGTTCGTTTTTAACTGATTATATGCTTTAAAAATTTGTTGGTTTAGCAAATACATAAATGTGCTTAAACTGATATATAAATGCATATAATAGTGAATAATTCAGTAGTAAAAACAAACACATAAGACAACAATTTAATTAGGAGTTCACCCACAACCCTTGGTCTACATCTCTGTGAGGTCTAGTCAACTCAACTAGGCTCTCCGAGATTATGGTATTAGTCATTTTTACAAGATCTTGGCTTAACTCCTGTTGTTTTACACAGAAACAGTGGGTTCAGACACCATGTTATTCCCTGGATCTTGAAGCTCTGGCTCTTGGATCTGGCTCTTGGCTCTTGGTTCTAGCTCTTTGGCTCTGACTCTGGCTCTTTGGCTCTAGCTCTGGCTCTGGCTTTGGCTCTTCTACTCTGGCTTCTTTCTTCCCTCTATCAGTTTACAGCCCTCTTGGCTTTTCACTTGACTTCCAAGTGACTCCCTTGGCTGCCTTTTTGCTTCTGTGCTGCCTCCTTCGCCTTAGCTTCCTGCTTTGGCTTCACTTTCAGCAACAAAACCCAACAACAACCTCAGCAACCAACAACAACCCTTGTCTCTGTCGTTCTATGGCTTTTAAGCCAAATTGGCGTTGTTGGTTCATTTTCCCTCTCTGGCTCTCTGTCTTCCTGTTTTGGTCTACTCAAATCCCCTCTCTGAGTGTTAGCAATCATTGCTAAACGCCCTCAGGGATGGATGCCACCTATTCTGTAACGGGAGAGTGCATCGGCACTTGAAATCCCCCAATATAGCCATTCTCAGCTTACACAGGAAAATATACCAAACACGGGAAAAATCAGTAGAAAACATTGTTCACCGGACTTCAAATTTTCATAAATGCGCTTTATAACATTATCAGGTCCGCCCTTAGTCACTGTCACAAGACATAATTGCTCGTTCTGTGGCTTTCCCTTTGTATTTATAAAATACATTAAAAACATTGAAAATCTCACTTATTGGTCTTGAAATCATATGTAACGATATTAATAGACCCTTTCGGGTCCGTAATATCACATCGACGCATTTTCTTTGTAATTCATTTAATAAACGAAATACATAGAAATTCGTCATTTGATGGATCTCAAATCATATCAAATAGTGTTTATATTTGTTATCGGGTCCGATTGATCGTATCGCATATATGTGTGTGTGTGTGTGTGTGACCACTCCTCTGTGTAACTCCAATTGCGATATCGCGATGCGATTGATCGCAATCGCATATGGCTCATGCCCTGGGCCGATGTAGCACTTTATTGTGGTCGCCGATTGCAATATCATTCCATTGCAATCACCGATTGCGATGTCATGATCGTAATAATCATATATTATGCTCTGATATCCTCCGATAGCCACCGCCGATTACGATTGTCGATCGGATCTGGACCATTGATCAACCAGATCTGACAGCTCCTGTTCACTGTCCCTTTGACCTCCGATGGGCTCTATTTTCTCATGTTTTTAAGGCCCGATAGTGTTATCCACCTTTTCCAAAACTTCTCCTTTTGCGATGGTTTTGACCTTTTAGGAGATTTTGAAGACTTAGAGGGTTTTTAGGACCCATTTTCAAGGGATTTTGCCCCTTTTTCCAAAGGATATAGGCAACTTCATTTTATGATAACTTCTGCATCCTAAGTCAGTTTTTTCCCATTCAAGTTGCAGTAGATTCATAATGAGACAATCTCTGCAATGGGGCTAGTTCCAAGAACTTCCTTGGACTTTCATTTTCCTTAGTGAGGAACACTTAGACTCAGGGGTCTATCCAAAATCCATTTTGGATCACTAATTAACATTTTTAAGTGATTGTGTTGAAGGAACTTAGCTCGAGTGGTATGGAACATGTTTCATGTCCCGAGCTGTGTGGGTTTAAGTATTCGAAGACACGTTGTAAACTAGCCCTTGCGACATTTATGAAATAGTTGTTCTACTTGGTGAAATAGTGACAATGATATGTAGAAGTTACTTATTCCACTAAGTGGATTTTACCCATTCCCATTAAAAAATAAATAAATAAAATTAATTGATTGTGTTTATGAAAATGCAGCCTCTTGTATTAACTGTTGGTGTGATGCTCAATGGAAAATAAAATTGTCTAGAATGGTCAAGAAAGAATAACTATACTCTTATCTTTAATTATCTTTGAGATAGAATTTGTGGTGGGGATACTTCACCTATCAAACCTAAAGAAGAAAAATAGCTTATAATATGGATAAATAAAGATAAGAAATCATATGTATTGATTGTTTCTTTTGTAAATGAAGAGGTGAGTTTTCACATCAAATATATTAAAAATTCTTAGGGTGCTTTGAAGAAGTTGAAATATTTGTACGTTTCACATTTATAGTTGGAGCTAATCTGATGGATATATATAGTGCTCTCATAATCTTCATCAAGGTTGTCTACCCCAAATATTCTTACTTCTTAAATCACTTCAAGCTAGTGTCCAATTAAAGTCCCTTAACTTTGACTCTTTGGTGGAGAAAATTTCAAAATATGAGAAAACTTTTGAAAATAATATAGTTAAGCTTAGGGGTAATTAGAGATTTTTTTCAGTGATCCAACTTGCATATAGTGGTCTTGATGGTTAATTTTAGCTTTTTCCATTGACAACAACCCATAGATGCCTCATACATTATGTTCAATTTACTCATTTTTTGGTGATAGTGACCAAACAAATATTGTTGTAGGGAAAAGTATCCGATTCGGATGACCCTATCCCACTCTAAGGGTGATAGTACCTCAGCAACAACTGTAAAGAAAACTACTTAAGGTTTACTTCTTTATGAAAGCAAGAGAGAATGAAGAAATGCACTAACCGTTTGCCTTGCGCTTAATGTCGAATCCAAACTCTTCTCTTTGCTGCTTGCTCCCAGCTCCTTGTTCTTTTGCTGGCCCAGCTACAATGAGATCCTGCAAAATAACAAAGAAGGAAACTACAAGAAGCATGCAATCATAACTGATTCAAGGATTAGCATAAATCAAATATACAATTATCACAATACATCATTGAAACAAGTGCATATAGAAGAACTTCAATAGCTTTTATTAATGGAAGAAGTAAAGTTCTGAGAGTGTTACAACCATTGAAGGCCCCAATCCAGCAACACCTCCCAGCAGAAAGAATTTCTCCTCTTCACCTCCTTCAAGCAATCACCCAATAGTTCTATAGTGAAACCAACAGCATATCATTACTTTGCACAAAATTCCAGCCTCCTGAGCTCATAGGAGAGAGCTCAATATATAGATGAATTGAGAAAGGATGAGTCAGCTTGCAATTGATGTGTAGCTGCCTTGTGTCCTCTCTCTCTTCAGTTGATCTTCAGTTCTTGAGTCCACTTGGAGAACCTTGCTTCCACTTGGAGAAACAGAGCCTCTGACTCATCACAAGGCGAAATCCCTGATCCAAGTGTCATTTTTGGAAGATTCCAGAGCAATGACTCAGTGTGCCACTTGTCCCATCTCGCTCAGCGCAGGTGGCCTTTGTTCTACCTGCTTTGCAACGCAGGTACACCATGGAGGAGTTGAGTTTCAGCGCAGAAGCCTAGTGGAGCACCTGCTTTGATTTCAGGATTGCTTGTTTTTGAGTGTTTTCAGGTGGAGAACTGATCTGAGAGCTGTTGGTTTGCTGACCTTGTTCCTCTAGGGGTAGGAACATCATGTTTAGGGACTTTGGATCCCTTCGATTATTGACAATTCATGCCTGATGCTGCAAGGCACAAAATTGTCTATAACATATGCCCCCTAAAGTATGAGGTCGTTTATCGGGTGAAATGCTTTATTAGGAGGATCCGAAGTTCATTCAATCCGCTGAGAAGTGTCCTGTAATAAGATACAATACAATACATTATTTTTCATTCTTTTTCATGATCTAGCCGAGGCGGGCATTCCCATGCTCAGCTTTATAAGTTCATTTTGGTACATAGCACAGACGATCGTCTGATGATAGACTGATAATTCTCTGCTGAAATTATCATCCTTTTAGAAGGATGATCATCTGCTGCAATGATGTACATATCAAATGTCTTTATATCCTGAATATATATCGCAGCCCAGATGGATGAAACTAGATCCGGGGTCTTCAATCTCTTCTGATCTTCACTTGATGTACAAGTCGATCCATGTGAGAATTTCTTGAAGTCGAACATGGAAAGACATCGCTTGATTACCGGTCAATGATGTAAACCGTTAACAAGCGCGAGAGGAATCACCGATAAGGATGATGACCCTCAAGGTACAGCAGTACAATTCACATGGTGGGAATAAAGGACTTGGCGTCGACCAGCATGCAAAATCTTCTGGTCGAAGGTCATTGATGTATACCTGTCGCCGGAAGTGAGAAACTTGCCATTGAGGCATGCAAGCTTCAAAGTACTGAAGGGGGTGTTCCTAGATCAACTCCTTGGATAATGAGCTGATGTCGACAAGGAGCGATCCGTCAAAGGAGGGACTTAATGAATCCCACATCAGTGACACGGAACGGAGCTAGTGATTGTGATGAGGTGAAAAACAAACTGTGATGTATGATTCAGGGTGGCGGTCATGAAATGGATGAAGGACAATGTATGGCAGTGGATGGGACACGGTTGACTCTTTGCAGAACAACATCTCTTGGACATATAACGAACCTGATGTGATGGATTGGTAGCATTACCCCAAATGTGGATGGTGTGGCGAGGACCATGGTGATGAGACCGGTGAATGAAACAACCCAACCTGATGTGATACGGAGGACAAAGTGTCATGTTCAAGAGCGACTTGCTACCATTAAAGCTGTGAGGTTCTCCCAATTTTTCCCCAGTCATTGCTGACCAGTACCTCTTTATTTTTATCAAGCTTGAGGAGGATAACATATGCTTGTTCTATAACCTGCCCTTCGGGCAAGCCCATCGCTATGTTTTAACGAGCCTAGCGATAGGGAAACTCGTTCTCGTCTAAAGACAAGTTTGTCGCTATTTAATGAATTTAACGAGTCTAACGACAAGGATAACTCGGTCCTTTTCATTTTTAGAGAGTCTGAAAAGGTACATAAAGTCAACTCCAGAATTCCTTTTTCGTCATCTAATCCCTTAAGTCCGAAAAAGTATAAAACAATACAGAAGGGATGAATTTTCGATTGCTTTAACGAGCCGAACAAAACAAGCGCTCGATCTTTTTATGCAATAATCCCTCAAGTCCAAAAAGATTAAAATCTAGAGGAGGGATAGCTCTTCCGGTCGTTTAACGAGCTGGAAGGCCAAAACTCGGCAAACTTTTCATATTTTTCGAGTCAGGAGAAAAGAGCTCAAAGAAGACTCGTCTTTTGAGGAACGAGTGATAAACAGGGATAGCAGCAGATTCCAGGTACAGGTTGGAATATTCCAATCACGGCAGTGTCACAAGGATGGCTAAGTGAAATCACTCTTCGCAGCTGTTCCTCAAAATGGGTAAACAAACATATGGAGATGAACGATTGGCCAAATGAACGGATGGAGGTGAGACTGCAAGAACACGACCAAGGGCTTTTAATATGGCTGTCAAAGGTTACATTTACCAAGGTTATTTACCGGGCTGGGTTCGTTTTTTAACGAGCCTGAACACTGCTCAACCTTATGTTTATTTTTTAACGAGCATGAACTATGTGCTAAAACTGCTCGGATCTTGCGTTTATTTTTTAACGAGCATGAACTGTGTGCTAAAACTGCTCGATTATACCAGTCATAATACAAGAAACGCCTCAGGTGAGATAGCTATTTTTTAAGGAGATTTATCTCACGAAGCTATGCTCCTATTTGGCAAGTTTTGACTTTTGCCCCACATCCTTTCTTTATGCAAGCTGGAAACGACTAATCCTACGAGTTTAACGGGTTAGACCTACAGGTTTAAAGGGAGGACCTAAAAATTTAAAAAATAAATAGTCGTCCCGTGCTTGCACTCCAAAAGGTTTGCATGCCCCCAGGTATAAAGTATAATTTCGAGGCGCTGCCTCTTTCTTATTATCCGAAAAATGGTTTTATTTGCTGCCGCAAACTGAACTCTCTTTTCGGCGATGTCTATCATTAGGTTGCTAAGGATGGTGACTACTTGTTGCAGCAATTTCATCTCTTTCTTTGGAGGTTGCCCCTACTTATCCTTCAAAACATATGTTTTAATGGGTGAGGCTTGCCTTCAAAGATGGTGGCTACTTGCTGCCACAAATGGATCTCCTTCCTCAGGAGAGCCTACTTACCTAGACAAGGGGAGCGAGAAGCTGATTATCTCACTCACATAACTTTGACAAAAGAATCTTATTCTAGAACAACCCTCTCTTCCTTCCTTCGGACGGGGTACGGACTAGTCATATTCTTCTGCGGAAATCAACTTTATACCCAAGGTTTCCTCTGCCCAAGGCAGGCCAGGGTGCATGCCCCCTGGGTCCCAGTTCTTTCTTCCGAATCACTCGCATTCATCGGGAAGCAGAACCGGGGGTGGAGGCATTCCTTGAGTGAATAAACCGTTAAGGGATGGTATTTGACTATTTGCGATGCGTGATCCTGGAAATGAAAGTTGGTCTACGAGCTTGACCATTCTTCCTTCGTGCGGAAAACACATAACTCTGAAGAGTGAGGACACTATTGCCTCCATGCAATATATATAGTCTCGTCCAAGGAGTAAGTTATACACCAAGGGTCCTTGGACGACCATGACGTTCATATGAACTGTCTTCCCCTTCAATGTAACGGGAACATTGGGGAGAATCCCTAACGGGCGACTGGTTCCTTTATCAAAACCTGATAGATTTCTCATCTCAGGTAAAAGCATCGGGGAACCCAGTGCTTTCCAAGCAATAGAGGAAAGGATACTCACAGAAGCCCCTTCATCAATGATGGTTCCAGCCATTACCATTCTATAGATTTGGACAATGATTCTGAATGGTATACTGGCTGGTAACCGGGGTCTGCCTAGTTGATTCCAATCAAAGGATACAACTAGGTTGCTTGGTGGTGGGACCGAATACACGGCCGGATACGACCCTGACGATGTTCCTTCCTGCGATAAAGGAATGGGCGCATTGCCCTGATGCTCATCAGAGTCTGTGTTGATGAAAAGAATCTGGATGGTGTCATCCTTGTTCTCTTCAGTGAGGGTGTCATTTGAAGATGAATCTTCAACGACGGTGTCATTTGAGGATGAAACCTCTGAAGGAAGAACCGGGTCAACTACCGTTTCGACCTTTAGACTTTCGTCTGGTCTAGATTCAGTAGGTTCATTCTCAATGACCGACACTTCAGCTGACCACTTGATCGGGCCAGCTGGATTTTCAACTATCGAGGGACTTGGCACGAGTTTTTGGTATCCAGGAGGAAGTCGTAACGGTGAAACCGGACGATCTTCCAAAACTCTCTTCGCCTCATCTAAGAATGGACAATGGTGGATGGCGTGATCGCCTTCACACAGTCTGCAGGGTGATCTTGGTCTCCCTCTTTGTCCTTCACTCTCGCTAGTTGACGGACTGCAATCAACATGTCTATCAGAGGTTGATGCTACCGGATTGTGCAACCTGGGGGACCAGTCCCTTAGTATCCGGGGAATACAAGGACAGTCATGGTGGAAGTGGGTCCCTTTGCAAATGACACATGGCGATTTAGGCCCGGTCGGTGCAGTGTGTGGATTTTTGTCAGATGTCTTTTGCTTGCCCCCAGTCGCCTTCGCCATAGGCCCCTTCTGCTTCTTTTCTCTCTTCTTCTTTTCCTTCTTCTCCATGGGAGGCTGACTTTTGCCGGCTCTACCCTGCGAAGATGAAGGATCAGAGGAAGAATTGTAAGAGGTGGAAGGCTGGTGGGTAGCTCGAGACTGGTCTGACTGTTGATTCGACTGCTCAGGATTAGTGGCGATTTGAACTACATTAGTTGAAAAGAGCCATACAGGTAGGCCAATTGTCAATCCTGGAAGTGACAATGTGGCCATATGAGGCGCACCAACATCTCCCCAAGAGGAGAAGGGATTGGGACTTCCACCAAGGTGACTTCCTTGGTTGGTGGGCTCCATACTTTTCAACTGAAAGATCAACGTGGGAATAATAGGTGATTATGTTCCGATTAAAATAAATTTTATTAACGACGCTTTAGACACAACTTTGCTTTTTCATGTTTTAAGAGTCGAGAAAAAGCTAAAGATGACTCTAGTCTCCTTCGATGTTTTAACGAGCCCGAAGTGACAAATGCTCGGATGGACTTTTTCAGTTATAGAGTTTGAAAAAGGCCAAAAGAAACTACTCTGGAGTTCTAGGCAGAGGGTGTGCCAAACTTTTCGCGAAACCACAGAATACGTTTTACGGTACGGGTGGTCGATCTTCGTGAATGCTGTGTTCACTGCATCGCGATCAGTAGGGCGGCCGACACGGCTTCCTATGGATAAAGGCTTTGTTCCTATAGGGGTCCCCCAATATATACGCGACGGTACGTGGGAGCACAAGTCCGTATTAGTGCCACCGACTCTCAGGAGGAATCACCCACCTTCGTAGAGATCGACAGTCACTACATTTAACGAGGCCGGAACACGTCTCTACCTAGACCTCTATGTGTTTGCGTTATGTTTCAAAGCGTTGTTATGTAAATTGAATTTATTTTAATGTTGATCTTGCTTAGCAGTTTGCCTTTAAGGATCACCACGAGATGTATATGACAAATTCCTGATGCAGTCTAAGATGAGAAGCAAACTTTTCAATCTTTCAACTTTGAAAATCTTAACTACTGAGGGAGAAGAAAGGCAAATCTTTTCACACAGATCATAGAGCACACACTAATGCAAAATTTCCTAAATCGTCATGCAAGCAGTCAAATGCAAAATGCACAATGCATGTATTTTCTTTTCCCTTTCTTAATGTTGATGTATTACAAAAAGAAAGTTGTTATATAACTTTGATTTCGATTTAAAGCGAAAACAAACAAGCTTGTCCAAAATCAAAAGACACCTTAAGATTTACTTGTTTAATCACTGGAAATACATGAAATCAAACCATAATGACGAAAGTAAAAAGACTAATCAGCTATGGACAGCAAACAAGCTAACTCTTTAGACCAGCAAAATGCCTAACACAGGTTCAGATCTAAGAGGCCAAAGCAAGACTAGTTCACTTTCGTTATGGGAAATTGTAAATGATGTAAGAAATACAAAAGAACAAGTACAATTTCGTTATATAACAGAGGCGGAATGGTGGCAAGTAAAGTTGGTTTCAAAACAGGTACAAGACTGGTAACTGGCTGCAAAATCTATAGTGAAAACAGGCAAGAAAAAGGGAGGAAACCCCAAATGCACAAGGCAAAATTGGGCCAACGCAGGTGCTGCACAGCCAGTCTGGCTCTCAGCGCAGGTAGCCCCTTCGGGACCTGCGTTGCAAAGCAGGTAGCCTGTGTACTACCTGCTTTGGAAAACGAAAGTTGCGTTTTCACAGTTTCCGGGTCACAATTTTCTCAAAAATTCACAGTTTTTGCTCAAATCAGAAGCTATCAGTCAAGCACACGCTAAGGGATGACAAGGAAGATGAAAAGCTATCACTAAGAGCTTACAAGGATCCTTGTAGATCAGCTCTTCAAATCATGAACATGCTCAGAAATGAGCTAGAGTAGCTGCCCTCTACTTCGCTTTTGATATAGTCAAAAGCTTTTCGATTTGGTACTCTTTTGTTCAGGAAATGAATAGCAAAATACTACAAACAATCAAACAGATACGATCCCTAGCGGAGTCGCCAGTTTGTTGTAGGGAAAAGTATCCGATTCGGATGACCCTATCCCACTCTAAGGGTGATAGTACCTCAGCAACAACTGTAAAGAAAACTACTTAAGGTTTACTTCTTTATGAAAGCAAGAGAGAATGAAGAAATGCACTAACCGTTTGCCTTGCGCTTAATGTCGAATCCAAACTCTTCTCTTTGCTGCTTGCTCCCAGCTCCTTGTTCTTTTGCTGGCCCAGCTACAATGAGATCCTGCAAAATAACAAAGAAGGAAACTACAAGAAGCATGCAATCATAACTGATTCAAGGATTAGCATAAATCAAATATACAATTATCACAATACATCATTGAAACAAGTGCATATAGAAGAACTTCAATAGCTTTTATTAATGGAAGAAGTAAAGTTCTGAGAGTGTTACAACCATTGAAGGCCCCAATCCAGCAACACCTCCCAGCAGAAAGAATTTCTCCTCTTCACCTCCTTCAAGCAATCACCCAATAGTTCTATAGTGAAACCAACAGCATATCATTACTTTGCACAAAATTCCAGCCTCCTGAGCTCATAGGAGAGAGCTAAATATATAGATGAATTGAGAAAGGATGAGTCAGCTTGCAACTGATGTGTAGCTGCCTTGTGTCCTCTCTCTCTTCAGTTGATCTTCAGTTCTTGAGTCCACTTGGAGAACCTTGCTTCCACTTGGAGAAACAGAGCCTCTGACTCATCACAAGGCGAAATCCCTGATCCAAGTGTCATTTTTGGAAGATTCCAGAGCAATGACTCAGTGTGCCACTTGTCCCATCTCGCTCAGCGCAGGTGGCCTTTGTTCTACCTACTTTGCAACGCAGGTACACCATGGAGGAGTTGAGTTTCAGCGCAGAAGCCTAGTGGAGCACCTGCTTTGATTTCAGGATTGCTTGTTTTTGAGTGTTTTCAGGTGGAGAACTGATCTGAGAGCTGTTGGTTTGCTGACCTTGTTCCTCTAGGGGTAGGAACATCATGTTTAGGGACTTTGGATCCCTTCGATTATTGACAATTCATGCCTGATGCTACAAGGTACAAAATTGTCTATAACAAATATGAGGCGCATTATCCATTGTTTCATATGAAGTGCCATTATTTTTGGTATATTTTGGATGTAACTAGTGATAATGGGTTTAATCAGAAAATGAATCATGATGCTTGAAAGTTATGGCTTTTTCCTTGTTTCACATTAGTGGTCATCATATGTATTCTAGTCAAGTGTTACCACTCTTGGGGGGAGTGGTACTACCAAGGGGCCTCAATAAGTCTAACATGTCCATATCCTTTCCATTCTTAACATACTTCATTTGATTCCTCTCCATTATCATTTATTTTGGGTTGGTTGTTACATGTACCCCAAAAAGGTACATACTTCATATACCCATGAGAAGAATGGGCTTGGATGCCTGAGATTGATGCGTTTGTATATAAATAGAGAAAAATATTGATATAAGTTTCAAAATGCAAAAGAAAAATTAAAGGGATATTAATGAAAACCAAAATCCGATGAAAGCTTTGTTAGTTTTTGTAGCATCGAATGTGTTCTACCCATGAAAATTGGTGGAGAGGCTAGAATACATGAGATCTCCAAGACCTAGAAATTGTTTCTAGAAATTCCACCTAGAAGTGACTTAATTAGATTATTAACAAATTTTTTAATGTTTCCTAAGTCTAAACTTAGGAAATTTTGTTAATTAAATAGTATTAATTAAGTCATGGTTAGAATCATCTAGAAACTCACACAGATCGATTCCAAGATGATCCTAGCCATTGATTAAGTTTAATATTGGTTTTTGGAGCTCCAACAATGGATTATAAGAGGAAGTTGATGGGAACTTGGAGAACACACCTGAGAACACCAAAAATTCGATTTCCTTGGCAAATCGATTTCCAGAGTAGCAACAGTCAGTTGTCGAAGAGTCAGAGATTGAAGCACTGAGTGAGGAGCAGGGAAAATGAGTTGGAAGGAGATTTCCTAGATCCAAAAAGGCAACAGTGACAGAAGTGATCCACTTAGAAGCAGTCCAGAGACTAATGCATAGCAGTTCGATTTAGCTAAGGAGGAGGTCGATTCAGTTTCCAGAGGTCGGGAAAGTCTTTCAAAGTGTCGGAGAGTCACTTCCAGCAACAAAGGCAGGTTAGATGACTTGCTCAGAGGAAGATTCAAGTCACACGTGTGTGAGACAGTGCAGAGACAACACAGAAGGGATCACACTGGGGTTTGGATGACAAATTTTCTCTAGAATCTAGTGTCGAGATTACTTGTGGGGTGAGATAATTTTCTCTCTAATTATTTATGTCAGACACTTGCTGATTGGATTTATAGATGGGCATCCATAGATTGTACTCGGATTTCACTACTACATAATAAAATAGAACCCCATCTGTTGCACCAGTTTTCCCACATTGGGTTTTTCTTGGGACTTTTGTCTAAAATCAATGATGTTATTTTTATGTGTGTTTCCTAGTATTTTCTTAGTTCCAACGCTATTTATTTCAGCAATTTTTATTTGTGAAGGTTGTAGTGTGTTTATTTCGATGTTATCGTAAAAATAAACTGAATAATTAATTTATCAGTTAGAAGAAATAATACCAGTTGTTGCAATAGGATTCTAGTTTTCAAAATTTTCACATGGTATCAGAGTGTGAGTGATCAACCAGAAGCTCATAAGCAAAGGCAATAATTTCACTACTCAAAAGGAGTAGCAGGAAACACAGTTCATTGCCAGGTAGGCCAAATTTCTTGGGTAATTTTGATTTTTCAGTGCAGGAGGCAAAAAAAGTTTGAATTTCCCATATCAATGATTCCAACAGGTAGAGGGAGTAGCAGTAACTCAGTTTTTTGTTAAGAAGATTCTTGGTTGGACACAGAGGATTTTACTACAAGTTGCAAAAGTAGAATCCACGTTGGGAGGAAGAGATAAGCACACATAGTAGATGGAAAACTTTCCTCATGGAACTTCGAGCCTCGAAAGTTCAAATTTCTAGTTGCAAATTGACTGTAGCAGCTTGTAGGACCACACATTCCAGAAGGGAGTGTGAATAGCAGACTAGCAGCCGAGCACAAGGAAAGAATGAGTTTTCAACTTGATTAGAGATGGCCACAGTTGGGATGAGAGATCAAGATAGGTTGGAGGGTTCCTCCAACTATGTCATCTGGAAGGCTAGGATGTCCTTGATGTTGAATGAATATGGCCTGAAGCTCTACATAGACAACATTGTGGTAGTTCCCCAGGATGCAGATCAAATAAAGGAATATTGGAAGGAATTGGCAAAGCTGAAGTTGATCCTGGATGGAGCTCGGGACCATATAGTTTCACACATAGTTGGAAAGGATACTGCCAAAGATATGTGGGATTCTCTTACCACGCTATATCAAGGCACTTCTGAGTAGAGAAATATGTTCTTGGAGGAGAAGTTGAGATGTATCAGGATGGAGAAAGGGGAAGTCATAAATCCCTTTCTCACCAAGATTCACGAGGTCCGGGACCAACTTGTAGTTCTTGGGGCAATGCCTCAACCAACAGAGCTAGTGAGGTTGGCAATGAATAATGTCTCTCAGGAGTGGAAAATATTTGTCCAAAGAATATTGGGTAGATACAAGCTACCCAAATGGGACAAGATATGGTCAGACTTGCAGCTGGGGGAGTTGAGGCAAGCTCTGTTAAAGAGCTACATCAGTAGTAGCAGTAGTAGTGGATCGAAGGTGGTGAAGGAGGAGGAGAATGTGGCCCTCTCATCGAAGAGTCCTAGTTAGGGTCAGGGGGAGTAAGAAAGAAGAAGAAGGTCATATCAAAGGTAAAATGCTTCAAGTGTGGTGAGCTCAGTCACTATAGCACGCAGTGTCCTCTCAGGAAGAAGGACAAGTCGGAGAAACAGGACCAGTAGGCAGCTTTTGCAAAGATCAAGAGCTTGTCCTCTAGGTTGGAGGAAGACTCCGCGATGTTCGCAGATATACCACCAAGAGTGAAGTGGGGAGATTTGGTACTATATTCCCAAAGAACTAGAGAGATATGGCAGGGTCCTTAAGGAGTCCACCTCATGGATCAGTACCTTGATACGAGGGCCTACACTATAAAATAGCATGATGGATCAGTGGCAGTTGGTCTAGTCAGTTCTAGAGTGATAGTTGCAGACTAGTTGCAGTCAGATCCTGGAGAGCATAGTGCATAGTTGGCAACAGTGCAGAGTGGCACCATGTAGAGTCAGCAGCAGCGCATATTCTTGAGGGGCAGTGCAGAGACTAGCAGAAGTCAAGACTCGGGAGACATATGCATCATACTGAACACAATTGGTTTAGTATATTGGATGCTTTTCAGTTGCAGCAACAACAAAGTTGCAGTGCAGATGCAATGTTGGCAGCAGTACAGTAGGGTCAGCAGCAACATAGGTGCAGCATCAAATTTGTATTGTGGTTGGTGGGCAGTGGAAGGTAGTCACAGTAGCCATACATTAGCAGCGTAACAGAGATGATACAAAGATAGAGTGTTGTGGAAGAGTGTGCAACACTAGAACACATTCCTCGCTAAGAGAGATTGTTAGTTTATGTAGCATTGGAGGTGTTCTAGCCACAAAATTTGGTGGAGATGCTAGAATACATGAGATATCCAAGACCCAGAAATCGTTTCTGGAAATTCGGCCTAGAAGTGACTTAATTCGATTATTAACCAATTTTTTAATGTTTCCTAAGTCTAAACTTAGTAAAACTAGTTAATTAATCAGTATTACTTAAGTCAAGGTGAGAATCATCTAGAAACTCACACATATTGATTCCAAGATTATCCTAATCATCGATTAAGTTTTAATATTGGTTGTTGGAGCTCCAATAGTGGATTACAAGAGGAAGTCGATGGGCACTCTAAGAACACACTTGAGAACACCAAAAATTTGATTTCCTTGGTAGATCGATTTCCAGAATAGAAACAATCAGCTGCCGAAGAGCCAAAGATCGAAGTAGTGAGTGAAGGAAAGGGACAGTGATTCAGGAGGATATTTTCCATATCCGGAGAGGCAGCAGCAAGTGACATAAGTGATCCACATGGAAGCAACACAGAGACTATGCAAAGCAGTTCGATTTAGCTGAGGAGGAGGCCGATTATGTTTCTATAAGTCGGGAAAGTCTTAGTAAGTGTTGGTGAGTCACTTTCAGTAGCAAAGGTAGGGTAGAATGATTTCTCAAAGGCAGATTCAAGCCACATGTGTGAGAGACAATGCAGAGGCAACACATAAGGGCTCACGTTAGGGTTTGGACAACGAATTTTCTGTAGAAGTCAGTGTCGAGCTTACTTGTGGGGCGAGAGAATTTTCTCTCTAATTATTTCTGTCAGATACTTTCTGATTAGATTTCCAGTTGGGAATCCATAGATTGTACTCAAATTTCATTGCTACATAATAAAATAAAACCCTCATATCCTACACCAATTTTCCCACATTGGGTTTTTCCAGTGACTTTTATCTAAAAACAACGGTGTTATTTTTATGTGTGCGCTAGTATTTTCTCAGTTCCAGTGCTATTTATTTCCACAATTTTTATTTGTGAAGGTTGTAGTGTGTTTATTTCGATGTTTCCATAACAATAAAATAAATAATTAATTTATCATTTAGAAAAATAATATCAGTTGCTACAATAGGATTCCAGTTTTCTACCCTCTCACTATGACGCCATCACCCCAAGTCTTAATGTAATGAGATGCATAAATAAGGAAAGGACTTAATTAATTAATTTCAACCTCTATGCAATGAAATCCATATACATCAAAAGGGGGACCTACAAAGAAAAAAGAAAAAGGAAAAGGAAAGAAAGGGGTGGAAACACACATTGTCAAAGAAGGGGTAATTCAATGCATGAAGCTCTCCTTCTACAAAGGCACTCTTGGGTATGAATATCACACATGGATTTACATGTAAAAGACACCTTTGCCACAAAGTAAACCCTTAGCCATACCATTTCATTCACGCTTACACCTTGATTGTTTTATTGGGAAACACTGTAATTCCTCAATATTGGCACACCTAATAAGGTTCTATGATGGTGCTCCCATTTCAAAACTTGTAAAATCGCAGAAAGTCATAAGCTAGTGTAAAGTTCAAAAAAGATATCAAATGTGATCTACTTAGTGGATTTTACATTAAAACATTACTCACTTTTTATGTCACATTATCTATTGTACACATATTGGTTTATCTCATTTGACTCTTAGAGCTCCTACTTGTTGGTGCTTGCATAGACATGGGACACTAATGTTCTTCTTTCATAGTCCATTGATAATGTTGCATGCCTTTTGGAGGGTGTTGGACCTATTGATGACATGTTGGCTTGCTCAGATGTCATAGGCATCAATGATGGATATTATACCCTTGATGATGGATCTTATACCTTATATGATGGACATTGCACTTATTGATAATATGGCTACCCCCTAGAAGTGAAACAATACACCTTGGAGATGAGTTGTTATTTCAACACCATGATGTGGCATTTGGATGATGGATGTGGGACCTTACATGATGATGGGGCATTTGGATGATGACATCACACCTTTTGAATCTTGATGTAATCTTTTTTAATAAGGTGTTATGAATTTTGGTGTAGGGCCCCTAGATGTAACCCAAAAATTTCACCCCTTTTTAATAAATAATTTAAACTAAATATATAACATATAAATTTAAAAACACAAATACAAATAAATAAATTTCAATCCTATTCAATATATCCATGTATAAATATAAATCATTTCTACAAGTGTATTCAGTGGATACAAAAATATCAAGAGAATTTTATCCATGCATGTTTTCTTAGTTTCACCAGGATTCAGGAGGTCCAAGACCAACTTGCAGTTGTTGGGGCAATGCCTCAACCAACAGAGCTAGTGAGGTTGGCACTGAATAATGTCTCTGAGGAGTGGAAAGTATTTTTCCAAAGCGTATTGGTTAGAGACAAGCTACCAAAATGGGACAGGATGTGGTCAAACTTACAACGGGAGGAGTTGAGGCGAGCTATGTTAAAGAGCTCCATCAATAGTAGCAGTAACAACGGATCAAAGGTGGTGAAGGAGAAGGATAATGTGGCCCTCGCATCGAAGGGTCCTAGTCAGGGGCATGGGGGGTAAGAAAGAAAAAGAATGACTTGTCAAAGGTAAAATGCTTCAGGTGTGGTGAGCTCGGTCACTACATCACGCAGTGTCCTCTCAGGAAGAAGGATAAGTCGGAGAAGCAAGACCAATAGGCAGCTTCTGCAGAGATCAACAGGTTGTCCTCCAAGTTGGAGGAAGACTTCGCAATGTTCACAGATATACCTCCAAGGGTGAGGTGGGGATATTTGGTGTTGTATTCCTAGAGAACTATAGAGATATGGCAGGGTCCTTAAGGATTCCACCTCATGGATCAGTACCTTGTTACGAGGGCCTATAATATACAATAACATGATGGATTAGTGGAAGTTGGTGTAGTTAGTTCCAGAATGACAGTTGCAGTCAAAGGTTGGAGAGCGTAGTGCATAGTTGGCAACAGTGTAGAGTGGCACCATGTAGAGTTAGCAACAACGCACATTCTTCAAAGACAATGCAGAGACTAGTAGAAGTCAAGAATTGGGAGACAAACACATCATACTAAACACAATTGATTCAGTATTTTGGATTCTTTTTAGTTGAAATTGCAGTGCAGATGCAATGTTAGCAACCATACATCAAGGTCAGCAACAACATAGATGCAACATCAGAGTTGTGTTGTCATTGGTGGGCAGTGCTAGGTATTCATGGTAGTCAGACATCAACAGCGTAACAAAGATGATACAAACACAAAGTGTTGTGGAAGAGTGTTCTGCACTAGAACGCATTCCTCGCTAAGAGGGATTGTTAGTTTTTGTAGCATTGGATGCATTCTAGCCACAAAATTTGGTAAAGAGGCTAGAACACATGAGATCTCTAAGACCCAAAAATCGTTTTAAATTCCACCTAGAAGTGACTTAATTAGATTATTAACCAATTTTTTAGTGTTTCCAAAGTCTAAACATTATAAAATTGGTTAATTAATCAGTATTAATTAAGTCAAGGTGAGAATCATCTACAAACTCACACAGATCGATTCCAAGATGATCCTAGCTATCAATTAAGTTTTAATCTTGGTTGTTGGAGCTCCAACAGTGGATTATAAGAGGAATTTGATGGGCACTTGGAGAACACACTTGAGAACACCATAAATTCGATTTCCTTGGCAGATCGATTTCCATAGTAGCAGAAATCAGTTGTCGGAGAGCCAAATATCGAAGCAGTGAGTGAGGGGAAGAGAAAATGAGTCGGGAGGAGATTTTCCATATCGGGAGAGGCAACACCAAGTGACAAAAGTGATCCATGTGGAAGCAGCACAAATACTTCGTAAACTTCTACTCAAAGTAGTTCGATTTAGCTAAGGAGGAGTCTGATTTTGTTTCCACAGGTTGGGAAAGTATTCAGAAGTGTCAGAGAGTCACTTTCAATAGTATAGGAAGGCTAGATGGCTTTCTCAGAGGTAGATTCGAGCCACACTTATGAGAGACAATGCAGAGGCATTACATAGTGGCTCACGTTGGGGTTTGGATGACCAGTTTTCTGTAGAAGTCAGTGTTGATATTTCTTGTGGGGCGAGAGAATTTTCTCTCTAATTATTTATGTCAGAGACTTGCTGAATGGATTTCCAATTGGGCATCCATAGATTGTACTCAGATTTCACTACTACGTAATAAAATAAAACCCTCATATGTTGCACCGATTTTCCCGCATTGGTTTTTCCAAGGACTTTTGTCCAAAAACAACGATGTTATTTTTATGTGTGTGTGCTAGTATTTTCTCAATTCCAATGCTATTTATTTCCGCAGTTTTTATTTGTGAAGGTTGCAGTGTCTTTATTTTGATGTTGTCATAATAATAAACTCAATAATTAATTTATCATTTAGAATAAATAATATGATTTGCTACAAAAGGATTCCATTTTTCAGAATTTTCACAAGCTTGACCTCTACCCTCCCACTATGAGGTCATTGCCCCAAGTATTAATGTAATGAGATGCATAACTAAGGAGAGGACTTAATAAATTAATTCCTACCTCTATGCAATGAAATCCATATACATCAAAAGGGGACTTGCAAAGAAAAAAGAAAAAGAAAAAGGAAACAAAGGGGTGGAAACACACATTGTCAAAGAAGGAGTAATTCAATGCATGAAGCTCTCCTTCTACAAAGGCACTCCTAGGTATGAATATCACAGATGGCCTTACATGTAAAAGACACATTTTCCACGAAGTAAACCCTTAGTCATACCATTTCATTCACGCTTATAGCTTGAATTCTTTCTTGGTAAATACTTTAATTCCTCAATATTGGCACACCTAATGGGGTTCTTTGATGGTCCTCCCGTTTCAAAACTTAGTGAATTGCAAAAATTCATAAGCTAGTGTGAAGTTCAGAAAAGATATCAAATGTGATCTACTTAGTGGCTTTTAAATTAAAACATGACTCACTTTTTATGTCACATTATCTATTGTACGCATATTGGTTTATCTCATTTGACTCTTAGAGCTCCTACTTGTTGGTGCTTGCATAGACATGGGACACTAATGCTCTTCTTTCATAGTCCATTGATAATGTTGCATGCCTTTTGAAGGGTGTTGGACCTATTGATGACATGTTGGCTTGCTCAAATGTCCTAAGCATCAATGATGGATATTATACCCTTGATGATGGATGTTATACCTTATATGATGGACATTGCACTTATTGATAATATGGCTACCCCCTAGAGGTGAAACAATACACCTTGGAGATGAGTTGTTATTTCAACACCATGATGTGGCATTTGGATGATGGATGTGGAACCTTACATGATGATGGGGCATTTGGATGATGACAGCACACCTTTTGAATCTTGATGTGACCTTTTTTAATAAAGTGTTGTGAATTTTGGTGTAGGGCCCCTAGATGTAACCCAAAAATTTCACCCCTTTTTTTATAAATAATTTAAACTAAATATCTAACATATAAATTTAAAAATACAAATACAAATAAATAAATTTCAATCCTATTAAATATATCCATGCATAAATATAAATCATTTCTACAAGTGTATTCAATGGATACAAAAATATCAAGAGAATTTTATCCATGCATGTTTTCTTAGTTTCACCAAGATTCAGGAGGTCCGAGACCAACTTGCAGTTGTTGGGGCAATGCCTCAACCAACATAGCTAGTGAGGTTGGCACTAAATAATGTCTCTAAGGAGTGGAAATTTTTTTTCCAAAGCATATTGGTTAGAGACAAGCTACCAAAATGGGACATGATGTGGTCAAACTTACAGTAGGAGGAGTTGAGGCAAGCTATGTTAAAGAGCTCCATCAATAGCCGCAGTAACAGCGGATCAAAGGTGGTGAAGGAGGAGGAGAATGTGGCCCTCGCATCGAAGGGTCCCAATCAGGGGCATGGGGGGTAAGAAAGAAGAAGAAGGACTTGTCAAAGGTAAAATGCTTCAGCTGTGGTGAGCTCGGTCACTACATCTCGCAGTGTCCTCTCAGGAAGAAGGATAATTCGAAGAAGCAAGACCAACAGGCAGCTTCTGCAGAGATCAACAAGTTGTCCTCCAAGTTGAAGGAAGACTTCGCGATGTTCGCAGATATACCTCCAAGAGTGAGGTGGGGAGATTTGGTGTTGTATTCCTAGAGAACTATAGAGATATGGCAGGGTCCTTGAGGATTCCACCTCATGGATCAGTACCTTGATACGAGGGCCTATAATATACAATAACATGATGGATCAATGGAAGTTGGTGTAGTTAGTTCTAAAGTGACAGTTGTAGTCAGATGTTGGAGAGTGTAGTGCATAGTTGGCAATAGTGTAGAGTGGCACCATGTAGAGTTAGCAACGGCGCATATTCTTCAGAGACAGTGCAGAGACTAGTAGAAGTCAAGAATCGGGAGACAAAATCATCATAATAAACACAATTGATTCAGTATTTTGGATGCTTTTCAGTTGCAATTGCAGTGCAGATGCAATCTTAGCAGCAGTACATCACGGTCAGCAGCAACATAGATGCAACATCAGAGTTCTGTTGTCATTGGTGGGCAGTGCTAGGTATTCACAGTAGTCAGACATCAGCAGCATAACAGACATGATACAAACACAAAGTGTTGTGGAAGAGTGTTTTGCACTAGAACACATTCTTAGTTAAGAGGGATTGTTAGTTTTTATAGCATCAGATGTGTTCTAGCCACGAAATTTGGTGGAGAGGCTAGGATACATGAGATCTCCAAGACCCGGAAATCACTTTTGGAAATTCTGCCTAGAAGTGACTTAATTAGATTATTAACCAATTTTTTAATGTTTCCAAAGTCTAAACATTGTAAAATTGGTTAATTAATCAGTATTAATTAAGTCAAGGTGAGAATCATCTACAAACTCACACAGATCGATTCCAAGATGATCCTATCCATCGACTAAGTTTTAATCTTGGTCGTTGGAGCTCCAACAGTGGATTATAAGAGGAATTCGATGGGCACTTGGAGAACACACTTGAGAACACCAGAAATTCGATTTCCTTGGCAGAGAAATTTCCATAGTAGCAGCAATCAATTGTCGGAGAGCCAAATATCGAAGCAGTGAGTGAGGGGAAGGGAAAATGAGTCGGGAGGAGACTATCCATATCTAGAGAGGCAACACCAAGTGACAAAAGTGATCCACATGGAAGCAGCGCAAAGACTTCATAAAGTTCTACTCAAAGCAGTTCAATTTAGCTGAGGAGGAGGCTGATTTTGTTTCCACAGGTTGGGAAAGTATTCAGAAGTGTCGGAAAGTCACTTTCAATAGCATAGGAAGGCTACATGGCTTTCTCAGAGGTAGATTCGAGCCACACGTGTGAGAGACAATGCAGAGGCATTACATAATGGCTCACGTTGGGGTTTGGATGACCAGTTTTCTGTAGAAGTCAATGTCGATATTTCTTATGGGGTGAGAGAATTTTCTCTCTAAGTATTTATGTCAGAGACTTGCTGAATGGATTTCCAGTTGGGCATCCATAGATTGTACTCAGATTTCACTACTACGTAATAAAATAAAACCCTCATATGTTGCACTGATTTTCCCGCATTGGTTTTTTCCAAGGACTTTTGTCCAAAAACAATGGTGTTATTTTTATGTGTGTGTGCTAGTATTTTCTCATTTCCAGTGCTATTAATTTATTTCTTTTTATTTGTGAAGGTTGCAGTGCCTTTATTTTGATGTTTTCGTAATAATAAAATCAATAATCAAATTATCACTTAGAATAAACAATATCAATTGCTGCAATAGGATTCCAATTTTCAGAATTTTCACAATCTTGAGCTCTACCCTCTCACTATGAGGCCATCACCCAAGTCTTAATGTAATGAGATGCATAACTAAGGAAAGGACTTAATATATTTATTCCAACCTCTATGCAATGAAATCCATATACATCAAAAGGGGACTTGCAAAGAAAAAAGGAAAGAAAGGGGTGGAAACACACATTGTCAAAGAAGGAGTAAATCAATGCATGAAGCTCTCCTTCTACAAAGGCACTCCTGGGTATGAATATCACACATGGCCTTACATGTAAAAGACACATTTTCCACGAAGTAAACCCTTAGTCATACCATTTCATTCACGCTTACAGCTTGAATTCTTTCTTGGGAAATACTTTAACTCCTCAATATTGGCACACTTAATAGGGTTTTATGATGGTCCTCCCGTTTCAAAACTTAGTGAATTGCAAAAATTCATAAGCTAGTGTGAAGTTCAAAAAAGATATCAAATGTGATCTACTTAGTGGCTTTTAAATTAAAACATGACTCACTTTTTATGTCACATTATCTATTGTACACATATTGGTTTATCTCATTTGACTCTTAGAGCTCTTACTTGTTGGTGCTTGCATAGACATGGGACACTAATGCTCTTCTTTCATAGTCCATTGATAATGTTGCATGCCTTTTGGAGGGTGTTGGACCTATTGATGACATGTTGGCTTGCTCAGATGTCCTAAGCATCAATGATGGATATTATACCCTTGATGATGGATGTTATACCTTATATGATGGACATTGCACTTATTGATAATATGGCTACCCCCTAGAGGTGAAACAATACACCTTGGTGATGAGCTGTTATTTATACACCATGATGTGGCATTTGGATGATGGATGTGGAACCTTACATGACGATGGGGCATTTGGATGATGACATCACACCTTTTAAATCTTGATGTGACCTTTTTTAATAAAGTGTTGTGACTTTTGGTGTCGGGCCCCTAGATGTAACCCAAAAATTTCACCCCTTTTTATAAATAATTTAAACTAAATATCTAACATATAATTTTAAAAATACAAATACAAATAAATAAATTTCAATCCTATTCAATATATCCATCTATAAATATAAATCATTTCTACAAGTGTATTCAATGGATACAACAATATCAAGAGAATTTTATCCATGCATTTTTTCTTAGTTTCACCAGGATTCAGGAGGTCCGGGACAAACTTGTAGTTGTTGGGGCAACACCTCAACCAATAGAGTTAGTGAGGTTGGCACTGAATAATGTATCTGAGGAGTGACAAGTATTTTTCCAGAACATATTGGTTAGATACAAGCTATCAAAATGGGACATGATGTGGTCAAAATTGCAGCAAGAGGAGTTGAGGTGAGATTTGTTAAAGAGCTCCATCAGTAGCAACGATAATAGTGGATCGAAGGTGGTGAAGGAGGAGGATAATGTGGCCCTTGCATTGAAGGGTCCCAGTCATGGCCAGAGGGAGTAATAAAGAAGAGGAAGAACTTGTTAAAGGTAAAATGCTTCAGGTGTGGTGAGCTTGGTCGCTACAGCACATAGTATCCTCTCAGGAAGAAGGACAAGTCAGAAAAGCAGGACCATTAGGCAGCTTTTACAGAGATCGATAGGTTGTCCTCGAGGTTGGAGGAAGACTTCATAATGTTTGCAAATATACCTCCAAGAGTGAGGTGGGGAGATTTGGTACCGCATTCCCATAGAACTACAGAGATATGGCAGGGTCCTTGAGGAGTACACCTCATGGATCAGTACCTCGCTACGAGGGCCTACAATATACAATAGCAGGATGGATCAGACGTAGTTGTTGTAGTCAGTTCTAGAGTGGCAGTTGCAGAATAGCTGCAGTTAGACGCTGGAGAGTGTAGTGCACAATTGGAAATAGTGCAAAGTGGCACCATGTAGAGTCAGCAGCAGCGGATATTCTTCAGAGAAAGTGTAGAGACTAGTAGAAGTCAAGACTCAAGAGATAGATGCATCATACTAAACACAATTGATTCAGTATTTTGGATGCTTTTCAGTTGCAGTTGCAGCAAAAACAAAGTTGCAATGCAGATGCAATGTTGGCAGAAGTACCTCAGGGTTAGAAGCAACACAGATGGAGCATCAGATTTGTGTTGTGGTTGGTGGGCAGTGGTAGGTAGTCACAGTAGCCAGACATCAGCATTGTAATAGAGATGATACATAGACAGAGTGTTGTGGAAGAGTGTGCAACACTAGAACACATTCCACGCTAAGAGGGATTGTTATTTTTTGTAGCATCGAATGTGTTCTAGCCACGAAATTTGGTGGAGAGGCTAGAATACATGAGATCTCCAATACCTAGAAATCGTTTATGGAAATTTCACCTAGAAGTGAATTAATTAGATTATTAACCAATTTTTTAATGTTTCCATAGTCTAAACTTAGAAACACTGGTTAATTAATCAGTATTAATTAATTCGAGGTGAGAATTATCTAGAAACTCACACAGATCGATTCCAAGATGATCCTAGCCATCGATTAAGTTTTAATCTTGGTCGTTGGATCTCCAACAATGGATTATAAGAAGAAGTCGATGGGCACTTGGAGAACACACTTGAGAACACCAAAAATTTGATTTCCTTGGTAGATCAATTTCCAGAGTAGCAGCAGTTAGTTGTCGGAGAGCCAAATATCAAAGTAGTGAGTGAGGGGAAGGGACAATGAGTTGAGAGGAGATTTTCCATATCCGGAGAGGTAGATCTTTCCTAGGTCAAGCAAGCCCCTACCGGTCCTTGCCCCACAATTTCATAGTCAACAAATTTTAGTACACATGTGGAAGGAGGAAATATCAGCAAGTGACAGAAGTGATCCACATGGAAGCAGCAAAAAGGCTGCATAAATGTTTACGCAAAGCAGTGTGATTTAGTTGAGGAGGAGGTCGATTCTATTTCTACAAGACGGGAAATTCTTCGAAAGTGTCGAAGAGTAAATTTCAGTAGCAGAGGAAGGCTAGATGGCTTGCTCAGAGGAAAATTCAAGCCACACGTGTGAGAGACAATGCAGAGGCAACACATAAGGGCTCGCGTTGGGGTTTGGACAACCAATTTTATGTAGAAGTCAGTGTCTAGAATGCTTGCGGGGCAAGAGAATTTTCTCTCTAATTATTTATGTCAGATACTTGTTGATTGGACTGTCAGTTGGGCTTCCATAGATTATAGTCAGATTTCACTGCTACATAATAAAATAAAACCCTCATATGCTACACAGATTTTCCTGCATTGGATTTTTCCGGGGACTTTTTTCCAAAAACAACGGTGTTATTTTTATGTGTGTGTCCTAGTATTTTCTCAATTCCAGTGCTATTTATTTCCGTAATTTTTATTTGTGAAGGTTGTTCTGTGTTTATTTCGATGTTGTCGTAAAAATAAACTGAATAATTAATTTATAATTTAGAAGAAATAATATCAATTGCTACAATAGGATTCCATTTTTCAAAATTTTCACAAGCTTGAGCTCTGCCCTCTCACTATGAGACCATCACCCCAAGTATTAATGTAATGAGATGCATAACTAAGGAAATGACTTAATTAATTAATTTCAACCTCTATGCAATGAAATCCATATACATCAAAAGGGGACATGCAAATAAAAAAAGAAAAAGGAAAGAAAGGGGTGGAAACACACATTGTCAAAGAAGGGGTAATTCAATGCATGAAGCTCTTCTTCTACAAAGGAACTTCTGCGTATGAATATCACAAACGGTTTTGGATGTAAATGACACCTTTACAACGAAGTAAACCCTTAGCCATACCATTTCAGTCACGCTTACACCTTGAATAGTTTCTTGGTAAATACTTTAATTCCTCAATATTGGCACACCTAAGAAGGTTCTATGATGGTCCTCATGTTTCAAAACCATGCAAAGTGTAGAAAGTCATAAGCTAGTGTGAAGTCTAAAAAAGATATCAATTGTGATCTACTTAGTGGCTTTGACATTAAAACATGACTCAATTTTTATGTCACATTATCTATTGTACACATATCGGTTTATCTCATTTGACTCTTAGAGCTCCTACTTGTTGGTGCTTGCATAGACATGGGACACTAATACTCTTCTTTCATAGCCCATTGATAATGTTGCATGCCTTTTGGAGGTTTTTGGAACTATTGATGACATGTTGGCTTGCTCAGATGTCCTAGCCATTTATGATGGACATTATACCCTTGATGATCAATGTTATACCTTATATGATGGACATTGCACTTATTGATAATATGGCTACCCCTAGAGGTGAAACAATACACCTTGGAGATGAGTTGCAATTTCTACACCATGATGTGGCATTTGGATGATGGATGTGGGACCTTACATGATGATGGGGCATTTGGATGATGACATCACACCTTTTGAATCTTGATGTGACCTTGTGTAATAAAGTGTTGTGACTTTTGGTGTAGGGCCCCTAGATGTAACCCAAAAATTTCACCTCTCTTTTTATAAATAATTTAAACTAAATATCTAACATATAAAATTAAAAATACAAATACAAATAAATAAATTTCAATCATGGAGGTTTTTGGTGTTGAGAGTTTAGGGACAATGGCAGCGGAGAAGGTTTCTGCAGTCATCTTTCACGCAACTTTCCAGTCCAGCATTCTGGGCAACCTCAGCAAGCACAGCTCGGGATCCTTTTGCCTTCACAGCAGATCTGCATTCGCCATTGTGGTCTCGGCCGGACAGTTACCCGTGCGCTTTTGCCATGAACCAGTGCATGAGATCTCAGCATTCGCATGGTCTTTGTTTGGATCTGGGGCAAACACTCGCTCTCCGAAACACAGTCTTATCTTCAGATCTGACAAAGATCTGACAGATCAGGCCACCCAGAAGGCAGAAAAGCCCACGCTCTGGCCAGATCCAGAGATGTGTATACATCTTGGCTCTGTCCTATTCCGAACCGCAGTCTCAAATCGCAGAGAAGGATCTGCTTGGAAAATATGGACAGTGCTGCCTGGAGCCTGGAAATCCCAAATTATTTTGCCGCCCCTACCAGATGAAGTTCAAACAATCTCAGAGAATCGGGGTTCGCATCGCCGTCAGCGAAGGACTCGCAACCCACTTCACGGATCTGCTACCTCCGCCCCTGGGAGATCGATGCAAGGAGCCGGGACGTTCACTTCAAGCATAAGAAGGTATAAAATCCCCAGATCCGCCGCTGATCAATCAGATCGGGCTCTCATCAAACAGATCGGCCAAGATCTTGCAGGTCCGATCCCCCGGATGGGAAATAGCCACGGCAGATCTGCTCTAGGAAGCACAAGAAGCCCTGGCATGGGGTCAAGGCCCTTCTCTGACTCCTTTCAGATCCAAATTTCTCAGCCTACAGGCAGAACCATCATGCAATGGGTCAGTCCTTCAGATCAGGTGCAGGAACTCAAACTGAATCTAGAACGCAGGATGGGGATCCTATCAAGCCTTCAGCGACTTCTCTTTCAAGGTAAACAACTTGAAGACCCTCTTCCCCTCTCTGCTTACAGCATTTCCAGGAACAGCTCTGTGGTGGTAACCCTTCGTTTGAGAGGAGGTGTTGCGGGACAGTCATCCTCTACTCGGCCCTTCTCATACAAAGACACAGTTCACTCTGAGAACCCCAAACCCCCGGAAGCCCTTAAATCTAAGGCCTTCTTGGTTGACAAGATTGAAGAAGTTCCCTCTGCTGAACTCACCCATGAAGATCTGGCAACCCAACTTCAAGAATTTGCAGAAAGAGCCATCATTTGCAGATTTAATGGATTGTGGCCGCGATCTCAGGATCTCTATGCATGGATCCATGCAAAATGGACACATCATTGTAAGATCTTTTTTTGTTCAAAAGGTTACTTCATTGTTCTATTTGATAACAGTAAGCAATATGAAAAGGCCTTAGTAGAGGGCCCTTGGTTCATGGGAACTACAGGGCTCTTCTTGACTCCTTGGTTCCCAGATTTTGATCCAGCTACTGCAGTCATTACCAAGACACCTGTATGGATCAGGCTTCCAAACTTACCTGCCCACCTATGGAGTACTCGTGTCTTTAGAGCTATAGGCGACACCTTGGGCAGCTTCATTAGGGGAGATTTATGGCAGGAATCCAAAGGTCTCTACTCATATGCAAGAGTATGTGTGGAGTTAGACCTGAGCAAAGGACTTCCAGAACAAATCAATCTCAAGATAAACGACTTTGTCTGGACCCAGACACTGGATTACGAGAATACTGCTTTTCGGTGCCGCCATTGCCACCAATCTGGGCATTTGCAGAATACATGCCCATCTCGCCTGGCAAAAAAGAATAAGGCCAACGTCTCCAAGCCCAAGTCCAAACGATGGGCTCCTTGCTCTCCTCCTCCAGTCGTGGATTCTGATTCCTCCAGCTCTGAAGATGAAGATAGCGATGAAGAATTGAATCAGGCCCCTCATTTCGTGGTCCCTTCCACCGATGGTCTGGCGCCTTCCTCTGACTCAGCCACTGCTCAGAAACGCGTCCATTTGTCCTCCTCCTCTGATTCAGAAAAGGAGGGCTCCCCTGTGGAGGACCCCAATCTTCAAGTTGTTATCGCTCATCCACCCCAAAATGGTTGGGTTGAAGTCAAAAAAAGGAAAGGGAAAAAGCTTCGTGTTGAGGCCTCTACCCTTTCAGGGTAGGAATCAATGCTTCTTTAGGCTCCTAGCAACTTGTTGTAGCTCCTTGTTTGTTTAACTCCTTCTCCGGAACCGAGGTTGATAGTCCTATCATTTCCGGTTGCCGGTTTCCTGTCTCTCTTGAATGTATCCTCTTGTACAATATTTTTTGCTTAATAGAATTAGTCTAAATTCAGAAAAAATAAATAAATAAATAAATAATAATAATAAATAAATAAATAAAATAAAATAAATAAATAAAATAAATAAAAAATAAAAAATAAAAAATTCAATCATATTCAATATATCCATGTATAAATATAAATCATTCCTACAAGTGTATTCAATGGATACAACAATATCAAGAGAATTTTATCCATACATGTTTTCTTCGTTTCGTATCTATCTATATATATATATTACTCAATGTAAATTTTCTACAATAATTTATAGAAAAGGTACCATTCACCCAAGTGAGTGTAGAAAATTCAATGTAGGTTGGTCACAATCCTCATTCCTAGCTTGAAGCAACTTCAATGACCAAATCTTCTGTAATCCCAACACACTAGACCAAAGTTGATGACCAACTCAGTTGTCCACCCTACCAATGTCAAGGTACTATTCTTCCCTTTGGCCCTCCCGAGCCACATTGGGGTTGTAAGAAGGAGAAGAGATCAATACTAGTTGATAGAAATTATACCACAACTTTAATCTTCTCATATCAACAAGTTCCAACCCACCACACTATCCAAGAATTACTCAAGATCGCAATTTCACAAACACAATATTATAAAGTCACAAGTTCTCACAAGAATATATAGAATGTCATTACCACACCCATTTAGGACTAGGGAGATAAAAGGATTCCCCTTACATAATAATGTCTTTATTTATAGAATCTTTTAAATGAGGATCAAATGTGACACTTTCAATAGAGAAATTATTCTTTTCAACGAGACACACATAGACTTCTAGTCAATAACTAGGTCAAATTGACCTTCAACAAATCTATGGTCACACCTGATCAACACCCCCCAATTCAAGCCTCTAATCTAATCCATCAATTCATCCCTCTTGTTCTACCCTAGATCGAATTTCGTCATCCCAGTAACTACCCAAAATCCCAGAATTTTGTCCTTGCAATTGCGCAGAAAATTTCAAACCCACAATTTCCACTTCCCAAAAAAGTATGTGAACTGGAGAGAGAGAGAGAGAGTTCTTCCAAACTTTTGAACTATATAGAAAGAGAAAGAGATGAATTCGTCCTTATTTCTCATCCTCCTTTTCCTTCTTGTCATTCACTCGGATGCCCAGAAGATTCTTGCTTGAGAGACATCGAATTGATGCTTGTGGAGGAGTTTGAATTGTCTATATATGGGTATTTGCTGGGTCGAATGGGTCTCTCTTATGCATGGGCCAACTTGACTAACTTGGAGCCAAAAAATTATTTTGAAAATTCAATTTTTTCTCTTTTTAAAGTTCATAAGTACATGACTCAAAAATAAAATTTCTTTTGACTCTAGTATGAACATCCTTTCTAATAATCAATATAAATACATTAAGGGCCAAAATATCCATTATGAATACTGACCATAGTTACAAAATTCAACACTTCCTATTAACTGGGGAGGTATTCATAATGACTGTCTTACATGTTCTCAAGTTGACAAATTTCTTTATGAAAAGGTTATTCATCAACATCATCATCAACCTAGTCAACAACTCTGACATAAGGTAAATCATCAACCAAAACTAGTTGGTACCACTAACCCATAATCCCGGTCGGCACTCCTAACACATGGCATAACATTTTGCATCAACCAATCATCTTAACTATGGTTGGTACCAAAGACCCATAATCTTGATCAGTACTCCTGACCTAGACTATTCTTGGTTCACCATCATGATCAAACCCTTTGACCCGTGGTGAAACTCCAATGGCCACACTCTTCATGAGAAACTCGGCCCGATGCTAAATGAGCTCCTCAACCTATATAGAGAGACTAATTTTGATGTTTAAATCCGCCCACTCAACTAAGTGATCCTAGGATTCTAGGACCATTCTCCCCAACTGATCAACTTCTATAACAAACGGAGAAGGATTTTCTTTTGTTGGACCATTCTCCTAAACCGGTCAACATCTTTGACATAGGGAGAATGAATGTCCATGATCATACTAACGCTTATTCTCAACGAGAGGGGAAATCTCCACAAGCCCAAGCTTGTCCCTGAAGTATATGAACTTCACCCTAGACAAAGGCTTTGTTAAAATATTAGTTGTATGATCATCAATGGAGATGTAATCGAGCCTTATTTCTCCCTTCTGCACCATGTCATGAATGTAGTGATAATTGATTTCAATGTGCTTTGACCTGTCACAGAGCATGGGGTTCTCTAAAAGCTTCACACAACTTTGATTGTAACAATATATCATCGTCGGTTCTAGCTCCTGGTCAAACAATCTTGTAAACAACTTCTAAAGCCACAATGCTTTAGTAAAAGCTTCATTGATTGTGATATACTTTGCTTCTGCAGTGCTAAGTGCAGGAAATCTTTGCTTCTTACTCATCCAAGAAGTCATGGTAGAGCCCAAAATAAAGCATCCTCCTGAATTACTCTTCCTGTTATCTTCACTCCCTGTCTAGTCAGAATTTGTGTCTCCCTGCAATTATACATCATTGTTTGAGACATGTCTCAAACCATAATTTATAGTACCACATAGATATCTCAGTATGTGCTTTCCTATGATCCATATGTTCATGTCTCGGTTCCACCCGGAACTGGCTCAATGTGTTTACTACAAAGAAAATGTTCGACCTAGTATTAACTAAATACATCAATGAGCCAATCAATTATCGATGCATAGTTGGATCTAATAAATTAGAATTAGAGTCTCTCACCTTCTTTAAATTAGTCATCATGGGAGTTGCCATGGATTTACAATCCATCATGCTAAATTTATAAAGGATCCCAATAACATACTTTCCTTGACCAAGGAAAATCTCACCAAGATTTTGTCACACTTCGAGACCCAAATAATAATCCATTAAGCCAAGATCCTTCATGTCAAATTTCTAAATAATGAGAGACTCAACACCTGTTAGAAATAAATGATCGACATATAACAATAAAATCACAAGTTCATTCTTCACAACCTTGAAATAGAGGTTTGGATCAACATCACTCTTGGAAAATCCAAGTCTCGTCAGGTACTTATCAATTCAAGCATACCAAGCTCTTGGAACTTGCTTGAGTCCATATAAGGATTTATTCAACCTGTAAACTTGAGACTCCTTCACATGCACCTCAAAATATTGAGGTTGTTTGATGTAAACCTATTCCTCAATTACACCATTGAGGAAAGCAGTATTTACATGCATCTGATGTAAACTCAAATCCAAATAAGTAGCAAGAGAAATTAAAGATCTAATAGAGGTGTACCTAGCAACTGGAGAAAAGGTCTCATCATAATCCTCTCCTTATTTTTGGGAGATCCCGTTAGCCACAAATCGTGCCTTGTCTTTTTCAATACTTCCATTTGTTGCATGCTTGATCTTGTATATCCATTTGGAAGTCACCACTGACTTCTCTTTAGGTCTCGACACAACCTATCATACATCATTCTTCATGATTGATTGGTATTCTATAACCGTAGCATCCTTCCACACTTGTTGGCTAACTTCTTCTTCATAAGCGATAGGTTATGCATCAATGAGATTAACCATAAGAGTTTCATATCTAGAGAACAATTTAGGTTTCTTACTTTCTCTGGATGTTCCATGTGGAGTTTCATGTCCTTGTACTTCTTCCAAGGTAAATCTAAGCCATGTTGGTATTTTCCTGATCTTAGGAACAACAATTGGTTCTACAAGTTCACAAGGACCTTCTATCTCTTTAGGATATTTTGTAGAACATGAACCTTCTTCCTTAGAAGCCTTATGTTTTCCATTCATCATTGGCGTCCATGTAAACTTGTTTAGACTTCAAATATGCAACCTTCTCATCAAAGGTAATGTCCCAACTGACATTAATCTTTCACTGATCTACAAAGTAGATTTTATTGGCATTTGATAATTCACTATAACCAACCAATATTCCTTTCTTTCCTAAAGGGTACATCTTCTTCCTCTTGTCCTTAGGAATATGAATGTAAATTAGGCAGCCAAAGATTCTGAAATGCCCAAACTTTGGCTTCTATCTAATGAACACTTCTCTAGGAGTCATATCTTCCAGAATTTGATGAGGACATATATTATGAATGTATACAGTTGTTAATGATGCTTCTCCCCATAAGAACATAGGAAATTCTTCATCATGCATCATAGCCTCGAAAAATTCTTCAATGGACTTGTTCTTTCTTTCTACCACTCCATTTTGTTGAGGTTTATAGGGGACAATCATCTCCCTCTTAATCATAGCTTCTTTACAAAAGGAAACAAGTTCTTTTGAAGTGTATTGTCCTCCATTAACAGATCTTAAAATCTTGATCTTCTTTCCTCTCAAGTTATTTACTTCAACCTTAAATTATTGAAACTTGGTGAAGACATTTTACTTGGTCTTCATGAGATAGATCAATTTCTTATGCGAGAAGTCATCAATAAAAGTTACATAGTACAACGAACCTCCAAGTGATCTCACTGACATAGGACCACATACATCGGAATGAATCATATCCAAGATTTATTTGGATCTATTATCAATACTTGGAAATGGCTTCTTAATATTATTTGCAAGTGCACAACCTTTACAATCACCTTCATGTTTTATCTGTAATTCAGGAATACCTGAAACTATTTGACTTAAATTAGGAAAGGCTCTATAATGAAGGTGAGCGTATCTCCTACTCCGTAGTCATGTTTGGTCAATTTAGTGTGTCCTAAATTGCTATTTAAAATGTCAATCCGAGAGTCGTAAACTGCTGAAGTGAGGTGCACTGTATATGCAAGATAACTGATTTCTTAGTTCTTTGTCGTTTTTGAGTTTTTGGTTTGTTTTTGGGTTTATCTTCTGTGGATTCCCTAATATGAGATGGCAGAATTGAAATTCAAGTATGGATGGCAATGGTGATTTCTACAATGATTTTCCAAACTTTAAAGTTCTAAAAAAGAAGGTTTCAAACTGGCTGTGATGAAATCAATTCTCAAAAGAAAATAAAAATGTACCAAAACAGTGAACTAGTGACAATGAAGCCCAATATCCTTACTGCTGTATAAAAGAAAATAAAAATTGAACTCAAAGCAATTCAAAGACTGAAAGCAAAGCAAAATAAATCACACTACTTCAACCCATATTCTGACCCTTCACCTTTCGACTCGCTCTAGCTATAGGAAGTAATCATAAACAAATTGAGTAATATGATATCTAAATTGCAGGAAATGAAATTGCATAAAATGAAACTAAGATTTAACTACTCATTCATATTTCAATTCCTGAAAATGACATAAGTAATTTAATCACTAACTTGCAGGAAAGTAAACTAAATCATACTACATCAAGTAATATTCTGATTCCTCACTATTTGAGTTGCTTGGCTATAGGAAGGAAATCATAAACAAATGAGTAATATGATATCTAAGTTGCAGAAAAGTAAATAAGCAAAGCAAAACTGAAAGAAATGACAATGTTGGAATTAAAACTCAGTAAATGAATCAGCACAAAGGACAAGATGATCTCATGTCATTAGTCATTAAAACTATGTAATTTGCCCGAGCTGCCTACAAGAACCTGAAAGAAAAATACTGATCAGCTAGCAATCATGAGAAAGCATAAAAGAAAAGATGAACAGCAGTTAGTATGAATATCAGGACAGCGTAATATATACAAGCAAATGATTATAAACGCAGTAACATAATGAAAGCAAGTAAGAAACTATACAGTAGATACAGAGCCTTGGTGTACAGGGGCCCTCTGCAACCTCGGCCAATCAATACTCAGTCACAAATTGGACTTAAGAATGTTGTCTTCTCATATATTAAAGTGCAGTCAAAACATAGAAATAGAGCACGGCATAGTGGGCTCGTAAACACAGTCAAGATTACATGTAAAAGTTAACTATCAAGGGTATGATAACGCGTTATTTATAACTGAAGATGCTATAACTGATTCCTAAATTCTACGCTCCCAAACAGACACGTAAATCTCCACGTCCTGAGATCTAGTAGTATGGTAATCATGACAAATAAACCTATGGAGTGGTGGCTGTTTGATTTGGTTCACGGATTGATCCACAGGTGTTAGCACACCTCCGGAGATTGAGGAACTTGCCATGCAAAACTTCACGTGGGAAAAACAGAGCCGTGCCATCGCAAAATTCTTGGTTTGAACACTCCTTTGACCGTCTTTGACCATGGATGTTTGTGAGTGATTCGGCTAAACCAAGGGGACACGCTCCATGTACATGTCATTTGCAGCTTTCCCATGTGGCCAGATTCTCCATTGGACACCTGTAACATAGTCTTCAACAAAATGGTTGCGGAAAGTGACAAGTTTTTGCAGCTGATTGAACAAAAATCTAAATCAAACAGCAGTCACAAACATAGTTAGGAAACCATTTTATAAGCTCTTTTTAAACTAATATGCAATGATTCGACAGCTTGGTGGGTCAAGTAAATGGAAAAGAAGGCTGAAAAGGTATATAGGGAAGATGCAAGTTTGGGACTCAACATACCCCCACTGTGAAGGTGTTGCATGTCCTCATGCAACCAAAATTTTAGTCATTCCCCTTTAATCCATATGTTCTGAAGCCTTTGCTAGGACATCTAGTCCTCGTTTCTTATTTCTTGGTGCTACCACCATCCTGGGTTTCCTTATCAGACATCTGAATTTGAGATTGATCAATTCTCTGCTCAACTTTCTGCACTTTTTCTTTAGTTTCTTGTTCTTCTTTTGCCATAGTCCCAAATGAAGCATAGTATTATCATGAATAATTTTATCTACTTTGCTCTGCTCCTTAAGTGCTTCATTTTCTTGCTTGATATGCCTGTTTAGAACCTCTAATTCAAACACTTCTTGCTTTAAGGATTGAACTTGTGCATCTGGTGTCATGTGGGGCAAAGTGGTACTCGGGCCTGCAGCTGTCTTTTCTAAAGATTCAAGGTAGTCATACACCTCTTGTTGACTGGGATCTATTTCGGGTGTTTTTCTTGGACTGACTTCAAAGTCTTGTGGACGAGGAGGACTGCTTTCTAGCTCTGTCCGAGAAGGGCTTTCATCAACATGTGGAGGACTAGTTTCAATACTTGGCTGAGGACGAGGTGGACTACGGCTAACTGGAGGTTTCTCGGGTGTTTCCCCACCCAAGTCAATGAAGTGGGGCCGTTTTACTTGTGTTTTACTCCCCCTTCCTCTAAGCCTGTTGCTTCTTCTCAAATACAGTGGACTAGTACTCCCTTCTTCTATGCTCTGTTTCCCTTTTTCCTTCTTCTTTGTTATAGCAGCCTGTTCTTGAAGATGCACTAATCTCTCAGACAATGTTTGATAGTCCTCTTCTATAGATGGCTCAGGTGATTGATAGACTTCTTCTATGTTTCTTTTGCCTTTCAATTTTCTCTGTTTCTTGTCCTTAGTTCTGTTCTCTTTTTCTTTTTGACCAACTTCTTGAGTTTCGGTAGTAGGAGAGTCTTGGACTATGGCACTCTTTTCTTTTCTCCTACTCCTTCTCGGTGTCTTTGGTGTACTACTTTCAGATGCCTCAGATGGCTCTTGAAAGTAATTTCTTATTAAGAATTGTTCCCAGGTATCTTTTTTTTTCTTCAGTTGGTCTTCAATGAGAATATTTACAAGTCCATGATGATATAGATGAGGTTCTATATTTCCTATGTGCTTTTGGACTGTGATACTCATCTTTTTCAAACTCAGCAGTAAAAAATAAGGCAAATTAAGAGTTTGACTCTCTAAGAATTTCATCAACAATCTAGCATGGTACATGTACATTGAACCAAAACGTCCTTCGCAAGTGATAAACTTTTGGATAACTAACAGCAGGCTGGCCCATTCTTCTTTCAATGCATGAACAAGAATTCCTTTTGTAAACACAGTGGTGTCCATACCTGGGTTTCATAGCATAATTCTCCATGCCTGTTCGTCCACGCTTTTGTTTTTAAACCATCGCTCACCTTCCTGGGGTAAGCTTGTGGCAGCTGCTACTGTTGTTTCAGTGACCGTGAGCTTTAAGTCTCCAATTTCCACCATCTGGCCATCGAAAGACCGTGCAAAGGCTTTGGTTACCTCTTTATTATGGCCCTTAAATTTTTGGATGAAGCGTAACCATTTGGCTTTCTTCAGCAAATCTTTTGCTTGAGGGTAACCTTCTAAATATTTAGGTCCTTCTAGTTCTGCCCTTAGTAATCGTCCCATTCCTTCCTCTGTTTTGAAATTCAACTGAAAATTTAATTGCGTGTGAGGGTTTAGCAGAGGGAAGGTGGCTAGGTTGCAGGGTTTATGGCAAAATACAGTGGCTGCAATTGGTAGATGGATAGCAGATAACGGGAGTGCTTCGGAATTACAGGCGGAACAGAGGATGAGCAGCCGTAGTGAGTTCACAAGATGAAGTGTAGACGGATGTGAAGAAGATGGTCTTAATAGAATGGTAAGGAAATGGAGTGAAGTCGGGATTTTGAATTAAACGGCTGCGTACGAAATGTTACACGTTTTAATGAATGGCTGCGGAAAATGTGGTGGAGAGGAGCCGTAATGAGATAGGTCACATCTCATGATTACAGGTGGTGTATGAAAGTGCAGTCGACTATGAGTTTAAACCCGAAAATCAATCATGAGACCGTTAAGAAATGAATGCATGGTGTGCGGAATAATATCGTGGGATGGTAGTGGGTAATGGAGCTATCGTGACGATCATTGCACATAGTAGAGCTTTTATGGTTTGACAACTATGCATAATCATGACTTTAATTGCTATTTGAAAGAAATTTTTGCTCATACCTTTGGAAACCTTGTCATTTGTTGCTCATTAGCTTTTAACCAACTGCTCTTCATTGATGTCTAGAGATGATCCATGTCTTCATAGAATATGCTCAATCACACCTGCATTTTCATGATTATTGCACTAACATTTTGACTGTGGATTTGAAAAACAGAGTGGTGGCTGCGGAAATTGCTTCTAGCTGCGGAAACTGCTACCAGCTACGGAAATTGACACAACACCCACTTAGCTGAACAAAGATAGTTATATAATAACTAACTGAGTGAAAATGGTCCTGAAAGGGACATTTATTGATGAAATGGAATGAAATGAATGAAATGGAGTGAGATGAAGCGGAGTGAAGTGAAATGAAAATGAGATGGAGATGGAGTGGAATGGCAAATGAAGTGGAGTGAAGATGGAAAAAGAAGGAGAGAAGAATTATTTTTTTTTGGAAAATATAGTGTCAGGTGTCCCTGATTTTCACTCTACATTTTCTGTATAAGACCGCCAATCTGTGATTGGTTTTCAGTCTTATACAATTATTATTATTATTATTATTATTATTATTATTATTATTATTATTTTATTTTTTTTTTAACTGAAAGAAACAAAGGCTAGGTTGGTGGGGAAGAAGGATTCTTCTTCACCAGCCTTATTGCAGAATTCTCTTGAAACATTTTGACAAATTCCTCTTTTGAGAGTGGCTTATGATAAATTTTCAATCGGTGGCCATTCACAATGAGAGGAGTTTGAAATTCATCAATGGTCTTGATTCTTACCGCTCCATTGCTAAAGACTTTGTCAATCTCATATGGCCCAAGCCAATGGGTCTGAAATTTACCTTTGAAGTCTTTAAACTTGGAATCAAATAGTAGTGCCCAATCTCCCTCTTGAAACTTTTTCTCTTTGATGTATCTGTCATGCCACTTAGCTCTTTGATGTTGAACTAGATCAGTTCTTAAAATTGCTTCTTGTCTGATCTCGTCTAGCTCATTCAGTTGCTCCATTCTATGCTTTTGGGCTTCTGATAGATTCATCCCCAACTGAACTACGATCTTGAAGGTCTTGACTTGAAACTCAATGGGGAGCAGGACTTCTTTCCCATAAACAAGTTAATAGGGAGAATGTCCTATTGTATTCCTCCATGTAGTTTTGTAGGCCCACAAGGCTTCAGGAAGCCTTTCTTCCCAATCTCTTCTGTGTAGATGAACAGTTTTGGTGATGATGTTCTCAAGAACTTTGTTTGTAGACTCCACTTGGCCATTTGCTTGCAGATGGTAAGGAGTAGATTTTCTGTTCTTGATTTTGTATTCTTCCATCAGCTTCTCCATCAACTTAGATGTAAATTGACTTCCCTGATCTGTCACAATTTCTCTTGGGACACCAAAACGAGTAAAAATATCCTCATAAAGAAAATTAACAACTGAATTTTCAGTGGTAGAAGGTAATGCTTTGGCTTCTACCCATTTAGTGACATAATCAATGCATACCAATTTATATACTTCTTCTATTTAGATGGTGGATTAATGGGTCCAATGAAATCTAAAGCCCATTTTTCAAAGGGTTCACTGAGTACCTGTGGTTGTAATGGCATTTCATTTGAAAGAGTCGGTCTCCCAACTCTTTGGCAGCTGTCATACCTTCTGACATATTATTTTGTATCTTTGAAGAGGGAAGGCCAATAATATCCTAAAGAAAGGATTTTATAGGCCGTCCTTTTGTCAGCAAAGTGTCCACCGCATGGTTCATCATGACATGCCTTGAGGATGTCAGGAATTTCATCTTCCCGAACACATCTTCTGATCACACAATCTAGCCCTGTTTTAAACAATTCGTTAGAAATCCATGAATAATTCGAACTTTCCTGAATAATTCTTCTTTTTTCACTAGGAAATAAATGTGGAGGTAGCTTCCTTGTAACCAAATAGTTAGCAATATCTGCATACCAAGGAGTCTTAGTAGTTACTGCAAATAAATATTCATCTGGAAACTTATCCTCTACAGGAGAATCTTCGTTAGTATTTTGAATCCTAGACAAGAAATCAGCTACTGTATTTTGTTTCCCTGGTCTATCCAACACGGTAATATTGAATTCTTGTAAAAGTAAGAGCCATCTTGTAACTATGCCATCAGTAATAGGTTTTTTCATTAGATATCTAATTGCAAAATTATCAGTATGGACAAAAGTTTCATAGCCTTTTATATAATGTCTAAACTTATTGATTGCATGAACAATAGCTAAGAACTCTTTTTCAGTCACAGTATAATTCAACTCAGTGGGAGTCAAATTTTTACTGGTGTAGTAAATGGCATAAGGAACTAAATCCTTTTGAACCAACACAGCTCCTATAGTTGTATCTGAAGCATCTGTAGAAATATGGAAAGGAAGTTTCCAATTTGGCCCTCTCAAAATGGGTGCTTCAGATATTCTCGTTTTCAAAGTTTCAAATACAGATTGACAATCAGGATCCCATTTGAATTCACAGTCTTTTGTAAGTAATTTGAAAAGTGGAGATGCTATTATGGTGAAGTTTTTGATAAATCTTCTATCGTATCCAGTAAATCCAAGAAAACTTCTAACATCTTTTTGACAATTTGAAATAGGCAACTTGGAGATGACTTCAACTTTTGATCTATCAACTTTAATTCCATACCCTGAAATATGATGTCCCAAAACAATACCTTCAGTAAACATCATAAAGCATTTTTCATGACTCAATGAAAGGTTTGTTTCTTTACACCTTATAAGGACTTTTTCCAAATTCTCTAATGCCTCTTAAAATGAATTACCATAAAATGTAAAATCATCCATATAAACCTCTACACAATCATGGATTAGATCAGAAAAGATTCCTAGTACTGCCCTTTGAAATGTTGCGGGTGCATTACATAATCCAAAAGGAAGTACTCGGTAAGAAAAATTTCCCCATGGACAGGTAAATGTGGTCTTATCTTGATCTTTAGGTGCTACCTGAATCTGATTATAGCCACTAAAACCATCCAAAAATGAAAAGTACTTTTTGCCTGCTAAAGTATCTAATACCTGATCGATAAAGGGTAAAGGAAAGTGATCCTTCAAAGTTGCTTTGTTCAATTCCCTGTAATCAATGCATACCCTCCATTTACCATTCTTTTTAGGTACTATAACCAAAGGAGAAACCCATCGGCTATCTGAAATTGGATAAATGAAGTTGACATTGAGTAGTTTTTGGAGCTCTTCTTTCACTATCTCCCTAAGGTTTGGATCCATCCTTCTCTGAGGTTGTCTGATTGGTCTACTATTTTCCTCAATATAGATGTGATGAATGCAAGTCTTAGGGTCAATACCTTTCATATCGGTATACTCCCATGCAAATGCAGTAGAATGTTTTTGCAAGATTTTGGTTAGTTCTCCCTGTTGTGATTTTTCCAAGTTTTTGTTGATATTCAATGTTTTACCTGGAAAGATCTCAATGGCGGAACTACCAAACTCTTCCATAGAGAAAAGAGACATTTGTCTAGATGATAGATACTCAATGTCAAAATCTAACTGAAATTGTGTGTGGTCATATTCTGAAGATGTTTCAAAGTTTTCTAATGTGTTCAGAATTTGACTATCTTCACTGATTTCAGAAATGGTAAAGACAAGTTGTATAGTATCCTCATCATTAACCCACTCATTATCTCCTATTTCTGTAATTGCTTTTGCTGGAGGATACATATTGAATTTCTCTGTCGAATTACCATCAGAAATATACATATCCCCAAATCTACAACTGATAAAAGCATCAGTTGTGGCTAGCCAAGGTCTTCCTAAGATGAGAGGGTGTCCTCCTAAATTACTATTGGGAGTTAAAATCATGAAATCTACTGGATATTCCCAAGAATCTAAGGAGACCGAAATGTCTTCTAATACACCATCTAGTTTGATAATTGATCGATCTGCAAGTTGCAGTAAAGTAGGTGTAAAAAGAAGATTAGGAAGTTTTAGCTGTTCCATAGTCTGTCTACTCATAATGTTGATATCATCCCCTAAATCAATCAAAGTATTTGGAATTTCTACCCCATTGATATGTGTTTTGACAATTGGACTACCGGGATTTACATACTTCTGCATAGTAATTTTTCCCATCATGATATCTGCAATTTTTCCTACCAGGTGGATTCTTCTTGTATCTCTCGGTTTCCTTCCTGGTCTTTTAAGACTCAACTCCTTTATTGTTTTTGCTAGAATAGGAATCTCTCTAATGGCTTGTAACAAGGGAATCTTGATACAGACATTATTTAATTCATCTAGAAAATCATAGTCACGCAACACGATTTGTTTTTCCACCCCTTTGTCAATTTGTAATCTTTCAGGAAAAGGAGGTGTGGATGAAGATGCAGGTTGCTCAACTATAGGAGTTGTGGGGGTTGAATCTTTTTCTTTTTCTTTTTGAGTGCTTGGGTTTTGAAGAGATGCTTCAGAACCTTTATTGGCTTCAAGAGAATCTTCCTCAGAAATGCTTTGCTTTTGAGCATCTATAGAAGGCTTATCTAAAACTCTACCAGATCTGAGTTGTACATCATTGAGAGGAACAATCATATAGGTAGGAAATTGTTGTCCTTCTACCATGTAAGAATTTTGAGGGCTTTTATTGTTGGGGTTCGGCAATGGCTGGGAAGGTAGTTGATTTGTCTTCTGTTGGAATGGAAGAAAGATTTGAGAATTTGGATTCTGTTGAGAAGGTTGTTGTTGTGGAAATGGAAATGATAGTTGTGGATTTTGATTTGGAAGTTGTGGAGCTTGTTGATTTTGAAAAGATGGAGGATATTGATAAAATTGAGCAAATCTCCCATAAGGATTTCACATACCTTGTACCCATGATTGAAAAGGATTTTGAGGTTGGGACCAAGGTTGTTGCCAAGGATTCCAAAGGGGTTGAAAGTTCATAGAGTTGTTAAACCCTTGATTTTGTTGCCCCTGCCAAGGTCTCCTTGCAACAAAACAGAGAGACTCAATTGAATTTGGATCTTCTTGAAAGACAGCTTTGAGCCCAGGAATTGAAGGACAATCCTTGGTCTCATGGTTTTCTGAAAAAATCACACATGTTTCTACAACTTTTGCATCCAAGGGACATTCCCTTGGAGCATGTTTCTTTCTACATTTCGGGCAAAAGATGGCCAAAGCTTCAGCTTCTACTTTCTGCTTGTTTTGTATTTTAAGGGTGTCTAGTTGCTCACTAAGACTCCCTAAGATATCAGTTTTGAATTCATCAAGCATGTTGCCAATCTCAGCCCTACTTACTGATCCGGTTGCAGATTTGTTTGCTCTAATGAGAGAAGGATCTCTAGGCCCTTTTCTAGTTTTAGATTTTCCCCTTGAGAGATGGACACATAGCTCTGCTATATCATGAAGTGGAAGTTGAGATATATCTCCTTTTCCCATCATGTTCAAAATATCTATCCATTCATCTCTAATGGATTTTAATAGAAGGGATTTCAAGGTTTCCTCATCTAAGTTATTCATTTTTTCTCTTTTCAGGTTGTATTGAAATCTTTCAAGTAAATCCTCCAAGTTTTCATCTTGTCTTTGCACCATTTTGAATACCTCATCCTTGTGATTGGTGGGCATACAATAGTCCAGGTATCTATCCAAAAATGTTTGTTTCATATCATTCCAAGTCCTATTGGATTGAGTGACTAATCCCATGAACCATTTTAAAGCAGCTCCTTTCAATGTTGAAGGAAACACTTTGAGTTTTTGAGAGTCTTCTAGATAATCATAAGTTCGACACCCGACTTCAAACTCACTTCAAACTCAAATAGAAATGTTTCAGGATCCTCATTTCTTAACCCATGAAAGTTTGGGAGGATAGATGGTGAGATGTTTTTCATTGTTGCTCGAGAATCCTCATCAACTATAGGAAATCAGAATGAGTTATCTCCATCCCTATTTCCCCCATTGTTACCTCTACCTCCTCCATTGTTTCCTCCTCCTCCTCTACCTCTACCTCTACCAAATCTGTTTACTACTTCCTCCGTCATGATAGTTTCCTTAGAGACTTCAGAGTCCTCTGGTTCCTCTACTAATGGCGAATGAGGAGGAATTTCTCCCTCTTCTTCTTCAAGTGATTCTACTTCTTCAATTACAATGTGTTTTCCTGTAGAAGTAAATAAAGGGTCTTTTCTTAATTCAGATTCAATGGATGGTGTGGGAGAGTCTCCTAATTCAACTACTGCCTCTTGAATTCCAGGAATCCTAAGGCTAGGAGTGTGATTTGGAGATGATGGAGGTGTCTCTTTTCTATTCCTTGAAGTAGATGGAGTTGTAAAAATCGAACTCTTGGACCTAGCTAAAAACCTTCCCCTAGAATCTCTTGCTCTATGCATGTCATTTTTTTTTATTTTTCTTCAAGTCGGGTTAATAATTCTCTTTCTGATCTTCTAGGTCACTCTAGGTGCAAGATGAGAGCATACTCAAGAAATTATTAAACCAATAACTCTCTCTTTTCTGATCCTCCAGATCACACTAGGTGCAAGAGGAGAGCATACTTTGAGAAGTTATCAATTTTTCCTTCCTTGAAATTTTCTTGTTTTTTTTTTAAGAAATTGGCTACCTAATTTCACTTCCCCGGCAATAGCGCCAAAATGTTTGGTCAATTTAGTGTGTCCTAAATTGCTATTTAAAATGTCAATCTGAGAGTCGTAAACCGCTAAAGTGAAGTGCACTGTATATGTAAGATAACCGATTTCTTAGTTCTTTGTCGTTTTTGAGTTTTTGGTTTGTTTTTGGGTTTATCTTCTATGGATTCCCTAATGTGAGATGGCAGAATTGAAAGTCAAGTATGGATGGCAATGGTGATTTCTACAATGATTTTCCAAACTTTAAAGTTCTCAAAAATAAGGTTTGAAACTGGCTGTGATGAAATCAATTCTCAAAAGAAAATAAAAATGTACCAAAACAGTGAACTAGTGACAATGAAGCCCAGTATCCTTACTGCTGTATAAAAGAAAATAAAAACTGAACTCAAAGCAATTCAAAGACTGAAAGCAAAGCAAACTAAATCACACTATTTCAACCCATATTCTGACCCTTCACCTTTCGACTCGCTCTGGCTATAGGAAGTAATCATAAACAAATTGAGTAATATGATATCTAAATTGCAGGAAATGAAATTGCATAAAATGAAACTAAGATTTAACTACTCATTCATATTTCAATTCTTGAAAATGACATAAGTAATTTAATCACTAACTTGCAGGAAAGTAAACTAAATCATACCACATCAAGTAATATTCTGATTCCTCACTATTTGAGCCGCTTGGCTATAGGAAGGAAATCATAAACAAATGAGTAATATGATATCTAAGTTGCAGAAAAGTAAATAAGCAAAGAAAAACTGAAAGAAATGACAATGATGGAATTAAAACTCAGTAAATGAATCAGCAGAAAGGACAAGATGATCTCATGTCATTAGTCATTAAAGCTATGTAATTTGCTCGGGCTGCCTATAAGAACCTGAAAGAAAAATACTGATCAGCTAGCAATCATGAAAAAGCATAAAAGAAAAGATGAACAACAGTTAGTATGAATATCAGGACATCGTAATATATACAAGCAAATGATTATAAAAGAAGTAGCATAATGAAAGCAAGTAAGAAACTATACAGTAGATACAGATCCTTGGTGTACAGGGGCCCTCTGCAACCTTGGCCAATCAATACTCAGTCACAAATTGGACTTAAGAATGTTGTCTTCTCATATATTAAAGTGCAGTCAAAACATAGAAATAGAGCACGGCACAGTGGGCTCGTAAACACAGTCAAGATTACATGTAAAAGCTAACTATCAAGCGTATGATAACGCGTTATTTATAACTGAAGATGCTATAACTGATTCCTAAATTCTACGCTGCCAAACAGACACGTAAATCTCCACGTCCTGAGATCTAGCAGTATGGTAATCATGAAAAATAAATCTATGGAGTGGTGGCTGTTCGATTTGATTCACGGATTGATCCACAGGTGTTAGCACACCTCCGGAGATTGAGGAACTTGCCACGCAAAACTTCACGTGAACAAAACAGAGCCATGCCACCACAAAATTCTTGGTTTGACCACTCCTTTGACCGTCTTTGACCATGGCTGTTTGTGAGTGATTCGGCTGAGCCAAGGGGACACGTTCCATGTACATGTCATTTGCAGCTTGCCCATGTGTCCGGATTCTCCATTGGACACCTGTAACATAGTCTTCAACAAAATGGCTGCGGAAACTTGCGCTGGCTGCAGAAAGTGACAAGTTTCTACAGCTGATTGAACAAAAATCTAAATCAAACAGCAGTCACAAACATAGTTAGGAAACCATTTTATAAGCTCTTTTTAAACTAATATGCAATGATTCGACAGCTTGGTGGGTCAAGTAAATGGAAAAGAAGGCTGAAAAGGTATATAGGGAAGATGCAAGTTTGGGACTCAACCGTTCACATGGATTGATTTCATCATGTACTAAAGTTTGAGCTGGTTGACCGAAGATTTTGTATACTATTCCTTCACGAATTCCAATAACTCTAGCATCATCTATACACCCCTATGTATTCCACATGAATGGAAAAAATTGCAGCATACCCTCATAATAGTGTATAACCTCAAGGAAAAAAGTGTCCCACACTTTCCAACGCATACCACAGTTGGGGTGCTAGTGGGTGGGAATAGGGATGTTGCTCCACCTCTTTGAATAATAATAAATATACCACCATACGACCCCATCACCCATGTGTGGGTAGATTGGAAAGTATGTTCCCTATGTATGCATTCACTTAATCAATTCATCAATACTTTTCATAATTAAAATAAATAAGTAAACGTGTTCTCAAATAATTTAATATTCCTAAATCAATTTGGAGTCCACACATATAATCATGAAAGTCCATGTTAAAGTGCCCTTGTAGTTTCCTATCAAACTAGGAAAAATATTAATTAATAATTGTAATGATATATCTAGAATCTCATTTAAACCATTGAAAGAATAATATCATGATGATCCAATTCATGAGGTTAATACATAACATGTTATCTAAACATCACATAATATTAAACATCAAATCATCATCTAATATACTCATCCATATCATGAATGTATGGTTTCATCATTAAAATAATAGCACAATGGTGGTTCATAAGTAAACAAATTCCCTCAAATAATAAGTCAATATGTCACAGTAATAAAAGAAAATGGTGCACTACATACTCCCCTATTAAAATAAACCTCAACCTGAGTTTTCAAAATATATAAGGAAAATTTTGATGTACCTCAACTGCATACTCCCATGTTGTAGAGTTGGGACTATAATTATCCCATTGTAACCTTACCTAACTGACCAACAATCTCAAATTTGTCGAGCATGCTAGTCCATTAGGCAGATAAATTTGGCCATCAAAATATCACTCATCAAATATCTACAAATTATTTAATTCAATAACATGTGAACGGTCAGAAATATAATCACGTAAAACTGAAATATGCAAGGCATCATGCATGTGTTCGAAGGTTGCAGGTAATGCAAGACAATATGCAATTGATATATTTTTCTCTAATATCTCAAAAGGTCCAACAAAATGAGGATATAACTTTTCTCCATTCACAAACTTAATTGAACTATTTTGTGGCTTTAATTGCAAAAATACTTTATCCCTGACTTCATAACTTCAATCAATTACATACACATTTGTATAGCTTTTATGTCTATCTTTTGTTGCCTTTAGTATGTATGTAATCATTTTCATCCAATCCTCCATTTTTAAATCAATTCTAATCTTACCATAAATATATCCTCAATTACAACTCAAAGGTGTTCTACATGGTCTTCCGTATATGAGTTCAAATGGTTCCATCTTTATAGAGCTTTGTTAATTGTTGTTATAAGCAAACTCAACAAGTGGTAGAAAGTCCTCTAAATGTTTTTGTTGATCTACAATATACATTCTTAACATATCTTCCAAAATTTGATTGGTTATTTTAGTTTAACTATCATTTTATGGATGATATGTAGTCCTGACATTTAGTTGTGTTCCTAAATCTTCTTGAAAACTTGTCCAAAATATTCATGGAAACAAAACACCTCTATTTGAAATTATATTTTTTGGAATACCATGTAACCTTAGTATTTCATTAATAAATACTCTAGTAATCTCTAGAGCTTGATATGTAGCTTTTACTCGAATAAAATGTGACTTTATGTCAAAGTATAAATTAAGACAAATATTCACTCATGTCTCCTTGATGTCATTGGTAATACAACTATTAAATCCATGGAAATAACCTCCCACTTTGACTTTAGTATTGCATGTGATTGCAACAATCCTACTAGATGTTGATGTTCAACCTTGTTGACATTCAAAACATCTCCCAACAAATTCAACTATGTCACTTTTCATTCCCTTCCAAAATAATAATTGTTTAATATATGCATTCATGTTTTTGACCTTAACATAAGCCATATATATTGAGATGTGAGCTTCCTTAAAATAAAATTTTGCGTTTCTTCTTTTTTTGGTACATATTTTCTCCATTGTGTATCCTTCAAATTTTGAAATTCTCATTTCTTCATTCTCAAGTTCCAATTTGAATTTCTTATACCATTCATCTTCTAGTTGTAACTTACAATATGCTCTTCTAAATTTGTTTTTAATGATATAACTATGAAGATATGAGGCTTGTGAATTAAAGTATTTGCAACCATGTTAATTGTTCCCTTAATATAAGTTATCTCAAAATCATATTCAATTTTTAGTTTTGACCATCTTCTTATTCTAGCATTCAAGTTACTTTCAGTAAGAATACATTGTAATCCATTTTCATTAGTTTTTACCTCAAATTTTCATCCAATTAAATAATGTCTCTAGTTTCTCAAAGCATGCGTTATTGTTGCAAGTTTCAAATCATGCATGACATAGTGTTCCTCATGAGTTCAAAGCTTCCTTGAACTGCAAGCTATAGTTCTACCTTCTTCTTTTTTCCTTTGAAAAAAATCTATAATTTTATTTATGCGTAGTTAACAAACTTATATGGGCAAATTCATAGAGCATTCAAATGGCTTATAGCATAAAAGAGATGTGCATTTCTAAATATCACAACAAAAAGCAAAAAAGAGTGTCTACCATAGTCTATTTATGATCTGAGTTTAAATAGGGATGCAACAAATTATAGATATAACCATAAATACAAAGATGCAACAGAAATAACACTTCCTTTCATTAATATCAAATATTGAAATATGCTTACAAACAGAATGGAAATACGACTAGCTCGAGCGATGGTAGATTATCTCTAAGAAGATATGTGGCAGCTACATGCCTCTGAATTGTGCTACAATGAGGCTCAAGCACCTATTTATTATTGAAAAACATGAGAAAACCATAAACAACCAAAACCCTAACCCTAGGAAGTGAAATGTCAAGAGTTTATGGGCCCCGTTGGGGTTAGTTGGACAGCTAACTTCCCGAGGTCGTAACTTGGTCATATTATCTCCATTTCGCGCATACGATACCTTATTGGAAAGGTCTCTCCAAGTAATACAGGTTTTGTCATAAGCCCTTACCTATAGCCATGGGCCTACAACGAACCTAAAAAAAACATCGTTTAGGGGGTCAAAACTGCTCCGAAAGTTCAGGACCTGAAAAACTACTAAAAATAGTAAATGTTGAAATAAAAAAGGAAACAATTGAAACCGACTGGAGGTCTAGGTGGAATAGGTGAGTGGCCACCAATATCCACCTGGATCATTCCTCCCCCCTTAGGAATCAATGGTCCCCATTGCGTGCAGATCCTATATGAGATGATAAAATTTCTATTGAACCTGGTCCTTGCTGAGCCACTTGCCTTGGTGTAGGAGTTGGCTAGCTTTGACAACCCAATATAGTTGGATATTCTGCTAGTGAGTGCTCTTGAATTGTGTGTACATAATCTGATCAATTGTGGCATGTTCCATGCAGTCTAGATTTAACTCTGTTGGTGTGAGTTGTTCTACAATGTTTTATGTGTCCAGTAATGGTGGGAAGTAATCTGATTTAGAATATTAGTTTGCAGTGCTAATATCTTCCTTGGATTATAAACAAAATGATTTCACTATGCTTAAGGATTCACCATTTTTTTGCAAGTGAAATGAAGAGTTTTTATGTTAATTTTATGAGCAATTTAACATAAACCAGAAAAATGAACAACAACATAAACATGTATAGAACATCATCAGAAACACATTACAACAAGCACATGATAAAGGAGTTCACCCCTCTTGGGCTACGTCTCCTTGGTCCAGCTTCCAATGGCTTGGGCCTCTCTATTATGCTCAAAAGTGTTAAAAAAAATGTGTGTTTACAATGCTCAAATGCTTTTAAAATATGCTCCAATCAGTTCATAATACTTAAAAATGGTTATCTAGCCTCTTTTTGTATCCAATTTTGTGGAAAACTGGAGAAGTTATGAATTCCCCTTGTTTTCCCACTATTTGTTCCACAAAATTCTCCACATCTTACAAGAACCTACAATTTCGTTCCCAAAATCCGTTAACAGAGTAAGAATTTTTCCGAGTGGCGAGCCATAATCCATCGGCACCAAATATCCATTGCAAATTGCAATTAGCAAGGACTGGTGGGTTTAAGGTTTTTGTTTGCGGGGGTGATTATGCGATTGCGATATCGCTAATCCGATGATACTATAAACTGGAACTGATGAACCTCTCACATCTGGGGACTTATCAAATTTTGCAATTCGACAGATAATCGAGGTTTTATATATGTGGAATTTTTGCACCGTTGTGATTTGTGGTTGCGATATTGCATCGCAACCTGGTACTTGCTAGGGACCGATTCTGTAACGCCGACCCTTCGTCAATCCGCGATTGCGATCCATTGCATCGCACCTCCAGCCGTTTCTTGAAAACCGTCCGCATGCAATTGCGATTTGCAACATGTGGGGGCCAATGGAATCTTGCCACTTGGCGCCTCATCATTCGTTGAAGGACCTTGCCACATCATCCAACCCTATCATGTAAGCAAGTCAAATCTGAACTTTTACTTGCTCTAACTTCTGCATACGAGCTCGGGTTTCAATGTCGTTCACACTGTTGGAATCAGAATGACGATCTCTTCGATCTGAAGCTAAGTTTAACAAAATTATGACACTTTGATTTTTTAGCATAATTTTGAAAACCTTATCACTCCTCCCCACGGAAGCCTTTTGGACCCCAAAAGGATTACTTTCAATTGTTCAGTAGGTGAGGGTACAGTTACCTCACCTTTCCAACCTCCATCCATTTGGATTTTGAAGGAATTGTACCTTTGAGCCTCACTCGAAGATAATCAATACTTCCCATTTTTATTGTCCTTGTTCTTCTGTCAAGTATAGTGTTTGGTTGAGGAACATCAAGGAATTATGGAGAAAAGTATTCAATAGATGGAATTTGAACATTCTCTCCTTGATCTTCAATCAAAGGAGGCTCATACAATCTTAAATTCTCAACATTAACAACAGCATAAATTTGCATATATGAAGGCAAATCCAACCTAAAGGAATTATTACCAATCTTTTCCAAAATTTTGAATGGACCATATCTAATTGGTTTGAGCTTTTTACCTTCTCCTTGGAGCCTCTCTTTGTTAATGTGAAGCCAAACTTCATTTCCAACTTGGAACTTGTGATCTTGACGATGCTTGTCATGCTTTGTTTTGTACTTGCCTTGGCTTTTCTCAAGCTGTTCTTGAACCTTTTGGTGTATTAATTGTATTTGTTCAATGAAATTTCTTGCTTTGTCTATGTCACTATGACCTTCAATAGAAATATCTTTGCAAAAATAAAATCCAAAGGAGATTTAGGAAAGTATCCCACACATGCATCAAATGGTCAAGTTTGAGTGGAAGAGTGCTTGGCTCGGTTGTAAGCATGCTGATATAGTGCAACTGTTCATCCCACAACTTAGGATGCTTGTTGTAATACCCACGCAGAAGATTTATCATTGTTCTATTTGTTACTTCTATTTTACCATCTATTTGTGGATGAAAGGTTGTACTCTTTTTCAGTTTGGTTTCCATGAATCCCCAAAATTTTGACCGGAAATTCCTCACATAGCGAGAATCTCAATCACTAAAAATGGATGTTGGCAATCCAAAATGCACCCAAACATTCTGAAAGAATAACTGAGCAGTTTTTTCAACGGTAACTTTCTTTTTACATGGCATCAAAATGCACATTTTTTTGAACCTATTCACAACTACATACAAATAATCATGACCTGTTTTCGACAATGGAAAACCTCCTACAAAATCCGTAGAAACACTCTCCCACGGTCGTGAAGGAACCAGAAGTGGTGTGTACAGTCCTAACTTCCTATTGCTAGGATTATTTAATGCACATAATGAACATCCTTTAATAAAATGAGACACACTTTCAAGCATACGAGGCCAATAACAATACCTCTATAGATGTTCCACCGTCTCACTTACACCGAAATGACCAAAAATAAGAGAAGTATGTGCCTCTCTTATGATGTTAACTCTTTATCCCTACGGAATACAAAGCTTGCCAATATGGTACAACAATTTATCATGCAAATGATAATCCAATTCCTCTACTTGATTCCTTTGACTCAAGATTGAATACACATCTTGAAAGTATGTATTTTTTTGAACATAAATTTCATGTAAAACAAAATGACGCTTGAGGAAACTAGTTATACAAAATATAGGCTTAGAAAGTACATCAACAAACTTGTCGCTTATGCCTTTTGACCGAGTGGAATAGTAGAAGAAAACACAACCAATGGAAGTCCCTTTGTCGCTGCAACTTAAACACTTTATCATTGAAAATTTATGAATGAAAAGAAATGGGCTTACCACATTGCATAAAGACTGCGCCCATGGCATAGTCACATACAACAACTTGAAACTTAAATGACTGTCTCAAGTCTAAAAAAGAAAGTATTAGAGTTGTACTGATCTTTTGTTTTAAAGCATCAAATGCCTTGCCTTGTTTTTGTTGGAAATAATACTGAGAGGGGGGGTGAATCAGTATTATCAAGTCAAATATTCCTTTTTCAAAATCAAATGATATACGCTACTTCAGTTAATTAAACCCGCATATATACGCAACTATGCAGAAAGAAACCCACGTATACAATGCAAACTTTTAAATGACTTTATCTTCCTTATGTTGATTATTAATCTGTGTTTGAGAATCAAATAACCAGTAACCAGAAATAGTAAAACAGAGCAGAAGGACAATTGCACACAAGAACACAAGATATAAGGTGGAAACCCAATGTGGGTGAAAGCCACCTGCTGCAATTCGTCTCTATCTTCTCTTTAATTAGAAACTTCTTTTTACAATTGTACTGGTGCAGTCCTTTACCAGTACGCAAGCTGCAACCTGCAGAGAGCTACAGCCCTCTCTCGTTTTCCAGCTTCTTCTGGAAGGGAGCTACAACCCCCTTAGCTCTTGCACTAGCCAAGATACTAGTACGTAGGTGCTGGCCTACAGAAGGCTACAACCTTCTCTTTCTTTCAGGGACCACGTTTCATGAATTTTCAGACTGGATCCACAAATAGCATCAATCAAACATCAAGAATTTCTGCATCAACCAATCACCTTTTCACCAATCAAAACTGAATCAAAATAACCACTTTTCTGACGACTGTACCCAGATCACAGTAACAGTAACCACACACCAAATCTGAACCCAGAACACTGCAGCAATAAACAAAAGCAGCAAAATCACAACTCAAAATATATACACTACTTTAATAGCCTGAAACCTGCGTGCATACGCTTTTGCGTATGGAACAACCTGCGTATACGCTGTTTTACTTCACTGAGCCAGCGTGTATACGCGCCTTTGCTTCACTGAACCTGCGTACAGATCTATAAAGGATAATTCGCTCTTTCAGATATTCAAACACTAATTCACCCAGATCATCAGTTTTATAGATCAAGCAAGTGCCACATATAACAGATCAAAACCATACAAAAATACTATCATTCAAGCTTAAGGATTATGATCCATCAATAGAACTTATCCATCTCTTTGCGCTAAGGTTCCTCCTTCATTCAGATCCAGATCTGCACCATAAACCAATTACCAGTATTCCAGATCTAGCACTTTATCAGATATTCAACAATAATTCTGATGATCCTTTGCCAAATGATCTCCTTCCTCTTTTATAGTCTTAGGCCTTCCACAATACCACGGTCCAAAACCATAATAAACCAATACCACGGACCCAATACTTGGGATCAACACGTCTGACGAGGTACCATGGTCCAAAACCATAGGTTCAAATACCAAGGACTAACTACCATGGACCAAAGGTAAGTTTTCCAACATATACGTGCTTTTCCTTGCATGAAAGTGCGTGTATACGCACACGCGCCTTTGAAACGTCTAACCCGCGTGTATACGCGTCTTCGTCTAGATGAACCTGTGTATATGTCTTTTCCTTCATTTTAAAAGCCTGAAATGAGATCTGTTACCAAAGAGAGTTGCCATCAAGGACAACACCTGTTCCATAATGCCAACAATCTCCCCCTTTGGACTTGATGGCAACCCAACATCCTCAAAGTCATTCTCCCCCTTTGTCATCAAGGGAAAAGGGTTGTGCTCCCCCTGAGTACATGCTGAAATTTCTGCCCTGCTGTGCTGACCATGCTCCCCCTGACTGTAGGAAAGATCATTCAGATTAGTAACCAAGATTTCCTTCTATTCTCCCTCTGCCTTTGTTCCACCTGAAACCAACAACAGCTGAGAACTAGAACCAAAAGCTTCTAAGATAATGCAAACAATGCATTGTTAGAAGATTATCTGCTCCCCCTGAATCTGTGCCGGATGGTCTCTGTCAAACCCATATCAGAATATCTTCAACCAGAGCCTGTTCCTATTGGTATCCATCAAACCTCCATATACGCTACTGTCTCTGCACAAACCGGCGTATGTACGCGGATCCTCCTCAGGCAACTCGTGTACACCCATTTTTCTGTGAAACAGACAAGTTTTAACAGCAAGATGATGCATCAACTACTCCCAACTTCTGTCTGAGATATTCAAATGTCTCCCTGGGCAGTGGTTTGGTGAAAATATCAGCAACTTGTTCCTTAGAAGGAACATACTGCAATTTGACCTTTTGTTCCAATACTTGTTCCCGGAGAAAGTGATACTTGATCTGTATGTGCTTGGTCTTTGAATGCATGACTGGGTTCTTTGAAATGTTGATTGCACTTGTATTATCACATAAGATGGAGATAGGTGGTGTACAAGTGATTTGAAAGTCCTGCAAGGTTTGCATCATCCAAAGAAGTTGAGTGCGACAAGATGCAGCAGCCACATATTCCGCTTCAGCTGTAGATAAAGCAATCGAACTCTGTTTCTTGCTGAACCAAGATACTAATCTAGAACCCATAAAGAATGCACCACCACTTGTGCTCTTCCTGTCATCCACGCTTCCAGCCCAATCTGCATCTATATAAGCATGAAGAGTGAGATCTATATCTCTAGGATACCATAAGCCATAGTTTTGAGTTCCTTGAAGATACTTGAAAATTCTTTTCACTACCTGAAGATGAGTTTCCTTTGGATTTGCCTGAAATCTTCCAACTATTCCCACTGCATGGATGATGTCTGGTCAGGTACCTGTCAAATAAAGTAGACTTCCAATCATAGATCTATAGGTTGGTTGATGCACTGCTCCTGATTCATCATTTGCACTGAGGCTGCATCCTGTAACCATGGGGGTACATACTGGTTTCGAATCTTCCATGCCATACTTCTTCAGAATCTGCTTGAGGTACTTGGTTTGAGACAAGAAGATACCGCCTTCATTTTGTTGGATTTGCAATCCAAGAAAGTATGTCAGTTCTCCAAGCAAGGACATTTCAAATTCTTTATGCATCACCAAGGCAAAGTTTTGACTCATAGCTTCTTCATTGCTTCCAAAGATAATATCATCTACATAAACAACAAGTATTAGCAATTTGTCATTTTCAATTTTTATATAGAGATTGCTATCTGCTGATCCTTTTGAAAAACCTTGTTGATGAAGATATTTGTCCAAACGGTAGTACCAAGCCCTTGGAGCCTGTTTAAGACCATAGAGAGCCTTTTTTAGTCTGCATACAAGATTTGGATCATTCCCAAGAATGAAACCATCTGGTTGCTCAATGTACACTTCTTCTTCTAAGTCTCCATTCAGAAAGGTTGATTTCACGTCCATTTGAAATACTTTGAACTTTTGAAAGCTTGAGAGAGCAAGGAACATTCGGATGGCCTCAAGTCTAGCAACGGGAGCAAAAGTTAATTCAAAGTCTATTCTTTCTTGTTGAGCATACCCTTTACACACAAGTCTGGCCTTGTTTCTGATTACTTCTCCATTTTCATTCAACTTATTTTTAAAGATCCATTTTGTCCCTATGACATTCTTATCTTTTGGTCTAGGAACCAACTCCCAAGTGTTGTTCTTTTCGATCTACTCAAGTTCTTCATCCATTGCCTTGACCCATCATTCATCTTTGCATTCCTCTTTTACATTTTGTGGCTCAGTGGAGGAGAGCAATGCCAAATAGCTTGAGGCTTCTGCAATTGTTCTTCTTGTTTGTACACCTGCCTCTTTCTGCCCCAAAATCTGAGATTCTGGATGATTCTTCTGAACGTACCTGGATGGAGTCTTCTCTTCTATCCTTATCTGTTCCTTTGGTACCTCTTGGGGTTCTTCTTCATCATCAGTATTATTTGGAGAGTAGTCTTCATCCTCTTCGATATTTTCATAATTTACTTGCCTAGGAATGTATCCTTTTTCATCAACCACTACATCAATGCTGTCAACAATTCTTCCAAGTCTTTTATTGTAACACTTATATGCCTTGTTGTGGGGAGAATAACCAAGGAGAATGCCTTCATCTGCTCTAGGTTCAAGTTTTCCATGCTGTTCATCATTGTTCTTAATATAGCATTTGCTTCCAAAAATTTTGAAATGCTTTACCGAAGGAGTCTCACCATACCAGAGCTCATGAGGAGTTTGAGTGTTGTTCACTCGGACATTTGTTTTGTTAAGAATAACAACGAAAGCAAATGTAGCTTCACCCCAGAAGGTTGCGGGAGTTCTAGATTCATCAAGCATAGCACGAGCCATTTGTTGGACCGTTCTGTTCATCCTTTCCACCACTCCATTTTGCTGAGGAGTCCTAGCTGTAGAGAATTCCCTTCTTATTCCATGTTCTTCACAGAAATCGAAAAATTCATTTGAGGTAAATTCCCCACCTCTGTAGGACCTGAGGCGATTAATTTTGTGATCTGATTCGTTTTCAGCCAAGGCCTTGAAGGATTTGAATTTTTCGAAAGCTTCGTCTTTGTGCTTCATAAGTCCTAACCAAACCATCCTAGAGAAGTCGTCGATGAATAATATAAAGTATTCTTCTCCTCGAGGTGACCTTGTCCTAAATGGACCACATACATCTATATGAACTAGCTCAAGAGGCTTGCTAGCTGATCCTTCATTCTCAGGGAAGTTAGTTTTGGTTTGCTTACCAAACTGACATGATTTGCATATTGTGTTGTCTAGAATTTTGATATCTGGAAGACCACGAACTGCCTGGTATTTGCATGCTTTCCTTATTTGTGAAAAGCTTAGATGCCCCAACCTCCGGTGCCATAACCAGTGTTCATCATCCTTGCGCAAATAGCATTGTTGTTGTCGTTCTTCAAATATGTATAGATTATTTCGAGTTCTTCTGCCTTTGATCACTGTTTTTCATGTATCAAGATCACGAACACTACATCCATTTGATTGAAATATTACCTCGGTTCCTTGATTGCACATCTGACTGACACTCAGTAGATTATGCTTCAAGCCATCAACATACAAAACATTTCCAGCTTTGACCTTTTCTTTCAACTGAGCAGTGCCTTTTCCTTTTATGGCTGCAGGAGTATCATTTCCACAAGAAACTTTCTTTCCCTTTTCTAAAGCAGTATATGATTCAAGTTTTTCTTTATCACCTGTCATATGCTTCGAACATCCACTGTCAATGTATCATAGATTTTCCTATCCTTCTGCATAAAAAGCTATCCCACATCTTTCTGGTTGTGGTTCCTTTATTCTCCATGTTCTGGCACTTGAGGTTTGCTCCTTCTGAGTTGTCTTCCAAAACCTGCTCTTGCACTCAGAATCTTCATGACCGAAGTTATTACAAATGGAACATTTAATTTCATTTTCAAGGGTGGAAAAGTTGTTATAAGTCCTTTTTGTGATTCCAGTCATACTTCTTTGTTTTTGAGCTTCTCTAGACATGATTGCCTTATAGGCAACACATTGAGCTGCTTCGTGACCAAAGTTATTGCAAGAGAAACATTGGCCATTGAAGAAACTTCTGCGATTATCAAATCTACCAGCCAAATGATTGTAGTTTCGATTGTCATCCATTCTTGAAGCAAATTGAGAAGTTTTTACATGTGGCTGGTTGTAGCTTTTGTTCACCCTTAAGATGGATTGCCCCTGATTTACCTAGTGGTCTTTGTTTATTCTTGATGTAGTTCGTCCCTGTTTTACCTGGTGATCTCCATTGGGATTTTGCTCATTCCTCCTTGCTGCATCAAGATAACTCTTTGAGGTGGATGCTTGAGATGCTTCTCCATTATACCCCATACCTGTCTTGATTAGTGGAGAACGTTGTACATTGATAATCTCATCCAGAGTTTCAGATCCTTTAACAAATTTAAGATTTAGAGCCTTTGTTTTCTCAATTTCTTTTCTAAGGCCAACAATTTCACATTCTAACTTCTCAAGAAATTTTTCTTTTTCATCAAGTTGGAATTGCAGAGTATCAATGATCATATTCTTTTCTTCTAAACATGTTTTGAGTCTAGAAATCTCTTCATAAAAACCATCTACATCTATAGCATCCATGTAATCATCATCTTCAAAAGCCATTAAAAGTTTATAATCATTACCTCGTTCATCTTCGTCACTATTTGATAGGCCATCACTGTCTTCATGAGTGTAGTAACTTTTCTTAGTTGCATTATGTTTCTTGTTCCATCTAACAGGTTCCTTTCCTTTGTCAACCTTATCCTTATGAGGACATTTGGTAGCATAGTGACCAACTCTTCCACAAGCAAAGCATTTGAAAGGTAACTTACCTCGGAACCATCCAGTACCCCGTTGAAGATTTCTGACAAAATTTGATTCTTCTTCTTCTTCTGACACGAGTCCTGACTCATAGTACTCTCCTTTGCCCGAAGCCTTGAAGGCAGCTTCTCTCTTGTCTAATGGACCTCCTTTCCTCATTTCATAAGCAGTTAGAATTCCGTGCGGCTGTGACCATTTAAGGTTTTGTAGATTCTCCTTTTCTTCTATTGCGGAAACTTTAGATTCAAACCTAGGGGACAAAGATCTTAGAACTTTTTCAACCACAACAACCTCTTTTATTTCTTCACCCAAATTTTTCATACAATTAACAATCTCATCTACATGAAGAAAATAGTTAGCCACACTTTCATCATTATACATCCTGAGATTTTCATACTGAATCCTGAGGGTTTGAAGTTTTGCTCATTTTACGTGATCATCTCCTTCATAGCTCAGAACAATCTTGTCCCATATCTCTTTTTCGGATTTAAACTGCATTACCTTGACAAATTCTGATTGAGATAGGCATCCTAATAGAGTATTGACTGCCTTTGCATATGTTTCATATTTCTTCTTCTCGGCCAGATATGTAGGAGTTGTTGATGGAAAAGTATACCCTGTTTCTATGATGTCCCAGACTTCTGTACCAAGAGATTGAAGATAGGCAGTAACTCTTACCTTCGAATAAACAAAGTTTGTCCCATCAAAAATCGGTGGCCTGATTGATGCTTCCCTCTCGTAGTTGCTCATGATGAAAGATCTTTCTTCAAGCGATCAAGCTTCTTCTGAAGAACCTGCTCTGATACCAATTGTTGGAAATAATACTGAGAGGGGGGGTGAATCAGTATTATCAAGTCAAATATTCCTTTTTCAAAATCAAATGATATACGCTACTTCAGTTAATTAAACCCGCGTATATACGCAACTATGTAGAAGGAAACCCGCGTATACAATGCAAACTTTTAAATGACTTTATCTTCCTGATGTTGATTATTAATCTGTGTTTGAGAATCAAATAACCAGTAACCAGAAACAGTAAAACAGAGCAGAAAGACAATCGCACACAAGAACACAAGATATAAGGTGGAAACCCAATGTGGGTGAAAACCACCTGCTGCAATTCGTCTCTATCTTCTCTTTAATTAGAAACTTCTTTTTACAATTGTACTGGTGCAGTCCTTTACCAGTACGCAGGCTACAACCTGCAGAGAGCTACAACCCTCTCTCGTTTTCCAGCTTCTTCTGGAAGGGAGCTACAACCCCCTTAGCTCTTGCACTAGCCAAGATACTAGTACGTAGGTGCTAGCCTACAGAAGGCTACAACCTTCTCTTTCTTTCAGGGACCACGTCTCATGAATTTTCAGACTGGATCCACAAATAGCATCAATCAAACATCAATAATTTCTGCATCAACCAATCACCTTTTCACCAATCAAAACTGAATCAAAATAACCACTTTTCTGACGACTGTACGCAGATCACAGTAACAGTAACCACACACCAAATCTGAACCCAGAACACTGCAGCAATAAACAGAAGCAGCAAAATCATAACTCAAAATATATATGCTACTTTAATAGCCTGAAACCTGCGTGCATACGCTTCTGCGTATGGAACAACCTGCGTATACGTTGTTTTACTTCACTGAGCCAGCGTGTATACGCACCTTCGCTTCACTGAACCTGTGTACAGATCTATAAACGATAATTCTCTCTTTCAGATATTCAAACACTAATTCACCCAGGTCATCAGTTTTATAGATCAAGCAAGCGCCACATATAACAGATCAAAATCATACAAAAATACTATCATTCAAGCTTAAGGATTATGATCCATCAATAGAACTTATCCATCTCTTTGCGCTAAGGTTCCTCCTTCATTCAGATCCAGATCTGCACCATAACCCAATTACCAGTATTCCAGATCTAGCACTTTATCAGATATTCAACAATAATTCCGATGATCCTTTGCCAAATGATCTCCTTCCTCTTTTATAGTCTTAGGCCTTCCACAATACCACGGTCCAAAACCATAATAAACCAATACCACGGACCCAATACTTGGGATCAACACGTCTGACGAGGTACCATGGTCCAAAACCATAGGTTCAAATACCAAGGACTAACTACCACGGACCAAAGGTAAGTTTTCCAACATATACGCGCTTTTCCTTGCATGAAAGTGCGTGTATACGCACACACGCCTTTGAAACGTCTAACCCGCATGTATACGCGTCTTCGTCTAGATGAACCTGTGTATATGTCTTTTCCTTCATTCTGAAAGCCTGAACTGAGATCTGTTACCAAAGAGAGTTGCCATCAAGGACAACACTTGTGCCATAGCTCCAAACCTGTCCCATAATGCCAACAGTTTTCCTCCCCACTGGAAGACCTTTTGCAAAACTGCCAACGAATGAAAATGAGCTAAAATAGAAGAAAAATTAACAAAATTTCCCCTCCAACATTGGGTTGCTCCCAAAAAACCTCTTATCCAAATGACTATCTTAAGCTTGCTTGCATAAATTGAGAGCAGAGCAAAGGCATCTGCGGCTTCACGGGGATGTATGATTCTTTCACATGTGTCTGCAGGAATGGAGTTGATACCACCACAGATTGTTATGGCATCAATCTTGGAGAGGCCTAACTTCAGCTCACCTTCTCCACGTCCCACGCGGACTGCCAAAAAGCCCTTGGGAACCTGAACACGCTTGGAAGAACCCATTTCACGACTCAAGTACATCAAAGAAGTTTTATCCAACATATACTTTGACATCTTCATAAAAAATGTTCTTGGCATACGACATCAAGTATTTTTTTCTCTCACATGACATGTTCATAATGAGATTTTCAGAAAATGAAAATGTCATCCAAATAGGCTATCCTGTCTAGAAATGGCTTCAACACATCTTTCTTCATATGCGTAAAAGTAGTAGGAGCATGGAAATGACCAAAAAGCATAACAAGCCATTCAAACAAACCTTTTATGGTTTTAAATGTCGTCTCCCCTATATCTCCTTCAACAACTCTACTTTGATGAAAACCACTTCTTGAATCCCATTCAAGGAAATGCTTACCATTCTTCTCGGGAGCCAAAACAAGAGGTGCACCACACGGTAAAGGAGTAGGTCGAATGATCCTTTTATTCAAAAATCCCTGGATTTGAGTCTTAATTTCTGCACTTTCCATCACTGACATCTTGTACATGCCAATGTTAGGAAGAAGACACTTTTGCTGCAACTGTAACTCAGGTTGGATTCTCCCCTTGGGAAATAATCCCTTTGATTCCTGAAACATTTCATCCGATTTGTTAACAACATCAACCAAATCAGTTTTCAGGTTTGAATTACAGCCATCAAATGCTTCATAATCAATATCATTCTTGGATTTAATCATGAGAAGCACAAAATTCTTGCTTGAATTCACTCTTCTTTTCATCTACCCTACATTAACAAACGAAAGATTTGTTTTTTGGCTGTGAGCTCTCACAATATATTCTACTCCATTTTTTAATATGTGATATTGTTTTCATGTCAATGGAAAATAGATTTTTTGTCATAAAGGTACAGACTGCCCAAAAACGATGCCACAGATATCTAACGGCACAACATCAAGCTCCACTTCATCTTTGAATTTTGTAGTGATTGCAAATTTCAGTTTACACTTTCTTGTAACATGCAATTGCACATTGTCACATACACATCCAAGTGAATACAGTTTATGATGTGGAATGGTTTCCAAATTTAAAATTGACATTGTTTTTAGAGATAAGATTGGCTTCAAATCCGCTATCAAACAAATTATCAATCTTGTTATATTTCGATATCACCCTTATGTGAAATAGTTCTATTCTTCTCTTTTCATTTGGAGTTTCATTTGTGAGTTTGAAGAACTAGTGTTGGCAATGAATTCTTTTCCTTTTAACCCCATGGTTGTGATTTTAGTTTCGTCACCCGAATCGGATCCCAAATCCTACTGAGTGGTTGCAATGGTCTTATGTTTTCCCTTGTTGTTGTTTCTTTTTCGTTTCATTTCGGGATGAAGCTTCCAATAGTGAGCTTCATTGTGACCCTCTCTAGAACAGTGTTTTCATGTAATTTTCTCTCCGTCTTTTTTGATAGACACATTTTTCTTTGCTTTCACTTTGAAATCCTTTTCTTTTCCCTTACTCTTAAATGGCTTTTTAATACCTTCTTCTGGGGTGTGTTCCCCTCTTGCCTCAAGATGAGCGGCTTGCACACACACATCATCTAGATTATTAGGATTAAACATTAAGATAGTATGCCTAAGGTAACTGTGTAAACCCCCTATGTACTTCAGCAAAGTGTCCTATGACTAAAAATACACACCTAACATTAGATACATTTTTCTGAATTCTTGGGTGTAATCTTGCACATTTTGACCTTTTAAGCTGTCTAAAGTTCTGAAAATTCATGATGGCTTTCTGCATATAAGCTAGAGGTTAGAATTGTCTTTTAATTAAAGCAATGAAATCATTCCAATAAATAGAGATCTTACCTTTTTTTTTAATCTCCTCTTAGGTCTTTTATTCCCACCATACAAGTGTTGCACCCTCCATTCTCAAGGAATCTAATTGAATCTTTATGTCATCCTCTTGAAGGTTTTAAATCCTACAATAGACCTACAACTGACGAATCCAATTATCAATCTTCTCTGCATTCACTTCACCATTATACATAGGCAGCTCGAATTTATCATCGAGTTTTAAAAAAGGTGATTTACCATTCCCTTTTGAAGAATGATGATGAGTATGCGTAAGGGTTCTATTAGTGGATGAGTGTGAAGATGCTTGTGAATAAGAAGATGAAGAAGATGGTGGAGAGGGTGGAGGTTTGTCTCCATTCCCATTACCTCATTTTCCATTACCTTCTTTTTCATTACCTCCTCCTGAAGAGACTTCTTTGTTAGGAGGTTTGGAACTTTCTCCTTGCAACCTGTTATTCCTCTCTTCATAGAGGACCTTCACCATCTCTGTCATATCAAAGAAAGACTTTATGAAGGTCTTCTTGTCTTCTGTCATGTTTGTAGGTTCTCCTTCATGAGACATGATCTCTGGGATCTCAACTGCAACTTGAGGCTGAACTGGTGTTGGAGATTGTGGCAACCTTGCTCTTCTTCCCCTTGACCCAACTTCAGGGCTTCAAACCAACTTTCCTTCACCTATTTTGAGTTTTAACCTTGTAAGCATGACATAAACTTGCAAAAAATTAAATCCTTCTTTCACAAAGAAAAACCTAGTGCTCTGATACCAAATTGATCTGATTTAGAATATTAGTTTGCAGTGATAAGATCTTCCTCAAGTTATAAACAAAATGATTTCATTGTGCTTAAGGATTCATTAATTTTTTGCAAGTGAAATGAAGATTTTTTATGTTAATTTTATGAGAAATTTAACATAAACCAGAAAATTGAACAATAGCATAAACATGTATAGAACATCATCATAAACACATTACAACAAGAACATGATAAAGGAGTTCACCCCTCTTGGGCTACGTCTCCTTGGTCCAGCTTCCAATGGCTTGGGCCTCTCTATTATGCTCAAAAGTGTAAAAAAAATTGTGTTTACAATGCTCAAATTCTTCTGAAACTTGCTCCAATCAGTTCATAATACTCAAAAATGTCTATCTAGCCTCTTTTTGCATCCAATTTGGTGGAAAACTAAGGAAGTTATGACTTCCCCTTATTTTCCACTATTCATTCCACAAAATGCTCCACATCTGACAGGAACCCACAATTTCGCTCCAAAAATCTGCTAACTAGGCGATAATTTTGCCAAGCGATGGGCCATATTCCTTCAGCACTGACTATCCATCCCAAATCGCAATCGGCAAGGACTAGCGGGCCTAAGGTTTGTGTACACAGCGACGATTTTTCGATTGTGATATCGCGGACCCTTCGACACTATTAACTAGAACTAATGAACCTCTCACCTCTGGGGACATCACATTTCACAATCCGATAGATAAGGGGGTTTTATATATGCACAATTTTTGCACCGTTGCAATTTTCGATTGCAATATCACATCACAACCCGGTATCTGCAGGGGGGCGATTCTGTAACACTGACCCTTCGTTGATCTGTGATTGCGATCCATCGTATCGCACCTCCGGCCATTTCTTGAAAACCATCCTGCCTGCGATTGTGATTTACGACATACGGGGGCCAATGGAAGCTTGCCACTTGGTGCCTCCTCATTTGCTAAAGGACCTTGCCACATCATCCAATCCTGCCATGTAAGCAAGTCAAATCTGAACTTTGACTTGCTCTAACTTCTGCATATGAGCTTGGATTTGAGTGTCGTTCACACCATTGGAATAAGAATGACGAGTTCTTCGATCTGAAGCTAAGTTTAAAAAAAATCTGACACTTTGATTTTTGAGCATAATTTTGAACACCTGATTAGGAAGTATGGTCGAAAGCGGTCCAAATTGAACACTAGGTGCAGACCAAGGAATGGGGGAATGCTAAGCTCAAAATCATTGTCTCCCACATCCTTGGTAATGGTGTAAGGACCATATCATAGTGGTATGAGCTTCTGATGGGCTTTGGTAAGGCGTTCTTTCTACAAATGCAACCAGAATTTTTCACCCACCTGAAACTTGTGTGGCACCAGATGTTGATCATGTCACTGCTTGTACTTGGTATTTGACTTCTCTAGGATGTCGTGAACTTGTTGGCGTATGTGTTGGATGCGTTAAATAAATCTAGTCACTTTATCCCTCTCGAACGATACATGTGTGGACGTTGTCTATGTATTCGTCTGAGGAATGAGAACATCAATCATACACAACGGTTGAAATCCTAGACCCACTTGAAAGGGACTACAACCCGTTGAGCTATGTAGAGCTCTATTATAACTGTGTTGCACATATGGAAGACTCTCCTCCTAGGTTCGAGGATGCTTGGAGTTGTACATGCAGAGTATGTGCACTATCATCCAGTTGACTACCTTCATCTGGCCATCAATCTAGGGATGGAAGGTAATCGACTTGGTGAGCTTGGTGTCCAATAGTGTCCAGAGGCTTGACCAGAATGTGCTCAGGAACCTGCTATACCGATCTAATATAATGGTCTGCAGGATCCCAAAATGTACCCATACTCGTTCAAAGAAGAGCTTGGTAATGTCCTCTGTTGTGATACTCTTCTTGCAGGCTGCCAATAGAGCCATCCTACAAACTCTGTTCACGACCACAAATACACAGTCATTACCATGTTTGGTAGAAGGGAGGCCAGACATATAGTCCATGGAGAGGGATTCCCACATTTGGCTGGGAGTAGGAAGAGGAGTGTACAAGCCTTGCTTCTTAATGGATGGTTTGGTGATAGCGCAGGCAGTGTAGGATATGATATATTTCCCAACATCCAGTCGAAGTTTTGGCCAATAGAATTACTTTTGTAATACAACCACAATTTTCTCCACCCCAAAGTGTCCTATGATTCGACTGTAGTGCGCCTCCTAAATCAATTTGGTACGCTCGCTTGAAGGAACACAAATGTGGCCCAGGTAGCATAATAATGCATCTTGGAGGTGGAAATCAGGAACTTGCTTCCCATCTACTAGCATCTGGTATGTGGAGGCGAACTCTGGATAATTTTTGTATAGTTGTGACCATCCATAGGTCTCATGACCATAAGAGTTGAGAACAGTAGTCAATGTTGCAACTGGGGGTCGGCTGATGCAGTCTGCAACATGATTGGTGCTACCCTTTTTATATTTAATGTTCAAGTGGAATTGTTAAATATATGTAGACCACTTCCAATGGCGATTGTTCTGCAACTTCCCCTGTGTCTGTATAAAATGAAGAGGTCGATGATCGGTGTGGATGAACGTCTCCTTCCCCAGAATGTAGTGGTTCCATTGTCAACAATTCTACATGATGAAATACATTTCTTTATCATAGGTGGGGTACTTCCGAATTGTATCGAAAAGTGTCTCACTAAGATAGGCCACTGGATGCCCGTGTTGGGTGAGGACTGCACCAATAGCATAGTTTGAGGAGTTTGTCTCGATTTCAAATGGTTTCTGCAGGTCTGGTAGTGTGAGTATCGGTACAGAGCAGAGGCAGCACTTCAACTCAACAAACACCTTTTGTTGGGACTCGGACCAGGAAAATTTTTCTTTCACCATGCCCTTAGTAATCTGACTCAAATCTCAAGTGATATGGGAAAATCCCAACACGAACCTTCGATAAAAATTTACAAGGACCGAAAAGCTGCGAAGCTCCGTTAGAGTGAACAAGGTTGGCCAATCTTGAATGACTTGGATCTTGGTCGGGTCCACATGCACGCCACACTCATCTATGATGTACCCCAAGTATTGGACCTGGCTCATGCCAAAGGTGCATTTCTCCAAGTTGGCAAATAGTTTGTGCTGCTGAATGGTTTGAAGGACTTGCCGAATGTGTTGCAAGTGTTCTTCCAAACTCTTGCTGAAGATGGGGATGTCGTCTAGATAAACCACCAGGAATGGGTTAGTGAAGGGCTGCAAGATGTTATCCATTAGCCTCATAAAAGTAGCGGGGGAATTTGTCAACCCAAAGGGCCTAACCAACCATTAAATAAGGCCTTCCTTGGATTTAAAGGCAGTATTTCATACATCTGTGGGCTCTATTGGAACCTGGTGATAACCAGACTTCATATTGATGTTGCTGAAATACTTGGCCCCCTTGAGTTAGTCAAGTAGGTCATCAATCTGTGGGATTGGACACCTATTCCTGACAATGATTTTGTTTAATGTCCAATAATCAATGCAGAGCCTCCAGGCTTTGTCCTTCTTCTGTACCAGTATAATCGGGCTCCCACAGGGAGAGGAACTTGGTCGAATGTGCCCTTTTTGCAGCAACTCCTGGATTTTCTGCTTGATCTCTTCATTCTCAAGAATGAAGCGCAATATATTAGCCCTTAGGATAGATGTGCTCTGGGAGTTATATCGATTGAATGCTTGACCTGACAATGCAAAGGTACCCATGTGGGTGAGGAGAAGATGTCCCTATATTCTTCCACGACTGCATCCACCTGCTTCTGCTGCTTGGAGGAACCCTTCTCGGGGGCCATGGATGTGGCTACAACCTTCCCCTTACTTTCAGAGTGAATGAGAAAGAAAAAAAAATTCCCAGTCTAGGAGATGACCTTACTGCATTGCTTAGCAAAGATCAAAGAGATGGAAGTAGGTGGGGCCACCTCTGGTATCCTGTATAACTTAGTACCCAAAGAAATAATAACAGAGTGAGGTCTAGACTCATACACAACATGTCACTTCCATAAGTATGATTGTCCTAATAATACATCACAAACTTCAATAGGAGAAACATCACACAGTAACTCATCCATGAAGGGCTTGATGTTGTAGGGAAGGCGACACTACTGGCTGAAGTGGAGATCTCATCCTTGGTGAAGCCACCCGATGGTGTATGGTTGTGGATGTGTTGTAGTTGATAGGCCCATCCACTTCACGACCTCTGCTGAAATGAGGTTATTTTGGCTCCTGTTGTCAACAATGAACTGCAGCGGAGAACCCATCACCCACATCTGTGAGTGGAATAGGCACTCCCCCTCTTTTGGATCTTCAGGCTCAATCTTATGGATCTTGGTGGTGGCCATAGTGGCACTGGGATCTGCGTCAATGATATGCTTCCCTTTGTCATTCCCCTTGTTAGGATTTGATTCAGAGTGGTAAGACACGTCGGACTCAAAAGCCTTCAACTCAGACACCAGTGATTTCTTGGCCCAACACTCACTTGTGTTGTGAGTGGAGCTCTTATGGAACTCACACCACTTTCTCGTGTCCTTATTTGTCTTTGTGGTGTTGTTCTTTGCTTACAACTTCGGGGGGTTATCCTAGATCGCATCACCTTGGCCTTTCCCTTTTCTATGCAGCTTGGGGGTGCCTTTGCCTTGCTTCATCTTCGCAGATCCAAAGTCTCGTTTTTTATGTTTGAGCTTCTGCTCAATCTTGACAGTGTATCGGTACGTGGTGTCGAGTGAGGAGATGTCTAAGAACTCCATCTTATCCTGGATTTACTTGTGTAGGCAGTCGTGATACTTGAGTACCAAATGTTTCTCAAAATCCTTGATACCCAACTTCCTGCAAAGGGTATGAAAAACATTGATAAACTCTGGCACGTCTTGGTCCCTTCCCTATCGCAGTGTGGTCGACTTTATGTATTTATACTCATAGCTCCCGACAGGGTAGTACTCTCCTTGATGGCATCCCAAAATGAATCCTAAGTGGGTGCGGTATAAAATAGTGAAGGAATAATTTCATCCTTCTGCTCGCAGTAGGTTTCCCACCAGTCCTTGACGTGGGAGGTAGCTTTGAGAAGAGAAAAATTAATATTTTCCTGGATGGAAAAATCATGAACATAAAAATATCCTTCTAGCAGATTTAACCATTTATCTATGGCATCTACATCTATCTGACCCTCAAATATGGGAGTGTCAAAGTTAACTTGTACCTTAAAGGGTGTGGCACTTCCAGAGTAGCTGTTGGAAGTAGATGTGTCGCACCTGGGTAGTCGTCGAAGAATCTAGGAGAAGTTGTCCATCATCGCATTCCTTTGTCGCTTGAGGGCTTCTTCGAGCAAGATTCTGATAGGATCTCCTTCCCCCTCATCTTTCTTTTCTTTTTCCATGGGAGGTCGTCAAGATTTGCGAGGCTGGTCTGGAAAAAGTTCGACCAATTCAAGCCCTAACTCCTTATATCCCGACCTCGTTGGGGACATGTAAAGAAAAACAGAGAAAGAACATACCCCTCTAATACCACTGATCCAAATTTAAACAGGAACGCAACAAATTACAGATATAACCATAAATACAAAGATGCAACAGAATTAACACTTCATTTCATTAATATCAAATACTAAAATATGCTTATAAACAGAATGGAAATAAGTCTAGCTCGGGCAATGTTACCTTATCTCTGAGAAGAGATGTGGTGGCTACATGCCTATGAACTGTGTTACAATGAGGCTCAAGGGCCTATTTATTATTAAAAAACATGAAAAAACCCTAACCCCAGGAGATGAAACGTCAAGATTTTATGGGCCCCATTGGGGTTAGTTGGGCAGCCAACTTCTGGGGGTCGTAACTTGGTCATATTATATCTGTTTGGCATATACGATACCTTGTTGGAAAGCTCTCTCCAAGCACTACAAGTTTTTATGCATGGTCCTACCTAAGGCTCTAAGCTTGCAACAGACCTCACAAAAATGTCGTTTAGGGGGTCAAAACTACTACGGAAGTTCAGGACCCAAAAACTGCTAAAAATAGTAAATGCTGAAATAAACAAGGAAACAATTGAAACCAACTGGAGGTCTAAGTTGACTAATTGGGTGGCCACCAATATACACCTAGATCAATTTACTAACTACATATCTATACAATCGATGTCTCTTTATAGGATCATCCAAAAAGGAACTGTTAGTTTACTTTCATACAAAATTCTTTTCAAATTTAGTGTTATAACAACATTATAGCAAAAACATCAAATAAAGTTTTAGAATTTTTTGGTTATAGCCAAAGTTCGGGAATATATTCTTGCAGTTATTCTACCACTTTTTTGTGAACTTTCATGCACCTCGGTCCATATCTAGTCCAACTTTTGAGAGGGAGTCAGATCCCATGTTCTTGTGCCTGTAAACATGATCAAAAGTGATTTTAGAGAAAGTTTCATTTAATTTGCATACTTTTTTATAGTTTTTTAGCTATGATGATCCCAACATCCATTTCATTAATGTCTGTGAGTCCCCATATATATGAAGATTCGAGATCCCCTAGTATCTTGCTAGCTGCAAAAGCAGTTTTAAAGCAAAGAGTTACGCATAGTTGTTTGTGGTTGGTCCAATTTTTGTTGATATTCTTAAGGATGAGTTGTGATTAAAATTAAAAATTCCACTAGCTCCTCCCACAAAGGAGATCCTTGAGCTATACCATCCAAAAAATCCCAAGGGTAGTTTGTTTGTATGATTTCTTTGTGTATATGGGTATGGACCTTTGCAATCGTGGATTGTTTTATTTCCCTGGATATTGAAAGATTGTTAATAGCTACTCTGATGGGGATTGGATTTCTATCCTAAAAAATTGCATGGCTTCTTTCAATCCAAATACCCCAAGCAACCAAAAGAGGGGTTTTTTTTTTCAACCATTTTTTAAAGTTTTCTTTAACTGAATTGGCATCCCAAGGAAAGTGTCATTTCTCCAACTAGCTTATTTATTTCTATACTTCTTTGGAGAAAGATAAATGTATGAATATATGAGATATGGTTTCAAAATTGGCCTTACACAAGTAGTATCCTAGCCCATGAAATTATCTTTTTTGCAAATTGTTCCAAGCAGGCACCTTCTTTTTTAGCAAGAAACGCATAAATAGTTTATATCTTTTTTTTTTTCTTTTTTCTTTTTTTCTTTTTTTTTTTCTTCTTCTGATTTTCAACCATTTTTTAAAGTTTTCTTTAACTAAATTGGCATCCCAAGGAAAGTGTCGATTCTCCAACTAGCTTATTTATTCTGATACTTCTTTGGAGAAAGATAAATGTATGAATATATGAGATATGGTTTCAAAATTGGCCTTACACAAGGAGCAGTATCCTAGCCCATGAAATGGTCTTTTTTGCAAATTGTTCCAAGTAGGCACCTTCTTTTTTAGCAAGAAATACATAAATAGTTTATATTTGGAAGGTCAGTTTTGTTTCCAAAGTTCTCTCCTCCACCAAAGGAGGTCATGGGGGAATTTGTTGTAGTGAGAGTTAAATACCCTCATTTGGGAGCATAAAACCCCTTGGATTCAAGGTTTAGATAAGACTTTCTTCGGTATTTGTGATAGTAACATTGGATAATTTTAATCCACAAGTTTATATTGATTAGGCTTTAGCATTCTCAGCTTCTAGACGCAAGTTCTTTGTGGAGATCCATTCCTATTTTCCAAAAAAGTCTAAGGCTATTTCTATCTGATTTAAGGTGTGTCATCCCTCTTCATTTAGCGAGTGGATGATGGGTTCTGGCAATTTATACCAATGCCAACTAATAATCCAAGGGTCTCTACAGATGTGGACTTGTGATCCATTATGTATCTTCAAGCAAAGATAGTCATTGATTAAAGGAAAATTTTGATAATTGTATTCCATATGATGGATCCACTTTTTGCAAAAAAAATTTAGAGGATTTGATCAAATTGAGAGTGGAGAGTGTCCTAATATATTTTTGTTGAGGGATTTGTTCTTAAAGGCCCTTCTCCTAAATGATCTTCCACACTCCTTTGGTGATAAGGGATTTGGAGAACCAAGTGACATTTTTTAATCCCCACCCACCTTGATCTTTAGGGATGGATACGAACTTCAATGTTATGAGAGCAATGGTCTTCTTTTCTTCCCTGCCTATCCAAAGAAAATGCCTAATGATTTTTTTCAATTTTTGTATAATTCCTAAATGGATCCAAGTTAATAAAGGCAAGAAGATTACGATGGCTTCTAGGACCATTTTACAAAATACCAATCACCCTACCCTTGAGAGACATTTATTGCACTAGATTCGGACTCTCTTTTTCATCTTTTCCAAAATCCATAGCCAATATAAAACCTAGATATTTTATTTTGGATTCCATCTGATTGATTATAGTAGAGAAAAAAACCTCCACATAGGTTTTTAACCTTTCAGGTATCTCCCAGACATAGATGGAGGATTTTTGCATTATTTATCTTCACTCATTTAGCTTCAGTAAATAAGGATAGTATATCTCTTAGAGATTGAGTATGGGATATGTTTCCTTCAGAACAAATCTGAATATCATCCAAAAAGAGTAGGTGTGATAGGTTGCAACTTTGAGAGATAGTAATCCCTTTAAATCCCCCTTTTGATTTTACATCCATAATTAGTCTACTAAGGCCTCCTGCCACTAGAAGGAAGAGAAGAGGAGGTAAAAGAAAACCATATCTCAGACCTCTTTCTACATGAAAGAAAGTATAGGTTACTCCATTAATCAACAAAGCAAAAGAGGTTTTGTTGATGCAATTCATCACCAAGGTTATAAATGAGTTGTAGAAGCCTATATGAATAGGAAGAAGTCTAAGATAGATCCAACTTACCCAATCAAAGAATTTTGATAGATCAAATTTGTGGAGAACAAATCTTTGTTTCTTAGTGTGAATAAAATGAAGGCCTTCTTGGACAAGGACAATGGCATCATGAATCAGATGATTTTGCAGGAACCCAAATTATTTTGAAGATATGTGTTCAGAAAATATTTCCTAAAGGCAAAAATTCTACGTTTTTGCATAAACACACAATCTAATCCTTCCTTCAATGCATCTATACATTTTAAAATATCTTGATACATATCAGGTACTTTAAAACTAGGAGTTGATTTTAACAATTATTTTAACTTCTAAAATGCTTATTCCCATTTTTTTGTTCATACAAATTTATTATTTTTCTTTTGCACTATAGTTATAGGATTTTTTATTGAAAATCCTTCCACAATTATTTTATAGTAACTTCCTAAACCCATGAAGCTACGTACCTCATGTACATTTATAGGTGTTGGTCAATCGATGATTACCTTGATATTTGTTGAGAAAATGTTTCCTAAAAAATGAATGTTCAATTCATAAAATGAACATTTAGTTAACTTTCCATACAACTTTTTTTTTCCTAAGACATTACAGAACTAGCCATAAAAGTTCATTATGTTCTTTCAATGTATATGAATAAATCAAAATAACACTTACAAACACTTATAAAAAATTATCTAGATATTCTCAACATACCCCATTCATTAAATGAATGAATACTCCTAGAGTGTTTGTTAGTCTAAAAGGTAATCCTACAAACTCATAATATCCAAAATTTGTCTTGATCGTCATTTTTGGAATGTCTTCCTCTTTAATCCTCAATTGGTTGTAACATAATATTATGCCTATTTTTGAAAATATAGTTACTCCCTTTAGTTGGCCAAATAAATAATTTGTTCTTGGCAGAGGATATTGATTAATTATTGTTCCCTTACTCAATTGTTGATAATTAATACACAGTCACCATGACCTATCCTTCTTCTTAAAAACTATTACTAGTGCTACCCAAGGTGATTCACTTGGTCAAAATAACACTAAGTCTAAAATTTCTTGTAATAGTATATGTAATTCATTTAATTATGGTTTTGTCATACAATAGGGATCCATTGCTATGGTTTCTATTCCTTGTTTGAGTTCAATCATGAACCCTAATTCTCTTTTGGGTGGTAATCCAAGCAATTCTTCTGAGAACACATCTTTAAATTCTTATAGTATTAGATATTTTTCTAAATATTTAGATTCCTTTTCATTCAAGGATGTTATAGCATAAATTTTGCATCATTTTCACATACTTCTCATTAATTATGATGCCAATATAAACATTAATTATACTCCCTTATTCTTCCTAACTAAATTTCTTTTATGACCTTCGTCATCTTTAAAATATGGTATCTTACTTTTATAATCCAATGTTGCTTCATGGTTATTTAATTAATCCATTCTAATAACTACATCATATGATCCCAAAATTGTCACATAGAGGGATACTCGAGCTACACAAACCTCTAAATTTATCTTACAATATTTTATCAAATGTGTTATATCTTGTTTCATACCCAATGTCATTTATACTTAACTTAAGTCCTTTTGTTCTAATGCTTCTAATTTTAATCTAGACGAAGCAACATTCAATATAAAACTTTTAGTAGCTCATGGATCTACAATAATTGAGAATTTCATGTTATTAACCTTAACTATAGTACTTAGAACATTATACTAATGTTATACCTAGTGGATTTTTAGCGTTGCATGGATATTATGGGCATTGCCCTGATGGTGGCCTGAATTAATTTTTACTTGTTCCCTTCTATGCTTGAGGGAAATCTCTCTAAAAATGTGGTCGAGAACTCTTACACCTCCTTTTAGGAGGTTATCTTCTAGAGTAAAAGTGGGACTAGAACTCTATCATGTAGATCATACATAATGTGTTTGATGACATTGTTGTGCAGGTGGTTGGTATGGTGTTGTCTGATTGCTTGTACTAATAATTGGTCCCCTCTACACATCTTTCTATGATATAATAGTCTTATTAACTATTTGTGATAGGGATGATATTTAAAATCCCAAGCCTCAACTACTTATGATTTCCTCTTCTATGATAATTTCCCTCTGAACTACTTCATGCAAGGTTTGAGGCACTAAAATCCTCACTTTTGCTCCAATGTTATAGCTCATCCTATAAACAAACTTATTAACATGCAATTTTTTAGTGTTCAAATGAGGGGCATACTTCAATGAATCCATTGATATTGCCTCATATTCATGCATACATTGCTTCCCTTGATTCAATATGTTGAATTCATTTAGTTTTCTTTCGATGAATTCTTTCAAAAAATAGTGTTCTCAAAAACATTCCTAAAATATCTCCCAAGAATCTTTAGATATGTCCATCCCTAGTTGCAGTAGAAGTGTCTTCAACCATAATAAGGCACTCCCTTTTAGTTGGAAGACACTCATGTATACCTTGAGGTTAGAGGTATAGTCCCTCAAGGCAAAACACATGACCATGTTTTCTAGCCAAGCCTCAACTATCTATCCATCAATGGATCCCCAAATTTCTTGAAACTCAACTTTCTCTAATTCCTTCAACATGAGTAGACACCCCTCCCTCTCTCTCTTTAATCTATTCATTAACACAATAAATATCCTTTGAAATGATCACATTGTTTTCATAAGTTCTCATGTGGATGTGTGCTCTTGTCCAATAACTTGTTCTTCTTCTCTAGGTAGAGAGTTTGTAGGTGTAGGTTGTGGTGGAGGTTACATGCCTCGGCCTCTAGCATTTCTGCCCCCATGTCTTTTCCCTCTTCTACCCATGATACTGTCATAAGAAGGAATGTCAAATTCAAGTTAGTCAACGTCAATAATTAAAATATTTAACAAGGCGTAAAAAGAAATCGGTTCATGGTCCTAGTGTGTTGAACCGTGCTATAATACCATAGGTAATTCTCATCCATTTAGCTTCAATATACCTAAAAGGTATTTTTTTAAAGAAAACAATTATTAGCCTAATATTGGAGATATCTCCAAAGTGAGTTTGCTAGAGTTGAGTATATAGTCAAACACTTGAATACATTTTCATAAGATGATCATTATTATCCATCTAGTATATATTATGTATTAGTATTTTTTATCTAGAAGATCCCAATTAATGGTTATAAGTATTCATGAAAGCCACATTAGATATATATTATATGTAATGTTAATATTTCTTAATTAATAGAATTTCTATCTTCAATATTTTGATTAATCTACTTTTCAACATTGAGGGAATAATGGAATTTTTATTAAATATTTGTCTAATTATTATTAACTAGCTATTAAAATTTTTATTTTATTTCTTAGCTCATATCTCCTTTTTTAGGTTATCGTCGTCTTCTACTTGTCAATATCTTTTCGAAGCTATATAAATTTTATCAAATTCTAAACTCTAGACACAAAGTTATGGCCCTTGGAAGATTTCCCATTTGGAGCCATATCAATGTCTGTACATATGACAGATGGCTTCATGTGGTAGTACTAACTACATGTAAGAACCACTCTACACTAGCTTACCAAGTCATTATCCAGATACAGTATTAATTTACTCTCGTCATGTCTATTAAAAAAAACAGATTCCAAATATCCAACTTTTTGAATTATCACATCATCAATAGTCAATTTCCTAGATATTTAGATTTGGATACTCCCAAAAATATTCTTTCTGAAAAGGTTGGATTTTTAATTTCACTACACCTCCACCACGATGACTACCATCTAGATTCCACCTCAACATTGTCAGCGTCACCTCAACTTTGAAAGTACAATCAAACCTACAAATATTAGGTCTTCAAGATACCCAAAAACATCCATATTTTTAAAAACATAACAAGCCCATTTTTACAAGTTTTTTATTCCTAGACTCCAAGTAACCCCCTTGATAAATGTCACATCAGTCATTGCACCAAATAGTTGCCATGTCATCCTGACACATCCCCATGCCATGTCATCTTGATTTGTCCTCCTTGCCATGTCAACATAACATGTCATTCTACTACATCATTATTACATGTCATCCTTGCAACATCATCACACCATGTCAACACATGCTCACTCAAGTTGTCTAGGGTTACCTATGTGGATTCCACATGTTTACCATGTGATTTATCCCTCTAGCATCTAGATATGGATTTTTCCAAAAAACTAATTTTTATGAAGTTCTGTGTTTCCAAACTTCTAAATCCAAAGAACTAAGATCTTTTGGATCCTTTGGATATCTAAATTTTATTAATTGATGAAAAACCCCTACTTGAGGTGTGACACCATATCTTCAAGATATTTGAATTTTGTGGAGTGTCTGTAAAGAATTATGTGAGTTAATGGATTTTGATAAGAGAGTTCCATATTGAAATTTCGACATTTGGTCTTGTTGAGTGTAAAGGAAAGAAATGGAGAAGTTATGGGATTTTGTTAAACAATAGGAAGATTTCCATTGACTAATGGAAGGGGGAAAATATCAAATTTCACTCTTAAATTCCTTTGCGTGAAGTTCCAAGGTTTAATTTCCATTAAACTATTCAATATTTGCAAGGATTTACTTTAATTTTATTCTTTTTCTTTTTTTTTCTTTTCTTTTTTTCTTTTTTTTCCTGCTAGGATGGTTATCTGAATACCCATTTAAAAGAATTGCCTGATTTTTTAATAATATGGATTCCTAGACAACAAACTTTGAGTGTCTTGGTTCCAAGGTGTAATGCAAAGTTTAACCTATGAAGTTATGCCTTGTTTAAAATTTTGGTGCAGGGTAATCTAGATCACCTAACTTCTGGATCTCTAGATTGATGCCTACATGAACAAAGACAAATTTCTCTTGTTATGAAAGGGTTTTTCTTTAAGATATTGGGCATGGAAATAAGAAACATAATTAACTATCGGATTTTCCATACAGACATGACCTAGCTAAGAGCCATTATCGAGGGTATTGACAATTAAGATTCAATAAATCATTTATAATTATAGGAATTTGGTTAATAATTCTAATTGGTTTTACCTATAATGTGATTAGAATTTATTGTTTGGTTCTAAAACACTTTGTTATCTTATATCCCAACACAATGAAGTATCTACATCAGTTTATCTAATTATAACCAATATACTTAAGTAACAACAGTTATCTTCATTCAACAACAGTAAAATCATGATCTCTTCTAGGAGTGGCAGGTCCCAAGGGAAAGGGGGGGGACCTTCTGTTTGGCCCCAAAAGAAAAATAGAACTAGAATACTTAGAGAGCCTAGGCATAGCCTCCAATGACCATGCTAAAATGTATGCTCCCTTCTAAGGCATTGTCTTGGCTTGATCTTTACCAGTTAGATTTGTACTTATAATGGGTAACTCTAATAACACCATTTGTCATCTTTCTTTGGGAAAATTTCCTTTGGAAACCATGTTTTGCATACAATAATTTCTTGATCACTCCCTTGGATTCATTGCATTCAAGTCAAACATGTTTTTAAAAACTTGAGCAAGGAAATAGATAAGTTGGAAATTAAATCATTATCACTCCCTCATAGAACATTAAGAGCCAATGGAATCCTCTATGAAGCAATTCTACCTTGAAAATATGATGATGAATTAAAAAAATAAAAAATAAAAAAATTGCAATAGCTCCAGGTGGTGCAATAGGGAGACACTCAAGGCAGTGAGCACAAAATCTCTTAAGCCAACTTGGCCCAATCTACCCTAACTAAAGTACCTAATCTTAATCGGGTGACTATATTTGATCATTATAGATGACTAGGAGTTATTACTTATTATAATTTGATTCCAACTAATTGTTAATGTGTTAATGGCATTTTCTATAGATTAGTTATTTTTGCACTTTGGTACTAAAATCGAGGCATAGCCAATCTGGCCATACTAGTGTAATCTTAAAACCTTTTGTTATATTTTCTCTCAAGAACTTATGGATGTATCTCATTTGTGCATCGAAATATTTTTTGCTAATATAATCTACCTTGCTATTGTTAAAAAAAAAACATGATATTTTCTACATACTGCTTAGAAGAGAAATATCTTAAATAATGAAACCTTTAAAAATATGAATATCTTAAATAATGAAACATTTAAAATAATACCACATTTATCATCATAACCAACCCATATGATATGTCATTATTATAGATAAATCAAATAATCATTAACCCATTGTTGCCATTAGATGCCCACAAATCACATTAAGAAAAAACCATCTATGCATAAATAAATATGACATAAAATATAAATATGTCACATGTGTCAAAAATGAGCCATTTCTATCTACACCATCAAAAAAAAAATCAATAGTCCTCAATATATGAAGATTACTCACCATGTCCGAAAAAAGTAACAAAATTCTCTATCTAAATAGCTAGAGGTAACGGTTTCTCAGTCCCTGGGAACGCCATATCTGTTGCACATTGATTTTCCGCCTGCCCGTTCCAATCCCAACCCTTCCATGCCTAGTTTGTCATTCGCCGCACTCTTTATTTCCTCTCTGGGCCTTGACTACCCTCCCCTTTCTCGAGCTATGGTTCACCTTCTTGCTATTTGCATCCCACCCTGCCCCTCATTTGACTCTCTGCCACCGGTTTCATCGCCCTATCTGCCCTCCTCTACCCTCACCACTTTGGTAGGGTTTGTTTCTGTAACAAATTTCTCTCCTCTCTAGGCAAATTCCCCCCCTTTCCCTCACACTGTGATGGTGTCCTGTCCATCTACCTCCCCATTTGGATGCTTCGACACATCGACGGTAAACCCTCATCCAGTAACCCTTTATCTCAGCAGGACATTCTGGGTACACAGGACCACCCAACAGCGCCTCGCTCTGGTAAAGACAAGAAATTGAAGTGTGTCAAAGCTTGTTACAGGAGTAAGGATCTGTCCCTCAGTTTCGGTGACGGGGTGCAAATGAGGGAAGTTGTGGATACGAAAAACAAGGTTTTAGTTGGTAGAGTCAGAGGTAGAGTGTATTCAGTTGCCCGTCTGTGCCTTTGTGTCATGGAAATTTGGGGGAATATCTTCAAGGACCTTCCAACTGTTACTACCCTATCTTGGGGATGGTTCGCACTCAGTTTTCAAGGGAGGAATATACCTCTTGGGTACTCTTGCGGTATTGGCATATCGAGATGGATCCTGTATTTCTCAAGAGATGGAGCCCATTATTCGATCTTGAGCGGGAACAATTAGGCGCAAGACCGCTTTGGGTCAGGCTACCTGGGCTACCCCTCCACTTCTGATTCGAGGATATCTTCACTTGCATTGGGAATGTGCTTGACACCTTCCTAGACTGTGACAATTCTTATGCTAATTTAGGCAATAAATCAATGGCTCACATTTTGGTATACCTGGATACTAGAGAGGGTTTGGAGGAGAAGATTACATTACATTGGAAAAGATTCATGTGTATACAAATTCTGGACTATGAGGGGGTGCCTTTCAGATGCAGAAGGTGTCATAAGGTTGGTCATCTTTATAAAGAATTCCCTCTAGTTTTCTATGTTGCCTCACCGTCCAAAGTCATAGGTGATGTTGTTCCTGCTGCACCTTCATCTGCTGAAGGCCAGACACCTCGGTCACAGGGTCTTAAGACAACAGAGTGCGGATCAACTCAGGTGCCATCTTTGGCCTCTCCCCGACCTCCCTCCCCACCTATCACGAGATCCAGGGCAGCGGTTGCGGCTGCTCGCTCATCGGGTGCTCCTCCTCCCCTCTGCTCTATATCTTCTATTTCTTTAATTTGTTCAGCACAACACTTGCATGTTACATATGCATCCATACCTTACATTTCTTCATCTGCTATTACCTGTCCATTGGAGCTCCACCATCCATCTATCTCAACCACTCTACCATCTATTCTTGGGTTAGCTTACACATCCTCATCCCCATATCTTTAAACCACCTCTAGACATTCACACTCATACAATCTCTGATCCCGAGTATCACACCCTCCTGAGCATGTCGAGATTGGGTTGATCTCCCCTCCTAAAATTTCCAAGAGCACCAGGGGTTGGCACTCTTTCATTTCAAAATAAATCATGCGGGCTAGGGTGGAAGTGGCTCATGGCAAAAAAGCCACACTTGACAATGTAATTAGAGCATCGAACACCCTCCCACGGTCCCCCCCATGAAGTGAATCTCCTTTAATTGCAGAGGGCTAGCTAGTCCTCCTAAAAAACTAGCCCTCATAAAACTTTTAAACTCTGAGCCTATCGATATCATTTTCCTTCAAGAAACCCTTGGCATGGCTGATCAGGTTATCCCTGTCATGCAATCTCTGAAGTCGAGCTGGACTTTCCATGCACTTGATGTCATTGGTAGATCTGGGGGCATTTCCCTGGGCATTAATCCTTGCACTATCAAAATCAGTGCTTCTTAGGGGGGTTGGTTTCATTGGTATGGACATTTTCTCCTCGGAACTAGGCATGGACTTCAGAATTATCAATGTATATGCTCCCTATCATAATAGAGCTAAGTTTTGGAACCATCTCCTCAACTTATCCCTTGCCAACTCCGACCAATCTTATTCTGGGTGGGGATCTGAATTTCTCTATTGGATATGGGGAATCTTGGGGGAGCAATGCCCAACTAGATCCTCTATCGGACACTATGGAACACCCATTGGAGCAACACCATCTGATTGATATACCCATGAATAAATTTCAACCTACCTGGCGCAACAAAAGAACTGGAGATGCATCACTGGTCAGGCGTTTGGATAGTTTCCTCATCAAGGAACATTTGGTAAGATCCCTGACTAATTATAGACAGTGGATGGGATCTAGTGGCATATCTGATCACTCACCTATTTTCCTTGAGCTGTCGGGCCCCTTCCAGAAGCCTAAGTCTCCTTTTAAATTCAATTCTACATGGTTGAAGGACCCTAATTACATCAATTTGGTTAATGATTATTGGCGTTCTCATCCACCTGCTCAGGGGAGAACCATTACATAAGGATTATGTGACAATCTCCTTGAGATAAAGAGCTTATCTGTCACATGGGCTAAGGATAAGAGAGACCGGGATTATCAAACCCTCAGCAACATTGAGACCAAGCTGGATGATCTCTTGGATGAGCAGGATCGAGGGTTTACATCTGATGAAGCAAAAACAATTCTCATTGATTTGGAGACTCAGAAATCCAAGATCCTCAAAGATCGGGAGGAAACTTGGCACCTTAGGAGTCGAGCTATTTGGTTACAGGATGGAGATGATAATACCAAATTTTTTCACAATTATGCGAAGGGGAGAAGGGCCAGCAACACTATTTGTAAAATGCCAACTGAGGATGGCCATTCCACCCAATCTTTTCACCAATTGGCACATTTGGGCAATTCACATTTTCAGAGACTATTTCAGGCCCCCCCAAGTGCCACTCTTGCCAAAATTGTTCAAATCGTCGGGCTCTTCCCTCAGTTTATTGGCCCATATGAGGTAGAGGATCTCACAAAACCTGTTACTATGGGGGAATTGGAAAGTACATTAAAATGGTTCAAAAAGGACAAAATCTTGGGACTGGATGACTGGCCTGTTGAATTTTACTTATCCTTTTTTTATACCATTGGACAAGACCTTCTAAAGGTGGTGGAGGATTGTAGGCTATCTAGACACATGTATGAGGCCACCAACTCTACCTTCATCGCACTCATTCCCAAATTGGACTCTCCCCTTTCATTCAATGATTTTAGACCTATATCTCTTTGCAATTGCCTCTACAAGATCATTGCCAAGATTATTGTTAACCACCTTAAGCCTATTTTATCTAATCATATCTCACCTGAAAAATTTGCATTCTTGCATAACCAACAAATTCATGAGGCTATTGGCACCGCAGGAGGCCCTCCATTTCATTAAGATCAAGCAGCTCAAAGGTGTCATCCTCAAAATCGATCTTTCCAAGGCCTTTGATTAGGTTAGATGGCTTTACTTAAGAATGCTTCTCACCCATTTAGGCTTCCCACTCTCATTCATCAGATAGATCATGTGTTGCATCACTACCGTATCATTCAGTGTCCTGATCAACAGCTCTACCTCCAACTTTTTTCATGTTGAACGCGACCTCAAGAAGGGTTTCCCTCTTTCCCCGCTCCTCTTTCTCCTTAACATGGAAGGACTTAGTAGATTAATATCCCTGGCTAAAAGGGAGGGGAGATTACAGGGTCTCAAAATTATTGACCAGTGCACTCTAACCCACCTCCTTTTTGTTGATGACATGCTTATATTTCTCAATGGAGGCATTCAAGATACCACTGTTTTCTATGAAATTTTGCTACTTTTTTCATCTACCACTGGTATGGAACCTAACAGGTTGAAATCCACTATCACACTCTCATCTTGCACTCCATAGGAAGCTCGGAATCCACTACAGAAATTCCCATTTCAGAGCCTTCGATTGGAAGATGGGCTCAAATATCTTGGGTTTTGTATCAAACCCCATTGTTACAAAATTGTGTACTGGATATGGATTGTGGCCAAGGTTGAAAAGAGATTACACAACTGGAACCACAAGCTTTTATCCAAAGCAAGCCGATTAGTTCTTATTAAATCGGTCTTGCAGGCTACCCCGGTGTATTGGATGTCTTTGGCATGGATTCCCAAAGGAATTCTTTCTCGGATACAAAAACTTTGCTGCAGATTCCTTTGGAATGGATACAAGGAAGGGAAACCATCTGCTTGGGTGGGATGGAAACACATTGCAGTCCCAAAGAAATGGGTAGTATGGGGCTTAAAATACCAACCCACTTTCTCTCATGCACTTGCCGCAAATATGGGATGGCTTATTCTTACCTCTCACGGCCTTTGGACCGAGGTGGTACACTATAAATATATATGGCCTTACCAGCTTATGGATTGGATATGCCTTCCTACATGGCATCTGGTATATCTATGATATGGCGAGTTGTCTTACATACTCTGCCCACTATCAGAAATGGACTTACTTGGCATATTAGAGATGGCTCATTTGTGCGTGTCAGCATAGGCCCCTAGACTGGATGTGGCAACATGGACCGACTTCCTCTCGACCTCATTCAATTTCTCAAGAAGAGAGATATCCTCATGATCACAAAACTTTTTGATTCAGAGAACACTTCCATATTTTTACAAGCATGGAAATCGGCAGACCTACTAGGTATACCTATACAGTGGCATCAGGCGTGGGCAGGATATATCACTGTGCTGTCAGAATCTCATGTTCGCATTAAGGAGGGTGTTGATGAACTTATTTGGGCCCCTGCTGGGCATGGTGCATACACTCCTAAAGAAGGTTATCCTATCATACATGTTGCCCATATGCCGCCTACGCTTATGGATTGGTGGTGAAAACTTTGGAAGCTCAAAGCTCCTCCCCAAACCAAATTGTTTATGTGCAATGTCTTAATGAACAAAACACCAACCGGGGGTAATCTAATGAAAAGATCATTTTTTGCCCCCTCTTGGTGTGTACTATGTCATTAAGCAGAGGAAACAAATGATCACCTCTTTCTCCATTTGCCTACGGTGATCTATATATGGGAACAAGTTCTATCAACATTGTCCATTTCCATCAGATGGCACAAACAAAATACTTTGGAGGCCTGGAATCATTGGAGGGAGGGGTCCTCGAACCAGAAAATTCACTGCCTTCCTCTGATTATTTGTTGGACCATCTAGCTGAATAGAAATGACTTCATCTTCAGAGATAGAGTGGCTCATTGGCCATCATCTATTGCCCAGATTATTAATGCCTATCATGACATTCCAAAAGATGATCCCTCACCTCCCGACCATGTTGTGACACCAAAATTCATTGACCATAATCTCTCTTGGGAATACTTTGATGGTGTTGCACAAGAACAAGGATGTAGGGGGGGGTATATTATTGCATAAATATGACAATCATTATTTCTGAATCCAGATGTGCTTGGGGATTGGCACTAACAATTATGCAAAATTGATCTCTCTTAGACATCTCCTCCATTTTTCACTCGCACATGAATGCAAGCATATTCAGATATTTGGAGACTCTAAAATCATCATAAATTGGTTCAATAACTCATCTGCATGTCATATGCACTCACTCATAAACATATTGGATGATGTCATGCTCTTAAAAGCACAATTTACTTATATTTCTTGTCATCGTATTTACAAGGAGTGTAATATGGTTTCCGACCAGCTTTCCAAGGTGGCCACGGTCCAGCCCAGGGGATTGTGGATAGTATAGGAGCAGCAGGGAGCTGATCACTTCCAATATTATCATCGGCCTTATATAGATCAGTTCTACCAGTGGGCCAATAGGCACTAATTTTTGCAATATATAGTAGTGATTTCTATCATAACTTGGTTTATATTTTGTATATATTTTTTCCATGAATAGCTACTGTATACCATGCATGATAATTTTGTACAGACTTATAATTTTTGATGGCTACGACCAACTTACAGCATATGCCATACATGCATCTACAACATGTAATTTTCTAAATTAATAGAAAATTGAGATTTTTCCCCGGGGGAAAAAAGAGACAATATGTAAAAGCTAAACAAAATCAAACATAAGACCTTGATGATGTAATTCCTAAACAAGAAGAGGAAGAAATTTGAGAAATCTTATAGGCACACTATAAGCGAGTGGCAACCTTAGGGTACGTATCAACAAACAAAATCTCTAATCTCATGGTTACTAGGAAAGGCGGCATAACATGAAGGTGAGGATAAGAATCAATAGAGTCCTCAACATGGTTCTTGGTTGAAGAAGCAACACGAGAAGTAGCAACAAAAACATATTTTTGAACATGTTCTTAGGTTTCTAAAGGCCCTTGAAGAGGCAAGGATGGTTCAACTTAAACATCTTTTAATTTCTCCAATACAGGAGTAGCTACGGGGATCACATTATTAGGGCACATCAATGAAGAAAAGAAGTAAGATTTGAAGCATAATAAGAATGATAAACAAGCTCACACCAACTGATGGTCTTGGAAGGATCAACAAGTTGTCACTCATCACCATTAATAGTATGTAGAGGTTGGCCAAATTCCCATGTAGGATTCACATTAGGGAAAAAAGGCATGGAAACATTATTTAGTTCTTAAACACTAGGAAGTAATCACAAAATGTCAAGAGAGGAAGTTGGACATAGGCCAATTACCTAAATATAAATCTTGTTTGTGCTAATTGTGGTAAACCCCTTTTAATATGCATTAGAATGAACCAAAAATCTAACTTTCTTTGTTGTCTCACTTCAAATATTCTTGTTGTTTTACTTTGCTCTACCTAAACATCAAGAGGGTCCTCTTCCCCAATAAAATCATATTAAAAAAAATGAAATGGAAAACTTGTCATCTTTAAAACTCTTGTTATTCAACTTCTAATCTAAATCAAGTATTATAACACTCAAATCATGAAGCAATCAAAGGAAAACGACTCTTAGAAGTTGTTGGTTGTGATGTTGTAATAAAACCCATTGAAATGCAAGGAATGGATAATGAAATGAAAATTGAGAAGAGATAAGGTTGAGGAGTTGTTGATGGCCAAAAATGACCTCATCAACATCATGGAAGGCCACCTAGTTAGAGTCCCAAATCATACTTCTATCTATTTGTATAATGGCTCCAACTAGTTCAATTGGGTCTAGTTACCCATTCTCTTTCCCTGTTAGCTTGTGATTTATCTATTACTCACAAATAGAAAAAGAGCAATCAGATCTACCCTCTTGTTGTGCACATGCAAACAAGCAAATCTTTAAGCTGACTTAAGAACTCAGCTAAGCCATGCCTAAATTCTGCTCCTGCGTAAGGGGACTTCTAGGATGCAGACTTAAATCTAAATGCAGATTTACTCTAATATGCAAGCAAAAACTAATCCTCTCTCGAATTGGAAACGGATAGCCCTCCTCAATCCAAGAGCATGTGAACTAACTAACCAAGGGAAGAGGATTGTTTATATCATATAATTAGTTATATAATTTTCATCAATTAAAAGAAGAATTTCAATTAATTAATGAAAGAGAAAACCAAATAGGAATGTATTTAAACAATGTTACTGCTCAATACATTCCTATTTCAATGAATTCATATTAATTCTAATTCTGTTATGCTCTTTAGATATGGCTCTTAAAGTAATTCAATAGCATAAAACAAACTGATACAACAATGGTTCTCAATCAAAATGTAATACATTATTTAGAACAAAAGTTAAAATCAATTAGAGAAATTATGGCAATAACATATTAACTTATCATCCAAACAAGAGTGCATTAGAATGAAATTTTATTAAACTCATACCAGAATAAATTGATTACAGTAGTGGAAAACAACTTAGCTTCAGCTCCTTGAATAAATTGATTACAGTAGTGGAAAACAACTTTCTCTTTCAAAACTTGAAATGCTCTGTCTCTCCATAATTCAACTCACGATACATTTCAAAAGTGCAAATGAACAACAAGAAAAATACAGAATTTTCCCCAAATACCTCAGATATGAAGTTTTCCCTTCACCTATAGTTATAATCTCCTATACAATAGTGCCTTCAAAGCATCAAGTTGCAAAGAAGAGGAATCCCTTCCTCATTCTCAAATCTGATATTTAATAATTACAAGAATCTCCAAAATAGAGGGCAGTGGAGAGAAGTTTTTCAGATCCTCAATTAGAGCTGTCAATTCCCCATCTTCTACCTTGTTGTCCCCTTTAAATTGCTCCAAACCTTTTTTGCCTCATCTTCCCAACTGCTCTCTTGCCAAAAACCAATCAAGAATAAATTAAATTGCAAATCAAAACCAAAATTACAAAATCTGAGAAAAACAAACTTCTCCAATCAAAATTAAATTAAATAAATAAATAAAAAGAAATTTGAGTTTCTCATTGATTTCTGTAAATATTTTTTTGGTCAAAGAGGATAGAATCGAATGGATTTGCAACAACAGAAGCTTCGGGAAAATGAAAATGCAAAAACAAAGCTCAAAAAATTAGTTTTGGTTGCAAATTCGAAGCTTAATTTTATGCTAAATTTTAGGCATAGTTAATTACCAAATCTAGTCATGAAACTACTTCAGAAATATTCTCCATGATTTTATCTTTCTAACGAAGCCTCATTTGGCTAAATAAAACTCAACTTATGAGCCTCCAAAGTTAAAAAGCCAAAACTACCACAAATCTAGAAAAATACACACATAAACCAAAATCAGACATTTTTAATTAAAATTCTAATTTTAAATTAAATTAATAAATCTTAATTATTTATTAATTAATTATAATTAAAAATTATTAATTACAATCATCGAATTAATTTATTATCTACAAATAAAATATTAAAAATACAAGTGAGTGGTTTTTGGAACAAATTATAAAAAGGAGTTGAGATGAATAAGGACCTAAACTCTTGAAGTGGAGTTATTTCGGAGGGGAAATTTTGGAGAGGTATATTAAAAAGTTACGAGAAAGAGAAAAAGAAGTGTTGAGGTGAGGTGAGGTGGAAGAGAAGGGAGGTGCGGTGAGGTTAGGTCTATGTGGGAGTGCAACCTTTTTTTTCATAAGAAATGAAATCACTTTAATATTAAGTCTTGACCACATAAAAATTTACAACCACTTTTGTTAACCAGTTTTGGGATTTCGGAAGTTTTTATAATTTGAAAATTGAATTAACTTCCAACATCTCAGAATTTTAAAATAATATATTTTGTAATTATAAGTAATATAAAATTAACTACTATACAATTTCCGTTGTAGTAGTTTTATAAGAACATTAATAAAATATAAAAGAATTAAAAATTAATAAAAGTCAATATTTACATTTTGAAAGTAATTAATTTACAAAGATTAAAATAATATTCATTTTTTATATTTTTAGTTTAGGTGGTAAAAATCACCGAACTTCGGATAATTGTAAAATGAGATGAAATGAGAGCCGATGAAAAGCTAGCAAGAAATCGAATGCAATGAAGCAATCAGAGTGGAAATCCGAAGAAAATGAAAATCTCGCAAAATTGATATAACTAGAATTTATTTAAAGGGTCTCCATTATTATTATGAATATAATAAGCTAAAAATAGAGGGTTGTGATTTTACCACAACATGAGCCTATTATGAAGTGGGAAAAAAAAGAATAATACTATAACTATTGACATTTAACTCTAAGCATCGTTTTACATATTATACTTACAAAAAATGTTGACATCAAGATAAAACATATATGCAATATAACCATGAATATGCATGTGAGATGGATAACAAGTTTTTATTAACAACAATGAAATCAAAATTATAACAATTAATAGGGTATTCAATTATGTATTTTTTAAAGTAAAAACCTATCAAAAATTTGCAAAAGATTAAACAAACAAAGATGTAGTATTAGGTAATTAAAATGTTGTAGAATACATTAAAATAAAGGCAAAGCAAGCTAGGATAATTACATTTAAAAATGTTGGACACCTAATCCTCTATGGGTTAGTGTGGAAGCTAAATAGCCAAAAGGAAGTCCAAGAGACCTTGGGATGTGGAACCCAACGGTCAAACCATGTACTATAAATGTATATCATTTGTTAATGAAAAATGTAATCTCGTGTTTTATCTTTCATACTCTTTCTGCCATGTGTGTGTTTAACATGGTATCAGAGCAGGCGTATTCCTGCCCTCCATAATTACTTTGGGCCATTTGTTTTATGGCCTTTCTGTGCAGGTCATTTCCGCCATGACTTCCTACATTTCATGAATATTTTCTCAGCTAAATTCTAGCTGCAACCTCTGTCATTTCTCCAGTGCCATTTTTGGCTCCCTTTGGTTGTAATCCCTATTCTACCTATGGTATTCTGAATCATATGCAGACTGGCTAGCCTGGCAGCTCTAACGCTTCCACTGGCCTGAACGCATACAAAACGCATCTCCTGTCGCTGCTGTTTGTACATCAATTACTTGCTACATAAGTGCATATGCCTTTAACTATGCGTTGAATATTTTCAACAAAAAAAATCGGTGAAAGCGCTATCACTTTCTTCGTCTATTCCATTTAAAAGGAATGTTCTTTGGAGATCTCTGAAGCGCTATCCATTGTTTAGTTATTTCTTCCTGATTTCAGATTTCAGCTCCAGAGATTTCAGATGTATTGCTCCACAAAAAATAGAGGAGGCAAAGTGGAAACTGGGCGCGTCGTGACAAAGGGTTTCACATTGCTACAACGGTTTCACATTGCTCTTATTTCAGTGATGACCTCAGACTCCCTCGAAATCTAAAAGACTATCAAACGCAGCGGGGAGACTCTATGTGGATTGAGACTTCGGTGGCCACAGAGGGCATGGATAAGGCAATCCTGGCTACGACAATCGATGGATGTGTATTCTGCAACGTCATGTAATAATAATATCAGCAAAGGATTGCAACATGCGTATCTTTCCATTTTTTCTGAGGTACGTGAAGTTTTCTGTCAACAAAGTGTATGGTGTATCCAGGCATTTACACTGCAGACAAACTAATTTTTCATAGTGTGTGACATTTAAAGTTAAGCAAGGAAAAGATCGCAAAGTTAGCTATCCTCTCGTCATCTTAACCATTCAAGTTTAGTGGAATTTTACTATCAATCTATAATGCCATTATACATCATTTGCTCAAAACCATTCACAACACATTTCTGGAGTAGTGCAGAAATGATGCACTTCACGTGTTACGGATCAATCTGATTAGAATTGAACGATGCATAACATCCACGTCTCACAAACCGCTAACATATATGATGCAAGCTTGGTTGAAGGGACATAAATTTGGTTAAATATGTGCCTATTTAAGGAAATTAAATATAAGTGTTTAGGCTACGCAATTGTGTTTAAAAGGATGAGGTGACAAAGATTTGGTTAGCATGTGCCTATTTAAGGAAATGAAATATAAGTGTCTAGGATATGCAATTGTGTTTAAGAGGATGACAAGTACATCCGCAGAGCAGTTAAAGAGAAAGGTTGCTTGACTGGAATTCATATGTGAATGGATATGAACTTTGTAAATATAACTACTTTTCCTGCAATGGATTCTGATATTTAGGGGATATTCCTGGACATCAAATATGTCTCGTAATAAGAAATTGTTCCAAGGCATTTTTAATCTGATGATGCTAAGAAGGTATGCAATATCATCGTTTAAAGCATGAGTACGTTTACCTTTGGCAATCTTTCAGAAAATTAGATTTACTTTATCCAGTTTCTCTTTCAATGGTGTGTGTGCTCTTGCAAGGTTCAGGAGAGGAGGATATATATACGGGCACTCGTCATTGGCTTCCACCATTGTCCGGTTAATACACAGTCTTTGTATTACCACTTATTTCGTAACCTCTGCTGTCATAATACTCTCCATATAATGTTGTGAGTTAAGTCATCAACGTAGTAAAATCTAGATTTTGATGAGGATGGTGATGATATTCAATCCAGAACACAAATGCATCCTTGAAATTGATTAGTTGGATTAGAGCGGGATCATCCAAGTTCAGCCATTGGGTGCATTGCCGTGAAAAAAAAAATGACATAGATGCAGATTTGTGAGAATTTGCAACTCACTGAGGTACTAATCTCTTGAATTTTCCATAAATAATTGTGCCATGAGATAAATTTGTAATTGCAGATTTGAAGAGTGAAGTTCCAGAGATATTGGGGCGCACTTCTCCTTCTATTGGTGTCTGAAATTCCTGCGGTGAAATAAGGGTCGAATTGCATTGTGGAAAGGGCTATTGGAGGCTAAATTGAGGGTGTATAGTCCACAACAATTGTTGAACGAAAGCCTAAGAAGAATAATTAAGTGTGTGCAAATTCTCCTTGGCTTAGAGGGTGCAATTCTCTAAGAAATATCCACGATTCATTGCAGAGGTTTTACAAAGGAATGGGGCACTTACAGGCTGTAGTTGTCCCTAATTAGTAACAGCCAGTTAGAGGGGTCCCCAACACGGGGTCACCAACATATTAATTGAGGTTTCTATAATTTATATATTAGCAGGGATTGTTGTTGCATATTCTGGTTCACAAAGACATGTATGTTTAAGAAGACAATTGCAAGATGTTGTGTAATCCAATTGTAATGACATTGTATTGTGAGTGGGTGTTGATTCTTGGTTCATAGTTGTGATCAGTGTTGGAAGTGTAAGTTTGATTTATTGAGAAAAATGGCTAAAATTGATGATGCATTAGAGTTGTTGAATAAACTCGTTAATTCCACTGTTCATGATATGGTAAAAATTAGCAAAAATGGTCTCTCTAATATTCGAACTTGTCTACAAAATGCATAAGAGAAGATTGAATTTTTGCAGCTTGAATCTCAGCTACAACAAGCAGAATTACAACAACGGAGTCGTCATTCTGAACCTGTTTCTGTTCAGAACAATGAAACAGACTCCCATAAACAGCAAGTCAATATTATTGAAGTTCATTCAGATCCAGTGCCAAATAAAGCAGCAGTTGTACATACAGATGCAGAAATTCAATTTGCACTTCCCAAGCCCATCATCAGACCTTGGGAAGAGCTTGTCCATAACAAGCACATAACAGGTCTTGGATATGAGAAGGGCATGTCCTTTCATATTCTAGATTACTCAAAGCCCATTAAGTTTCAAAGTGTTTGATTCATTCATGACAGTTCACCTCCAGCTGTTCCAGATTTTGTTCCTCTTCCACATCAACAACAACAAATTGTGAAATGCCAACACTGTGACCGAGTTGGCCATATGAAAGATCATTGTTTTGATCTTCATCCATGTAAGCACTATCATAAAACTAGTCACTTGATGAGCCCCAAATTTGGTAACATTTTGGGCTCATTTGGCCTAACTACCTTTGCTCAATCCTTCATTTTTCATAACTTATGCATCATTTTTTAGTATGTTTATGTCATTTGTACGAATAAGGGTAGTCACTATTCCTAGGTGGCTAACACGTGCTCATTTCAGGTTTTTTGACACATGATTGGAACAAAAACGAGCAGATAAGGGCCAGGAGACAGCCAAGATGGGGTTGAGGATTCGTAGGAGGGTTGTCCAGCATTAAATGGCCTTCCTCGGGATCTTCACCCCCAACTCCGAGCTCCAACAGCCACCACAACTGGATTTAGAAGGCAGCCAAACGGATTTTGAGGAAGCAGCAGTTCACTCCTAGTTTGGTCAGCCAAGTCCCACTGATTTAGGAGGCCAGCTTGGGGCCTCGTGATGTATAAATGATAAGGCTTTAGCCTTCGAAGAGGACTTTTGAAACATTGTTGCACATTCTGCACTACGAGCTGCTAGCTTGGTTTTGCTCTTTTGTAGCCATTATTGGCATGCTATTTGACTTATGATTATTATTTTCTAATGGAAAGCAGTCAGATTTGATCTCGGTTCTGAGCTTTTAAAGGAGCCATAGCTCTCAGGGTTGGGCCCAACCTGAGAGCCTAAGGCCTCCTTCTTTTGTATTGTTATCTTTTCTTTCAGCATTATGGTTTTCTTTACATGCATTTGAAACGCAGTTTGTTGAGTTAGATTTCTTGGTGTGGTTAAGTAGGTCATTGTTAGAAGATAGAGTTGCTTCAGCTGTTTAGCATAAAGTGAAGAGATTGGAGTTGATAAAAGTTCCAGAAAAGGGTTGCCTGCACACTCATTTTCACCTCTTTCTAGGGGCTGGAATTGCAGACAGTGTTACCCACCAAAAACATTGGTTTACGTACTCATGCAATCTTTGGTGCAATATTTTCGTTTGTAGTAGTTGTCCATGCGCTCAGACCTCTTGGAATGTTTCTTTGCTTCAGTACCATGCATGATTTTCTTTGGAAATAACGTTGTTGTTCATTGGTTTTATTAAACAGTTAGAATAGGTTAGTAATATTTTGGTTATGTGCAGGACGTGGATGATTTGGTTCAGTTTACACTGTGCAGTGCTACTCCCTCACTCTCTCGTCCTTCTAAGCCTTGCCCAGGCCAACTGCTCATCTCCCAATTAGACCCCTTGTCTCTCAACTATTCTACTGCCCACGTTATCCTACATTTTCGGCCTTCCATTTCCTCTGCCCTCTTTAAGACAACCTAGCTTTGCACACCCCCTCATCATCTCATCTCTCTGTCACTAAGTCATTCCAAACCCCTCTCCTACCTCCCTACCCATCCATGCAGCCTCTTCTACTCACCCATCATCCAAAAATCCAATCGTAGAACATCCTGTAGGAATTACTGAACATCCTGTAGAAATTCTGAAACATCCTATAGAACCCCTGCAGACTTCCTGTAGAAGCTCATAAACACGGTCTCTTGGTAGCCAAACTTTGTGAAACTCTCTGGAAGGATGTTAGGGACCCCTTAGACCCTCTCTGAACCTTCCCAACCTTTTTCAAGCCCTTCTCCTCCTTGATCCACCTCTGCACAATAAAAAGCTAGTTAAAAGCACATGCATGATAATTCTAATAATTGAAACAAAAATACAAAAAATGTTTGCTTCAGATAGAGGTAGTCTAGACACATGCATTTTACCTTCATAGAAGTAATGGCATCTCTTTCAGTAGTTTGCATTCCCATCTCTGCATCAGTAAGACTAGCTGGTAGAATTAGGGTTTGCTAGGGTTTGCGTTTCTTGTTGGCTTTCAGTCCCTTTCTGCAAATAGATTAGCTTCCTTTGAGTTAGCTTTCGTCCATCAGTTAAAAAGCTTCTTCTAAGAGATCATAGAAGTTGGCTTGAGCCCCTAGCAGACTTGTGTCAGCTGACCAAGTGACAGCTGCGGCAAGAGCTAGTACTTGTGCATACAGCACCGTCGCTTCCAAGTTTGTTACGAACTACCGGGTTGATAAAATTAAAGAAGGAAGCTCCAGGAGTTGTAGCATTATTGCTACAATACTGGAGCCCACCATCTTTTTGGCGTCGTTGTCGGGGAAGCGTTAGAGTATCGGTGATTGTTGCTTTTCTTCTACTTTCCTACTCTCGCCTTCTGCTAAGTAGTTTATTTCATTTCCATTCTGCAATTTCCTTTCTACAAAAGTAGCATAGACATTTCCTGCTTTCATAGATTAACATTTCAATTCTGCAATTTCATTTCTGCAAGCGTAGATTAGCATTTCAATTCCGCAAGCGTAGCCTAGCATTTCATTCCTGCAATTTCATTTGAGCAAAATAGATTAGTTCTTTCATGCTTTCATTTCAATTCCGCATTTCCATTTCAGTAAGATAGTTAGTTGCAGTTCAATTTGTTTTAGTTTTGCAGGTACCAGAAAAAACAAAAGCAATCAAAAGTCTTTCCATTTCATGCCTCGTAGAAATTGAGATAAAACAGGCAAATTCTTACCCAACACCCCCACCACATCACTAAGTCACCCTTCTCTCTTCTTTGGTGACAGTGATCCAGAAGAACCTATAGGCGAACCTCCTAAGATATACGAAGATCCTATAGCAGAAGAAGAGTTAGAGAACACTCCATCTGAAGCTATGGCTGATAATAGGGGAGAAGATGAGAGAATTGATGGTGCCTTCCCCATCCAAGAGACCAATGGAGACATGAAAATGAAGAACATCAGCCCCTCCGCTTTACCTCACTTCCATGGACTGACTACTGAAGACCCTGATACCTTCCTGTTTGAGTTTGTTGTCCTTTGTCGAACCTATGACTATACCGAAGATGAGCAAAAGCTGAAACTCTTCCCCTCTACCCTTAAGGATGCAGCATTACGCTGGTTCATGGGCTTACCTGGGAACAGTATCACCACTTGGGCCCAGATGCAGCAAGATTTCAATACCAAATACCGGGACTACTGTAGGTCCAAGGAAGCCAAGGGAGAAATCTTTCGGATGACCATGGGGAATGATGAGTCTTTGGAAGATTACGAGGAAAGGTTCCAACTTAGCTATAAACGGGCCAGGTGCACACTTGACCCTGAATCCCTCAAGTTGGTCCTGCTCCGAGGAGTCCCTGAAGACCTCTTAGATACCCTTCACATGCTAGCTGGAGGAGATATTTACCAACTACCTTATGAGGACATAAAGAATGTGTTTAGAAACCACTCTAGGGCAGCCCGAAAAAGAGGTAGAGGAAACCTCCTCTCAGCTGGTATTCCTTTCTCCAAACATGAGTTTGCAAATCAATTAGAGGACCTCAAGAGTGAGGTGAGACAGACCATCGCCATGCAACTTGATACATTTCGAATCCAGCAGAAGAAAGAGGAAGCTGAGAGGGCTTTGGCTATCTTCTGCCCTAGGTGTACAAGGAAACACCCTAAGAACGAGTGCCCATTACATTCGGTTGAGGTATGTTTTGTCTGTGAGGAGGACCACCCCACAAACCAATTTCCAACCTTACCTGGGCTTAAAGCCATGTAGCAAGGGACAGAAGCGCCCACTGAACCTCTCTATTTCCTCAACCAAAGGCGGCCACATGGACCTAGACCTTACCAACAGGGGATGCAAGGGACACCCCAAGCTTATTACAGCCCCAACCAATCTGCTCCTATGCCTTCCTGGGGTCCCCCTGATCATCCTTCCTGGTCTGTGCCTCCTCCATGGTCTTACCCACCTCAATACCATACTCAGCCCACTACTCATTCGTTTCACTCACATGCCCAGCCACAGACTCAGTGGAATGCACCTCAATCGGGGTGGAGGCCCCAGTACAATACTCCTCCCGCCATTTTGCCTCCACCACCAGCTCAACCACAACCATTACCTCCTGCTCCTCCAAGGCAACCCCAGATGCCTGCTCAACCGAACCCGAACCCCAACAACCGACAGGCCCAGCAGGTATATACTGGGGAAACATCATGCCCTACCTATGCTGTGGAGATCCAGGAGATCAACCTGCGATCTGGAAAGACTCTTCCGGATCGCCAACCTCCTCCCCCGGAGGACGAGGAAGATAAAAAAGAAAGTGAACCAAAGGCCATTCCACCCTTTCCTGAGAGACTAACGGCCACCACACAACCCAACCCAGAGGAGGATGAGCTTCTGGGAGAACTCAAACAGTTGTGTGTGAGAATACCACTTCTCCAAGCCATCAAAGATGTACCGATATACAATAAACTGGTTAAGGAAAAGTGTTTCAGACACCCAGGCAGACGAAAAAGAGATGCTTCAACCATCAATGTCATAGGACAACTGTCTGATCTTATGTTGGGGCAGGCCATCTGCCCAAAGTATCTAGATCCTGGGAGTCCTGTAGTTGATGTCCACATCAATGGCACCATCATACCTCACACATTAATTGATCTGGGGGCTGCCATTAATGTGATGACCAGGGATACCATGCTCAAACTCAACCTTCAGGGTTCCTTGAGAAAGACCTCGACAGTCCTGCAACTAGCAGATCGCTCCACCGTGACTCCCGAAGGGATTGTAGAGGATGTCTTGGTCTCTGTTGACTCTTGGGAGTACCCTGCAGACTTTTTGGTTCTGCAACCAAAGGCAAAGCTTACTGGATACCCTCTTATTTTGGGAAGGCCCTAGTTAGCCACTGCAGATGCTTACATAAGTTGTCGTGCAGGAAACATGACCATCAAAAATGGTCCTATTTCCAAGCAGCTAGTCCTGTACCCTCCTGCCCAACCCTTATTAGAGCAGGACTTACCACTTTGGTTGGAGGAAGGAGAAGAGGATGAGGTGTACTCAACACCTTTGTGCACCCTAGACACCACTAGGGGAGGCCCCCCAACCGAGGATGATTTGATTGAGACCTTGATCCAGAATCCACCTCCCAGTGCATTGTCCTTAGAGGAATTGGTGGAGGATGCCCAAGCCAGCACCTTAGTGGACCTTTGTGTGACCAACCCTGTCGCTCCCAGAGTCAAAAATGTGGAGTTCGGCCCTGAGAGAACGTTAAAGATCAGCTCCTCCCTATCTCCTTCCCAGGAAAAGGAGCTGTGTAGTTTGTTGGCCAGTCATCTAGATGCTTTTGCTTGGAGCTATAAGGAGATGAAAGGAATCCATCCTTCGGTCTATACCCATCACATCTACATCAAAGAAGATTGTAAACCGGTTAGGCAACCCCAAAGGAAAATGAATCCAGCCCTTAAGGACATCGTCAAGGAGGAATTGCAAAAACTGTTGGATGCCGGATTCATTTACCCCATCTCGGATAGCGAATGGGTGTCCCCTCTGGTGTTGGTTCCCAAGAAAAACGGGAAGTGGAGAATCTGTGTGGACTACCGAGAACTGAACAAGGCCACTAAGAAAGACCATTTCCCTCTACCCTTCATAGATAAAGTGTTGGATGGACTGGCAGGAAAGAAGTTTTTCTCTTTCCTAGATGGGTTTAGCGGGTATAACCAGATCCACATCAGCCCGGAAGACCAAGATAAGACCACCTTCACTTGTCCTTGGGGTACCTTTGCTTACCGAGTTCTTCCCTTTGGACTATGCAATGCTCCTGCCACCTTCCAGAGAGCCGTCTTGAGCATCTTTTCTGAGCTGGTCCATGATTCAGTGGAAATCTATATGGATGACTTCACTCCTTATGAGTCCAACTTCCAGGAAGCATTGTCCAATCTGGGAAAAGTCCTAACCAAGTGCATTGAGATGAACTTGTCCCTTAGTCCTGAAAAGTGTGAATTCTTGATGACTGAAGGGACCATGATAGGCCATACCATTTCTCACCAAGGATTACAGGTGGATCCCAACAAAATTGCTCTCATCAAGAAGGTTCCACCTCCTCAGAAGGTAAGAGATGTTCAAAGTTTCTTAGGTTTAGCAGGGTATTATAGGAGATTCATTAAAGACTTCAGCAAGCTAGCCTCGCCATTGTTTAGCCTCTTGGCAAAAGATGTTGAGTTTAAATGGACTGACGATTGTCAGAAGGCTCTGAATGAACTAAAGGACAAGTTGGCGTCTGCCCCAATCTTGAGAGGTCCAAACTGGGCCCTACCTTTCCACATCCACACTGATGCCTCGAACAAAGCCATAGGGGCAGCCTTAGGACAAGTTGAACAAAAACTTCCATACGCCATATACTTTGTCAGCAAAAACTTATCCAAGGCAGAACTGAATTACACTGTAACTGAGAAAGAATTCTTGGCCATGGTCCATGCACTGAACAAATTCCGACATTATATCACTGGATATCAAACATTTGTACATACTGATCATGCTGCAATTAGATATTTAATGAATAAACCAGATGTGAATGCTCGTATTATTAGATGGTTACTTTTGTTGCAGCATTTTGATTTGACTATTGTTGACAAGCCAGGTAAAGAAAATGTTGTTGCTGACTTTTTGTCTAGATTGGATTTACCCGCAGGTGAGGATGGAACAGTGGATGACCAGATGCCAGATGAACATCTGTTTGCTATCTCAGTACTCTCTCCATGGTTTGTTGATATAGCAAACTACCTTGTCTCAGCACAGTTCCCTCCGCACCTATCCTCAAGGGAGAAGAGCAGGATCGTGAGGAAGAGTGCCTCATTCACTTGGATCGGGGGCAACCTGTTCAAGCTTGGCCCTGATCAGATCTTAAGGCGTTGTGTAAGGGAGGAGGAAGTCTTTGATATCCTCCTAACCTGTCATGACGGACCTTATCAAGGACATTTTGCAGCCAAAAGGACCGCCTTCAAAATCCTACAGGCAGGCTACTATTGGCCCACGCTTCATCAAGATGTCAAAAGGTATATCAGCCAATGTGACCGATGCCAAAGGATGGGGAAACCGACTTCAAGGGACGAAATGCCTCTCCAACCTCAAGTGACTCTTGAGCCATTTGAGAAGTGGGGTATGGATTTTGTGGGTCCAATCAATCCTCCTTCGAGGCAAAGGTCTTACATCATTGTGTGCACAGACTACCTGACAAAGTGGGCAGAAACCAAGGCAATCAAAGCAGTGACAGAAGAAAAGGTGGACGAGTTCTTAAGAGAAAACATCTTCTACAAATTTGGCTACCCAAGAGAGCTAGTCACTGATCAAGGAAGCCAGTTCACCTCCAACTTAATTGAAGACCTACTCGCTCATCACAAAATCAAGCATAGGACTTCCACCCCCTATCATCCTCAAGCGAATGGGCAGGTGGAAGTCACCAATAGAGCATTGGAAGGGATCTTGACTAAGGTGGTGAGCAGCAGTAGAAAAGATTGGGCAGATCGCCTGGTTGAGGCCATGTGGGCTTACAACACCACTTGGAAGACCACAACCGGCTTCACACCTTATGAGCTGGTCTATGGGAAGAGAGCTTTGCTGTCAATTGAATTCGAGTACAACACCTTGAGGATGGCAGCTCAGCTGGACCTGGATCTCAGCCATGCCCAACAAGAAAGGTTATTGCAGCTGAATGGATTGGACGAGCACCGAATGCAGGCCCTTCTCCACTCAGAAGTGGTTCAACTTCAGAGGAAGGTGTGGCATGACCAACACCTCAATGACAAGCAATTTCAGTCGGGAGATTGGGCGCTGTTGTATGATTCCAAGCATAAGGATTTCAAGGGGAAGCTAAGAACCAGATGGCTGGGACCATATGCAGTGGAAAAATTTAATGCCAATGGATCTGTTCTTATTCGGACCATTGATGAGGAGGCCATCCCTATGCTTGTCAATGGGCATCGACTAAAGATCTACAGAAAACCTCTTTCAAGGCAAGAATTCATCAAAACTGTGGAAAAATCAGTGCTGGTCATAGAGAAGGGTTTTGCCTCTGTTTTGGGCATACCCTGAAGATCTTAAAAAAAAAAAAAAAAGGGAAAAATAATAATAAAGATCCTTGGGTGAAATCCTTTCTGAGGCTCCCAAGGCAGATGGTAGGGGTGAAAACCTCATTGAGGCATCCCTGTTGTCTTTCTGAAAATGTTTGAAAAAGACCCTTGAGTGAAAACCTCTCTGAGGCGCTCAAGGCAGATGGTAAGGGTGAAAACCTCATGGAGGCGCCCCTGTTGTCTTTCAAAAAAAAAAAGAGAAAAAAACAAACAAAAAAACAGGGAAAGCAAGTTCACAATGTGGCAATGCATGCAGGTTGCAGGTATTCCATGCAGGAAAAGAGGCCCCTCAACTCAAAGACAAGGGTCCCTACTATGCTACCAGGTGACCTCACCAGCACTCCCTCCAGAAACACTCATCTCTTCCAAGGTCTAGGCATGATTTGATCACAGTTTAGCCTTCTACAGGAAGCTACAGGACTTTCTACAGGAAGTTCTGTATTTCTACAGGAAACTTCCTGTAGAAGCTTTGGACGGCCCAGAACTGACTGTGTGGGGAGATCTAACGCCCGAGGTCCGACACGGAGGCATGCAAGCTAATGTTTTCTCCATCACGCACTGTTGTCGCCTCCTTCTTCCACCCCAATTGCCATGCAATGGAAATACCTGCACAGTCAAATCAAAACATTGAATTATCAGAGGAAGCGATTCTCAAATGGAATAAAGGATGCAGAGACACCATGCACTACTTCTCAAAGCCATCCGAGGGTCCTGCAACCGTGACCGTGATGCCACCGTCTCCACCGTTTCGACATGCACCCGAGGAGGAAAAACTGCTACAGGACATCCTACAGGAATCCCGTAGCAGTTCATCCAGCTAGAGTGTACACCATCAAGGCGCCTGCAACACATAGAGCGGGCACATGCACCACCCGTAGCCAAGTAAAAAGCTTCGTAATCAGCAGCAGTCTGCAAGGAGGGACCCCCATGCCTGTGCATGAAGCAGCAACAAGTAAATCCATCACCCTCGTCCTGAAACCTGAAAATAACGTCACGGCCGCACAGGTAAGTGCCTCACCCTTTTTTCGTCAAATTACATGAACAATGCTCTGAAATGTTTGCAAGTGTGGAAATGAATGGGTTGAGCAGTCAGGTAGCCATTCAACTGGCCACCACGACCAGTCTAATGGTCTCGTCAGATTTGGGAAGTGTTGGTCGTGGCAAGCAAAACGGGTAATGGACACGTGAGAAGCGTCCAGTCGGGGAGAAGCGGCGATATAACGGAAATGGCGGCGGCAGATCTGCAGGGAATGATGCGGCAGTCAGGGAGACTTGCAGTGAAATGAGTAGGTGACGTCGTCCAATGGTCCGGCAGGGACAGCTCACCCCCGCGCCACGAGTTCGGCCGGGATTCAAATCCACCGGCTAGATCGTCACTCCACTCATTTATCACCAGCCGTTTTGCAGTCGAGTAAGCGTCCGAATTTCTCTGAAGCTCGTTACTCCAAGTCCTCGGCTCGTTCAGACGTCTGGTGGTGGCACAGAAGGCGCATAACCACTGACGTGCTCTCCGGAACCTGTGCACGACTTCTACAGGAAGCTGCGCTACAGGAAGCTCGCCGCTACGAAGAAAAATCGATCTATTCACGTCAAAGGTGGCGAATTGGAAAAGGTAAGCATGAACTTGTTCCTCCCATGCAATTGGTTTGAAGGGTGGCGAATTCAACGTCCTCAAAAATGTAAAACTACAGTCTGAGCATACAATTGCAAGCGTCGTCTTCCTTTTGCATGAAAATTGTCGTCGTAGTATATGCGGGGTTTTCTACAAGATGTGGTTTGTAATTGAGCCCCTGTCAAGGCTCATCTGTGGATAGTCAAGGATTCATGAATTGTGTGCGTGACAGAGGCGTAGTTCTATGCTCTGTCTCAAGCAATCTGAAAGGCCATCTTTTGATACGCGCCCGCCACCTCCGGCTAACATAGCAGGCTTTCACCATGCCGGGTGGATTCATCAGAAAGGAACCGACAGACTCAAAGAAGCTACGGGAAAACCCGGAGGTGGTAGAACTGTTCACTCGTGCGCGATGGATGTCGTTCTGCGACAAGCTTCAAGGTTATGATGATGAGGTGGCAGAGGAATTCCTGCGAGCTCTGAAGCCAAAATCAAAAACGCTGGCCGTCGTCAATTTCAGGGGTTTGAATCTCAGACTCACCCCACAGTTCATCAGCAGAGTCACTGACCTCCCAATGGGGGTACCGTGGGATAAGGAGGAGAGGAAATTAGGCCAGAAGGCTAAAAAGGAGTTCTTTCTGCCGGAGGAACAATTCTCAGAGGATAAGAACGGGGTTCGAAGAGCTAGCCTACAGCCGCTTTGGAGTGAGGTCAACCTCCAAATTATGAAATATATCACGTGCGAAGGACGATTCAGCATCGTATATGGGTACCATTTCCGGCTGCTCACAGAATTGAGGCACCAAATGGACCTACCTTCAGAAAACAAGCTAAGTATTCCTTACTTCCTCCTGCAGTCCATGACTGAATGTGCCACCAAATTACGAGAGGGCACGCCAGACCAGGTAGCCCATCATGGGCTCATTAAGCTCCTCGTGGAGGATGCACTCCACACCTACACAGTCCCTCTCTCGTGGGAAGCCTTCCGAAATCTGACTAAGGATGGCGATATCAAAATGTTGACCGAGGAGCTCACCTCCTCCAGCAGCGAGGAGAAGGAGTCAGTACACACAGAGAAGAAAGGGAAAGGCCAAGAACCCGCGGCCAAAGCACCAAACAAAGAACAAAAGGGGAGGCAAAAGAAACCCCAGGTTACCGAAAAGGAGGGTGACAAATCCACATTGACACCCAGAGAGAAAAGGCTACAGAGTAGGGTGGAAAGGACGGAACAAGTCCACGTCAGTAAAGGCACCTCGAAAGCAACCTCAACCAAGTCAAAAAGCAAAGCACCCTCAGCCAAGCAGGCTAAAACGGTGCCACCTGTTTCTACAGGAAAGTCAAAAACGGCTTCTACAGGAAGCCAGAAATCAGCAACTACAGGGCCTTCTACAGGAAACCCTGAGAGAGGAAAACCAAAGGAGAAGACAGCTGAAGTTCTTGCAAGGGAGGTAGTAGCCGTGTTGGCCACCCTTAGTACACCTCCCAAGCCAAGGGAAAAACGAAAGAGAGAGATCCCTCTGTATTTAAAAGCATGAGGAGTGTAAGGATCAAGACAGGCAGGCCCCAACCTCCATCCAGCAGCCCAATTCCTATAGAGGATACCCCTACCTCGCCAAGGGAGAGGTCCCCCTCAAAAATATCAGTCACTTATGAGCGGGGGAGCCCGAAGACAACTGCTTGGAAGGAGAGAATGGACAGGTTGGCTTCGAAAACCCCACTACAGGATGCTGAGGCCGTTCTACAGGAAACATTGGCCCGGCTCAAGGAGACAGAGAAAATGGAAGGAGAGGCACCCACATCGCCACTTAGGGAAGTCGAAGTAGAACCACCGAGGGAGGAAGAGAAAGAGCATATTCCAGAACCTAGTCCCCAGCCAAGCTTGAGCTCGTATTATAACTTCTTGGAGGCTGGAAAAATTATCCCACAGAAATTCACTGTGCCACTTTTCTTTGCGTTGGAGGAAGAAAGAGTGAGAACTCACACGTGGATGAAAATAGCTAAATCAAAAGGAGTGGCAGATATAGGCCCCTTGGAGGAACAACTCAAGGAGGCACGAAAAGAATTAGCTATGGCCAAACACGTGGCAAACTGCCAGCGGGTGTTCCTATAGGAAGAGAATGAGAAACTTAAACTGCAGCTACAGGAACTGAAGAAAGAAAAGGGCACATCATCAGGGGACACTACAACAGAACATCAAGGCAAAGAAGGACTGCAAGTTGGTCTTGGGGAGCCAACCTCGCATCTACAGGAAAGGGAACTACAAGCACAAATCGAGATACGAGCTCTCAAACAGCAGTTGCAGCAAAAAGAGGCACAACTGGCCTGCATGGCCAGTTGGGCCATGGACGCTCTACAATGCAGACAACCAGCCAAATCTTATGGACTGTACCTACGGGACCAGTGGCTGCAATTTCAAATCAATGCATTAGCACAGAGGGGTATCTCCCAAATCCAAGACCCCCAGCAATTCACAGAGTTATGCAATAGCAGTTCATCAGAGGACAAGGCCAAACTATCGGAGTTCTATCTCCATAATTTGGCCCTTCCTAATGAGACTTCATGGGATCCCAACACAACTGTAGGAGATATGCAGTTGATGGCATTTGCCTCATGGTTGAACCATGAAGAGAAGAGAGCAGCGGAAGTCAAAGAGGTCATGAACCGAGAGTTACATGAGCCACTGCTGATTAGAGCAGAGCCAGGGGATCCCACTGCATTGATATCGGCCCACCAACACTTAGCCACCAACCCTCAAACGTTATTGAAATACATGGATCAGCAGGCCCAGGCTATAGCACATTTTGAGGATATGGAGCGACTATTAGGGGAGAACTGTGTTCATGCTTGCACCCGCCGATGGAACACATTTTCCCACAGCCTTAAAATCAGAGAATATCACACTCCAACTCGAATGAGGGAAGCTCTAGCACGGGTGCCCCTCTACAAGAAGTCCATACAAAACCTCCAAGCCAGCTGGATTGGCCTCAAGCTAAGCCCACCTCTGCTGTTAGGATTGATGGAAGGCAGCACAGAAAAAGAAGAACATAAGCAGTGGGAAGAGGTGGAAAGGAAGGCTGGGTTCCATGCCGATGAGGAGGAGACTACTTCTGAAGCCTGGGATGTGAGGGTGGCGGTGAAAGCAATGAAGGACGAGGAGCTGGATTAGTTGCTCAGGGATGAGCAATCATTTTAGCTGGGGGGTGATGATGAGCCCCAAATTTGGTAACATTTTGGGCTCATTTGACCTAACTACCTTTGCTCAATCCTTCATTTTTCATAACTTATGCATCATTTTTTAGTATGTTTATGTCATTTGTACGAATAAGGGTAGTCACTATTCCTAGGTGGCTAACACGTGCTCATTTCAGGTTTTTTGACACATGATTGGAACAAAAACGAGCAGATAAGGGCCAGGAGACAGCCAAGATGGGGTTGAGGATTCGTAGGAGGGTTGTCTAGCATTAAATGGCCTTCCTCGGGATCTTCACCCCCAACTCCGAGCTCCAACAACCACCACAACCGGATTTAGAAGGCAGCCAAACGAATTTTGAGGAAGCAGCAGTTCACTCCTAGTTTGGTCAGCCAAGTCCCACTGATTTAGGAGGCCAGCTTGGGGCCTCGTGATGTATAAATGATAAGGCTTTAGCCTTCGAAGAGGACTTTTGAAACATTGTTGCACATTCTGCACTACGAGCTGCTAGCTTGGTTTTGCTCTTTTGTAGCCATTATTGGCATGCTATTTGACTTATGATTATTATTTTCTAATGGAAAGCAGTCAGATTTGATCTCAGTTCTGAGCTTTTAAAGGAGCCATAGCTCTCGGGGTTGGGCCCAACCTGAGAGCCTAAGGCCTCCTTCTTTTGTATTGTTATCTTTTCTTTCAGCATTATGGTTTTCTTTACATGCATTTGAAACGCAATTTGTTGAGTTAGATTTCTTGGTGTGGTTAAGTAGGTCATTGTTAGACGATAGAGTTGCTTCAGCTGTTTAGCATAAAGTGAAGAGATTGGAGTTGATAAAAGTTCCAGAAAAGGGTTGCCTGCACACTCATTTTCACCTCTTTCTAGGGGCTGGAATTGCAGACAGTGTTACCCACCAAAAACATTGGTTTACGTACTCATGCAATCTTTGGTGCAATATTTTCGTTTGTAGTAGTTGTCCATGCGCTCAGACCTCTTGGAATGTTTCTTTGCTTCAGTACCATGCATGATTTTCTTTGGAAATAACGTTGCTATTCATTGGTTTCATTAAACAGTTAGAATAGGTTAGTAATATTTTGGTTATGTGCAGGACGTGGATGATTTGGTTCAGTTTACACTGTGCAGTGCTACTCCCTCACTCTCTCGTCCTTCTAAGCCTTGCCCAGGCCAACTGCTCATCTCCCAATTAGACCCCTTGTCTCTCAACTATTCTACTGCCCACGTTATCCTACCTTTTCGGCCTTCCATTTCCTCTGCCCTCTTTAAGACAACCTAGCTTTGCACACCCCCTCATCATCTCATCTCTCTGTCACTAAGTCATTCCAAACCCCTCTCCTACCTCCCTACCCATCCATGCAGCCTCTTCTACTCACCCATCATCCAAAAATCCAATCGTAGAACATCCTGTAGGAATTACTGAACATCCTATAGAAATTCTGAAACATCCTGTAGAACCCCTGTAGACTTCCTGTAGAAGCTCATAAACACGATCTCTTGGTAGCCAAACTTTGTGAAACTCTCTGGAAGGATGTTAGGGACCCCTTAGACCCTCTCTGAACCTTCCCAACCTTTTTCAAGCCCTTCTCCTCCTTGATCCACCTCTGCACAGTAAAAAGCTAGTTAAAAGCACATGCATGATAATTCTAATAATTGAAACAAAAATACAAAAAATGTTTGCTTCAGATAGAGGTAGTCTAGACACATGCATTTTACCTTCATAGAAGTAATGGCATCTCTTTCAGTAGTTTGCATTCCCATCTCTGCATCAGTAAGACTAGCTGGTCGAATTAGGGTTTGCTAGGGTTTGCGTTTCTTGTTGGCTTTCAGTCCCTTTCTGCAAATAGATTAGCTTCCTTTGAGTTAGCTTTCGTCCATCAGTTAAAAAGCTTCTTCTAAGAGCTCATAGAAGTTGGCTTGAGCCCCTAGCGGACTTGTGCCAGCTGACCAAGTGACAGCTGCGGCAAGAGCTAGTACTTGTGCATACAGCACCGTCGCTTCCAAGTTTGTTACGAACTACCGGGTTGATAAAATTAAAGAAGGAAGCTCCAGGAGTTGTAGCATTATTGCTACAATACTGGAGCCCACCATCACTCTTCAAATAGATGCTTCAGAAACAAACCTCCTGCAAGAACAAAGATTCATCTTGGATGGATCGCTTCTTGGCAATGGGCATCAATAGCCAAGAAGATATTCCAGTCATATGTCAGAATTTGTTCTAGAGTATTGAACATTCTTGCAGTTGAGTTTTCTCCATCATCTCACCTTGTATCTGACAGGGGGGGAAATGATGGTCATCTACAAGCTTCAAAGCCACAACCGGTCACACCAGTTTCAGAGTTGTAGCCAGAGACAAAGATGCCCCTGAGCATGCCTTCAGTTGGTAATTTGGGACACTTCCTCTAGCAGAAGACTTCAGCTTCTTGCCAGTTTCGGAAGAGTTCTAGGAATAGAATTAGGGACACTTCCTCTAGCATAAGACTTCATCTTCTTGCCAGTTTTGGAAGAGTTCCAGGAATTGCATTAAGCATTCCAGATTTGTTCGTCATCCTTAAACCATCACAGGTTGAGACTTCCCTTTTCAGGTTGAAGTTCTCCCTTTTATGCGGGGTGAGACCTACCTTTCATGGTTGAAGGTTTCCCTCTTCAAAACATCATGATCACTTCCTCTAGCAGAAGACTTGAGCTTCATGCCAGACTTGGAAGAGTTCCGGGAATTGCATTAAGCATTCCAGTGTTGGTGGTCATCCTTAAACCACCGCCCTTATACCAACATTTCAGAGAGCACATTCAGCGTAGTGCTGCCATGAATTTTTTGCACATTTTGTATTACAGCTCTCTTCTTGGACTCATACATAACCCTTCGGATTAAGGGGGGGAATGTTGGACACCTAATCCTCTATGGGTTAGTGTGGAAGCTGAATAGCCAAAAGGAAGTCCAACAGACCTTGGGATGTGGAACCCAACGGTCAAACCATGTACTATAAATGTATATCATTTGTTAATAAAAAATGCAATCTCATGTTTGATCTTTCATACTCTTTCTGTGATGTGTGTGTTTAACAAAAAATATTTACAACATGCTTCTTCGATGAAGCTAAGCATGCTCATATGAATGATAAGAACTTAATCAACTTTAAACTAGGTTTTATCTTGAACAATGATGTAAAATACACATAATAAATTTTGGAATTATTAAATATTGTTATGTCAAAAATGAAGAGTTAGAAAGTGAAAGAATAATGAAATATATGGAGTTAGGGTCATGCTCATAATTAGCACACATTATAAGTAGTGAGAGTAAAAGAGTCCATTAGTAAATTATTGGCATGCTATAATTAATTTCTAGATTTAAAATAAGTGATAACTTAATGATTCAGGGATGGAACATTAACATAGATAGTTGATAAAGATAAAAGTGTGTACAATTTAACAAGTCAAGTGTACAATAACGTAGTTGGTGCTGTAATGTGTAGATAAGAGAGGAACCATAATATTGTCACACTTTCCAACTTAATTTGTATGCAAAACAAACATAACACAACCGATCAATATTATAATGTGTCATGCATAGTAAAGAGGATAAGCAAAGACAATGAACAAAACGTGAATGGACATATGTGTTAATGTATTACAAGAACGGTTGATGAGAAAAATAACAAATGTATACCTAGTGAAAAGGGGATGATTTCATGCTTATGCCAAGTAACAAAATAATACAATATTGTTTAGGAAATAATGGGACAAACCTATAATGATTAGATGCAAATTATAATAACCAAGTCAACTTCAAGTAGTCGATGGCTTCAAAAATCACTTACTTTAACTCAATAAAGCCAATATAGTCAAAGCTAGGAGTAGATATGGTGACAATGTGGACAAGGGAAAAATTCAAACTTATAATGAAAACAAATGCCCGGTTGAATGCGTGGTCACCATAACTATGGGAAGGGCTTAAAATTGACAACATATTGATATTTAGTGAGGGTGAAATAACAAATACCCCAGAAGGGCATAAACAAATAAAACCAAAATATTGTTGGGCACACATGATATCTTGTTATGGATAGTGTAATAACAAGGTAAGCAAGTCAATCTAGGACAATAACTTAGGTAAACTTCAAATACGCAAGTGTTGATGCACAAACAAATATTTGTCCAAAAACATTTCAAACCTCATAAGGCTAAATGAGGTAGGTAGGATTATCACCTTCGATTTCAAGCCTTAATTTAGAATGAAAAGGAATCTCATGAGAAATCTTAATTCAAGGAGGGTTGGTAGGAGTGGGAGGGGCTATCTTTCAACTTCATGAAAAATATAATTGACCTTGTCATGGGGTTTAGGAAGGAAGTCAAACAACCAAGCTGAAGCTTATGCTCTTCTATAGAGTTTGATGCTAGCTAAACACCCAAGGATTTAAAACATCACATTCATTGGTAACTCTTGAATTATTATACAAACTCTCATTAAAAATACTCATATAAAATATCATCATTTAAAAGCACTAATAAAAAGGATACAAAGGATGTTGCATTAGTTCAAAACATTTGAAATTTTCAATATACTAAGGTAATAGAATCACTTAACAAACACATTGGCAATTGAAGGTGTTGCATTTGATATTAGGGTATCAAAAAATAATAATACATTAACAATATGTCACATACGTTGATTAAAATAAAGATTCACAAAAGCATTAATGCTTTGAAGATGGATGGCCACATGGTGAAACCAGGGCCTCCATACCATGCAAGATACAAGCCATATGTAGAATCAGACAAAGGTAAGAGACACACCATGTGCTTGCGCATATGCGCTATCCCTAGACATAGGTATCTCTAGAGTGAGTATAGAGCAATGATGCAATGGAAATGTGGGGATGACATTGGGAAGGAACCACATTCAGCCATTATATCATTGAGCAAGGGAAGAGTAATTAAGGACCATGTCTCTATCTAAATCGATGTATGTGGAAGCAAGATTACATGGGAGGATCATAACTTTTGTACAAAGGAGGGATGTCAGAGCATGTATCCCAATCATTTCTTCCGCATAAGGGAAAAAGGAAGAAACAACCTAGGGAAGGTCCACAACATGCAAGCAACAAGTATTTACATCATGGTGAGTTTGGAATTCATTAAAAGGTGAAATAACAATCAATTTGTCCCATGGCCCCAGAGTAAAGCACACCTAACTTGGATCGAGATTTGGGGCAACTCAATTCTTCAAGCTGACCTATTGCAACATCATTTGGGAGGCCCATGCGTGCAACTAATATGCTAAGGATCTAAAGTGTGATGGGGAATTCACACTCATAATTGTGGCAAGATGGCTCATCTATTTATATTTCCTCTAGAGAGTTCACACTCACGTCAAATATTTAGTACCATTAAGGAAATTAGGAAGTTGTTTGGTGCATATTCTAGTTAAAAATTAGTGGAAATGTAATTTGTGAGAATAGTTATAATGATTCCATAACCTTTTGGGATTAAAATATGAGGAATCACACTATCAAAAATCTAAAGTGGTTTCTCTTTGGGAATTATGTTATATCAATTCAGTGGGCACATAAGTTTCAAACTGTGTGGTGGAAGACTTGGGGTCATCGTTCGATTATGGGTGACCATACCTATGATGTGTTTGATGGGTGCAATAGTAACCAAGGGAAAAAAATTTAGTCAGTCGATGGTTTTGTGCATTTAGAATATGTATACTTCACATGTATAGATAAAATAGTTTTCAGGTGGTATAGAGAAGAGGATGTGTTTCCTTTGTGCAAGAACATTACCTTTGTGTTAGGATACATTGTGGCGAAATCTCCCAATGTAGAAATACGACATCTCAGGGAGGAAATAAATCTCCTCTAGGAATAAATCTCCATCCTGTTGGCCCTCAATTTTGGTCAATTTTGTTTATCATAAACCCACTTAATTACCATCATATTCCACCTTATTCCACTCATATATGCTTCATTTTACCCTTATTTTTCATATTTAGGTAATTAGATTAATTTTTTCATTTTTTAGAAATTTTTGTAAAAATTGGGTTTTAAAATTAATTTTAGACTGCATTGAAAATTCCTGTAATAGCTCCACTAAAGTGATATGTGCAGGACACTTGGGCGCGAGATGAATGCATATTTGAAAAGATTAGGAACCACGGATGAATGAACATCTATTGGTTCAGTCAAATTGATCAAATACAGGCACGGTCAAAGCTGGTCAAACTTGACCTGTCACCTAGAAATCCCTATTAAAAAGGGGCAGTTTTAGGATTTTTTGGAATTCTTCCAGATTTCTTGTAACTAATGGATGGATTTGACCTAATGAAGTGGGATAACATTAATGATGATTGTTTCAAACTTTTTAGCTCATATGGTTATTATTTTTCCTATTTAAAGAGAGAGGCATTCATAGTTAGAACAGGGAGAAAAACGTGAAGATTATTATTTTGAGATAATTGAAGATAGAGATTTTGTTTTCATGATTTCTTTGTGTTTGCTGGATTAAATGAGTTTCTATAGCTAAGTGTTTTAGTAGTGTACTAGCATGGTTGGAGGGCCCCCATACCAAGCTAAGTACATTTTGTTGTATGATGTTCATATTTGTGCATATGCTAGTTTAATTCTCCATGTTTATTATATTCATTTGCTATAAATATTTGTAAATATCTTTAATGTGAATTCATTTTATGGAATGTGTTAAGTGAATATTGCTTCCTTTTAGTGATTAGCTTGAATGTGGAAGGACAACCAGGTCTCTTTGAAAGAGCCTCTTCTCCGTGAGCTAGGACTAAGATTGAACAAGATTCACTTCTTTCAAGATTTCTTAGATTAAGTTCTTATGCTTTCATTACATTCTTTTATGCTTACTTAGATATTGGCAATGTCATTATAGAATTGTTGAGTGAGGACAACCAGGTCTCTTTGAAAGAGCCTCTTCCTTGTTTTTCTAAAATAGTCTAATTTCATTAACCGATAATGCATGCCTTTATGAAATAGACTTAATTGTTTTTTCTTAGTTATGTAGAATGATTTATATTTGTAATATGCACGTCTGTTCTCATAACTACTTCCTATATTAGTTCTTATCCAAAAATTCATAAATTGTGGTTTCCTTCTAAGATTACCAACCTGGATTGATAGTAAAATAAATGCCTTAATTTATACAATAAATTGAGCTAACATTTTTGGCGTCGTTGCAGGGGAATCATATTTTTGGATATAACTAATTAGGAAGATCATTCAGAAAACATAAAAACAAAAACATAAAAAATAAATAGGATTTTTCATTATGGTTATTCATGCTTAGATATAGAAATTAGAAAGGTAGATCCCCAAAACAAAACTCCCAACCAACTAACAAAAACTCATTAAATACAAAATCCATTAGCAAAACAAAGATCTACAAAACATGATGTTAAAGAAGTCATTTAGAGAAGGAGGGTATGCCACCACAAGAATATTCTTAAACCCTTGTCCACAATTTAGAATGCTCACTAGGGATGAATCTTCATTTCAAAAGATAGAAGAGGAACAAAGCATCCATGAAGCGGATTCACAAGAAAAGAACCTAGAAGCTTCTTCTAGTTATCTTTGTAAGGAGATCAATGAGTTATGGATCACATGTGATGAAGTTCAAATAATAGATCTAGAAATTGAAGAATATCTAGAATATGTATCACAAGATCCCTTGTGCATTCATGATTTTGAACAAGTTCCACAAGAAGAAATTTGTATTATGAGAGGTGAGGAGAATCAAAGGCTTAACGATCACACTCAAACTTGGTTTCAACTAGTCATTAGGCCACAACACCACTCCATTTTTCAACATTCTTTAGCATCAAATATTTATGATAAACTAATTTTTCATGTCCAAGCATTCATTAAGATATATTTTTCAAAATTGGATGTAAGTCTACTTATGATCTTGTTACGGAAATGGATGCGTTGGAAATTCTCTTATACTTGAGAGAATGACTTTTTTTTATACGATAGAGTATGATAGAATAGAATAAATAAATAAATAGGTAGAATGAATTCATAATAAGACTTTTTGTTCAAACTCATGAATAAATTCTTCAAATCATTGTTCAATATTCATTTGGAAGGATTTAATGGCAACATGCAGGATCATTTTCAAAACATGTTTTTAAACAAGGTATCTCTTGAAATCTAGTTTTTAAATCCATTTTGAAATTTTCAATTTGGATCACAAATCAAAATGATATGATCAAAATAAATACTAGGTCTCAAGTGAAATTTTGAGGACAGAGTTAGTACAGCCTTTATTTGAGGGTTCTAATGGAAACATTTTAACATGATATTTATAGGTAAGATAGCCCTTTGAATCTAGTTTCCAAATCAATTTGAATCACCTCAATCCGTTATCATATGAAAAAATTATGCTCAAAATACTAACTGCTTGTCGAAAAATTTGCATGGTGACAATTCTAGGTATTAACTGTTCATTGTCATATTTAACATATTAAATAATCTTCTTTTAAAAACCTTCTTATAGGGGAGATATCTATTCAAGTCTAGATCAATACACAATTTGAATTATCCCATTTAGAGGTCAAATGAAAAGTTATGCCACATTTAGTGATTGCATGTCTTCAAATCAGCATAGTAAAACTCTGCCTCCTAAGTATGTTCATCAACAATTTTGTGATATCAAACCTAAGGATTTTAAAAACAAGTTTCTGTTGGATATAAAAAAATGAATCTAATTTAATCTCCAAGTGGAATCACATCAATCCTATCTTTAATGAAAAAGTTACACTCTAAATAGTGATTGTTGGTCTAGTTACATGGTATTCTTCATCATTTTTAGTGTATCATTTCAAATCATTTTGAAAACCGGTTTATACTAGAAGTATTCATATGAATTCACTTCAAATTGGCTTTTTAATCACTCTAATTGGACATAAAACAAATATTTTGTGAACAAAATACCGCTAGGAGGTCTAGGCTGGCCACCATTCCTCAAGGGGTAAACAAATACATTTTATTTGTATATCATATTTGGACTTGTTTTTCAAGCATTGCTTGTAATTATTTTACATATTTATTAGAAGAAGAGAGATTGTACACCTCTCTTCCTCCATCATCTAATACTGTATTGCCGGCAAATATTATGTTTTTGCGGGTCATAAGAAGAATTAAGGAGTGGACTCCATGGATTAAGGACTTTGCAAAGTCAATTTAAAAAAAAAAAATCATATATGAGAATATGAAATGAAAATATCCAAGTCAAAGTAAAGTGGAATTCACCTGATGTTGAGATCATTCAAAGAAACTCAAAACTCTTGAAGCTTGCTTTCAGTTGTTGACCAACGACACCAACAATCCTACAACATGAATCAAGATAGAGGCAAAATGCATGAAGCTAATCATCAGAAGAAGAAGTCAATTTTTGTACCATGAAAAGTCACATCCATTTCCTAAGAAGCCTTTCATAAGCTATATTGTTCATGATGCCATCCATCATGCATATTGTATGTTAAGCTCTACGATCATGCATGAATGAAGTCCAGACCTATTATCTATATATCTATCCATCTACTACTAGCTCATGACTTCAATCTATCTTATTTTCATAAGATTTCCATACTTCCCTACTCCATTATACACCACCGCTATCCAGAAAAGAAAAATAAAGAAAAAATAATAAAAAATAATAAAGGAGTTTGGTTTTGAAAATCCAAGATACTAGCACAATACAAACTCGAATTCATATCGGAAAACCAACTTGTTTGGACAATATGAATTCTCTTTTATGTTTTTCAATTTCATTTTGCATAATCATCCTCCAAAATTCAAAGGCTTGAGGACAAGTATTAAGATCAACAAGGGGGAAGATTCATAATAAATCAACAAACCATGCAATGGTTTGATATCAAGCAGTTATTCTACAGAAGGGACGTGAAAACATCATCATCAACAAGTATCAGTAAGGGACCTGAAACATCCTCATCAACAAACATCAAAGGGACCTGAAGCAACTACAAACATCTATCTACAATCCAGTATTGACAAGAATTCATTTTAAAAGTCAAGTGATGACAAAAGAAATGAGCTATCAAAAGGAAAGTACTGTAAGTTAAAAAAAATAAAAAAAATTAAGCCTTTGATTTTGAATTTTTTTCCTAAGATTGATAATTTAGTTTAAAAACTTGAATATGCAAATTCCTAGCCATATACATTATATCATTACCCTATACATTTATTCATTCATTATTCCACTATATATTCACATCTCCACCATTTATATACATTATACCTACACATTTATTCATTCATTATTCTACCATACATTCATATCTCAACCATATCATTTACAAATTGTGATTAATCTTGTTGACCACATATCCTTCCTTTTGATTGTCTATACCACCAAGAAAGATTAGGTTATGGATCTACAAAATCAAAGTCGTAAAGTTAGTATCATTGTAAAGATATTTAAAATGACCTAAAACTATGGTCATTTTAAAAATACATGAGTGCATATGATAAACAAAGGACAAACGACAATGATACAAACACAACAAGCAAAGGTGTGCATAATGGTATGGCATGAGTATATAAAATGTGTTGAAGAAATGCGTTGAAGGTATGAAAGGCAGTGAAAGCATGCATTGAAGATATGCATATAGTGCATACAACATAAATCATAACCTAAGGTCTTAATTCAACAAATGTACCATAAATCATGTTGTGACAACATTTGAAATTCGACATTAAAGGGACAAATAAAAAACATTCAAATTTTCAAATCAATGCTCTGCAGTCATCATCGCTCATTCAGCTCTGAAACACAGTGAATTCACGTAGTCCTGAGACGTAGAAGAGCTATTTCTAAGCTGTAGAGAAGAGTTACTCCTGGCTGTAGAGAATACGCTGTCAAATTTTGCATACACTCTAAGCCATAAAAAAATCATTGAGCCTTGAAAATTGTGAAAAGAGCAGCGTAAAAACCCTGAGTTGTATAGGAAACAAGGGAAGCACAGAGAAATAAGAAGAGGCATGGAGAAATAAGGGCAACACCAAGCAATATGGAGAGTTAAAAAGAAGTTTAACGGTGTTTTGAAGAAGGCTTTGCGCTAAGCTCCAACATAAGCCACGAATTATGCAAAGAATCCCTTAAATTACGTAGTAACTCCAAGTGAAGGTAAGCATCGGTCCCCTCAGCAATTAAAAAAAACGATTTGGAAAATTGAACTTCAAATTTTGTTGAAATGTGTCACATGAGACTTCAGTTTCGGATTTGTTTTTCTTAAAATCCACTGCCACCTGTAAGAATCAAAAATTTCTCGAGATGTTAGGAAAGTAGTTTTAATTGAACTATATGACTAACAAGAAGAGAAATCATTAACACGGAGTTTTCAACAAGTTCCTCTTCCAGTTCAGATGGCATTTTGTATGCATCATGAGAGATTCATTACTCAATTTTCAAAGCAGCAAGGATGTACATAATGCAATTAGAAAAGGTGGATACACTAATTTCTGGTGAGATTGATTGTGCGGATATCAAACAGAGGCTGCTTAAAAACAAGGATAAACATGTTATTGTCAATATTAATATTGGGACTATGGTTAAGGGAGTTGTAGATGATTTGGATATGGTGGTTTAGACCCTTGAAGAATCAGACTTTATGAAAGACCGATTTTATATCCATTGTGATGGTGTTAGGCCCCTATACTACTAGTGTAACCCCTTATTGTTATTAGTATAACCCACTTATTATATTTATGTACCCATTTAGTGCCCATATTGTTACTATTGTGCCCCATAGAAGCCCACTATTGTTATTATTGTGCCCTTACATTATTATTGTTATGTCGGCTCTGATTATGTTATGACCCCTTAGACTTCTATATATAGAAAGGAGGTCTTTTCATTTCTATCATCCAAGAATTGTTCATTTATGTAATGTAAAGGAGGTTGCCCCCTCGAAGAGGCTGAATTCTAAGGCGTTGATCTATCTTTTCTTTAGTTGGTTTCATAACATTTGGTATCAGAGCTTTGGATTCTAGGGTTTCACTGCTCCAAACAGGTCATCGTGGCATTTTCGCTATAACTTTTTTTCTGTGATGTTTCAGAAGTCGCAAAAAAAACCCATTTGAGAATAAATCGCGCTGAACCTTGGGTCCAAATTTCAGATATTTTCGCGCAATATTTGCGGAGATATGATCTAAGGAAGTTGGTCTTTTTGTAGACTCCTGAATTAAATTCAAAAGAGGTGACCTGGGGAAAATCGTCATAACTTTCTTTCTGAGCATCGGATTGAAATTTCGCAAGAAGTTAAAAAAAGAGGACAGACTGTAGTTTTCTTTTATATATTTTTCATAGTCAAATCTTGAAACAGTGACACGTGGCACTTCATACAAGTTCGCTCTACTGAACTAGTCTACAATCAGGTCACTGCGGGAGATTGTGCATAACTCTTTCTTGGATAATCCAATTTGGATCAGACTAGTGGCATTGGAAAGAGGACATAGAAGGCTACTATATTTTGAAATTTCAGAACTTAAAGATCCAAAAGTACAGAGTTACAGTCATTTCAAGGTCGAGCTCCTAAAATCAAGAAAAAGCAAGATGAGGAAGTTTGATGGCAAGGATCCGCTAAATTGGATACTTCAGATGGAGCAATATTTTGATCTACATGGTGTACAAATGTTACAAAAGGTATGTATTGCATCTTCATATTTAGAACCAGATCAATTTTTATGGTACAAAGGGCTTTGTTCTCGTAAACAACTTGTTACTTGGTCAATTTTCATGGAGGAAATGATAGCACATTATGAGGATACAAAGAGCAACACCTTCTCTAGAGCAACACCACAACAATTGGAAAGAGTAAAAGGGCTTTGTTACATAGTGGAAAGAAAAATTATGGAAACCAGGAAGCGTACCCCTCACAACTATAAAGATGGAAGTGTTGTTTCTCCTAGCCTTCCACAACCTACAAGGGTTACACCACAACAATTGGAAGAAAAAAGAGAAAAAGGGCTTTGTTACAATTGTGATAGCAAATGCACTAAAGGTCATAAGTGTGCTGAGAAGAAATTATTTTACATAGAATATGAAGAGGAGGAAGAAAAGGATCAAGAAACATCAAAAGAAGAAGATATACGCTAGGACCCCACCCCAGAGAAAGAAGAAACGAATCAGACCATATCTTGTAAAGCATTGGCAAGAATTACCACTCCTCAAACTCTCAAGATAGAAGGACATATCAAGAAGAAAAAGGTGCAAGAAGTGAAAGATCACATCGAGAAAGAAGAAATGAATCCAACCATTTCTTGTAATTCATTGTTTGAAATTACCACTCCTCAAACTATCAAGATAGAAGGACATATCAAGAAGAAAAATGTTCAAGAAGTGAAAGATCACATCGAGCACCAAGAAATGAATCCGACCATATCTTGTAAAGGATTGGAAGAAATTACCACTCCTCAACCTCTAGAGATAGAAGGACATATCAAGAAGAGAAAGGTTCAAGCAGTGAAAGATCACATCGAGCATCAACAACAAGTTCTCCAACTTTTAAAGGATAACGCCACTTCGGTGAAAAATCAAACGAAACAACAGGTAGATCAACATCATAGTGAAAAATGTCTTGATGTAGGTGATTGGTTATTTTTACCACTACATCTCAAGCAAGCTATTTATGAGAAGGAAATGTTGGCAATACTACATGCACTTAAAATATGGCAATCTTACCGAATGGGAAGACTCTTCAAGGATGAGGATGTGGAAGCATTGTTTTGTGCTATTTATATTATCCAACCAGAATGGATAAACGAAGCAAGGGATGAATGGAAGAAGCACAAAGAAGTATGGCCACTTATTCAAAAGTTGCAAAAGGTCCCAATTCAAACAATATTGCCAGAAATTGAAGAGGAAGGAAAAATCATATTGGAACCTGGAGCAGTCATAGAAACAAGAACCCGACAGCTACGAAATCGATCAATTTCAGAGTATCTCATCAAGTGGAAGAACTTACCTGCTGAATATTCCACATGGGAGGACAATAATTTTATACAGAAGCATCAAGAACTACTCAAGCGTTGAGGACAACACTTTTTGAAGGAGAGGGGCATGTTAGGCCCCTATACTACTAGTGTAACCCCTTATTGTTATTAGTATAACCCACTTATTATATTTATGTACCCATGTAGTGCCCATATTGTTACTATTGTGCCCCATAGAAGCCCACTATTCTTATTATTGTGCCCTTACATTATTATTGTTATGTCGGCTCTGATTATGTTATGACCCCTTAGACTCCTATATATAGAAAGGAGGTCTTTTCATTTCTATCATCCAAGAATTGTTCATTTATGTAATGTAAAGGAGGTTGCCCCCTCGAAGAGGCTGAATTCTAAGGCGTTGATCTATCTTTTCTATCTTTTCTTGAGCTGGTTTCATAACAGACGGGGCTTTATTTGGCTTTAAAAAAAGAGAGCAGAAGAAGTTCAATTTCATTTTCTGAGAAGACAGAGTGAGTTGATTTTCATTCCTATCTTAAAAAAAAGATTTCTCCAGAAAGACAGGCAGTGGATCTTAAAATCGATTTCAATGCAGAGTGAGTAATTATTTCTAGAATTCGATTTCTGATTCTAAGGAGATAGAGGAAAATCGATTTCAATTCTTGAAGAAGCAGAGAAGGTAAAAATGAAAGAAATTGTTCAGGATTATTTCCATAATTTGATTTTTAATTTCTGAAGAAGGAAAAGAAGGTTGTTTATTATTTTTCTAATTTAGACTTTGAGGAGGATTGCACAACTAAGCAAAATTGTAATTGACCTGTGGGTTATTTTAATTCTTGTCTCCAAAATCGATTTCTCCAAGTCAGTATTTCCAATTCCGATTTATCCAGACGAGTACATCTCCATAATTTTGATTTTTCCAGCATGAGTAAATCTTGAACATTTGATTTTTGAGAGACAGAGAGCAATTTTCACTTCCACAAATAAAATTCGGTTTTTGAGACAATGTAAGAAACATAAACTCAGAAAATCAAAATCAATTTTATAACTAGTCAACGGTTCAGAAAAGTCTGGGAAAGTTTTGAATTTGTTTATATTACAACAAGTGATTTCTCTGTGACTTTCATACCTCTTCATCATGTATAAAAGCATACAAATTATGAATAAAGAAGAAATAAATTAAAGGAATTAGTCATGTAAATTTCATTGCTTGAGATATATTGTTGTGGCAAAGAAAAAAAATCAATTTCATTGCTAGAGATGGATTGTTGGTGGCAAAAATAAATCTAATTGCCCAAAGCCAGAAGATTTGTAGGTTGATTTACATTTCCAGAATTCGATTTTTGAGAAGGGTAGTGACCAGAAGATTATTTTCTGAGGTATTTTTCCAACAACAAAAAAATGATTTTTGAGGAATATTATTTTTAAAAAAATGATTTCTAAGCTATTGAAGATATAGGGTATTTTCCAGAATTCAAGTTTTAAAGATTTAAAGTACTCTCTCCACGAGCAGTTGAAACAGAGGTTCGATCTTAGAAATATTTCTCCTTTCTCTCATCACAAAAAGTATTCAAAAAGTCCAGATCAAGTCTTGAAACCAAAAGGAACAAAGGCACCCAGATTTCGCCATGAGAAGTAGGATTGAACCAAATAAAGGCATAGATATCCTTTTACAGGTAGCTCAATGGGAAGCTTCATCTTCAGGGGTCAGAGCCATAGGTACATCAAGAGGTAGATCCATAGGCAGAATAGTAAGGAGGTCAGCATGCAGAGGCATAAGATCAATGAGACAAAGACAAGCATGAGGACATGCTTGAGAATCAGTAAGGGGGAGATGTTGGCCCTCAATTTTAATCAATTTTGTTTATAATAAACCCACTTAATTACCGTCATTTTCCACCTTATTCCACTCATATATGCTTCATTTTACCCTTATTTTTCATATTCAAGTAATTAGATTAAGTTTTTCAATTTTTAGAATTTTTTTGTAGAAATTGGGTTTTAAAATTAATTTTAGACTGCACTGAAAATTCATGTAATAGCTCCATTAAAGTGATATGTGCAGGACACCTGGGCACGAGATGAATGCATATTTGGAAAGCTTAGGAACCACAGATGGATGAACATCTATTGGTTCGGTCAAATTGAGAAAATACAGACCTGATCAAAGCTGGTCAAACTTAACCTGTCACCCAAAAATCCCTATTAAAAAGGGGCAGTTATAGGATTTTTTGGAATTCTTCCAGATTTTTTGTAACTAATGGATGGCTTCGACGTGATGAAGTGGGATGACATTAATTATGGTTGTTTCGTACTTTTTAGCTTATATGGTTATTATTTTGCCTATTTAAAGAGAGGCATTCATAGTTAGAATAGGTAGAAAAACTTGAAGACTATTATTTTGAGATAATTGAAGACAAAGCTTTTGTTTTCATGATTTTTGTGTTTGTTTGAGTAAATGAGTTTCTGTAGTTGGTTGTTTTAGCAGTGTACCAGCAAGGTTAGAGGCCCCTCATACCAAGCTAAGTACACTTTGTTGTATGATGTTCATATTTGTGCATATGCTAGTTTAATTCTCCATGTTTATTATATTCATTTGCTGTAAATATTTGTAAATATCTTTAATGTGAATTCATTTTATGGAATGTGTTAAGTGAAGATTGCTTCCTTTTATTGATTAGCTTGAATATGGAAGGACAACTAGGTCTCTTTGAAAGAGCCTCTTCTCCGTGAGCTAGGACTAAGATTGAACAAGATTCACTTATTTCAAGCTTTCTTAGATTAGGTTCTTATGCTTTCATTACATTCTTTTATGCTTACTTAGATATTGGCAATGTCATTATAGAATTGTTGAGGGAGGACAACCAGGTCTCTTTGAAAGAGCCTCTTCCTTGTTTTTCTAAAATAGTCTAATTTCATTGACCAATAATGCATGCTTTTATGAAATATACTTAATTGTTTTTGCTTAGTTATGTAGAATGATTTATATTTGTAATATGCACTTCTGTTCTCATAACTACTTTCTATATTAGTTCTTATCCAAAAATCCATAAATTGTGGTTTGCTTCCAAGATTACCAACTTGGATTGATAGTAAAATACATGCCTTAATTTATACAATAAATTGAGCTGACACGCGTTATAGATGAAACACAATTAGACTGTTACTAGCCTCTCAACAGTTATGGATTTAGTCATAGATCAGAGGTCCATTATGCAAAGGAATGAAGACGAGCTCAATGACCTCTGACAACAAATAGAAGGTCTACAAATGGAAATAGAGATGAGATCCTTGGAACCAACCTCCTCAAGTAATGAAACATCAACAACTGCACAAGTAGTTCCATATTTGAACAAAGCAACAACCCCACAAAAGGAGGATCCAAGGACAGAAAATGAATCTCCAAGATCAGAGTTATGGTATGCTAGCATGTAATTGTTTTCTCATTTTGGATGTTTTTGGTGTATTTAAGCATGTAAGACTCATAACATAAGAGTGAAAAAAAATCAGAAATGTGCTTTTATGGGGATAGTAGGAGCATAAAGACTAGAAATCTGTGTAGAACAAGTCCCTTTCTTTTTGAAATGATGGATCAAATGTAACAATTTTGCTTGTAATGTTGATTTTAGAAATATAAAATATAAAAAATATACGTTCTCATTTCTTAACAAAAAAAAACTCAACTCAAGGAAAAATATTTTATTTATTTGTTATTTTAAAATTTGTACAAAGGAAAACAACTAAAAATAATAGTATTTTCTGATATAATACAACATATAAACAAATACAATAATTATACATGAAATTAATGAAAATATCAATTAGAAAATAAATTTGAAATTCAATAAAATGTTCAATGTGTATATTCAAAATATAAAATGATTGAAACAAGAACTAAAATCAACTTTGAGAATGAAACATGATCCTTTATTGCTAAGAAGTTATAAAACCTTGAACCAACAACTTTTAAAATCCATGGAGGGACTTGGATCAAGAAATTCTCAAACAACTTTATATGTTATAAATTTATACAAAAGTCATTGAATGTCATAAGAAACAAATGAAGATTGCATAGGTCTACTTGGACCATTTAAAGGAGTATGCAGTGCAAAGTTGATTTTATGCAAACAATACACAATTTAGCATTGAATACACTCAAATTTTCTAATTAGTGCAAATGTAAATGTAGAGGGTAAACACCTTGAAAATTGAACCAAAAAGATAGTCTCACTTTGTCTTTTGAGTCATTCCCTAGAAGGTACCTTATTGTCCACAAAATTATTAGCTCATAAAAATATAAAGTACAAATAAAGAAATCAATAGCAGCAACTCTCACAGCTTTATCATACCTCTCGAGAAGATATTTCTCTATTTTATCAATGATTCTTTCTTCCTTTTCGTATTGCTCTCCTTTAGTTATTTTTTAGTTATTAGTTTTTTTTCAATTGCTTAATGGGTGCATGCGGTAGGAGGAATAAAATCATTAGAGTAAAATTTATATAAATAAAAGGTAATAACATCTTTAATCAAAATAAGTAGGGGTCCGACAAGTTTTAACCATAAAACTACTTATAACATCAAGTATGAAATGCATTTCCCTTGTAACTCTGATTTTAATAATTACTTACTAGAATGCAATATCATGAAACCATAAACGTAAACATTCATAAAGAGACCCTTTCCAAAAATGTCAACAAAACTCCTTGTTTCCCGATATGACAAACAAAATCACATTGTTAGTCTTTCAAAGCATGTCTAAAGTCATAATAAATAAGCATCACCAACAATTAAAAATAGATTTTATGTAGATGTGTCCCTTCAAATATAACAAAGTAAAGACTAGTACTGCGATATCTCAAGAAACATGTCCAAATGGGAAACTTATTTCTTTCTTTCTCCCTTATTGTCATATTATATTCGGCCTTCACCCTTTCCCTCTTTTTGAACTTCTTGATCTTTAATTGAAAAAAATAATGTCTACAGATAACTAACCAATTGTAACAGCCAAAATAAATATCTAATTAACTTATTAAGATCAAATTTAAATCAAAGTGGCACTTACCTAGCCAAACAATCGTGTAATTAATTAACTAAATTCAAACTATGAATAGTGCTTACTTGTGCTTACCTGTGGTAGAAGTAAGCTTACCGCAACCAGGTTTTGGGGACGACTCTCCACCCAACCGTAGGCTCAATTGTGCAAGGATTTGCTACAACTAGCCACCCCCAAGCCCTCAATCAACGTACTACTGCCAGTGACTCCTATGTCTTAAAACACCATTCTCCCAAGAGAATGAAAGATAGAATCTTGGAAAGATGGAATGCCTCCCATCCTCCTCACCATCTAATAAATAGAGCAAACATTGGATGGGAACCACATGCACACACTCCATGTGTCTACATGCGACTTTGATTCTTAGCTTTCTTGTTTTATTTCTTTACTTTTCTTTTGATTTTTAGCTTTCTTGTTTTATTTTCTTCTTTTTGATAGCTTCACTGATTTTTTTATTGTTTTCTTTGTTTTATTTCTATTTATTCTTATTTAGAGCTTTAGTGTAGTTATTACTATTTTTATTTTTATTATTTTTATTTATTTTCTTGTATATTTTTAAATATCATTTATTATTTAACATTTATGATTTATTATTTTTATTATTTATTATTAAGTGATTTATTATTTATTATTTATTTGTATTATTTATTATTTATTATTATATTATTATTTATTATTTTTATTATTTATTATTTATGAGTAAGGGGAGGGATATTACATACTCTCCCCCTTTAAGGAACTTCATCCCGAAGTTATGTTGAATTATGTATTATGTATTATTTTTATTATTTATTATTATTATTTTATTTAATTCTTGTTGCCAACACCCTCTGGTGAACTAGTATAACCAGCAGGCATCGAAAGTCCCCAACACCCCGGGAAATCTCAAGGAATCTCTGTCCTTTTTCCCACTTTCGGCACCAGGCTAAGCCTGACCCGGTCTGTATCCTAGTCCAAGGCTCGCCCCAAGGCTCGCGCCTGACTCAGACCTCATCTGCCCCAAGGCAAGTGTTGGGCTTCAAAATTGTCCTTATTTTCACTCCATTATTCACCAATACCTTCACATTTTACCTTCATGTCACCTCCATTCCACCTCCACATCATTACATTTACCTCATTATTGGGTTATAACTATGCTTTTCCAAAGTTTATTAATTCTTAACATTTTAAAGTGGATTTATGGTTAAACTTTAGAAAATAATATGCTTATACTCATACCTAACAATTAGAATGAGTTTGTTGACATGTGTAGGTACAAAGGAAGCTTCCAGGGCATCTTTATGTGGCCTTGAATAATCAAATTCGAATTTGATAAGATAAGCCTCATGGAAAAGATCATGATCTCATGGAGAAGATCATGGACCTCATGGAGGAGATCATGGAGGATAGGGTTTTGCGTCTAGATGGTTGAGAAATGTATGGAACTAAAGAGAGATTAGTGGATCATCATTATGAGTTTGTTATCTCATCCCATTGTATAAATAGGAGTACCTCCTCCATTCCAAGAGGAGGACTCTTGGAGCATGTATCCAACTTATGATGGAATAGAATAAAGCTTCATTTTACATATATTTCCATTATGTAGTTTTAGATATAAGTTGTCTTAGTGTAGTAAATGGAATAATTTGTCACTTTGTTCTTAAGGGAATTGAGCTCACTCTAAAAGGATGAAAGAAACATTTTATTTCATAATAGATCTTATTTCATTGCTTAGATGTTTGAGGATTTGTTTGTGATTGATGAATGAGTTTTTAATCAGCATATGAGGGAACAACCAAGGGTCTAAGTTAGGCTCTCTCTCCATTTGATTTGCATGATAATGAAACTCATTCTTTTTGCTTTTATGTTTCAAGTATCATATGAGGGGATAACCAAGGGTCTAAGTTAGGCTCTCTCTCCATTTGATTTGCATGATAATTGAAATTCATTCTTTTGCTTTTATGTTTCAAGTATTTCATTTCTTATGCTTATGAATGAATCTTATTTTAGTTTGGATTATTATATGAGGGGACAATCAAGAGACTAAGTTAGTCTTTCTCTCTCTTTGAATCTGAACAACAATTAAAGTTCATTCTCTTGTCTTCATTTCAAGTTTCTGGTTTTATGTAATGAATGATTTCTCTATGATACTGTAGAGAAGGACAACCAGGACCTCCCTAATTAGGAGCCTCTTCCCTTGCATATTATATTGAATCGTAAATAATTTAGTTAGACATAGAGTTAGTTGCCTACTCCCGCATATATTTTGCTGGCATCATCACAAGCTTACGAGTTTCCCTGGTTGATAATTTAATGAAAGCAATTTAAGCAATTAAATTGCCCAACAGCAGGCATCCGGTCCGGTACTCAATGACCCCGGGCATCTCACAAGGCTGGCCCACTCCCTCCATAACTACTAAGGCACACAGCCCAAGGCATCGAATTCCTTTACATCCCTTCCAAACTTTGGCATCCCAATCCAATAACAGGCACCTAGCCTAGAACATCAGGCACTTGGCCTCCTCAAGATGGTCCCATAGCTCTTCTAGAGCTATACACAAGACAAAGGAACCACTGGCATATGTAGTGTTGATTGAGTTTTGTCCCAGCCCATATGGTGTTACTTATTCTCCCTCGTGCGTATGGGCTTGCACGAGATCATCAAATAAACGGCCCTCTCGGCCCATTTGTGGAGTCCTGTGAATCATCACATCTCCACATGCATCCAATGCATTAACCATACCATCATAGTATCATAGGAAATAATCCACATGCCAACTCTTGCATGTCATCATAAGAACGTTCATCTTTGTTAATTGCAACATTATGAATAATAAGGAACTGCATGCTCATGCATGTCATAGATTTGTACGGAACTATCGCATGCTTCAGTTATACCATCAACATAATTATATTAAAGATATATCATGACTTCTCATAAATGAAACACATGTCAATAATCCTCATATTATAGCATCATAATTCCTATGCCACGTTATGCATATCATATCCATCATGAGTATTGAACATTAAATACCTATCATCACTTAGTAAATGAATATGTCAGTATATCTTGACATAACATCATAATACCTCTGCATATCGCTACTATCGTATGGATACCTTATCACTATAAGAACCATATGTACATCATTATCTTCCTACCATGATAGCATGAAACATTGTCAATATGTTTTCATCAAGTTGTCAATTACTTTTCAATAATCAGTTTGACTTCTTTCTACTAGGTAGTTGATTATTTACACCAACGGTATAATCATCTAAGTACATCGTTAAATTTCACATGAGCCTCATCATCTTGAGTCTTAATCTCTCATCATATATTCTTCCTAGTGATAGCATCATTATTTAACTCATCTATCTCAAAATTAAATCCTTTGATTTTACATCCATTTACCCTTTGGCTTACTGATTCCAAAACCGCTATATGCAATTGCATATAAACATTTTTTCGTCATGATTTAATTTTATATCATGCTTAATTTACTTGCAAGGATTTGTTAATCCATGTTGACTTATTTAGCAATCAGCGCTTCATCCACATAAATATTTTCTGATCTCGTCGAGTTCGTAAAGTTCGTATCTCAATACCACTTGATTGCTTTATCATAAATTCAGTTTCATCAAGTTGGGCAAAAGACTCTTTCTTATTAAATAGTATCATTATTTTAGATTTTGAAACAGTTGGAAGCACTACTACCATCATTTTCCATGAGAAACTTGGAAATGACCTCTTTTAACGTTATGGAAAGTCCTACTCATGAAATAATGAGTCAAGTACAATCTCTATTAGTTGACTTTCACTTCTTTTGTCACTATGTACACAATCCTTCTCAAGGTATCCGTCTAAAATTTCTAGCAACATTCCTTCCTATATCTTCCTCGTTTATTATCATTTGGTCATCATGCAACTTCACACCTTCACATTTTTAAAATATGTAGATCATCATTATGACCATTACCAATCATGTTTCTAGCTCTACTCATTAATACCTTTAAAAGAACTTTCTTCTTGATAGAACATCCCTTCATTTTCTCCTATCTAATATTCATAGATATATTTTTCTTTTTCTCCCTGTCTTGATTTCCTACTATTCCATGTCTATTGGTTTCAAAAATGGAAGTTTCTTCACTTCATTCTATTGACTTGAATTTCTCACCTCCAATCATTGTGGTTTTTCCTCCTCTCCTTTAGCACTGATATACCTTGGAAATGTTGTTACTATTTCCAACTTGGGTAAGACTTGATAAATAAATTCATTAAGATAGCTACCAAGTGTAATCCACTTATCTTTTCTTGTTTTAATACATCAACATAATAAAATCTCCTTATCATACGTCTTGTTATCCATAATTCATTCATATAGTTAGTCACCTATGAAAAACTTTACAATGTGGCTCTCCCATTGTTATAGATGTTGTTATGCACACAACTTATCTTCTCCAATCATTCTATTTATCATACCTTACAGGTTCCTTAAAATAACCTTCATTATTACCCTGATTTTTCAAGTTCATTAGTTGATTGCCAATATTTTCTTCTTTATGTGCATCATCCTTAGATAGACCTTATAGTGATACCTTTAGAGCACCAAGTCATGATTATACCAACTCTTCCATTATGTTCTAAAATCGGTTGTTTCTTCTTATTGATTTCTTACCCCTGTTGTGATACTTCTTCTCTACGATCCAAGTTGGCCATAATCACATGAACTATCATTAGCAAGTTTCTCCTTTCCATTTCTCTTTCGACATCTTTATCCACTATATGTAATTAAACTTGAATCACAAAACCTCATGTAACATTATACTCAACATCTAAACTGAAATCCAAGTCTGTACAATTTGCCATTGAGAATATAGTAGTAAATGAGCAGATACATGTAATCTGAATGGCAATGGTAGTGTAAAATTAAATTTATTAGAAGATCATATTGAGAGAGTTGTGTTCTTGCAATAATAGACCAGAGAAATGCCAAGAAACTGCTATTGCTAAAGGACAATGAGAACAACAATCCAACCCAAATAATTAGTGAATAGTATGATCAACATTCAAGGAATGTTATCTCTGTGTTTTTAGATTAGATTGAACAATGAAATAATGAACAGATGCTAGTGAACAATGATCATCTAAAGGTAATAAGATATCAAAGTTTTTCCATTGTCAATTGGAACAGATTTCACTATTTTAGAGCAATTTAATTGGTGACAAATTTCCACTTCAATTATCCAAATACATCAAGTGCTATGTAAATTGTGTTTTAAAATGAATCGATGGTGAGTAGTTACACCAGCAGTAAAGATTTGTTACAAAAAACATGCCAGTATACCATTTCAATAGTGCAATATTTTAGAGAATTATACATCGTCAATTATGGGTAGATTATCAGTATCCAAGATTAAAAGATTAAATTTTGTGTTGTAGAGTGAAATATTTAAGTATCTGTTTAAGCAATCATAACTTATGTTAGAAGAACTAAATGGACTGCTTTTAACAAAATAAATCGTTAAACAAATTTATTGAATGTATCTTGAGATTTTTATGGCTATTAAATAATTACTCTCAGGAAATTTAAGAAATCAAACCATCAAAGAAATATTCCACACCATAATAAGAAGAGACACTGTCACCCGACCCAGAACCAGATCAGATGACTGGGAAGGTTATTCCTCCCCAACACCAAAATAAAATCATTTTATTAATTATATGGCCTGCCTGCAAGCGCACCCGCGAAGGCAACACCATATCGAATCCCTTAAATTACAATACATTTAGCCATATTAATTGCCCAGATAAGACATAAATTGCCTGCATAAGACATAAGATTGTAAGCTTGCGGCCATGGATATGCGTGTTCCTGCAAATTCCATTGTTCCTTTCGACAACAATGTCGAGAAATATGCACACACTATAATATCAATAGTACCATTTAATAGTTCCATTTCTTCATCCAAGGAATAATCATAGCCCGATCACATAATCTCCACCCACTCAAATAGCCAATTGCATACTTGGTGGCTCTCCAGCTCAAAAATGCAAAAGTTGTTGGTGCTTGGACCAAGGTGTTTAACAACTAGCAGCAATCATTGTAGAAGGGCGAGCAATTGTTTTCGTTCATATCAGAAGGAATGCAAATAGATTAGCGGACCTCCTTGCCAATAAAGGGGTGGAAGATAATCTGGCTTTGTGTTAGCTCACACAGAGTTCTCTCTCAATTGTCACCAGGTTCTCTCAATGTCAAACCCTCATCTCTCAAAACAAGATGCTTCAAAAAAAGAAATACCGTGTAATCAAGATTTATGACAAGATTATTAGCTTACAACAATGATTCAATGAAGCATGTAAGGATTAATCAATAAAGCAAGTAAAGGAAATGACAATTAGATGAAAATGTTAGAACAATAACTCAAATGCCTTAATAGAAAGTGCTCTTAAAAATCTTCACTTATAATATGTTATGAAAAATGGAGCAAGTGAGAATTATGCAAATGAAAGCACAAGTAAATGATCGTAGATGAGATTACTAATTAGGAAATTAAAGATATACTACTTCAATCTAAAACACAAGTGAGATAAAGACGAATTACTCAATATAATTTAGACCAAATAGCCAATGAGATCAAACAATTAGCAATGAAGTCTAGATTTATTAATGACCAAGTGAAGCAATCCAATAAATTAGATATAAATACAATGAAATGAAAATTAAATTAAAGAGTTAGTCACTTCCGCAAGAAATCCTCCCTTTTAAATAAGGAGATGAGATATAATAGAAATAAATCTGAAACTCAATCAAGAAAATGTATTTTTATTATGAGATTACAAAGGAATAATCCCTTAAATAGTAAAAGAGAATTTTCAAATGAACGTTTAAATACCCCTCCTGAAAATATTAATGAGAGAAAATACAAGGACTAATATAAACTTTAAGAAAATGAATTTCCAGCATATATTCTACTGGCAAGGAACGAAAAGAGGAATAACGCATTCCCGCATCGTGATTAGTAAAAACTAATAATCCCACTTTGAAGATTAAAAAAATGGGGCATAATAACTAAAAACGTTGAGTAACTCCAAAATTTAATACCAAAATAGCTTCAGCAATATAATAGTCAAAATTCACTTGTATTTGTGTTCAGTAAAGTCAAAATAATCTGACTCAACGATAGCTGGACAATCGAGTTAACTCAACGACAACTCGAGTTATTAAATAATAAAGAAAAATAGACTTCGTCGTTTATGACAAAGCTTGATAACCAAAACTGCTAAGTAGACTGATTGTATTAATTTTAAACCATGAGTGAACTAGGCCATGGTGGGCACAGGAAACTATATTCGAAGTAATAATTTAAAATAACATGAGCTTTCTCGAAATTTAACTTCCTTCGCAATTGCATCAATTGAGGGGTGGATCACATAAGGATAGAAAACTTGAAAATTAAATTATTTGACTATCTTACGAAGGACCCAAAATTTAATAATCCATAACTCCGTTCCCTCTGCGAGGAGGCACCCAAAAAAATTTATTGACAGTACCGAAAGTTACCATTAAATAAATCTTATTGCATTTCATTCTTTCACGGAAGAGAATCGAGTATTGTAAATTTGTTTTCATTAAAATTCACATAATATATTAGGAGGAAACTCCCTAAGGTAAAAGGAATAATTTATGGGTTATCACGCAAGGGTTTTAATAATCAAGGAAAGAGGGGCTTTACAAGAATAGAGAAATGTGGGGTTATGGACAACTACTACTTGCATGCATTCTTTTTTTTGATCTATTTAAATTAAATTATTTCACTTCATTAAAAAAAAATATGGATTAATTTAATTAAGGTAAAATAAAAAATTTCTCTTTTAAAACCCCACATCGTGTACAATTACAAAGCTTTCCATGCCTCCATGGGCTCTACTTGAGAATCCCCAATAATTCCCAAGAAATTTGATTATAAATAATTGGGTGGTCTCTGGATTAAGAAAATTGGAATAAACAACCAGTAAAGATGAAGGGGACAACAAGAAGGAGCCCGGATATGAAAATATGTACATGATAAGATTAGCTGTGGAAATTACTCATAGGAATGACTTTAAAAATGAACACCATCAAAATATAACTATGCAGTAAGTATGCACTGAATAAAAATTTACGTGTATAGCGAGGGTTTGTAGAAAAAATATGCGGCCTCTTGGAAGTAACCATCCTGTAACTTCAGAACAAGTCAAGTTAAAAATTCCAACAAAATAAATTTTTTTCTAAGATGCTCATAGGCCCTAAGGGTTGAACTTGGCTCTGATACCATATGTAACAACCAAAATAAATATCTAATTAACTTATTAACATTAAATTTAAATCAAAGTGGCACTTACCTAGCCAAACAATCATGTAATTAATTAACTAAATTCAAACTATGAATAGTGCTTACTTGTGCTTACCTGTGGTAGAAGTAGGCTTACCGCAACCAGGTTTTGGGGACGACTCTCCACCCAACCGTAGGCTCAATTGTGCAAGGATTTGCTACAACTGGCCACCCCGAGCCCTCAATCAACGTACTACTGCCAGTGACTCTTATGTCTTAGAACACCATTCTCCCAAGAGAATGAAAGATAGAATCTTGGAAAGATGGAATGCCTCCCATCCTCCTCACCATCTAATAAATAGAGCAAACATTGGATGGGAACCACATGCACACACTCCATGTGTCTACATGCGACTTTGATTTTTAGCTTTCTTGTTTTATTTCTTTACTTTTCTTTTGATTTTTAGCTTTCTTGTTTTATTTTCTTCTTTTTGATAGCTTTACTGATTTTTTTATTGTTTTATTTCTATTTATTCTTATTTAGAGCTTCAGTATAGTTATTACTATTTTTATTTTTATTATTTTTATTTATTTTCTTGTATATTTTTAAATATCATTTATTATTTAACATTTATGATTTATTATTTTTATTATTTATTATTAAGTGATTTATTATTTATTATTTATTATTAAGGGGAGGGATATTACACCAATCATTTACATATCTCAACCATGACACTTAAAATGTAATGCAAAATCAAGAAAGACAAAACTATTATTAAATGTGTATTATTGTAATATTTTTGGTCAAGGAGTTTATTATGGGTAGAATGAATTCATAAATTAGTAGTAGAACCATGTAAAGAAGTATCCCATTTATGCTTCTAAACTCATTTTACAAACCAAAGTTATGCCGGTTTTTTAGAGCATTCACACCATATATATATTTTTTTCTTTCACATGAAATGTGTATTGACAAAAGTAAAAAACAAAAGCATGTATACCATTATATGTTGATGGTTTAAATGGAATTTTTTTCATTTTTTACGAGTGTTAAATTCAAGAAGATAAAACTCTTCCAAATGAAAACTACTCATACTTATTTGTAAGATAATAGAGCTAGGTGAAAAGGGCTTTGGGTGAAATTGCATGAATATTAATTTTCAACGCAAGTAAATATTGAGTTGCAATGGTGCCCAAAATTCATTTTTCAATTTTTTTTAAACCCTTGTGTGTTGGGATGTTGGGCATGCACCAAGGCATGCTAGCCAACAATTCTTTTATGGAGGTTAAACCCATCTCATTAATGTGAGTAATTTAGATCCCAAACAATATTGTAATGATCTTGTAATTAATCCATAACAAAGGTGGAAGGGATGAGTTTGAGTTTACAATGCATGTAGAAAAAAAATGGAAAGCGGGAAACCAATTTCAAGAGCATAGAAAATTTTTTATAATATCCCAACAATAACAACAACAATTTCCTTCAAAACAATGTAGTAAAGAACAATTAAATATATCTTTGTTGTTGGGGATTCTTCTAAATGATGAGCTACAACCTGTTAAGCTCGTTAAAAGCCACAAAGATGATCGCAACCAAAGATTCAAGGCCCATAAACTCAATCTTGCCTCAAGAACCTCCACAATCTTGCAAATTTCACCTATGAACTCAAATTCACTCTATTTTTTTATCACACATTCTCTTTCAATCATGTAATGATGAAGGTTGTCTATGATTCCTTATTTCACCACCCTGCATGCATCCTCTTTTCATATTTCATATTTGCATTTTTTAATTTTCTATTGGCCATAGAATGTTATCATAGAAGTACATTTTTTAACAACAATTATGGATGAACAAATAACCAAGTAAATAGCCCACAATATCCCAACAATAACAACAACAATGTCCTTCAAAACAATGGAGTAAAGAGCAATTAAATATATCTTTGTTGTTGGGGATTCTTCTACAACCTGTTAAGCTCTTTAAAAGCCACAAAGATGATTGCAACCAAAGATTCGATGCCCATAAGCTCAATCTTGCCTCAAGAACCTCCACAATCTTGCAAATTTCACCTATGAACTCAAATTCACTCTATTTTTTTTTTTATCACACATTCTATTTCAATCATGTAATGATGAAGGTTGTCTATTATTCCTTATTCCACCACCCTGCATGCATCCTCTTTTTCATATTTCATATTTGCATTTTTTAATTTTCTATTGGCCATAGAATGTTATCATAGAAGTACATTTTTTAACAACAATTATGGATGAACAAATAACCAAGTAAATAGCCCACGGGATGTAGGTCAATTGGCAATCACCAAGTTATGAATTATTATGTGAACAATGAGATTCAAGGTTCAAATCCCCTAGGGTCAAACCAACAAAAAGAAATTAACCAAGTAAATGAATAAAACATGCACCCTCAAGTTCATATCTTATTTGCACATGCATATAGCTATGTACGCATGTACTAACACATTGAAATTTTCACATATGCCATCATTGAAATCAATAATATCAAAATTAATTTCAATTATCAACCACATAATATAACTCAAGTGTTTATAATACTCACTAGTGGGATCCCTGCTTATTGTTTATTTTCATATTTACAATATTGTAGGCAAAGCGAAGAATATCATAATTTATTCAAGGCATTGCAATCTCTACACGATAAAAAAATAAAAATTAATAATAATAATAATAATAATAAAATATAAATAAACATATATATATAATAAATAAAAAATAAAAATAAAAATAAAAAATTGGCATATATGGGCCAACAATAGGAGAAGAAGAAAAAATAAACCTAGAAATTGTGAACTAATGGAAAATAATGATCAGAGAAGAATGTCAAAGACAAAACTATGTCTATTATTTCCAAACATGACTGATCACTCCAATGAAGATACTAAGCTCATATTACACTCAATATTCCAATAGTGAAACCAACCCATAATGGATCCACTAGTAGTTAAGCCTATCTCTGAAGGCTTACAATTTAGTTACAATAAGGAGAGATGTAATGACCAAGGAGTGGCTCAATGAATTGTGCATAGCTAAGAAAAAAAACCAAATGCAAGAATGAGTCAATGTAGGAGGTCGGTACGACATCAAAATACTTCCACATGGACAACTCGATCTCAACAAAGGGATAGGATTAAACAAAAATAACAAAGAACAATCCCATGAAATATTAAATGTAGCTCATCATGGTCAGTGTTGCAATGGACAAGTGATCCTTTCTAAAACCAAATAAACCTACAAGCAAATCCCAAGGATGGTAGGACAAACCATTACCAATAATAAAACTCCAAAATCCATTTTCCATGGTTCACAAAAACTTCAAATATTATCCATGTGGTTGATGGGGTCAACAGTTTTTCAAGCAAGTTTAATAGAGCACCATGACCACCTAGCCTATCAAATCACAATCCTATCAACATTTGAACCATTTCCATTCACCAATCAAATTTCTGATATATTTTTGTTACTATCGATTGGGGAGGCAATTGAGTAACCAACATTGCAGAACCAAGTCATGTTAGAACATCACAGCACATGCAAATCCTACATGCACATGTCAGTGATAACTACCAAAGCTCCATGTAGCTACATAAATCAAACTCGAGGCTACAATCACTTTTTTATTATCAATTATTAGGAAAAATAAGCTAATAACTAGCACATTATGCACATAATTAATAAGGTTAGATTAAAAAATATGCAATGCACATGATGATAAAACTAAAGCCTCATTACCATTCTCCTTCCTACACACACACATGTAAGAAACTAACGATGTTTGCATTGTAAATATAATAACATGATGTTTCCCAAGGTACCATGAGCCCACCTTGATAAACACAACCACAAATGTTTCAACAAAATAATATAGTGCCTTCCCATGTTGAGAATAAACATTCTCAAAGTGTTTCCAATCATATGGTCATGGATACATAATGAAAAGGATATAAACAATAATCATCATTTAATGATGATACAATAATATAAAATATGAATCGATAATGAAATTTTATGGGATATGATGTCATTCACTTTACCACGTTAACCATGACATGATCTTATGTCTGCATGTAATTAAGTGGTGGACCCCCCTTGGGACTAAGTCAAAATAAAAGTGTAGAGGGATTTCAATGATAAATAATACACAAGAATAGTTTCAAACTTAAGGCTAAATACCAAAAGGATAAATCTCAAATTTGCAATAACTTGGCTTGAATCCATGATGTTTGTGATTTATGATGTTGACCAGAAAAGTGGTCAACAATAGGTTTCTTCATCAAAGGCAAAAATATTATTTTTGTTAGAAATTTAATAACAGAGCAATGGAACACATAAAATATTATGGAAAAATATAAAACAAGAGAGACATGCATATACGTGGTTCACCCACATTGGGCTACGTCCACAGAGAAACAACCAGTTGCTCCTTTTATATTATCCAACAAACTAAAGGGATACAACCTACAACACATTCGTTGTAACTTCCTCTTCACTATCACACAGTCTCCTCCCTTTTTCTCTCACGGAATAATACACAGTCACAACACAATTCCCTCATACAAACTTAGGGTTACCTTCTAGGGAAAAAAAAAAACTAAAATAACATCACTTCTATTGTCAGATCTTTCGCCCAATGAACAACCTAGATTAACTATGAAATTACAATATTTTACAAGGAAATTTTTCTCAAAAATTTGCTTTCTAGGGCGCTGCCCCTAAACCCCTGTCAAGGGGGGATAAAAGGGTGTTATCACCCTGCTTGGACCCCTTGAAAATAGTAGTGGGGGGAAAGCTCCCCAACACACCCCCATCAGGGACTAGGATCCAAACGCAATTGAAACAAGACCTTTGAATCGAGAAGATAATCAGGCTCCACACCCAACAATCTCCTACTTATAGATTGATTATAGCAACTCTGCCACTGCTTCACTTGATGGGAAATGATTCCACTTGGATCTAGCATGTTTCTCATCTTTATTATCATTCTTGAAGGCCAATTGAAACTGAGAAAAAACTCAGTTTCTTCCTGGTTACAACCTTTATTAACATATCTACATGATTCTAGCTAGTGTGTATCTTTTCCAGCTTTAGTTGTTCATCTTCCAAAATTGATCGTATGAAATGGTACTTGAGTTGTATATGTTTAGTCTTAGAATGAAGGGTGAGTTCTTTGTAAGATGAATGTCACTCTGGTTATCATTGTATAACTTGCTAACCTTTTCCATCCATAAAACTTTGTAACCAAAACATTTCTTTACTAGCCTTTATAGCAACAACATACTCTACTTCCATTGTTGAAAGTGCAACAATCCTTTGCATTTTAGAAACCCAACTTGTCAGTGTTCCACCCATAGTAAAGACATATCATGTGGTGCTCCTCCTGTTATGTTTATCGCCTACCATATCTAAATCGATACATCCCTGTAGAATAGTGTTTGAACCTCCAAAATATAATGCTTGATTAGAGGTACCTCTCAAAAACCTGAGAACCCACTTCACTGCCATCCAATGCTCTTTACCTGGATTGTTCATATACCTTCTCACAACTCCCACTACATGTGAAATATCAAGCCTTGTCCACACCATTGCATAAATTAAGGTTCCAACTACTGATGCGTATGAAACTTTAGACATATAGTTTATCTATTTCTGAGCCTTGGGACACATCTCCTTAGTTTGAAATAGCTAGCCAAAGGTGTACTAACTTATTTTGCATTTTGCATATTAAATCTTTCCAACACCTTTTCTATGTACTCACCCTTAGACAATGTTAATTTGCAATTTTTCTTGTCTCTAGTTATTCTCATGCCAAGGAATTGCTTTGTAGCACCCAAATCCTTCATTGCAAATGAATTAACCAATTTAACTTTGAGCAAATGGATTTTCTGCATGTTAGACCCTACAACAAGCATGTCATCTACATACAATAGCAATATAATATAACTTCTATCATTTTGTTTCTTAAGATAAACACAATGGTTAGAATAACATCTAGTATAACATTGTTCAAACATAAACCTGTCAAATACCAATGCCTTGGAGCTTGTTTTAAGCCATTTAAGCTCTTCTTCAACTTGCACACTAATTTTTCCTTGCCTTTGACCTCATACCCTTGTGGTCATTGCATACAAATATCTTCCTCTAAATCCCCCTAGAGAAAGGTTGTCTTTACATCTAACTGTTCAAGATGCAAATCTTCTACTACCACTAGACTTATAGTTCTTATTGAATTCATTTTAACAACAGGAGAAAATATTTCATCAAAGTATATACCTTTCTTTTGTGCAAATCCCTTCACAACAAGTCTAGCCTTATACCTCTTTTTACCCCCATCTTCTTCCTTCAACTTGTAAACCCATTTATTTTGCAATGTTTTTTTACCTATAGACAACTTGACTAAATCCCAAGTCTGGTTATGTACCAAGGAGTCCATATCTTCTTTCATGGCTTACTCCCACTTATTTTTGGTTTCTACTTGCATTGCTTCTTCATATCCTTCTAGTTCACCATAATCAGTCAACAATACATAATATAATGAAGGAGAGTATTGTTCAGGGGGTCTACTTATTCTAGTAGATCTTCTTACAACACTAGGAGGAGTTTGAGGTGTTTCTTGTTGTTGTTGTTGTTGATCATTATGATTTCTTGGCACCTTTAAATTTACTTTTTTTGTGATCTCATCAAGCACTATGTATTATGGGTTTTCCTTTTCCTGTTTCTTTCCCTGCAACTAATATTTGTACAACACCCTTTCATTGAATACCACATCTCTACTCCTGATGATTTTATGGTTTTCATAATCATATAAGCGATAGCCAAAATCATTAACACCATATCCAAAAAAGGTACACTTCTTTGATTTTTCTTCAAGCTTTGTTCTATTTTCTTTATTGAAGTGGACAAATGCATCACAACCAAAAGAATTTAGAAATGAGTAGTTTACATTCTTTCATGTCCATGCCTCCTCTGGAAAACCACCAAATAAGGAAATTGAAGGCCATCTGTATATTAGATAAACAACAATATCTACAACATTTGCCCCAAAATTGTAAGGGTAATCCTGCATGCAATCTCATACATCTTGCACTCTCCATTATTGTCTTTTTCATCCTTTTGGGCACACCATTTTCTTGTGTTGTTTCTGGAACTGTCTTCTCTCTACGAATTTGATGGTATGAACAATGATTATCAAACTCCTTGTTGTAGTATTCACCTCCATTATCTGATCTGAGATACTTCGACTTCATTCATGTCTCATTCTCAACCAAATCTTTGTTTGCATTATGATGCATGTGTTGTACTTGATGGCAACCAACTCGTAGAAGATCAACTCACTTATATATATCTAGATGAATCTACGGAAGAGATATCAGATGTGACAGAATGCATGGGATGCCGAACAACCCAAAGGAATCAGATGACAGTTCTCAGTATGACAAGTTAGCTTTGCCATCAAGTCCAAAGGGGGAGATTGTGTTGTCCTTGATGGCAAATCACACAGATGATAAATTATAGTGCAACAAAGTTATTTTCAAGTTCACGCACTTTCATGCAGAGAAAAGTTTCTTTCATGTAGAGAAAAGTGCACACACTTTCATGCAGAGAAAAGTTTCTTTCATGTAGAGAAAAGTTCACGCACTTTCATGCAGAGAAAAGTTTCTTTCATGTAGAGAAAATTTCACGCACTTTCATGTAGAGAAAAGTTCCTTTCATGAAGAGAAAAGTTCACGCACTTTCATGGTTGGTTCATAGTATTAGTTTGACAGTTTTTGATCCTATGGTTTTGGTCCGTGGTATTTCATCCAAAAGTGTTGATCCCAAGTATTGGGTCCATGGTATTGAATTGTTATGGTTTTTGGCCCGTGGTATTGTGAAAGGCCTAAGGCTATAAAAGAGGAAGGAGATCATTTGGCAAGGTATCTTCTGATTAATTGAATATCTGATAAAGTGCTAGATCTGGAATACGGTGATTGGGTTATGGTGTAGATCTAGATCTGAATAAAGAAGGAACCTGAGCTTTATAAGGCGTATCTACTGATGGGTCAAGATCTCCTTCGCGCATGATCAGATCTGTAGATTTGATATTCTGGGGTATGAGTAAAGTCTGAAAAATTGATCTATACCTGCAGGACCGCAGGTGCGACACGGCTGCAGGTGCGGAGGACCGCAGTGCAGGCACAAATCAGGGGCGGAGGTCCGCAGGCGGTTTGCAGCAGTAGGTGCGGAGGTTCGCAGGCCCAGAAGCACCACAGGTGCGGAGGTTCGCAGGCCTAGAAGCACCACAGGTGCGGAGGTTCGCAGGCCTAGAAGCGCTGCAGATGCGGAGGTGCTCAGACAAGCCGCAGACTCAGGTGCGGAGGTGCGCAGGCAAGCAGCAGGAGAAGGTGTGGATGTACGCAGGTTTTCTATTGGTGAAGTTGTGGACTTTTCATGAAATCTATTTAGCTGCTCCTGTTTATTATTGCAGTGTTCTGGGATCTGAAGTGATGTCTGGTTACTGGTACTGTGTTCTGATAACAGCATTCTGAGAAGTGATTGATTGATTGATTATGTTCATAATGACTTATCCTTATATGATCTGATGGACTAGATCTGATTGCTAACACACATATTATCCTTGTATATGTATTGATCTGGTGATTGGGTGATTCAGAAGATTGATTGATTATGTGCTTCAATGATAATAATGGGTCCAGTATGAAAATTGGATGAAACGTGGCCTTTCAGATTATGTGTTGTGCTTCAGGTGTATCCAGTCTGAAAATGTATGAAATGTGGTACCTGGAGGAGATAAGATTGTAGGCCGGTGCCTACGTACTAGTATCTTAGCTAGTACAAGAGCTAAGGGGGTGGTAGCTCCCTTCTAGTAGCAGTTGAAAACTTTGGAGCATTGTAGCAGGTAGCAGCCTGCGTACTAGTAAATGGATCAGCTAGTACAAGAACTATGGGGGTTGTAGCTCCCTTCCATAGGAGACTGGAGAACGAGAGAGAGGGTTGTAGCTCTCTGCAGGTAGAAGCCTGCGTACTGGTATAAGACTGCACCAGTACAGAAATATTGTAAAAGGATTTTCTTATTAGGAAGAAGATTGAGATGATTTGCAGCAGGTGGTTTTCTCCCACATTGGGTTTCCACCTTATATCATGGTGTTCATGTGTGTGGCTTATGTGTGATGATCTGTTCTATTTTACTGCACCTGTTTACTGTTAATATGGTTGATAATGTTCCAATGCACTCATAGAAGATCAATTAACTGAATCATAAGTTTACTGAATATACGTGGGTATTCTTAACTGAAGCAGCTTATATGAGTCAGAGTATGGAAATGAAAAAAGTTTTATAGACTTGATAATACTGATTCACCCCCCCCTCTCAGTATTATTTCCAACAATCTTTCCATTTCTTAAAAGTATCAAAGACATCGAATTTATTTCAAATACAATAAATCCAGGTTTTCCTAGTTGCATCATTGATAACAATAACATAATAACGAGAGCCACCGAGAGATGATACCTGAGCTGTTCCCCATACATCTACATGCACAAGTTCTAATTTTTCACTCTTCTTTTCTTTCCCAACTCTAAGAAATTTGACTCTCTTCTATTTTCCATTAGCACAATTCTCACAGAATTCCAAATCAATATGCTTCAAACCTAGCTACAAATTTCTTGAGTGAAGAATCTGAATTTCCTTCTCACTCATGTGCCCAAGCCTATGATGCCACAATGTTGTATCTTCTCCTCTAGAGGTTAAAGCATTGGCAGAACCACAAACGTCATTGTATAAATATAATGTACCTACCTAATCTCCTTTTTCTATTACGAGGGCTCCTCCAATGATTGTCCATGTTTTGTCTGTAAATGTAGTTACACGGCCTTCACCTCCCAACTCCCTTGTTGAAATTAGATTTTCTTTAGATATGGAACATGCATTACCTCCTTTAATAGCCATTAGTTTCCATTTTGTTGCTTTATAAGTACCTTACCCATTCCAATAATTTTACAGGGTTTATCATCACCCAGACGAACCTATCCAAAATCTCCTTAAACATAGTCATGAAATTTTTTCCTATCAAGTTTGGCATGGAATGAAGCCCCTGAATCTAGCACCCAGACATCAATAATGTTTTCTAATGAAAGAATCAAAGCATTTGCAACACATAAACTATTACATTCACTTCCTGATTGTTCTCTTGTTGTCGATATCCTTCTTTTCCCTTCTGAGACTTACAGTCTTTCTTCAAGTGTCCTCTCTTCCCACATTTCCAGCACATTATTCCTTATCTGGAATTGGACTTGTCTTTCCTTGACTTACTATGATGTCCTGGGCTCTTTGCTCTCTCTATTTTTCTTCCCTTAACAACATCACCAATGACATCATGAAACTTTAAAGTACTAGATCCAGATACAAAATTATTGATAGCCATGACTAAGCCATTCCAGTTTTCTGGCAATGAGCACAAAACAATAGATCCCTAACTTCATCATCAAAATTTATCCCTACATAACTTAACTAACTGGTAACCATGTTAAATTCATTTAAATGATCGACAACAGATCCACCTTCTAACATCTTCTTATTAAACAAGCACTTCATAAGAAATAACTTGTTTGAGGTCGAAGGCTTTTCATATAATTTCGCAAATGCCTTCATTAGACATTATGTTGTCATTTCCTTTGAAATGTTGAAGGCCACCAACGCTACCAAGCATAGCCGCATTACTCTTGGGGCCCTTCTTTCAAGAATCTCCCATTCATCGTCCGTAATACTCATCGCCTTCTTTGTTTTTCCACTCAATGGTAGGTAAAGATCTTTTTAATACAAATAGTCCTCCATTTGCATCTTCCATAGCTAGTAGTTTTGGCCATTGAATTTCTCAACCCTAAACCTACCATCTTCTGCCATTACTCCCACTCGAACCAGGAATCCTTCTTTCCTACGAGTTTATAAGCCAAATAGACCTTCAGCTCTCATACGAGTTATGAGAAATTAAATAACAGAGTAGGGAAACACATAAAATATTGCGGAAACACAAACACAAAAAAGCATAAAACAAGAGAGACACACATATATGTGGTTCGCCTAATTTGGGCTACATCCATGGAGAAATATCCAATCCTTCCTTTTATATTATCCCATAAACTCGAGGGATACAACCTATATCACATCCATTGTAACTTCCTCTTTTCTCTCACACAGTCTCCTTTATTTTCATCACATAATAATACACAGTCGCAATACAATTCCCTCATATAAGCCAAGGGTTGTCTTCTAGGGCAAAAAAACCCTAAATTAACATAATTTCTACCATCAGATCTTCCGCCTAATGAATGGCCTAGATTGACTATAAAATTACAATATTTTATGAGGCAATTTTTCACAAAATTTGCTTTTGGGGGCAATGCCCTCAAACCCCCGCCAAGAGGGGCTAAAAGGGTGTTGTCGCACCCCCCCCATTGTAGTAGTGGGGTGGAAGCCCCCCAACAACCCCCCTGTCAAAGACTTGGATCCAAACATGGTTGAAACAAGACCTCTTAATCCGGAAGATAATCAAGTTCCACACCCAACAATTTTCATTGAAATCTTTCCAACAAGTAATCATGCACCTAAAATGAAGTCTTATGCAAAATTTATGACCTCAATAAGGTAATAACCCAAATATTCTCCACAAATCTAAGTGGAAACCATGCCAATGGTTTGGATATTGGGAATTGGTAGTGTGTGGGAATTCACTAGCAACTTTTATAAGCATCATGGAGGTTCAAAGTGGGTTTTAAGACCTTAATCCTAACTATAATTCTAGCCATTAAAATACCTAATAGAATGGAAAATGATTCAATTTGTCACTCACAACTTGTTGATCCATCACATGAGTAAGAGTGTGGAGGAAAAACATATTGTATAGTACTATAGAAGGCTATAGGGTCTCATAGCTTCGTAATAAGTTTGGTCAACTAAGGTCTCATAGCTTCATAATAAGCTCTTTCAACTTTGTACATTGTATTGTGATGTCTATAATATACGAACACAAAAGGCACATAGCTTCACTGAATATTGGTTATTTACAACTCATGTCTAAATAATTAGAAATTAATTAAAAAAATATCTTAATACTCATGAAATAACAATTATATTATATTTATATTAATATACCATTAATTTGAAATAATTTTTTTATATCTATTAATACTTACATTTTTATTTTTTCTTCTATTCTATTTTTAATAATAATAATGATTGAATTTTATTTAAAAAGGTGTTACAATTAACCTTGTACAACTTCGCTAAATTTATATAAAATGAAAGGAAAAAGTTGTTTTCTTCGAAATGTTCCAATCCCAAACATTGGGATTTTTTTAATCCCAACTCCTTGCACGGTCTTAATGGTGATGAAAATATGACAAAAAAAAATTGTGCTTAATTGAGATGGAGTTGGGATTTTCTTTTTACCCAACTTCTTGCATTGTCTTCGTAGTGATGAAAATATAACAGAAAAAATTGGCTCGTTGGCACACAATTCTAATTGTATCAATGACCATAAAAGTGAATGATTTGAATTGTTATAGAATCCATAATGTTCCCAAACAATGGACATGTGTGTCCATTACTATATAAGGGAATTTAAGTAAATAATTCGATTTTAATACCTATCGTTTTCAAAATTCCAAGTAAATAATTCGATTTTAATACCTATCGTTTTCAAAATTCCACATCTATATTCCTTTTTTGGTAAATACAAATGTTTGTAAATGTTAATAGAGCACAAATACATATTTAGAGTCATTGGAGTTAATGGAAACACAAATACATATATATATAGAATCATTAGAAATATGTTAAGAATGTGTACAATTCCATATTTGTTATTAGAGAAATGTTAAGAAATGTGCACTGGAACATTTTTGTCAACTTCTTTACTACATTACAATCTCATAATTTGAATATGGATAACTTATATGATTGTCATCTAGTAACACATTCCTTTCAACATTTTTTTGGATCCTTATATTTCAGAACTCTTTATATTGCATATTTTTTTTTTTAAACTCTTTGTATTACATTTTCAATTTTTGGGGTTTATATATATATATATATATATATTAATTGAGTTATATAGTTTTAAATTGATGCATAAAGCATTATTAAACTCATATTTTATGCGAGAGATGAATATTAATTAGATTAATTTATAAAGTAAGAGTTCTGGAATATATTTCTAAGTATTATAAATAAATTATAAATAGAAGTATAATTAAGGATTGAAATTATTTTTTATTTAATAATAATTATTATCATTGTTGAATTTTAAGGTTTTTGTTAATTCATGCATTAAATTGATATATGAAATCCTCTTATTTGTACGACAAACAATTTCTTAATTTGATTATTAAAATTTATAAAAATGTATATACTCTATCCCCTCTCAATTTAAATATGTATATGAAATTAGATTATTTTTAATTAATAAACTAAAGAATTAAGACCCCAAAATATCTAACAAAAATTATACTTGGAATGATATGTTGTTGTAAACAACCAATGACCTTTGTACCACACATCGTTTGGGTAAGTGAATTCTTAAAACCCTCATTGATTATGTTGATGGGTGTATCTATTTTTTTTTTCCCCTAGGAAAAAGTCGTAATTTTATTCATAATTGATAAAATTACATTTTGTAGATGCCATAGGCATATGCAGATGGCTGAACCTGTATTAACAGGCAGCAAACAAAAAAAGAACACTTAAATAGCAAATGAACAATTCCTGTAAGGACAGGATCCAACAGGGTAACAAAAAAAAGAAATTATGTTCCAGCGAGCCTATTCTTTTCTTCCCTTCTTCTTCTCCACCCGGCGCCATCCTCTCGAATCAGCTGTGGGTGTAATTGTAGCTAGCTGGTTTTCCATTGTGATCATTTGTTGTTCTTTGTCTGATTCTGAGCCCTCCGATCCATGGGTTCTCTTTATGCCGCTTGTTTCCATTTTCAACTCTTGATGTAGATCTGTAATAATCAGCCCCGTATGAGTAGAAAGGGTATTCGCTGCCTGATTTTGTTTCTGTCCCATTTGAGGTTTTGGTTCCATCTGGTTCTCTGTGGGTTCCTCTTTTGTGTCCTCTTCTTCCGGTGGTTCTGTGTGTTGCCAGCCTTTGGGCTTTTTTTGTTGTTTTTTCCTAGGGTCCTTTCGAGTTGTTGGGCAATCATATTGAAGATGCCCTGTCTGCATACAGTTCCTGCAACGGAATGCTGTGTTTTCGAAGTCAAGCTGCTGTATCCATTGAGTATTATTGAAGTTTAGCACGATGTGGTCAGGTAGCCCCTGACTCAAATCCACTTCTACGCATATTCTGGCAAATGTGAAGATTCCCCTAATTGCTCTGTCTTCATCCGTTTTTAGGAATTTCCCAAGAGAATTCCCAATGGCGATTAACACTTTTTGATGCCAGAAGTGCAATGGGAGTCCATGTAGCCTCACCCATACTGGCATGGTTGAGACTGTCATTGTAGTAGCATCAAAGTCCGGGAACCAGGGTGTGGTGAAGAGGCCAGCACTACCCCAGAACCAAGGCCCCTGTTTGATAATGCTGTCCCTTTCCTGTTCTGTATCAAATCTAACTATGAAAAACCCTTTAGGGAAGAGATAAATTTCACAGTTAGGTGTCCAGGTTGAGTAGATCCATTGATGCAGGGCATCTGATTTTGGCCAGAAGCCATTGAATCTACATATAACTGCAATATTTGATAAATCAGTGTATAGTTCATTTACCTCCGGTATAGAGACTTGCAGAGTTGGTGATTCTGGTTTTTGTTCGACGATGTAGGGTCCTGGCATTTCTGATGTTGGTGCTGCTTTATTTTTCATTTTTTCTCCCTTTCCTTTTACTGCATCCCAAAAGGAACCTGTATTTTTAGAGCTGGTTCCAGAGCTTCCGCCACGCAGTCGAAGAGTTAGATTAATAGTTGAATCATTGGCTATGCCGTAATGCTGCAGGGTTTTGTTGTCTTGCAGACTGAACCCTGAGTAAATGAGGTTTTGTAGTCGTTCTGGGATTCCATGGCGACCCTGTATTTCCTTTTTTAATTCATGGATGCTTGTTGTCGTTCTGAGCCGCACGCAGTAGTGTTTTCCTTCAATCAATTTGATGAAGATCTGAATCAGATCTGCATCAGTATGAATTAGATCGGTGCTGTGGAGTCTTTTTTGAGCCAGATCTGTATCCCTGCATATTGGATTGCTCTTATACAACCCTAGATCTGATAGATCCATCCCGGATCTGCAAGATCTGACCCGATCTGTAATGAAAGGAGTCGGATCTGCTACATGCATGATCCCTTCCTTGATTTCAGTTAGCAGATCTGTGTGAGAAAACTCAGATCTCTTCTCGTTGATTACTTTGCGAAGCCTCCGTGTTTTGATTAGCAGATCTGGGCGGCGGTAGTCTGCATCGTCCTTTCCCTGCCCTGTTGAATGAAAAGCACGCTGCGCATTGAATGGGAAACCCTTGTGCAGGCATAGGGGGCTCTTTCGAAACCTGGAGAATGATTGAGTTGCCGCCAATGGCCGATCCGCCGTGGAGGGGAGCCGGATCCGTGGCAATGAAGACGATTCGGCTGTTCTGGGGCGTGGTATCGTGTTGGTACTCCCTGCGATTGCTGCATGGTACATCGGAGCTGCAACCCTCACACGCTCTGCATACTTTCCAGCCTTATGGAATCTGGCGATTCTTCCTCCCGGGAGCTGTAAGCCAGCCTTCTGCAGCTTTGAAGACTTGGCCTTCCCACGGCCTCCTATTGCACCAGCGGAACTCATGATTGCCGAAATCAGAAACGCGTCAGAGCTCCTCCGGATCTGCTTCAGTATTGTTCGTTTGGAGAATCTATGCAATGATGACTTACGTACCATTCTCTCATCAGTTTATTAAATCCCCTGGGTGTATCTATTTTGAAATAAGGCTTCCATAATTTAATTTAGATGTTAATAATTATTAGGTGGATGGTAAGGATTTAACCTCCATGGAATATTCTAGAATATTCTTAGTAGTAGTCACATATCAAAGTTTGAAAATTATCTCAAAAGTAGTTATGATCTCTGCCCTTTTAATTAAATTGATTAACTAAAAAAATATCATATGAGTGTGTCATATGAAAATGATTATGGTTTTTTGGGAATGTGGTATTAGTAAGTCATGGTACTTTAACAAAGTCTATTTATAGGTTAAGAATCTCCATAGTAAAAAATATTGTTACATTTTTTTTAAATGTATATATGTTAACTCAATATTAATTATTTTTATAACTAATAATAATATAATAATTTAAAATAAAGTTATAATTTAGTGATTTTTTTAATCTTAACAACATGAGATGTATCATAAGGTAAGTGATTTTGATGTCAGTTGGCATTTACCAACTATTTAATTACGTCAAAGACATTTTTTTAGGGAGTAGTTCTATTTGAGCCTTTGTCATTTGTCCATATCCACTTAGAGTTTGCCATGTGTTCCAACAAATCTGTCAAACCATCCATTTGTATTCTTATAATTCACAGGATATGCACTATGTTATGCCATGACAATAAATGGATATCAAGCTGACATATATGAAAAAAATTGAACTTCAAACCCATTTTGGAATGGAGGAATATTGTGCCAAAATAATCCTTAATGACAAATTTGGCCCTTCAAATTCCATATTCATTGGTCATCAAACAATTTTTCTATTCAGCGTTGCCAAAAAAAATCATGTGTCGATCAATTGGCGCCCTTGCCTCAATAACACACAGACCTCAACTCCTTTCAAAGTCTCAACTCTACATGTGGCGTCATTTGTGGGACTCAAACCCCGACCACAAGGTGACATCCCCTATGCCATCATCTACTTCCATGCAAGGCCTAATCAATGCCTAGACTTTTTATCTTATGCCCAGCTCTCATATTGGGCTTCCTTTTTGGCATTTGGGATTTACACCTTCCAGTCCTCGTTTTATAACTATCAAACAACACAACACTCTCATGAATGACAGTGTTTTCCTTTGTCACCCTAAATTACCTACCCCAATCTCTCTGCAACCTCAACCAACTCTCCGATGGGTGGTGGTGGTGGTGGTGGTGATGGCAATTGACGGGACTGGTTCTCATCTATCGGGCTCGTTATTTAATAGGGCCACCAACTCCTTTACTGGCACTCACAACAGGCTCTCGAATATTGGGTGTCAATGGTTCTCAGCCCACTACCACATACTCCTCTCGGGATTTCTATGTTGTGAAGTCCCACGAGACATCAACCTAACGTCACATCAGTCTTGCTTCCCCTCTAGGTATTTACCTCTTTGCAACACACCTTCCCCGTGGTCCTAGTGGGTGACGAAACATGTGACATAAAACTTTCCATTACTTGGCTCCATTAGTCGATGGGAATTCCCACCACCCTTCACTACTCCTCAACTCTCCAAGACTTCCTGAGTCGACAATAGAGCAGTGATCAATATGCAAAGAATGCAAAATTATCCATTTTTTGAGCCCATTCATTGACGGGGTTGTTTGCCACTCATTGGTGGACTCCGACCTTCAACATTTTTTCAGTGGATGTAGATGGCAATTGCTCAACGATAAAGGGTCTCATGCTCTGTAAACTTTTTCTTGATGTCAATTTATTGGCCCGATGACTCTCAATGGAGTACTCACGCTTTATCAACAACCAACCTCTGGCTTTTCCATACCTTTGGTTACTCGATCCCTTCACCACTTTGGACCTTTCATACTTGGCACACATATGCATATACATAGGCTCAAAGGAACTTCAGGGACACCTCTACTTGACTATGGGGCTCAACTATCTACACCCACAATCCTACACTCGTCCGAACATGAAATTCCTAGGCACGATACTCATAAAGATTAAACACAATTGGAGGATAATTACCGCAATCTCCATTAACATGAAAGATCTATACAATATGGCCAAATTTATAGAGTAAGTGGCCCTCTCACCCTCTCTTGGACCCCTTTAGTCCTTAGCCGCTCTTATTTGTTTATTTTCCTTCTCACTGTATCATATTCCTGTAGAAAATCTGTTATGTAGGTTAACCCGATAATGCAATATAAATCAAAGCAGAATAATATAACCTACTTCTACTATCAATTTGCGGAAGCTTAAAGATCGAGCTGAACAATATAACCAGAAGAAGAAGAATCAACGCATAATACACATGAAAATACTTCGAGGAAAGCCTCAGCTAAAAACACCACTATCTGTATTATCATACAAGGTGGAAATACATAGAGATTATACAAAGCCTTAGCTCTCACGGCTATCCAGCTCTCATTACAATCCTCACAGATGCTCACAGGCAATCCTGGCTTCTCTCAAGCCTTCCTCTCTGCCCTCCAAGCTCCTATTTCCTTGTGTTGTTCCTCTGGGATGATTCAGCTTCAACCAAGTGGAACACTGATCTCACACACTGTCAGAATTGCGCAATCCTCAAGGAATGATTCCTTCTGCATGCATGATTTTTCTTTATAAGAAAACACATGCATTGATAGTACATTGTCCTTGAATTTAATCTCAACTGGGTATTTCTCAGAATAGACATGCATGAGTTCCTGATGAGGGAATCTTCAGTTAACTGGAGTACACTAGTTGGGTGATGCATGCATCAACTGACTGTTAACTCTCTATTAGTTCCTCGAACAGTTTAGAACTAATTTAACTGGACTTAACTCAGTAAACTGAGTTAACTAATTACAACTCAAATATAACTCAATCTTATCTCCTTAATTTAAGGCTTGTCTCCTTAATTTAATGGATAACTCTTGCATGACTTCAAAAAGACTTCTAACTTGAATTTCTCCAACTAATTAAGTCAAAATAACTTAACTAATTATTTCCAAGTAGCTATTAAGACTAAATTCGATTTTAATTCACAATTTAATTCAAGGACAAATTAAATTGGAATATTCTTGTTGCCACATTTCAACACTCCCTCTCAACAAGAAAGGGATTATCTGCCACCCCGATCCTGTCTCTATGGAACTCGAATTTACACTTTGACAATGCCTTTGTCAAAATGTCAGCATCTTGCTCCTCTATCGAAATATACTGTAGCAACATGATCCTCCCATCATCAGCAGCTTGTTTTACCTTGTAAAGCCAACGGGAACTCACAACTGACTTGTTCTCCGGTCTCGGAACCATGTCCCAAACACTGTTACGAACTATGGAGTCATACTCCTCCACCATAGCATCAACCCAAATCGGTTGTTGCACTGCTTCCTCAAAGGAAGATGGCTCAGTCTCAACACATTCCCCAGCAAGGGCCATGTATCCAGTGTACCTCTCAGGTGACCTCCTCAGTCTACGCTGAGAAAATGGTGCTCCCACATTCTCTCTCACATCCTCCAACAATCTGTTAGCTTCTCTTGTGCGCTTCCGTCCATCTCTAGAAGACTCTGCTTGAGTGGATGTCTCCACTCCTGGAACCTCTGCATGTGGCTGCTCCGCATCAATCTGAGGCTCCTCCTCCTTAGGAACCAACAGTTCCTCCATAGCCTCTAGTTGGAGCTCCCTCTCAAGGGAAACTCGCATGGCCTTCTGCTCATCAAACTTGAGATCTTTGTGAACCACTATCCTCCGACTAGTAGGCAAGTACACCCGATAGTTGTGAGGTGTATCAGTGTACCCCACAAGTATCCCCAACTCTGTTGTCAGCTCAAGCTTCTTTTGTGCATCATTTGTCACATGGAAATATACCGATGAGCCAAAGATCCTGAAGTGACCGACATCTAGTCTCTTACCAGAGAAAGCTTCTCTGGTGTCTTCATCCCAAGTATGTGATGCAAGCTTCTATTCTGCAAATAGACCGATGTGTTGCATGCCTCAACCCACAATGAAGTGGTAGGCCTTGGTTATGCAGCATTGCCCGTGCTACCCCTACAATAGTTCTGTTCTTCCTCTCGACCACCCCATTTTGTTGTGGGTTATGAGGTGTCGTCAACTCTCGTTTAATTCCTTTCGCTGCACAGAAGTCCTTAAACTCTTGAGAGACATATTCTCCATTGTTGTCGCTTCTCAAGGCCTTGATCTTCTTCCTTGACTCTTTCTCGACCAAAGCTTTGAACTCACAAAACTTTGTGAAGGTTTGGTCCTTCTTCTGCATGAAATAAATCCAGCATTTACGAGAATAATCATCAATGAAAATCACATAATACCTTTGCTTTGTTGTGGATGCCGTCGAGAATGGTCCACACACATCAGTATGAACTCGCTCTAAGATAGCCTTTGCTCGACTGTCTCGATCATGAAAGGAAGACTTGGTGTACTTTCCCAAGGTACAACCTTTGCATGTGTCAACTTGCTCAAGTTTACCTTTGGGAAGTCCTGTAGATATCTACTGCATTATCTTCAAAGCCCCATGATGCAAATGGCCCAACCGCCTGTGCCATAACTCGCCAATGTCTTGGCTTTGCACCAATTCTTCTTTCGTACTCAATGCTGCACAATCATCTACCTCTAGTTTATAGAGATTCTTCACCCGAATCCCTATCCTCTTGGTTTGACACGTGGCTATGTGTCTTAGGAACACCTTTCCTTTACTAAAGACAACATCATAGCCTTTGTCCTCCAACATCGCAACCGATACCAAGTTCTTCTTCAGTCCATGCACATACTTCACATCTGTCAAGGTGATAGGAGCTCCATGCTCCCTCTGAAAAGCAACTGTGCCCACTCCTGAAACACTATACTTTCCATCGTCACCCATCTCTATGCACATCTTGAGGTCTTTCTCCTCCAAGGCACTGAATAAACTTTTATCACCGGTCATGTGGAATGAGGCTCCACTGTCAAGATACCAAACACAACCCATCATCGATGACATAATGCATGTGATGAGGTTAAAGTCCATTTCGAACTGAGAGGCCAATGCCTCACCTTCTGATCCTTCCAAGGATCCCTTCTTGGACTTCTTCGATGGGCAATTAGTCGCATAATGTCCCATCTCGTGACAATTAAAGCATCTCACTTTAGACTTGTCACCCTTCTTCCCTCCATGAGAAGAATTCGATTTGGAATGGGAAGCCTTCCCCTTCCCTTTCCTTGCCTTACTTGCTAAGGCCAAATTTTCTTCATCATCATCCTTGGATGAAGAACCATCTCATGTGCTCCTCCTGATCTCCTCCTGCATAAGATCCAACCACATTCATTCCCAATCCGGCAGTTTCTCCCTTCCATTCACAGAGTCCTGGTAGCTATTCCAACTCTTTGGAAGGCCAAGGAGAGTGAGGCTCACCATATCATCATCGGCAGTAGTTATTCCCACACTGCTAAGCTCATCTCTGCAGGTGGTGAGCTTGTTCAGATATGTGGAAATAGTATCGCCCTTCTCCATCTTGATTCTTCGAAGCTTATCCTTGAGCGCCAATTTCCTTTGGTCGCTACTGTTCTGGTAGAGGTCCTTCAATGTCTTCCACATTGAAAATGGAGTATCCTTCCCATGGAGACTCGAGACAATATGGTCTCGAACTCCCTCAAGGATGATCTGTCTCACCTTTGCCACACACTTCTTCCACTCAGCCAACTCTTGTGCATTAGTTGAAGCTGGCTTTTGGATTTCTTCATCAATGAATTCCTTCAAGCCATTGTCTTCTAATACGGCCTCCATTCTATCTTTCCATGCTATGTAATTTGAGCTACCTTCCAAGGCATACGCGAGTCTCAAGCCATAGAACGCCATTAGCCAACCTTGAAGTATGATATGGATTTGATTTGCACCTGTAACCGCGAACTTCAAACTTCGAATTCTCTTCTCAGTATATTGTTCACAGCTCCGATAAAACTTGGCTCTGATAACATGTAGAAAATATGTTATGTAGGTTAACCCGATAATGCAATATAAATCAAAGTAGAATACTATAACCTACTTCTACTATCAATTTGCGGAAACTTAAAGATCGAGTTGAACAATATAACTAGAAGAAGAAGAATCAATGCACAATACACATGAAAATACTTTGGGGAAAGCCTGAGCTAAAAACCCCACTATCTGTATTATCATACAAGGTGGAAATACATAGAGATTATATAAAGCCTTAGCTCTCACAGCTATCCAGCTCTCTGTACAATCCTCACAGATGCTCACAGGCAATCCTGGCTTCTCTCAAGCCTTCTTCTCTGCCCTCCAAGCTCCTATTTCCTTGCGCTATTCCTCTGGGATGATTCACCTTCAACCAAGTGGAACACTGATCTCACACACTGTCAGAACTGCGCAATCCTCAAGGAATGATTCCTTTTGCATGCATGAGTTTTCTTTATAAGAAAACACATGCAACTGATAGTACATTGTCCTTGACTTTAATCTCAAATGGGTCTTTCTCAAAATAGACATGCATGAGTTTCTGATGAGAGAATCTTCAGTTAACTGGGGTACACTGGTTGAGTGCATGCATGCATCAACTGACTGTTAACTCTCTATTAGTTCCTCAAACAATTTCTAACTAATTTAATTGGACTTAACTCAGTAAACTGAGTTAACTAATTACAACTCAAATATAACTCAATATTATCTCCTTAATTTAAGGCTTATCTCCTTAATTTATGGGATAACTCTTGCATGACTTTAGAAAGACTTCTAACATGAATTTCTCCAGAAAAGAACTCCTCTCCTCTTTGAAACTTTCATTTTCACATGAAACAAATATACTACGACAATTATTAATTTCCAAAAAATTATTACTAATCATAAGGATGATTGATTTATCTTCTTCATGACTATCTACAAAAATGTAGGCAAATGTCTCTCCATGTGCATCAAATTCAAGTTCATCCTCCACGGCTTGTTGATGAAATTTCTTGTTGTCTTCATCCTTTTCACTCTTCTTGCTTGTAGTCTTCATGCAATCCTTCCCATCAATTTCGATCAACATTGCATTTAAATGTTGACCTTCCTCTCATATTTGGATGTATTCATAGGCCAACTTTGTCTTGCCTTTTGCACTAATAAGTCCTTGCAATTTCTCCCTCATTGTTGCATTTATTGACAATGTATGGGTCTCGCCTTGATTTCTTGTATGAGGTAATTCTACCTCATCTCCCTTCAAAACAAAATTAGGGTTTTGTTCTTCTCTTTCACCTCTCTCCATCTTTACGAAAATTGAAGATGGTTGTCCATCTTTATCATCCCTATGACCTACAACCATACATAAAATATCAGTTTTGAAAATACGAGATTCTTGAGTCTATGGTGATGCTTCAGGCATCAATTCGTCATGTTGATCTCCATTTTCCACACAATCTATGTGACTCTCATTTAGTCTCTTATCAACATCTTCATCATCCTCTCCAAGGATACTTTCTTGCCCGGGTTCACAATAGTAAGCTTCTTCTTCCTCATACTCAATTGCTCTGATTTCCTCTTCCCTCAACTAGGCTCTCATTACACGCCTTAGCCTCTTCCTCAACTTTCTTACGAGAAACTTCTTAACAAGGCATTTAACCTGCTTCTTCATTCTCCATCCATATTTATGGTCTCCTTCAACTTCCTATAGCAACATATTCACTATTTTCAACTACTTCTCTATCAAATTCTTCTTGGCTCAACTTTCTTCTCCCTATGCCATTTTCTTTGGCATCTTCTCTTATTTTTTTGTGGCTCCCTGTTAATTTTAGTTAACAATGGTATGTTCTATGGTTGCAACAATTTATTCAATGTCCTTTAGTTATCCCAATGACAATTTCCAATTTCATTTCCAATAGCAAACACTTTAATCATCACATTGACAAAACTAAAGATAGAACATGAACAATAAAAGCAAAAGACAAAAGAACCCAAGTATTTGGTGGATGCCAGGGAAAAACCCCGAGATGGGGAAAACCCTTTGATCAATTATTCTTATTATTATATCAAATATTCGGTAAAGAGAGAGAGTACAATAATAGAGTCAAAGTCAAAATTGACTTGCCAAATCACTGTCCAAAACAACCCTGTCAAATCTACAATTTTGTCCCTGGTCGATAGCAGTCAAATCAACAACAGCGTGTGCCCTAACCAGTCAACGGTAAAGGATCAAAACAACCCTTTAGCAGCTCGGTCAAAGTGCATTCAACTCAGCCTCCTTAGTCGGTCAAATAATAGTCAAAACAATCCTCTTTAGAGAAGTCAAACTCAGTCAAACAAAATTCAACCCTACGGTCAAACAGGCCTATGGTCGGCGCAGGTCAAACAACCCAAAAAAATATTGATCTTTGTGCCAATGAATGTGGCCTGTTGAGACAAAAATTATCCTTGAAATTGAAGTCAAAAGGTGTCCAGAAAATCAAAATCAACACTGGTCAAACTCTGGTCAAATTGTAAAAAAATTCAAAAATTTCGGCCCTGTAATTTTTTCCTCCTTCCTACCACACGTGTGAAGAAATCAGATGCCCAATGAGGTGTACGAACTAATCAGATGAGGAGAGAGAAGAATGTGTGAGTAGATGAAGTGGCAAACGAGGGTGGAGGTCTCTCTTATTTATATAAGTCATTGAAGGTCAAGAGACATGTCCATTGGGCTTCATGAGCCTACATGATGATGTGGTCGACCTTGACAATTTGCACATGTGTGGGCTTGACCTCAAAAACATATTTCTCCTTGTCTAAATTTGATGATCTTTAGGTCAATTTTGGTCCTCTCGAAAGGAGGAATTCAACGCAATAATTATATCCATCAAATGAGTTGTTCAAAGTGGAATTTGGCCCTATTTTACAATTTTAACACTCCCTCTCAACTAGGGAGAATTCCACCTACCAATCCATCCATCATCATTCCATCATGTCATCATGATCCATCTCATCTCAACTCTGTTGAACATTGATATAGATAATGAAGAAGAATCGATCGAGAGTGAATCACAAGACCTTACCACTCTCCACTGACAGAAGGAAATCCAGGGGTAGAACCCCAACCAGACTTAATCCAAAGTGATCAAGTTGTTGAACACCATGCCTCCTAGACATAGGGAGTGCGGCAGTACATGATGCACCCATCTATAATGCCATGGTCCCTATCCACTTTTCCCAACTCATTATCCAGATGAGAGGTACTTCCCATGAGTCTCCGACTACATGGGTAGGATGTATGTTGGGGCATTTGCAGGAGAAGGTAAACCACTCATCCTGCTCATATGTCATAGGAGAAGGTGAACCACTCATCCTATGCATATATAATCAATTGTAGTGGAAGGTGAACCACTCACCCTGTACACAACATACCTATAGGGGAAGGTGAACCACTCACCCTATGGTTGCTCATAGCTCCAAGAAGTATGCCAAGCCCCCAGGAGCTCCCATAGCTAAATGTCCAACTTAAGCGGGACCATTATGGGAGGGTCCTTCCACGACTCCAAGTCTCTCTCAGAAGGCTAAGAATTTGACCTTCCTCAAGGGCTTCATGAGGATTTCAGCAACCTGATCATCAGTCTTGATGTGTTGGAGCCTAATTTCTCCCCATTGTACCATATCCTAGATAAAGTAGTACCTAATATCAATGTGCTTGGAGCGGTCGTGGAACACGAGATTCTCTAAAATGTGAATCCCACTCTGCTTATGGAAATAGATAATGGTGGTATCCAACAAGTGCTCAAATAGCTCACTGAAGAGATTCCTCAACCAAACAATGTCACAACAAACCATACTAGCTGCAATGTATTCGGCCTCGGCGGTGCTTAGAGCAACCGATTTTTGCTTCCTGCTCATCCATGAAATTGAAGCAAACCCCAATGAGAAGCAACATCTCGATGTGCTCTTTCTATCTACCACATTTCCAGCCCAGTCAACATCAGAATATCCATGAAGCCTCAAATTCCCGACAGTGTATTTGAGCCCATAGTTGATTGTGCCACGAAGATATCTCAAGAGATTCTTAGCAACAATCTAATGTATGTGATGAGGCTCAACCATAAATTGACTCAAAGTATTCACTACGAAGCATATGTCTGGTTAGGAGTTTACCAAGAACATCAGGCCCCCCATAAGTTTTCTATATTCAGAAGGGTTTGTCAATTCGGACCTAGCAACACTTCCACATAGCTTCTTGAAGTTGAGTTCCATCGAAGTAGACACATATTTGCAATCCACCATCCCACATCTCTCTAGCAGTTTCACAATGTATTTTCCTTGTGAAAGGAAAACCTCACATGGTTTTTTCCAGACCTCCAGACCTGAGAAGTAATGCATCAGTCCTAGGTCCTTCATCTCGAACTCAGAAGTCAACGCCCTCTTGCATTGATAAAGGAGAGGGTCTGCACTAGTCAGAAATAAATCGTCAACATAAAAGACAAAAATAAGAGCCATTTCCTTTTCAACCTTAAAGTATAGGTTTGGATCAGCATAGCTCATTGTAAATCTCATCTTCATGAGATAATGGTCAATCCTCTCATACTAAGCCCTAGGGGCTTGCTTCAACCCATATAGAGCTTTCTTCAACCTGCATACATGTGTCCTTCGATCTTGTACTTCAAACCTTTGAGGTTGTTCCAAGTACACTTCATCCTTAATCGATCCATGCAAGAAAGCAATTTTGACGTCCATTTGATGTAGGCTCCATCCTTGATTGGCAGCAAGAGAAATAATAGATTGGATAGTGGTATATCGGGAAACCGATGCAAATATCTTGTCATAGTCCTTCCTTTTGAGAGAAGCCACAAGAAATGAACTTGGCCTTCTATTTTTCAACACTCCCATTAGCTCCATGTTTTATTTTGTAAATCCATTTTGAGGTGACCACGGGCTTGTCCTTGGGTCTAGGCACCACGTCCCATACATCATTCTTCATGATAGATTCATATTCCTCATTCATTGCATCCTTCCATACTTGGTGCTTTACGACTTCTTTGAATGTACATGGTTGATCTTGAACAATAGTACTCATGACAACCAAGTACCCTTGATACCTGTTCGACTTCTTACTTTCGCGCAATGTCCCTTTTGGAGTAATATGTCTTTCAACATCTTCGAGAGTATCTTTGAGCCATAGTGGTCTTTTCCTTGAGGTAGAGGGATCACCAGGAGGTGGATCAATAGGATCCATCAGACCATCAACAGTGGGCATAGGCTCATCTATCAAAGGTTCATCTTGTTTTTCTATGGTATCATCATCATCCTTCCTTGGGATAGGGAGATTTTTGGCTTTCCCAAGGGAATATCTTCATCAAAGGTGAACGTCAAACGTCATGTCTCACTTCCACATCTCTTTGACCAGGTACATAGATCCTATATGATTTTGAATTTTCACTGTAGCTGACGAATATTCCTTGCTTCTCAGAAGCTTCCAACTTATTCCTTTTCTCTTTAGGCACATGAAAATACACTAGACAACCAAATATTCTAAAATGAGAAACATCAGGTTTCTTACCAGTGAAAACCTCCTCAAGTGTCTTGAAATGCAAATCTTGATGTGGTCTCCTATTTTGAACATATACGACAGTGTTGGCATCTTCTCCCCATAAGAACTTTGGTGGACCTTGATCACAGATCATGGCATGGGTGGCTTCCATGATTGTTCAGTTCTTCCTTTTAGCAATGCCATTTTGCTCAAGAGTGTATGGAACAATTGTCTCCCTCTCAATTCTAGCCTCTCTGCAAAATTCATTGAATTCATTTGATTCATATTTGGTTCCATTGTCGGTCCTCAATATCTTGATATTCTTCCATATTTGATTTTCCACCAATTCTTTGAAAGAACATAACCATTTGAACACTTCATCCTTTTTCTTCAAGAAATAGATCCATGTTTTGCGTGAGTATTCATCCAAAAATATTGCATAGTATAGGTAGCCTCCTAATGAAGTTAAGGGTAAGACACCAGACAGGTCACAATGGACCAATTGAAGAATATAGGTTGTCTTGATTTCACTAGAAGGGAATGGTCCCTTTGTATGTTTCCCAGCTGTACAACCCTGACAAACACCTTCATGGTTCATATTAAACTTGGGCATACCTGTGATAATCTTCCTTACCCAAGATAAGGCTTTGTAATGAAGGTGGGAAAATCTTCGGTGCCATAATTCACATTGAAGAGAAGTATCACTCGCCAAAGCTCCCAAAGGACTTCCACCAACTTGATAGAGACCATCAACCCTAAATCAAAGACTAAATGCATATTTAGGGTTTCTATGCAAAATATGTACCTTTCCATCAATGAATGCTACCATGAAGCATTTATCTTGCATTGCAGAAATAGACACCAAGTTGTTCTTCAAATCGGGCACATACAACACTTCTTGTAGATGGATGGTTTGACCTTGGTACAAGTGCAGAGTGACAATACCTATCCATTTCACGAGGTAGGTGGCATTATCTCCAAGTATAATCTCTAGATTAGTTGTATTCTCAATCAAATTTGAGAGGGTCTCTTTGTATCAAGTGAAGTGCCTTGAGGCTCCACTATTAATCAACCAATGATCCAAAGTATCCAGAGTAGAGGCAGTAGATAGAGCGGAAATACGACAAAATTCATTTTGTTTTTCTACAACATTACTTTCAACATACATGGCATTTCTTGTCCTTTTGGGAGGTCGACCATTTCCATGTCGAGCAATGGGAGCATTCCTCTTTCCTTTGTTGTTGATCTCGTTGTTCCTTTGATTGCCATTGCCTTTGAAATTGTTGTTGTTTTTGTCATCATCCTTTGGAGAATTATTCTTGTGAGGGCACTCTCTAGGATAATGGCCAAACTTGTTGCAATTGTAGCACCTTCCTTTTCTTCCTTCTTTGAATCCCTTCTTGGATCCCCTCAAACGAGGAGATAGAAGAATGTGTGAGTTAATGAAGTGCCAAATGAGGGTGGAGGTCTCTCTTATTTATACAAGTCGTTGAGGGTCAAGAGACATGTCTATTGGGCTTCATGAGCCTACATGATGATGTGGCCAATCTTGACAATTTGAATATATGTGGGCTTGAACTCGAAAACATATTTCTCCTTGTCCAAATATGATGATATTTAGGTTGATTTTGGTCCTCTCAAAAAGAGGAATTCAATGTAATAATTATCTCCATCAAATGAGTTGTCCAATGTGGAATTTGGCCATCATTTCCAATTTTAACACTTCCTCTCGAACCTTTGCCATGACCATTAGTGGTCATCTCTTTCTCCTTCTCTATGAGTTTCTCCATGCTCAATGGTGAGCTGCAAACAAGCCTCTACAAACACCTCACCAAGATTCTACTTAACTTGGTCTTTTCGTATCAATGGTTATATTCTCTAAGACATTTTGAGCTTCCTCTACTTGTCTAAGCTCCTACACTCTACCCACATCCTTTGGACAACTCTACCCACATTCAAACTATGGAGCGGTCACAACAACTTATACCCAACCTCAGTTGGAAGTTATTATCCTCTTCTCTACTTCAAGGGTTACCACAAAATTCCTTCCCTCTCTGCAACTACCCTACACATTAATTAAATGAAAAACACCTAAGATTGGTTACCTCTCAGATCTTGTCAGATCTGCACTCTCAAGAACTTATGGGTTCTTGCTTCACATTGCTACGAGATTCTTCTACTATCAGTCTTCTCTAATTGTATTTGACAATTCTCCCTAACTCTGCTCCTTGGCTAGAATTGTCTTCTACCTTGTACCAAATCTTTTGTGCGATATCTCTCCCTTAGTCATGTACAAATTCGTGCTTTCACCTTTCAACACACACTCATATTTATTATTAACAAAACAAATATGTTACCTTTGTGCTTCCTTCAACGCTTCTATGCTTATATGCTCCCCTTCAATGTTTTAGACATTTCATTGGTGTCTCCCGCAACTCTATCCTCTCGGGTTGGTCTCCTTCTAGCACTCTCAATAGTTTCCTTGACTCTGCTATGATCTCCTTCTCTCCTCAAATAGCATCATTATGCTCTGGATTCTTGCTTCGATACCACTTGATGCATCCAAGCTCTAATACCACTTGATGTCGGAGATTGAACTACCTTTCTTTACTCTTTGTCATTTGATCTAACAACTATACCCACATTTAGACATGGCCTAAGGTTATTTTCATTTAAATCAAGATTATCAGTCGAGAACATTCCAATGAGTAGCATTGATTGGTTCCCTTGCCTCAACAATGTGCATGCCTCAACTCCTTTCAAAGTATCAACTCAACATGTGGTGCCATTGGTGGGATTCGAAATCACAACCACAATGTCACATCCCCTATGACATCCTTTACTTCCACCCAAGGGTTAATCAATGCTCAAAAATTTTCTCCTACACCTAGCTCTCATAATGAGCTTCCTTTTTGGCGTCTAGGCTTTACTTGCCTCAAAGTATCCACAACCTTAATCAAATCTATGATGGGCAGTGGTAGTGACAACAATTAATGGGATTGATTCCCATCTATCAAACCCATTAGTTGACAAGGCTGCCAACTCCTTTACGGACTCTCGAATCTAGGCATTGATGGTTCTTGACGCATTACCATGTACTCCTCCTGAGATTTCCGATGTCTCGAAGTCCCACAAGACATCAACCTAACATCACATCGATCTCACCTCCTCATTGGGTCTTGGCCTCTCTACTATACACCTTCCTCGTAGTCCTGGTGGGCAATACAATAAGTGATGTAAAACTTTCCATCACTTAGCTCAGTTAGTTAACAGGACCACTTGCCTCTCTTTACCACTCCTCAACTCTCCAAAACTTCCCAGGTCAATGGTGATATGCAATGGATGGGGAATTATCCATCTATCGGGCCCGTTAGTTGATGGGAATGCATGTCGCTCATCGGCATACTCCGATCTTCAACATTTTTTTAATGGATGCAGATGATGGTCACTCAATGATAAAGGGTCTCATGCTCTGTTAACTTGTTCATGACGGCTCGAAGGTCCCTTTTTTGGCTCAATGCCTCTTAGTGGAGTGGTTTCACTTTATTAACAACCAACCTTTGGCTTGTCCATATGATTTCAGATTAACTCTCTCTTTCACTTACTCGGGCCCTTCACCACTTTGGACCAGTCATACTCGCCACATATATGCATAAGCTCACGGGAACTTTACGCACACCTTTGCTTGACTGTCTATACCCGCAATCTTGTACTCGTCCTAACATGAAATTCACAGGCATAATACTCATAGCAACGATCTACCAATTCCAACACAGAGATTAAACACAATTGGAGGATAATCACGTAGTTTCTATTAACATGAAATATCTGTACAATATGGCCAAATTTACACTGTAAGTGGCCCTCTTGCTCTCTCTCATACGCCTCTAGTCCTTAGCCGCTCTTGGTTTTTTCTATTCCTTCTCACTCTATCTTATTCCCTATCTCCCCCTGCCATACTTACCACATTTCTACCAACATAATAAAAATCAAAATATCTATTACCTTATGGGCTTCATCTAGAATTTTCCATCTTCTAGAAGAGACACAAAATATCTCAGCGTGTTTGTTTGGTTGTTTTACAATGTGCTACATGGCCAAGAATGCCAACTCATAAAAACTCCCTAACAACCTAGATTCCTTCTAGAACTAGGACACTTGCCCTTACATGATAAATTCATAATTTATACAAAATTATGACTAAGGGACCTCTCTCTCTTTTGGAAGTTTCATGACCCCTTGGATCTCGACAAAAATGGCGGATTTGGGGTTTTATGCTCCTATATCAGATTTGAAGGGGAAATCACAAACTATGTTTCTACAGTGCCTGTCACTAAACAACTGATCACAGTAAGGCTTGGCAATGTGAAGGACATGAGAGATGGTGGTGATGCTTTCATTCAAAACCTTGTTCATTCCTATTACAATAAACTTTCGGATAAACAAAAAAATACACTATATCAAAGAAAACATAACTGAGAAACAAACAACTAAGAGAAAGCTCTTGTATCCTTAAAACATTTATTTAGTCCATTAATCAACGTAAAATTTAAATTTTTAACTTCATATGCATTTGAAATGAACCATATCATTCTGCCTTTCCCATTTGATATCACTAACATTTCTTTAATTAAATAAAGAAAGTTAAAAAAATACTTCTCAAACATGTCATGATTAAATATTTCATCCATTATTAAAGCTAGAAATTATATTTTAAGTGAAGGAATCGTATATATACCGTTGTTATATGTAATTGAATGGATTCTTATAATTATGCCTTTTTCATTTGATATTTTTTAATTGAATAAAGAAAATATTCTAAAGACATTTATGATTAACATATTTAACATGGTGAGTTATGTTTATGTCTCTCTTTTTGGTCAACCACCTCCCATTTCATTTTTGAAAATGTAAAAAAAGTTACATAGGAATTATATGAATGATTTTGTTGTAAAGAGGATATATAAGGGTACTTTCGATGTTGGAAATTTCATTATTACTTTTAAAAAATTAAATGAGAAAAAATAATTATGGCCAAAGGATTTTTTAAAATGGGCGGTTTTATTTATAGCTTCATCATTTGTCCATAGCCACTTAGAATCCACTTTGTGTCCAACCACCATCTGTCAAACCATCCACCTATCTTCTTACTATTCACGGGCCAAACATATTCACATTTTGATTATGTAACCATCCAATTCATAACTTTGCAAATTAATTTGTTTTGGAGACCACCAAAATATTTCTAAAAACAATATGTTAGGCCTTTTCCTACACATTGATTACCATAATAGGACCTATTAACATTTTAGGAAGCTGAAAGTAAGGAGACTTACATGGTTTGTTTTTAGTTCCTATGTGTAACAACCCCGGGTTAAAAGTTCATGTAATAAAGTTAAAAAAGGCAAAATAAGACCAAGGTCACGGGACACGTATTCCAAGCTGAATGTTGGGCAAAACATCTTAGTGGGTGCTCATTTCGGTTTATTATGGTTAAGGAAATTGGTGAAGGCAAAGTGGCATTAATTGACATTTTATTTATGAAATAAAGGAAAATAGGAGAAAAGGAAGGCGAAAGGTCACAAAATTGCATGAAGAGGAAATTGAAGAAAATAGAGGCCTCAATAATAAAAAGGCTTTTGAGGATTAGTTTGTAACCTTTTGTCAGTTTTAGCTTGGAGCTCTCTTCTATTCTCTCTCTCTCATACTCTTGCATACTTAGAGCATTCTTGGAGCACTCTAGCATTGGGGAAAGACAAGAAAGTAAAGGGAAGCAAGGATCAAGCAAGGAAAAGTTAGATCAAATAGTTTCAATGGGAATACTTGCAGGTAACAGGTTGCATGTGTGATTTCCTAGATGGTTAGCGAATGCATGGTACATGGATGTGTGTATTTGGTTCTTTTGCTATCATTGGCATGGGTTTTGCCACGTGTGACAATAGTTTCAACCTTGCCTTGCCATTTCCAGATAACCATGGTGTGATGGGGTTCTTTTATTTGGTCGAGCTTTGGATTGCTAGATGGTTTTGGAATCGGGTGAGGTGGTCTCAGGAAAATTCTCAAGGGCCTAGGAATCCTTTGATTGGTTTTGGCGGGATTGCGGTAAAGCTCGAGGGTGGAGACGGGTAAATTCCTCAAGGTATTGGTGAAGAAATTCGAAGGCATCCAAGCTTGTTTTGGGGCTAGTGATCCCTTGACCAGTTTTGGTGGGATTGCGGTGAAGCCTAGTATTATATGTTCTTGCTTTAGGCCTAGTGATCCCTTGACTGGTTTTGATGGGATTGGCGTAAAGCCTGGTTGTTTATGTGCTTGTTGGGCCTAGGAATCCCTTGAGCATTTTGGTAGGATTACGGTAAAGCCTGAAGGTGGAGGTGGTTTAATCTCTAGGAAGCCTCAGTTGTTTTTGTCTTGAGTCCCACATTCATGCTTGGAATATGACATGAGGGTGATTGGCTGAAAGAAAGATTTGGTTTAGCCCAAACTATGGTCGAGTGGTATGTGGAAGTCCTTGACTTGGTTGGCTTTTGCATATGTTAATAAGAGCTCTTTTTCTCTTGTATTTCATGAGTATTTGTACTTCTTATTACGTGACTTTGATGGTTATTCTATCATGGCTATTATTCTAGTTATATGCTTGTTATAAGCATGGTTTCATAATAGGTTCTAACTATGGCTCTTGATATGCTTGATTTATTGAATGCATGAGCTAATATATGTTATTGCAACTATTATGAGAGGGCATTAGACCTTCTTGATGATTCTTAGATAAGTATCATACCCCCTATGTTCAGATATGCATTCATGACCTGTATATTACATGTTCTCAATATGCTTGACGAAATCACTGTCATGGTTAGGCCTGGCTAGGTCAAGTTTTGATCAAAGTTTTGTATGAATGGTTATTTCTTGATGTTCATTATCATTATGGAAAGTCTCATTGAGTTTTGGGCAGTGGCCTAGAGGCTGACCTGGAATTTAGGTTCAAAATCCGGGACCGAATGGTCTGAACTAGACATTTTGGGCTGCAATCGCTGGGATGCAGGCTTATGCATGCAGTTGGAGGCTCCCAACCGCATGGATGCCTTGCTGTGGGAGTGGTTGAGGGCTCAAGGTAAGGAAAAGGTGGTCCAACTCAGGATTCGGCCACTTGGGTTGGTTGCTCAACCTCTGAGTGACCTGTAGACCATGTAGGATTTGTTGAGATGTCAGTTTGTTGTCAGTTGTCGGCCCCCCTTCCTTAATGGGACCTAGGAGGTTGGCTCATGTCATAGTAGCTCTTTGTCTCATGTTTACTTGACATATTAGTGAAAGTGGGTAAATGTGGGAGGGATGGTTACACTGTGAGAGGGCCTTTGTTACCACGTGTAAGTGAAAGTTGAAAAAGATATGAACTCTACTCATGTTTAGATGGCTTTGTCATATGCCAAGGTCGCTTCTTCTATTGTCTCAAATGTTCCAAGCCGCATTCACTATTCTTGTCAAGACAAATATATTATTTTTGATGTGAATTCCCCCCATGGACGCCTCTACACCCCTCTATAGTGTGCCTTTGTAGGTAGGGAAGTTGTTTTCCCCTTTTTGAAACTTTGGCAGTGCAACAATCATTTACTAGGAGAAAAAATGTCTTTGATTAGCATCTTCTTCCATGCTCAATCACTATCAAAGGATTGGGAGCCTTCATAACAACTTATTGAATTCATGTGTACTAATTACAACTTCCAAACAATTGACATACATTAATTTCAATGCGCTCTTCGATTGCATTGAGGTTCCATCTAATTTGAGCCTAACCTTCTCTCCATTAATATTATTTGCTTCATAATTTAGTGACTCCATTGAACTCATACTCTTGTGACCTTCTATGGTGGCTGCTATTTCACTAGTTTTCCCTTTTTTTGCATGTTGATGTAATCATTCATGGTCATGGCCATTTTATGTTTGACATGCCATGGAGCGTTGAATGGAAATGGATGGATTGGATGGGTCATATTTCACAAATCAAGGGCCTTAAATGGCCACACGTTTATCTAGTATTTAATGTAGATTCTATGTGACTTATCTATCTACAACCTATGTGTCATGGTTGGGGATTACAATTTGTAAGGTAGAAGTAAGAAGACATCACCGACAAAGCCACCCACTAGAGTAGCATCGAGAACAATAACACACATGTGACTACTAGCAAGAGAGGAATCCCCATCTCAAACAAATAAAAGCATCAAAAATTTGAAGCCTCATTCTAGCTATTTATGGGTTTAGATTTATGCATGGTATAGATTTGAGGGGCAACAAGCCAAGGTCAATGACAAATAAAAGAATTGCGATTTTGGAGACATAGTCGATGTGGAGGCCTTCACTTTTATTTCTTACTTGCAAACCACCACCAAGGTTCAAGGTTTGATTCTCATCCTAACAATGTACAATTAGCCATTTTTGTCTTTAAATAATTGATTTGCTAACACAAAAGCTCTTTGGTGTTCATTTGAATTGGTGGTTTTCTACCTTTAATTAAATTGTAATAATAACACATGAAAATATCATGATACATATTGACAATCTATTTCCTTGTGCCCAAAAATCATTATTTAGTTGTTCTTGAAAACACTAATTAAGATGGACTTAACCGGAAAAAGGAAAAAAATAAATAAATAAAAAAAAATCTCAAAACCTTCTGCCTTACATCTTACCCTTTTCGACAAATCATTTTCATTTAAAAACACAAAGCGCAACTTTTATAATACAAAATTTGTTCATGTTTTCTTCCGTGAAAAAAATCCAACTTTGAACAATACAACCATCAAACAAAGCCCTACTCGTTCAAAGCCCTACTCGTTCAGTGATTGTGGCAACCAATATTGTCGAGCTTTGAGCCACACTCTTGCCTCATCCTTCATGCTACATAGCTCCTCATTTTCGTCCCTTTTGTTGCAGAGATGACGTTTATTCACTTGATATGCAAACGCCTGAGGATCCACCAACTCCCACTATCCCATCACTTGTCAACAGCGATTTCCATCGTTCCTCACCCTCGTTCATTTAATGAAAATCCCTGCATCAGATTCGCCAATTTCTGCAACCAAACAGCAGTCCCATTCACAACTACACCAGACCGGGGTGTTGTCACAGAATTTCTGATCAACAAATGCGGTTTAACATACGAAGAGATCACAAAGGCCTTTAGACATAATAATACCAAGCACTGTCTCCGTGCAAAATCGACTCAGAATTTAGAAGAAATTTTGGAGTTACTAAATGGCTGCGGTTTGACCACCCCTGCCCAGATTCGAAAGGTGGTTCTTTCCAACCCTTTCTTTCTCTTTGCTAAATCCGAAGGAAACATAAAGTCTAAACTCACCCTCCTCCGGACTTTCATGAAGGAAGAGGATCTATATAAAGTACTTATCCGCCGGGCACGGGTATTTACTCACCAAGAGAATAAATTTAAATCTGCAATTTCAGTTTTTCAAAGATTGGGCGTTGAAGATCGGGCGCTATCAGAATTAGTGGCCCTTTACCCTCCTTTGCTCGCGTCTCGAGAGGAAAGAATTATGGAGTCAGTGAAACTGGTCGAGCATCTGGGGCTCAAGAAGGGATCTAAGATGTTTGCAGTTGCTATGCGTGCGTTTTTGTGTGTACCAAAAGAAACCATAGATATGAGACTTCAGTGTTTGAGCAGTTCTGGGTTCTCAGAGAAACAAATTTTGCAATTATCGCCATGGATTGTGGGCCGTACAGAGGAAAATTTGAAGCGCCACATAGATTTTCTGGTCAATTCTGTTGGACTCTCTTTGGATGATTTCGTTACGAGTCCAATGCTGTTTTCATACAGCTTGGAGAAGAGGATAATTCCTCGGTACAGAGTACTGGAGGCATTAAAGTCCATGCAGGGTTTGAAAACAGAGACGAGTTTCCGAATTATTGTTGTGATGCCAGAGAAACGTTTCTTGGAGAAATTTGTTAATTCCAACCACCAATCTTCCTCGATTCTGCGAGATATTTACCATGGTGGGAAAGCTGGCAAGTGGATGATTGACAAGGATTCATACAAGTGCGTTTCTCAGTAACCGTAGATTTACCAACACTGTGACACTAAGCCAGAAGCTTCAATGTGACTTTTACTGTGCTCTACTTAGACACTAAGCCAGAAGCTTCAATGTGACTTTTACTGTGCTCTACTTATCTTTTTAAAGTTCTTTTCTTCGGCCAGAGAACAGGAAACTCCACTTTTTAACGGTTAGATGGCTTACTTAGCACAAGAAGACACCAAAAAGGATGCTTGCGACCTGAAAATCATACCGCTTCCAGTGCACAGTTTCGACAAGCAGATTTTAAATGGGAGCAATTAAACAGCATTGCTTCATTATTTTCAATTCAAGGTACAGCTGACCTTCCTTCCTGACTTGCATTGCATTTAAACGTGTAGTTAGACATCTAGTATCTGCACAGGGAAGGTAAATAACTAACACTGATCGTTAGGAACAGCAGACCTTTTGTTGTCTATTGTGAACTCTTGCATTTATGAAGGAAACTTGCTATTTCACTTCAGAGATCAAGCTGCCTCTAAATCATAGTTGTCTTATCTTTGCAAAAATACCAGAGTTCATCGACTCTTAACATTGAAGAATATTGTTGATCCTGTGTTCTTGAAATATTTATGGATTTTATTCACGGTGTTAAATGAGTGGTCCAGTTGTGGTCGACAATTCGTGCTTCACCTTTTTGATGTTCTCGTTGACTATCCTTATCAATATATGTATTTTAGATAGGAAACAGAGTACTTGGTCCATACTAGTGCTTTTGGGTGATTTCTTATCAGCTTTGTACACGTTGCCTTCCTCTATATATGGGCAAAATGAAATTTAAATTTCTTATTAGCAAGACTCAAACCCAAATAAAGTAATTTACATGATTATAATCTTTTAATGCTTGTTTCTGTATCATTGTTCTGATTTTAATGTGTCATGGGCTTGCAAGGGGTCATTTTGTGCAGGCCTTCAGTGTGAAATTTTCAATCTATTGCAACAACTGGAAATTAATTTTCTAATTGAATATTATTATGTGCAGTTTATTTGCTACGATAAAGAACGAATAAAATCACAACTGCAATTTTCACTAAAATTAAGAAATACGTTGTGGAAATAAATTTGGAACTGAGAAAAATAGAGCACACACAAAATAAAATTGACAGCGTTATTTTTTGACAAATGTCCCCAGAAAAACCCAATGTGGGAAAACCGGTGCAGCAGATAAGGGTTTTGTTATTAATATGTAGCAGCAAAATCTAAGTACAATATCTAGATGCCAATCTAGAGATCCTCTCTTGAGAATCATTGGCAAAATTATTGAGGGAATTCCCCCTCCCCTCCATAAGCAATTCGGCCTCAACCTGGCCTCAGAAACTAGTCCCGAATACCCTCGTGCAGGCCTTTGTGCAAATGTTGCATAATCCCTCACACGCACTTTCTGGATTTGCCTTTGATTTAGATATCCTACTTGTCGCTGCCTCTGGAAGTGATTCTCCATGCCTTTGGAAAATCATCCCTGCCTCTGGCACCTGAATCGACCTCCTCTTCAGTTGAATCGAATTACCTCCTTGAGGCTCTGCGCAAGCCCCTATGTAGCCTCCTATGAAATAACTTGACCTTTCCCACTGACTCTTTCGACACTGGAAAACTCCACTGGATCACCCTGCTGCTGCTCCTCAATTTCTGCTACTGATCTCTAGTTCGAATTCTCTTCCCTGTTGAATCTATGCTCTTTGGGAAATTCGATTTGACTAGATCACCCACTCACACAATGTGTCTTCTTCATCCCCATCGTCCCGCTCTTATAATCTCTCGTTGGTGAACCAACGACCATGATTAGATTCCCATCAACGACTAAGATCATCTCAAACTCAATCCGTGTGAGTTTCTAGAGCATTCTCACATTTCCTTAATTAATTCCTATTAATTAACTAGTTTTCCCAAGTTAGACTAAGGAAAAAATTTAATGATGGCTAATTAATTTAATTAAGGCGTTTTCTAAGTTTATCTTGAGAAACCTTTTCTGGGTTTTGAAGATCTCGTGCTCTTAGCCTCTCTAACAAAAGTCAAGACTAGAACACCTGTTTGATGCTACCCAACCATCCAAAAACTAACACTCCCTCTTAGCGAGGAAGGTGTTCTAGACAATCTTTGTAGTTGGACCACCACGTCGCTGATGTTTGACATCTGTGACAACCTGTCACTGCCCACCAAGCTACTGTGCATACTCTGATTAATTTGTCAACTCTGTGGTTGAACCACCCAGCATTTGCGCTGCTGTTGACTCTGCACTGTGTCACCCTGCACTACTGCCAACACTGCTCTGCGCTGCATCAGATCTCATGCTGTTGTTGCTACTGTAATTGAGAACTTTGAATTAATTGTGTCCCCATACTGGCTCTGCAACTCTCTCCTGACTCCTGAGTCTCTGACTACAACTAGTCTCTGCACTGTCTACTGAATAACTGTCTGCGCCCTGACTGGTTTTGCGCCCCTCAGTAACTGACTGCGACTAGTTCTGCAACTATCCCTTAGGGTCAGGCTGCGCCATTCTGAACATCGTGATCCATCTACTACTGAAAATTTGTGAGCCCATGTAGCTAAATTAATGATTCGTAGAGCTCTTGAAGGTATAATTGCATACAAAGCGAATTCATCCTCCAATCTAGAGGACAAATTGTCGATCTCTGCCGAAGCTGTTCCCTGCTCCTGCTTCTCCTGCTTGTCCTTCATCTTCTTGGGACATTGGGTACTGTAGTGACCAAACTCACCACATTTGAAGCACTTGATCTTTGACAAATTTTTCTTCTTCTTTTCTCTTCTCCCTCTGAGCTTTGTCCATAACTGGGACCTTTCTTTGCCTTGCGTTTCGATGTAAGTGTTAGAAAATTGGAAAGGCAGAAAGATTTTCCCTTGTTGATAATTACTTGTGATTTCTTTGAGTTCTTATTATCTTTCTTACGTTCTTCTTTTATCTTAGTTCATCAAGCAATTACCAAAACCAAAACACAAAGATCAAGGACACCAGATGTAGGCACTCAACCAGGGCTAAAACCCCTATGTAGGGGAAAACCCAATCAAGAACTCTTCCTTCAGTAATTCAAAATGAGATAGACCAAGACCTACAGACCTTTCTCGTCCACCAAGTCAACCTTCCAATGAGATACAACAACCTTCAATAGCCTTTTCTTGTCCAACAACTATAACCCAACATCAACCCAGAAATTTCGGCCCCAACTTCACCAGTAGCATCAGAGTTTCTACCTCCCAAGCAACTACAGAATTTCAGCCCCCAGTAGTAATCTAGAACTTTCACACGTGTGAAATAAGAGAGAAAAACTCGACTTGTCTTGCTTGATAAGGTCCTCCTTTGCTAGCCCTTTCTTCTTCTTCCTTAGAAATTCACACTTTTTTCTGGCCCAAGAAGTTGTAGATTGAACTTTTTGAGTGTGTGTGTCAAATGAGGTCGAGTTGCTACCTTTATATAGGAGTTTCTGCCCCTCTGTTTAGGCCGACTTGGTGGAGGAGGCCTAGAAGACCTAAAATACAATAAAATAAATTTCTTCTTTGACAAATTAGTCCCAAGAAGGGTTCTTTACAATATGACATGGACAAGGACACTTGACATAAACCCTAGAATCTTTCAATGGAGGCTTTGACCTAAAAACAATTGACCCAAGGGCCAAGCATGAAACCCATGCTTTAATAGGTCAATTTCTTTAATAATAAAATTTCTTTTTCCTTTTTTTGACAAACATATTTCATTATGACTCAAATACAATTATGAAGACTGACACTAGTTACATTCTTCAATAGTAAGGGCTACATTTTCCTTGTCCTTCGCACTCTTCGGTCCTCTACTACTGTTGTCATTGATGTTGCTCTCCACAAGAGCAAGCCTCATCTCTTCCTGAGTGAAATCGGCCCACAATCGATCCGAACCAGGTAGCGCATATCTTTCAGTTATACCTTGGACGAAAGTTGCCCACTCCTTGGTGAAACCGTTGAGAGATGTACAAATTAGCTCACTCTCGTGAGGTATCTCTCCAATTGCTGCAATCTTATCTCGGACATTCCAAATTCTTGTGAGATAAGGAGTGACTCCTTCACCCTTTTGCATCCTGGTGGTCCTCAACTTCTCTTTCAAGAACATATTTCGGTTCTTAGAAGGATTCTGGAAAAGTGTTGCGACTGCATCCCACATTTCTTTGGAAATATTCTTGCCAGCTAGATGTGAGACTATATGATCTCGAACTCCATCGAGGATCATCCTCTTTGCCTTGGCCATCTCCCTATTGTAATTCTCTAGCTGCTGCAGATCTGTAGGAATGACAATAACTCTTTCTGCTACGACTTTAGACCATGCTCATCTAGCAGGAAAGTCATTCTGGCTTTCTAGATACAATAGTTATAGGGTTCACCAAGCCTATCTCGATCTCAAAGTCTTGCTGAGACCATTTCTACAAAACTCAAATCTGGGAAAATAAATAGGAATCTCCTTTTCTTACTCGCACTCCCTCCAGGAATGCGCAGATCTGCTCGACTACTTCCTCTGCAACTGAAAGTCACAGATTTCCTCCTAATAACTGGATCTGGAAACCCTCTAAGAAATTCCTCTGTGTGTGCTTTTTCTCTTTTCCTCCCAACGTTAATTTGCAACTGAAACGCGTCGACAAATGATTGATTATGTGATTTTGCCGAAGATTATCTAAACAATGTTATGGATCACAGAAGTCTAAATTCCTTAGCAACAAATCCTCCTGAAACAAGCCGAGAAAGGGACCTTCCTGTGATGACTAGGCCACAGGCTTGTAGGTGAGGTTTTGAGGGTCAAAACAATCCTAACGTGGAGCTGTAGGTGCCTCCTCACACAACAAGGTCACCTAGCTTGTAAAGGAGAGGAGGCCACATCATTTGAGGTGTGTTTTAGGCAAGGAGGTTGGGCTGCTGTAGGTTACAGTGGGAGCCCTAACTAGTGACCAAAACTCTGCCCATGAACAACAGTGCAGAAGTTTGTACCTCCTCCGTCGGTGACTTGTGTTGGGTCAAGTATTGACCAGCTTGGATGATGAATGTTGGAGGACTGTAGCAGGCAAGTGATTCGGGTGACATGGATTGTCAGATGTCCTAATCAGTGGGCAAATGTTGCAGTAGTACATTGGAGCCTAGATTTGTGCAACAGCTCCTCGATTGCAGAGCAAAGGGCAGATGTGGAGAAGTTTGTTGGCCGCCAATAGAAGGGTCTCCTAGGTGTTGGATTCCCTAACTAGGAGCATATGCTACAACGAGGATTGGTCACTCTTGGTTTGTTGGAGGGCAGCCTGAGAGTGGACCAAGTGTGGATGTGATTGGGCACTTATGGTCTGCTGGAGGACAACGTGATAGTGTCCAAGTTGGAGCCCGTTGAGCAACACCTTGATGGACAAAGGTAGTTGCGAGAGAGGCAACTGTTGAGCTCAAGGGTCTGATCAACTAGGAGCAGTTTGTGGAGCCCGAAACTTGTGTGTGGAGAAGGACTTCTACAACAGATGATTGGCAGTCCTCCTAGCCCGTGTTCATTGTGGGAGATGGTCATCTTGAAGTGATAGGTGGCAGCCCTCCGTGCCCTATGTTGGTCTTCATCAGAGTAGCACAGGAAGACCATAGTGGGCTGAGGTCCCTCAGTAGCTGAGGAGTAGCAGTGGGCAGATCGAGAGTTGTTCACAAGTGGAGCTGTGAACAACTCAACATGAGTCTTGATGTGTTGTGCCCTTGATGGACTAAGGCACAACTAGTGAGTAGATTGATAACCGAGATTCAGTGGCCAGATGGACTTGGAGCATTGATAGAGGCAGGAGCTGCAGATCGGGAGCCGCAGGACTAGGCAGGTACAGGGTACGACCGAGAGGAGCTGAGAGAGTGCACTACAGCTAGATGGTCATAGTTCTTGTTGAGGGTAGATTGGTTGTCGATGGACTGACACCAAGCCCCAACTTTATATTCTTGTACTAGTGGATATTTGAGGGCCATTATCCCTGGTACGAGAGCCGTAGACTGTTGTATTATTCAGGTTGATTAATATAACGAAGGTGGGTTGTTGTACACAATTGTGTAAAAAGTTGTCTATATTTTGTGCACTAGTTGATTTACTGCTATTTATATTCTGCTTTGCAAAGTAGCTTTGTTGTGATTCTTGGTTTGGTAGCATCAGTGATTTAAGATTCTACCCTAGACACTAGCATCGTGGAAAAACGACATCTCCTCCACAAGCAATTCGGCCTCAACCTGGCCTTATAAACTAGTCTCGGAATACCCTTGTGGAGGACTCTATGCAGATGCTGTGCAGTCCCTCACACGCACTCCTTGGACTTGCCTTGGATTCAGACATCCTGCTTGTTGCTGCCTCTAGAAGTGATTCTCCAGCCCTCTGGAAAATTATCCTGGCCTTTGGCATCTGAGTCGACCTCCTCTTCAGTTGAATCGAATTGCCTATTTGAGGCTCTACACAGGCCCTTGTGCAACGTCTTGTGGAATAACTCAGACTTTCTCACTGACACTTTTGGCAATAGAAAACTCCATTGAATCACCCCGTTGCTACTCCTCAATCTCCGCTACTGATCTCTGACTCGAATTCTCTTCCTGGATGAATCTTTGCTCTCTTGGAAATTCGATTTGCCTAGATCACCCACTCACTTGATGTGTCTTCTTCATCCCCATCATCTTGCTCTTATAATCTCACGTTGGTGAACCAATGGCCATGATTAGATCCCCATCGACGGTTAAGATCATCTCAAATTCAATCCGTGTGAGTTTCTAGAGCATTTTCACATTTCCTTAATTAATTCCTATTAATTAATCAGTTTTCTTAAGGTAGACTTAGGAAAAATTTAAATGATGGTTAATTAATTTAATTAAGGCGTTTCCCAAGTTTACCTTGAGAAACCTTTTCTGGGTTTTGAAGATCTCGTGCTCTTGGCCTCTCTGACAAAATTCAAGACTAGAACACCTGTCTGATGCTACCCAACCATCCAAAAACTAACATTCAGTTCCTTGGAAGTCTACAAGTCTCCTTGTAAACACCCAACCATCCAAAAACTAACATTCAGTTCCTTGGAAGTCTACAAGTCTCCTTGTAAACACCCAACCATCCAAAAACTAACATTCAGTTCCTTGGAAGTCTACAAGTCTCCTTATAAACTATTCATAGGTAGTAAACAACCATAGGTTATGCATCATCAAATATTATCCTTTTTTAGTAGTCATAGCTTCTATCGCTTGGTCTTTTGAACTCTTTCCTTCTACCAACATGTGGTTGTCTGCTCATATCAGTTTGCAATCTCTGTGTTGACATTCTCACGACTTGTGTCTTTTTGTCTCACATGTGTACTTATAAATATAGTGTCGATAACTGCCAAATCTTTTACCTCATCACCTGAAGAATCCACGACTTCTGCCTGTTCCTCTGATTGTCATGACATTTCCATTGTCTTCTCTGCCTTCTCGTTGCATACATCTTCCACCTTTTATGTGGAATTACAATCTTCGCATCTGCTTCTAGTGCTGCCTTCTAGATCTGGATCACACTTTCTTTTCCCACATTTCATGCTAATTTCTGCTCTGTTTTTAATAATAACTGATATTCCTTTTCTGAATGCAACTCATGTAATGTTATCTCATCCTGCTGCAAATTTCAGTTCACTAACATTCATCATGACACATGGCTCTTTGTCCCTCTTGTGTCCAACATTATCAATATTTTATAGAACTTTTTTGTGTACTCCTGTACACTTTGCTCCTTCTGTCTTGAGTTTTGTCATTGGTTGAATAATGTTTTCTTGTAGTGATATTCGTAAAAACTTCTCTCAAGTTTGTGACCATCTTGCTCCAACTCCGTATCCTCTCTTCATCCTTTCAAATTTGTTCGTGCTGCATAAAACTCACCAAATGGCAGCATTTCTTGTCAACTTGGTACTAGCAAATTTCATTCTCCAAGTTCTTCCATCATTTTGAAATCCAAATGCCTCTCCAATCCAGTGAGCCGATCATCAAATGAAAATTACATCTTTCAGGTGTCATAGCACATTCTGACCATGTCGAAATAAGTTATAATAAAAAAATAAACGCATTAGGAAGAAAAACTGTTTTTCCACTGTTTGAGATATAGAGCACATATTATTTAGGTCATCATTTCAAGTACCGGATTAAATCAAGATGTGCTATACCAAAAGTATGATAAACAAAAACTGATACTTTAACTGCTAGAGTCTATCAAGAAATAGTGTATCTGAAATTCCAGATTAAATTACATTAATAATAAAGTGGAATAAATAAAATCTAGTAAAAGTCAGTCTCAAGCTGTAAGAAGAAGTATGTGTGACATTGTCTTTCTCAAATTCAACCATTTTGAGTACATCTTCAGCCAAAAGTTGTCAATTGGGGTTATGTTGGGTGGTTGGGCGGAATGGCTGTTATCTTCCCCACCCAGGTTCAAATCCCTGTTAGATGTGATGAGCTATAATGCTTGATAAATATTGTTTCAATGGCTTAATGCCAATGAATATTGTTGTATTGGCTTCAAGCCTTGTAAACTCTTAAGTGAGTATACTTGTGGACTGCCCTGGTACCAGCAACCTCACTCTAGCCCTCGGGTTGAGAGGGAGGCTGATTTATTTCCTTGGAAAAAAATTTAAGCACCTACAGCCAAAAGTTTACCCTCTTTGGAAAGATAATCAAATTCTTGATTTAGTTCCCTGTAAACATGTGAAGGAAATAAAGTTAAAGGATGTGCAGACTTCCTTTATCAGTTCCAGACCCACGTTGAATTTTAACTAGTGAGATTCAGAATAAAGCAAAACCTCCCAGCACTGCAGAAATCTGGATTTCCTTGCAAAGCAACGTTAAAAAAATCCCAAGGGCGAGATTTATGTATAGTGACTATAGTCAAATCCCCAACTAGTCTTGGGATCACGGATTGAGTGGTCGAACAAAATTTTGAAACCATGGCCCCTGCCTGTGAAATAATCTGAAAAGGTGGAATAATCTTGTCCTCAAAGAGTGCAGAGTTCCCAGTAAGCCATATGCCTGGTCATATTAAACATGGAAGGCCTGTAAGATCCTTAAACCTGGATTATTACACCACATTCTCAGACAACCTTTAACAGACTCTGTATTCAATTGATTTGGGATGCTTGTTAGCTTTTCTGCCTCCTTCCATACCTGTTGAGAATGTGAGCACTTAATAAGTAAATGTGAAATGGTTTCAGACATAACTCTGCATTGATAACAAATTCCAGGTCCCTGGTTACATATTTTCTGAAGTACTTGCCAAATCAACACTTTATTCTTCAAGGCTAACCACATATATATCCTTGATTTTTTGGGCCTTAATATTTTGCAGATCTTCTTCCACCACCAGCTGTTCACTTATGGTTCTGATACATTCATAGATGCGTAGCCCAGTTGTGCAGTGTAATAACCACCAGTTTTATTGTAAGCCCAAGCTAGTGTCATCATTTCGAAGTGTTACATGTCCCCTTTTCAGTTTTTCTAGCTGCGAGGGGCTGCTGGCTGCTGGCTTAGGACCATCATGGAGAAATTTTTTCTCCTAGGGATATCACCCACAAAATGGTGGGTAACAATACTTTTTATAGGTTTGAGGTTATAGGTAGATGGCTCAAGAAGGGTGACTTAGTAACTAGGCTAGTTTATTATAGTTGTAATGTGAGTGTTGCATGTGATTATTTATCCTTTTAGAAATTGTAGATTATATGTCATAATACAAGAACAAGGTATTATTGACCTCTACCTATGCTCAACACAACCATAACTTTGCATTCATTTTCCATAAATATGACGTTGTAATCATTCTAATCTATCATCACACAAATTTGGCTAAGGTGACATGCCTATATTTTGGTGAAGTGTGCCTTTGCATTTTTTAAAAATTCAAATTCATTGTCTAGGGTTTTCTTGCTGTTTTGAGGTTCAATTGAAGTGAAAACTTTTGATAGACAAGTTCATCTTATAAACTTGTTAAAATGCATTTGAATAGTTATGTGCTTTTCATGGAAACAATAGAGCGAGCCTTCTATCAAGGGAAATGCTGAAGTATATTTGAGCTAGGTTGTAAACAACTATGAAACTAATAGTTTTTAGTCCACTTTATCAAGGAGTAGCTTGCGGGCTTACAATCATTCAATATAATGAGGAGATATGCCCATATTTTGATGAAGTGTGCCTTGGAATTTTCTTAAATTTAGATTCATTTCCCAAGGTTTTCTTGTCATTTTGAGGTTTAATTGCAATGGAAGTTGATGTTGGAGAACTTCATCTTATTGATATGTCAAGGACATTTGAATAATCTTTCATCTTGAATTGAAACAGTAGTGTGAAATTTCCACGAATTGCAGCATTTGGAAAATTATCTCCTAACTTATGTAGTTTATTTGTCTATTGTTAATTTTATTAACAACAAATAATGATAAAATCACACCGCACTTCTTCACAAATAATAACACTGCAGAAAATAAAATACTAGAACTGAGAAAATAATGCACATACACACAATAATTTTGACACTATTATTTTTGGACAAATGTCTCTAGAAAAACCCTTTAGGGAAAACCAGTGCAACAGATGAGGGTTTTATTATTATCTTCAGCAAAATAGAGAATTACAACTGGTTTGCCTTTCTGGAAAAGCTCTGACAGTTTATCTCAACTAGAAACTAACTGGGAAAATCCTTTTCCCTCTAGCAAACCGATTTGGCCTCCTCTAAGCCAATCACACTCCTCTCTGACACTCGCACTGTCTACTAGAAACACACACTGCAGCCTCTGGGAAATTCACACAACCTCCAGGACTCCTCCTTGCAAGTCGTCCTGCCTTCCTCTGCCTCTTGAAGATACTCGTATTTCCTTCCAACAACTCTCTCGACAACTGTAAGTGATTTATTGCTCCTACAACTCGCACCAGGAATTGACTACTAGCACTAGATGTCTCGGCCTCCTCTGCTAGAAATTTCGACCTCCTTTCATGGCTCTGGAACACTAGAAACCTCTTGAAAATTTACCCGGAAATTCTCACTACTGAATACCTTGCTGCGCGGTGTCTCCCTAGCTTCAACTGCGCCCTTGTTGAGTCACTACAACTAGGTAAGTCGAACTGCTTGAAGTTACTCAATGTCTTCTCCAAACCCCATTGACTTGCTCTTATAATCTTTTGTTGGGCAACCAACGACCATGATCACATCTCAATCATTAAGATTATCCCATGATGACCAGTTGCATCCTTAAATATTTAAGCATAATATTAATTTTTCAAACTCTTAGAACATAGATATTGGAGTAAAGTCACCAAATGCAGTGTTAGTTCTCATAATATTCTAATGTTTGCACAAATTGGAGGGATGAGAAAAAGTGAGGATGTCTTCCTTAAATCTGTGCCCAGGTTTATATCACCCTAGGTCAAATGGTTCGAGTTCAAATCAGGGCAAAGGAATATAGCTGCTCGTATATAAACTACATCATATTGTTATCAGGGGAAAAGGAATACAATTGCACATATATAAACTATATCTTCTATTTGTTTTCAAGTGGAAAGGAATAAAGCCACCTAAATATAGTTATATAATATAGCCATCTTTTTTATGGATACTCTTAACTGTTTTTTTAATCGACTAGTTGATGCAGATAGAATAGGGGGAAAGAAATATAATTGCCCGTATATAAACTATATCATACTGTTGTTGGAGAAAAATGAATGTAGCTACTTGTATATAAACTATATAATACAAGTGCCTTTTTTTATGCATATTGTCATTGTTTTGTTTATTGAGATGTTGATTCAATTATAACCTACAATGACAGGTGGAGGCATCCAATCACTATATTTTGCTTATATCATTGGTGGATTTTATAGGCTGAACCTAAATGAAGTAGAGTTTTAGGTTGAGGTTCGCTGAATTTCGAACCTAAATGTTCAAATTTGGGGAATGTTGTGACATAGGAGTTACCCATAAATACATATTTATAATATTTGTTTTATGTTTTGATCTATGAGTGATTGTTTCTATCAAAACAATTTTTAACCAAGTAGTCATAAGCTAAAATTCAACTTCATAGTGGGGATTGTAGGAGGTAGTTACGCTCTAGATTGAGATTATTGTTCTCAGAAAGAGAGGATGTTGGCTTTGGAACAAGAAGAGGATGCTAATGCTATGCATATGAACTTGTAGAAGTCTAGTATGTTTGCATTGCATACACATTTTGTAGCTATTTATTTTGTCATGATGCATTATGATTACTTTTCACCATAGAACTCTTTCTGCATGTAGTTGTATGGCTGCAATTGCATGTTTGCACACCTTTAGGCACATGTTTATTCTTGTTTCTACTAATTAGAATTGTGTTATTGATCTCAACATATGTCCAAGATAGTAATCTAGACTGATTGAAATGCATGTATTCTTCTCTTGTAGTCCACTTATTCCCTAATTGTACTTTGACCACCAGAATCATGCTATTTTTTTCTAGTAGTTTTGGAGGTTAGTGACTATATTTTCGTACACCCATTTGCAAATTTGGAGAATTAAATTGTTTTGTATTTTGGTTATGGATCAACTGATTTTTGTTAGAAATAATGTTTGAAATTGTTGAAAGAACTGGGTCACACATTGTTGAAGTTTTTAAGAAAAATGAGGTTATAAAAATGAGGTTTTGGTTATGTACCTGTTCGTAACAGTACAAGGAAAATTATGGTGCATATTGAACAACGAATTTTTGGATGAAATCATATTACACTTGTATGTTGACACAGTTTGTCTCTATTATCATCCTGATGTTTGAAAAAGAGATTGCGGGCTTCAATTTTGCATGATCAATCAAGCATTCCATGAGGAAAAAGGGATACATTTCTCTAAAATATTATCATATCAAAAGCTATAAATGAGAGAAATCAGCTCAAAACACGCAATCTCCAATCACAATCTACGATGACAAAATTATAACACACTGGAAAGTCTACCCACAGGCCTGTGTTATTTCAGTGTCATTAATTCACCAAATTGATGCAATTCTCAGTTTATACAAAAACTCATTTATTGCATTGGATTTCTAGGAATATGATCATGGAGACTACCACAATAGAGCATCAACGTGTGTTGTTGATCACATGGCTTTCATTATTAATAATCATGGATCAAAGATAAGGATGCTTGACCATGTTAATTCCATTTTCCATACTTGCAATTACTGAAACATTATTGCTCCAACTTTAAACGATACTTAGGTTTTGGCCTTTGAACCATAATATTGTAAATAATTATGTTTATTTTTTTAGATCTAGAATATTTTCTTGTTATGTTTTGGATGCAAGTCCTTACATTGGGTTTTGTGAAATTTTAAAACTTGTAAAATACAGAAAATTGATTTGGGTTGGCATGGATTGTGTTAATGTCGCTACTTATCCATGGTCTCGCATGTTCACCATATTCATTGCAAAGTTTTATCCATCTACTGACCCTGATCTCCAAGGAGAACAAAAGTTTACGGAATTGCATGTAGACTTATGGAATGGTGTTGACACTTATGGTTTTGTTTCCATCTTGAATATAATCAAGCCAACCTTGAGCCCATAGATAAGGATGTTGAAGAAGGCAAATTTTATTGGGCCGAGCACAACTATTTCTTAAGTTCATTTTGTCAATCCAAGGGAATGCCCAACAATAATGTTAGCATCCTGTTACCCGCCACTTTGTGGGTGATATCCCCAGGAGAAATTTTTCTCCATGATGAGCCTCAGCCAGTAGCCAACACTCCCTTGATGCCTCTTACTAGCTCGTTGTGCCATTTCTCTGCCACCAAAGCCAGCCATGTGGTCCCTCACCCACATGTATTGATTGTATGTTTGAGGGCGGGCCTCCTGAATCTAAAGGTATGTATTGTCATTTGGTAATTGAGTATTGGGTTTACTTATCATGGATACTTCTGGGTATGGATTGGTGGGGAGATTTGGCGGAAAGAGTGGGCTTAGTTTGTGCTCTTGTCCCCTTGATCTCTTTTGGTTGTTACCGTCAGATCTTAGTCCCGTGGGATTTTCTTTATTGACCATTTGGTTCTAGGGTGGTACTGCTTGGGAAACCCCGACTTTGGGTGCGTGGTCCTGCTCCTTTACCCGCACATATTACTCCCTTTCCACTCATTATACCCCCATTCATCTTTTCTCCCACCTGGGTCCACATTCTCATTTTGGGTCCACATTCCCATTCTGGGTCCACATAGGGCTAGCCTCCCTTTCCCCTTACCCTCACCTTGGGTTAGGCCTAGAATGATGCCCCAGAGGTTGAAGCAACTAAAAAAGAAGAAAAAGCATAATTGGCCACATTTAACAGGAAATTGTACCACAAAATGCAAAAGATGGCCGGGACAAAAATAACTAGCACGTGGGCAAAAGCCGACACATGATATCTACCCAATCCATGGCCATCACCCTGGTTCCATAGGCCCTAGATGAGCCTCCTCTATCATTCAGGAACCCATGATTGTCCCAACCCTTGGAGGGCAATGAACCGCCCTACCTCAAAAGGGGTAATCACTGCTATATTATACACATCATGCTCTTGTCCTTTGAGCCCCGAGCAATTAATTAAAGAAAATTCATAAAAGGCAAAGGGCATATAAAGAAGGGTGGAAAAAACAAGGATGGGGCACCTCATGTACCACTACTGCTCCCTCCTATACATTATATACCTAGGTGTGAGCTTCCCCTTATCTAGCTACCCCTATGCCCCATTATGTGGCCCAGGGCTGTCCCTCTCATTCCCTATTCCATCTCACCTATTTGTCACTTGCCACCCCCATTAGAAGGGTGTACCTTAGACATACTATCCCCTCTAAGGGCTGAAACCACCTAATAAGGTACTTGGCTAACCCCCTTTGGAGTTTGGAGACACTAGCACATGCCAAAGCCCACTACGGAAGGGCATGCCATTATGAAGTGCCCACTTTGCTATCCATGGTTTTTTAGCTCCTTTACCCGATTATTCTAATGACTGGTTGTACTGGAAGCCTAGGGGACGCATTTGATCTTATGCAGGATTACAGGTGGTTTCCATTTGGGTATGGCTACCCTATATGGGATCCTGACCCCTAGAGGTCCACATTGGCACATGTAGGGTGTGCATAGAGAGCCATGGGCCTCACAGTAGTAGACAACACTCCATAGATCTTCATGGATGTTCAGAGACTACTAGCGATCCACTTTTGGGACGATGGCGACATGATTGGTACATTATGCCCAACAGGCCCCCACAGGAGCCCCACTGTAAGGCCTTCGCAAACTTGGGCGGTTGGGCGTCGGGTGCGACGGGCGCGCGGACACGGCGGGCACGCGTTGGTGCGACGGGCGGACGCCACAAGTGCGACAAAATGCGACGAAGGATAAACATATGCGACAACACTTGGAATACGATCCGATATATATATGCGTTGTGACAAGGACTTGCAAGCCGACTTGCAAGGGTTGTTCAATGGGCATGTTACCATAGTTTGGGGGTCGGCCTTAAGGCTGTACGCACCCATAATTATTACCATTACCTTGTGTATATATTTGAGGACGCAAGGCTCATTTAATCAACGAACTTCGCATCATCTTCTACGCAAAGGACGCAGGGGTAAAGGAAGTGCGCAGAAATAAAGAGGAGTGTGCATATCTCATGCGCTCCACTTGTGAGGTGTGCTCCAGATTACTGTGAGTCAGTCGTAGGGTAGACAAGGTGTGTTCAAGGTGCGGTATAAGTGCAGAATCGTGCAAGACTTAAGGGGGAGTTCTAGGTGTCTCGGGTGAGCACCCTCCTACCGTGTAAGGTTGGCATGGATGTTGTAAAGGCAGTTTAATCTTGTGTTGTAATTATTCTAAGTATAGACTTGGAGTTTTGCCAAGTATACTTGATGATGTATTATTGAAGAAACTGTTATAATATATTGTTGGGCAGACTTTTCAGGAGTTGCCCCTCCCTTTATACTTGTTTGCAATTGTTGTTCTCGGTTAATTGCATATGGATAATGAATGAGTATGGGCTTCATTAAAGTATAAAGGATAATGCTTTTACTTGGTTGCGAAACACAAACTAAGTATGTTAATGTTGGAGTAGGCGTAGTCCACGAATGTTAGTATTGTTAAAAAGAAAGCGTTCGGTGGTGCCGCACCTCGCTACAAGCGGTTGGAAGACTACCGCAGGTGTAGGGGCGTGACAGTTGGTATCAGAGCTTCGGTTCGGTGAAGCTGTTGAGTAGGGTTGCTCGTGACAGGTACTTGCATGTGAAGGAAACCGTTTCACACGAAGTGGAACAAGGGTTGGTTCAGGTTGCAGGTGACTTGGTGAATATGGAGAAGGCTGAAAAGGCAGTGATGGTAGATGAACCTACGAAAGGTGAGTCTAGCCATAGTGCAGTTAAAGCTCTCCGGTACGAAGTGTTGGAACATATGAGTCAATGGAGTTCTGAATGGGTTTCGATAAAGGCCGAGAACATGAAGATTCGAGAGAGCTGTTCGGAACTAAAGAAGGAACTTGAAGAACTCAAGAGCCAATGCGGAAGTACGACAGATGTTGAACTCAATGAACTTGATGAGGAGATCCAACGAAGTGGTCTTGGTCTTCAAGAGCTCTTTGATGAAAGAGCCCGGTTGAGGAAGGAAAGTGCCAGGGTGGAAGCCGAAATCAAGCAAATTGAGGAAGAGATAAAGAGGAAGCTTCTTGGTAAGAAGATTGTTGTGACTTTTAGGGACTTCATACATGGTGGACTTAGAGGATTTGATGCATTGAGGAGCTGAGGTCAGGTGACTTTGATGCAGTATGGGATGCATACTTCCAAAGTACATGTATGAGCATGGCTTGGAAGAGTGACTTGATGTGGAGGATCGATGAGGCACTTTGGAGTGATGGAGTTACAACGATGGTGATGATGATGCCTTGACTTGGGCATGAGTTGAGCCGAGACTCAACTACTTCCTACACATGGGAGCTGATTTGATCGAGGATCATGGACAGCACATGGATAGGTGAGACAAGTGCATACTTGTTTCTATGGCAGACTTGAGGGATGGCACATTGTAGATGATGAAGAGACTTCATGGACCTGAATGGGGCACATCGAGAGTGGGTTGATGAGGTGATCTCTTCATATGGAGGAGACACACACATGGACAACATGTTGCAGATGAGATGGATGGAGTTTCCATGGACTTGAGCATGGATTATGGAGATATATACTTTGGTATGGTGAGCTTGGTGGCAGTGGTCACTAGGCCGGGACATAGTGGAGAAAGAGTCTCTACATATGTTGCAAGGATGTTTGCCTTGTGTAGAAAGGTCGACATCGTGGATGGATGATGATCTTGGTGGAGAGCTACCGGGATGGTATGTTGTCGAGGACGACAACGATTTCAGGTGGAGGAGGATGTAAGGCCTTCGCAAACTTGGGCGGTTGGGCGTCGGGTGCGACGGGCGCGCGGACACGGCGGGCACGCGTTGGTGCGACGGGCGTGCGGAAGTGCGACGGGTGGGTGCCACAAGTGTGACAAAATGCGACGAAGGATAAACATATGCGACAACACTTGGAATACGATCCGATATATATGCGTTGTGACAAGGACTTGCAAGCCGACTTGCAAGGGTTGTTCAATGGGCATGTTACCATAGTTTGGGGGTCGGCCTTAAGGCTGTACGCACCCATAATTATTACCATTACCTTGTGTATATATTTGAGAACGCAAGGCTCATTTAATCAACGAACTTCGCATCATCTTCTACGCAAAGGACGCAGGGGTAAAGGAAGTGCGCAGAAATAAAGAGGAGTGCGCATATCTCATGCGCTCCACTTGTGAGGTGTGCTCCAGATTACCGTGAGTCAGTTGTAGGGTAGACAAGGTGTGTTCAAGGTGCGGTATAAGTGTAGAATCGTGCAAGACTTAAGGGGGAGTTCTAGGTGTCTCGGGTGAGCACCCTCCTACCGTGTAAGGTTGGCATGGATGTTGTGAAGGCAGTTTAAGCCTGTGTTGTAATTATTCTAAGTATAGACTCGGAGTTTTGCCAAGTATACTTGATGATGTATTATTGAAGAAACTGTTATAATATATTGTTGGGCAGACTTTTCAGGAGTTGCCCCTCCCTTTATACTTGTTTGCAATTGTTGTTCTCGGTTAATTGCATATGGATAATGAATGAGTATGGGCTTCATTAAAGTATAAAGGATAATGCTTTTACTTGGTTGCGAAACACAAACTAAGTATGTTAATGTTGGAGTAGGCGTAGTCCACGAATGTTAGTATTGTTAAAAAGAAAGCGTTCGGTGGTGCCGCACCTCGCTACAAGCAGTTGGAAGACTACCGCAGGTGTAGGGGCGTGACAGTTGGTATCAGAGCTTCGGTTCGGTGACGCTGTTGAGCAGGGTTGCTCGTGACAGGTACTTGCATGTGAAGGAAACCGTTTCACACGAAGTGGAACAAGGGTTGGTTCAGGTTGCAGGTGACTTGGTGAATATGGAGAAGGCTGAAAAGGCAGTGATGGTAGATGAACCTACGAAAGGTGAGTCTAGCCATAGTGCAGTTAAAGCTCTCCGGTACGAAGTGTTGGAACATATGAGTCAATGGAGTTCTGAATGGGTTTCGATAAAGGCCGAGAACATGAAGATTCGAGAGAGCTGTTCGGAACTAAAGAAGGAACTTGAAGAACTCAAGAGCCAATGCGGAAGTACGACAGATGTTGAACTCAATGAACTTGATGAGGAGATCCAACGAAGTGGTCTTGGTCTTCAAGAGCTCTTTGATGAAAGAGCCCGGTTGAGGAAGGAAAGTGCCAGGGTGGAAGCCGAAATCAAGCAAATTGAGGAAGAGATAAAGAAGAAGCTTCTTGGTAAGAAGATTGTTGTGACTTTTAGGGACTTCATACATGGTGGACTTAGAGGATTTGATGCATTGAGGAGCTGAAGTCAGGTGACTTTGATGCAGTATGGGATGCATACTTCCAAAGTACATGTATGAGCATGGCTTGGAAGAGTGACTTGATGTGGAGGATCGATGAGGCACTTTGGAGTGATGGAGTTACAACGATGGTGATGATGATGCCTTGACTTGGGCATGAGTTGAGCCGAGACTCAACTACTTCCTACACATGGGAGCTGATTTGATCGAGGATCATGGACAGCACATGGATAGGTGAGACAAGTGCATACTTGTTTCTATGGCAGACTTGAGGGATGGCACATTGCAGATGATGAAGAGACTTCATGGACCTGAATGGGGCACATCGAGAGTGGGTTGATGAGATGATCTCTTCATATGGAGGAGACACACACATGGACAGCATGTTGCAGATGAGATGGATGGAGTTTACATGGACCTGAGCATGGATTATGGAGATACATACTTTGGTATGGTGAGCTTGGTGGCAGTGGTCACTAGGCCGGGACATAGTGGAGAAAGAGTCTCTACATATGTTGCAAGGATGTTTGCCTTGTGTAGAAAGGTCGACATCGTGGATGGATGATGATCTTGGTGGAGAGCTACCGGGATGGTATGTTGTCGAGGACGACAACGATTTCAGGTGGAGGAGGATGTAAGGCCTTCGCAAACTTGGGCGGTTGGGCGTCGGGTGCGACGGGCGCGCGGACACGGTGGGCACGCATTGGTGCGACGGGCGGGCGCCACAAGTGCGACAAAATGCGACGAAGGATAAACATATGCGACAACACTTGGAATACGATCCGATATATATATGCATTGTGACAAGGACTTGCAAGCCGACTTGCAAGGGTTGTTCAATGGGCATGTTACCATAGTTTGGGGGTCGGCCTTAAGGCTGTACGCACCCATAATTATTACCATTACCTTGTGTATATATTTGAGGACGCAAGGCTCATTTAATCAACGAACTTCGCATCATCTTCTACGCAAAGGACGCAGGGGTAAAGGAAGTGCGCAGAAATAAAGAGGAGTGCGCATATCTCATGCGCTCCACTTGTGAGGTGTGCTCCAGATTACCGTGAGTCAGTCGTAGGGTAGACAAGGTGTGTTCAAGGTGCGGTATAAGTGCAGAATCGTGCAAGACTTAAGGGGGAGTTCTAGGTGTCTCGGGTGAGCACCCTCCTACCGTGTAAGGTTGGCATGGATGTTGTGAAGGCAGTTTAAGCCTGTGTTGTAATTATTCTAAGTATAGACTTGGAGTTTTGCCAAGTATACTTGATGATGTATTATTGAAGAAACTGTTATAATATATTGTTGGGCAGACTTTTCAGGAGTTGCCCCTCCCTTTATACTTGTTTGCAATTGTTGTTCTGGGTTAATTGCATATGGATAATGAATGAGTATGGGCTTCATTAAAGTATAAAGGATAATGCTTTTACTTGGTTGCGAAACACAAACTAAGTATGTTAATGTTGGAGTAGGCGTAGTCCACGAATGTTAGTATTGTTAAAAAGAAAGCGTTCGGTGGTGCCGCACCTCGCTACAAGCGGTTGGAAGACTATCGCAGGTGTAGGGGCGTGACACCCACGCTCTTGGCATGTGTCCCAACACTTGTACGATGTCATGGCAACATTCATTCCACCACCTGGACCATTGTAGAGGATCTACAGACATCTCCGATTCATATGGAGACCCATGGGGTCATTGATGTGCCCTCAGACCCATTGAGAGCACCACAAGTCTACTACTTGGAGAACAAGGGGCCACCCCCTTGTCATCATATTCCGAGGAATTTATTCCTCAATATGGCACTTCAGGATTTTATTAAGCCTTTGGAGGGACCTACAACATGCATACATCATTATTTGGCCCCTTGTGAGGCTTGTTTTACATTATGAGCTACTAGTATGGTGGGCTTGTTATCATTAGGGGTTATTATTTGCACATTATTTTATCATTAAGGGCCCATAGGCTAATTCAAACTCATTAGGAGGCTATATATTGATGTTAGATACATTCATTTGTACATCACTTGACTTGGGATCTCTCTAATCATAGAGAATTTTCGCACTTTTTCCTTGGTGGATACTTTTTATAGATGGTTGAATTTTGATGTATGGATTTGAGCTATTTCTCTTGTCTTGGAGCTTTATTGAGCAAAGAAAATGTTGGTTGGATATAATCTATAATGTTGTAAGTAAATTTTGATGCTATTATTCTTGTTGCTGCATACTGCTAAAATTAGGGCTAATTGTTGCATTATCGAAATGTGGAATGGAGAATGTTTTAGCTAATTTAATGTATGGGCCTATGTTATATGAATGAAATGTCCTAGAGATTTATTTATCTTGAGAAACTTGCATCATTTTCTTTGAAGTATAAATGCTTGAAGGTCACTTTTCTTTTCTTTTCTCAACATTGGACTAAGTTGACTTTCTAGGCCTCCTTGATCAAGAAACCAAGTTCTTACTCATCATTATCCTTGACTCCATATCCCTAAGTGAACTAGGCACTGATCCCACAAAAGGGTGATCATTTCAACCCCCTTTTTAACCATTTTCCCCTTCTTCCCCATGTCTAGCCCCATTAGGTCACCTAGGGCATCAATTTCCCGACAATTGGCCAAATCGATCTCCTCTAGGCTACTGCGTTGGTGTGTCCCCTCCCTCTCCTCCAAATTTAAGGCCATTCTGACGGTGGAATCTCCGGGAATCCCAAGCCCTAGCTCTAGGACAGAATCTTGCCTAGGCATCCCCAAGGCTAGACACTAATAGGATCAATTCATCCCTTTAAAGTAAATATTCTTGTTTGGTCCTTTCCCCTCATCTTGTCCAGGATAGGAACATCATTGGTTATTACATTCCATCCCCGAACTTGGGCTGGGTCCACTTGGCCCCGTGTGGTCCCACTTCTCAATAAAGAATATTTGTCAAAAACCATTTGGGAGTCCAAGTTTCCAAGGATGATAGGGATTGAGAAACTCCTTTATAAGCCAATTATTTCTCCCTCAACCCTCCAATCCTCACCCCTTACCCCCGGTGGACCAAGTCCCTTGCTTAAAGAGCAAGCAAGTTCCATTCATCACTCCATCCTTGGTAAAGGGTTTTCAGGGTCACTCCTCACTTCTCCATTGGCATCTACCCTATCAAAGTGATCCCTACACTACCAGGACTCCTCCCATCGTTGAAATTCTGTAAAGAGCATGGAGACTTAGATGTGGTGATAGTGGGCTAAGCCTCCACCGTTGCCCTTGACCTAACAATTGCCCTCTTAGGAACCCTTTTTAGGCCCCCTGTTGGTTTGAGTGGTAACATATCCCCTTTTCGTGCCAGAGTCACTGTCAATCCTTTGTTGATATAAGATTGTCATTGATGTCAACCCAAACAACACCAGAAGATGCCCTGCCTTTTGTCGACTAATATGACATGGAAATTCATGATTTTTTTGTTGTTAGGATCATCTTTGATGGATTATCGTCGTCGAGCTGATTCCAGTGGTATGTGGCACGTCTCGAGAAGCCTCATATTTGTGAGTTATGCTTGTTTAAAGTCAAAGGACCCAATTTGTGGGTAAAACCCCCAAAGGGTGGTGATGTGGCTCTCTACCATTGGCCAACTCATCATTCAAATCAAGGTAGTAGGGATTTTCATCAATGTTGTGGTTAAAATGTTTCATGGAGGGTCTCAAAGATTAAATTTTTGAAATTATAGACCATGAGGGGTTTTTTCTCAAGTTAAAGTATTAAAACTTGCTCCCCAAGGGCAAACGGTTTGATACCTTGGGCTTCAAGATTTCAAAATTCGAATTCTAAAATATAATTCTCCCTCCAAGACAGAAATTTGGTTAGCTTCTTGAGAGCCCCTTCAAAATCTATTTAAGGACCTTGATTAGCTCTCCTAAAGTAATACGCACATCATTTGCAATTCCTCTCTGAGATACTTCGACCCTGTGGATACCAAGCTATATCAGACGAGAGGCTTGGTTTTGGAAGGGTTATTTCACATTTTTTGCAGGACAACGAAGATCATTGGAGGCTGATCCTTTTGGGTTCAATGTTTTCTTTGTATTTCTCGTGTTTTGTTTTGGTATTTTGGGATTCGTTGTATGATACTGTGGGTGACCTAAAGAATTTTGAAGCAACCTTGTTTTATATCTGGAATTCGGTCCTCTCAAGGGCAATATCACTGTGTACAAGGATCAAATGTTATTGAAGATTGAAATTTCTGAGGCTTCATTCACTAAAGTTTTTGTTGGATTAAAGGAACAATTATTTGGCCCTCATTAGGGCATCCATCTCCAGAAATCAACTGAGGTTCAAATGGCTTCTCCTCTCTGAAACAACAAAGCCTTATTTTCAGCTTTTTAGGGCACTCATCAGTTTAGAGGTATTAAACGAACTATCGTTTAAGGTCAAGCCCTAAAGAAGATTCGTTACACAGTTTGCAAGGAGCTTGATCTAAGTAGACACACCTCAAACTACATAAGACCTGTGGTGGAAAATTAAAACAAGACACCTCTGCGATTTATTGCACAATAATCTAAATATCTGCGACCTAGGCACTTCTGATTTTTGTTTTGTGAAGACAATATGAGGGTTTGGTGTTTGTATTAAGCATCAATCCTTGAAGATAATAGGGCTTAAAGCCTAAAAAATGTTAGTCCTCTTGGATAACCATGAAGAGTTCGATCTATAGAAATTAATCAAGTAATTGTTATTTTGATAGTGATATCTACGTCTTTGACTCCTGTTGAGATGAGATAAGGTCTAATTGACCTGCGGACCTAAAGTTAAAATCCTAATGCATATATTACAATGACGTATTCCTTCAAGGATCAAACCGTGGATTGTTCATATTAATACATGCTCGAAACTGTTGAGAAATGTAACTAGTATCAGTCTTCATAATTGTATTTGGGTCATGATGTAATGTATTTGTCAACAAAGAAAGAAAAATAAAAAATATTATAAAAGAAAAATTATTTATGAGCATGGGTTTCATGCTTTATTTATTTTATTTCTAGGTCAAAGCCTCCATTGAAGGCTTCTAGGGTTGAGTCATGAGTCTATGCCCTTGTCATTATGGTCTAGACCCTTATTGAGCATTTTGTATCCAAGAAATAAAATTATTTTGATGTGATTTGGTCATCTACACCTCCACCATCAAGTCGACTTGCGCACTCTACAAGTCGGCCTCAAGATCCTCATGTTGACCTCAAAGAACAACTTCAAACCACTATATATTGCAAAGGATTTGACCTAGTATAGAGACAACCAAGTGGAATTCGATCTGCAACTTTTCAGTGAAGAAGAAGGTTGCGAAGAAGCCTAAAGAGAGAAGAAAAAGTATAGTGAAGAAGAGGATGTTGAAGAATGTAACTAGGTTCGGTCTTCATATTTATATTCGAGTCAAAGAATGAAAATGATTTTTTTATTATTATTACAATGACTTATTAAAGCATGAGTTTCATGCTTGGGTCATAATTTTATAGGTCATAGTCCCCATTGTGAACTTCTAGGTTGTATACTAAGTCATTAGAGTCATTGTCCATTTAATGTGACCCTTCTTGGGCTTTTGTATCATGTAAAAAGATTTATTATTGAGTAAAAAATGTATTTTGTCACCTCCACACCAAGTCGGCTCTAACCTGATGAAGTCGGCCTACAAGAGGACAATTCGACCCACATAAGAGGCTATATATACAAGAGCAGTTCAATCTATTTGGACATCAACTCAACAAGTTCGATACACATCAAGGAAGTGCATAAAAAGTGCGAAGTTCAAGGGGAAGAAGGAAGAAGTACAAGTCAAAGTTTCAGGGCTCTCTCTCTCTCTCTCTCTTATGCAAAGTTACTAGGCTATTTGCTGGATTGAAGTTCTGCTACTGGGAGGGTCCAAATTCTGAAAGTGCTGGGTCGAAGATTCTGCTGCTGGAAGGTCGAAATTCTTGATTTGTTGGGTCGAAGTGCTGCTGCTGCAAGGTCGAAGATCTAGATCGAAGTCGCTGGAACTTGAAGGACGAACTGACGTGGTGGTTGGAAGAGGTCTGTGTCTAGGTTGAAGAGTCTTGTATTATCTCATCTTAACTACTGCAGGAAGAAGTTTGAATGGGTTTTCCCCTAGATAGGGGTTTTGCCCTGGCATAGTGCTTACATCTTGTGTCTCTTGTTCTTGTGATCTTCAGACACACATAATTTGGTAATTGCTTAATGAAAGATAATATAATAAAGATATTAAAGAAGCCAATATAATTCACAAGTAATTATCAAGAAAGAGAAATCTAACCCTAATACGACTAGCATTGATTTCTCAACAGAGGAGACTCCTGTCTAAATAAAGGAAGCCAAAAATGTCTATCTTTTTGTCACGTGTAAGAGGACTGAAGCATTGCAGGGCCGAAGATGCAGGATTGTGATCGCAGGACGAATTACAGAGGGTCGAAGCCCTATTTGATCAACTTAAGGGCTGACTTGAGTTGACCCCTCTTTGATGGATTATGTCTTGATTTGAAGGAAGATTCTTAAGGGCTGACTCGGTGGATGGAGGAAGGTCTTGGTCTTAGTTAAAGGGTCTTGATTATCTCATTTGATTTGGTTCTTGAAGAAGAAAAGAGATTTTTGGGTTTTCTCCTCAAGGAGGGGTTTTTCCCTGGCTGAGAGCCCACTTCGTGTGTCCTTGATATTCATGTTTATAGTTTTGATAGTTGCTTGATGATAAGAAGATAACAAAAGACATTAAAGAAGATAATAAGTAATTCAAATAAATCACAAGTAATTATCAATATAGTTTTTTTTTGTGCCTTTAATATTTTCTAACATGGTATCAGAACTAAGGAGAAATATAAAGGAAAAGGAAACCTGAAGATCTTTGGCTCTATGCAAGGAAGAAAGAAATCTTAAAGTCCCGACGTATTAAAGGCTACAAAGAGTAATGCCAGCCATACCTTGCATGGATGACAATAATTAGGCTGAAATTGTAGAGAAAGGATAGATGGCCGAAACAATTTTGAGTATACCTAGTAATCCAAAGATGAAAAACATGCTACTGTTGCAGGGCAATACAAACCTCTGTCATAAGGATCTGAATACTTCTAATTGTAGATGATAACAATCTTTGCTATACTATATGTGATGAAATTCAAATTCAAAAGATAGATTGAAGATTTAGGTAAAGACCTTCAAGTCATCTCAGTGATCTGAAGTCACAAAGTCCTGAAAGGAATTTACCTTGCATAACAATCTTTATGATGCGAATACATGATGTGAAGTTTATCTTGCAAAATATAACAATAACATATATATTTAGGAAGTTTCCACAATAATTAGACCAAATTTGCAAAAAGAGTTGAATGTAGTTCTAACCACAACAAAGGAGGATCTAATGCTCTATCCTGAAGTTCTATCATAAGGACACGAAACCCTAAGGCCACTATCCAATAATTGCAGTTGATACTATATAATGTGAATTGCTGATCAATAATCCGAATATGAAATCTTGACTCAACAAGGATCTACAAATGAAACTACAGTGAGTTCGAAACATAAAGGTTGTATCCATATTCAAGGAAGCATGTTCGAAGAAAATCCTTGAAGTAGTCCTTGAACTTGGCATCTTTGGAAAAAGAAGATCATGACATTTTGCAGCAGACATGGAGGACTAAGGTGAGCAATCCTTGAGGTAAGTATAATTGTTTTTATCATAGAATTATCTAATCCTTATTAAATTAAGGTTCTCAAAATTACTTTTTTTGGTTCTAGAGGTTTGTAATGTTGAAAAAGTTGTTGGCATCCAAGTTCTTGTAAAATTTAGTTGGTTGAGAAACCCTAACCCTATTTTCTTTTGTTCCCTCATAGAAACCCTAGTTTTGGTCTCTAGGGTTTGTAGGTAGTCTAGAAAGAAATTCAATAACATAGTAAGTATAAAATTGGATGTGAAACCCTAGAATTGATATTTTAGGGTTTGGATCTGAAAATCCATAGTTTGTGATCATGCACTTGTATACTTTTAGTGGTACTTGTCAAGAAAATGTTATAGGCACATAAATAAATATGCCATGCTTCACAGTAAGAGGGAGCTCTTCAAGAAGAAGCTTTCACATTCCTACAAAAGATTAGTATCATTTTTAGCTTTATCTTTGTTGTCCTTTCTCTTGTATTTTCCTTGGAAGGACTAAGCATGCAGGTATATCCTTAAGAATAAGGAGTGTGACTAGATTCAGAGAGAGTCTTCAAAAGGAGACCTATAAGAAGTTTTGTTGCAAAGGAAGTCCCTCAATAGAAAACCCTACAAGGGTTGTTACAAGAGCAACTCTAGATATGTAAAATTGCAAGATGTGTAGCAGATAAGAAGGTACAATCATTTTGAAATTTGCTTTATATTATTAACTCTCTCATATCGAGGTTTTTGCTATAAAATCATAAAGATTCTTATGTTGTTACAGATGATTGATCTTTAGATCAAATCAACCATTGTCATACTATCCATCGTTAACTTTGGTAAAACTCTAATCTTTAGGGTTCACTATAAAGCCCTAGTCTACTTAGGGTTTGTTGAGAAAGTCTAGAACTTATGATGAAATCCTACTCTCTTGATGTTTAGGGTTTGGTAATGTTATAATAAAACCCTATATTTTTAGGGTTTAAAACCCATGTAAAAATGAAAGATCGTAGGAATGAAACCCTAGGTGTATATGCTTCTGTTTGATTGAAACCCTAGCTTGGTTGAACTATTGTATATCTAACATTAAAGTTTTTATGTTTGTATCTAGGGTTTATGATAAAACCCTAGTACAGATTGATATAAGTTTCTAGGGCATGATAATGAAACCCTAGATGATTTCCCTATGATTGAAATCCTAACTTGATTCAGTTGTTAATATCTAAGGCTTTAGTCTTGATGACAGAATCTAGGGTTTGTGACAAAAACCCTAGCAAAAGTTGTTGTGAAAGTCTAGGGCATGAAAAATGTAAACCTTGTTGTTTGTAAACCTAACTAGGCTATATCTAAGTTTTTATTACCCTAGATGTTCACATTGTGATGAAATGATATCCCTTTTTTAATGACTTCATGCTCCTGTACATATATATTTGTGCTTGGTTGTACTTGTTAAAGATTTTTAGGTACATAGTCTTCAAGATGTTGAAGATGCTTACCTACCTCATATTTGATGATGATGATGAGCATGATGGAAAGAGGGAGTTGTAAGAATCATGATAACATTGAAGTTTACATTAATGATCGATAGATGACCTTGTTACCATATGAACATAAGGAATGATGATCCTGAAGGAATGAAGTTTTGGAAGGTTGAAGTTCTTCGATGATATGATAAAGTGAAAGAAAGAGCCTGTGTGGCTGTGTTGTTAATGATTTGTCCCCTAGTAAAGAAGAAGCTTGGATAAAGAAAAGTGTATAACTCCCTAGTTAAGACTCAAGAGGGAGGGCATATTGTGACAATTATAATGAAGATTTTGAAGAAAGAATGAGATTGGAGAAAGGCTAAAGCACTATAGATGGTTATTCGTGATTAATGAAGTTGTGAACAAAACTTGGATGTTTTGGAAGAAGTGTTGAGATTGAGTTTGGTGCTGCTGGAGAAGCTGAAGAAGGAAGCTTCCATTGAGATGTGTTTGGATATTGTGATGACCTAAGCATCATCAGAATAGTTGAAGACCCCAGAGTTTTCATGCTAGCATACAAAAACATATATATTGGAAGTTTGATACTAGTTGGAGTTGTGAAGCTACTAGATGTTCTAATGGTTGAACAGGGAGGTGTTGTGTGGATCTCTCCTTGAGAAGTTTTGAATATTTAACAAGCATGCTTGGATTGATGATTGAGAGGGAGAGATGAAGTACCATAAGATTTTTTGTATGATGGTACTTGGGAGGACATCTTGGTCGATCGTTGATGATGTCTTGGTCCTGGTGAAGGAGGGTATCCTTAGTCTTGTGGAGCTCCAACCTTGGATATGATACCTAGATCCTTGAGGGTTATTGTTAGGGTTGAAGCCTGATGGTACCTGTAGTGGCAAATCCTTGGATAAAAACTTAGTCTTTGTTATTATCTTAGATCCTTGCATGAGTGTATGACAATAGTGTTGTGACACTTGGATCTTTGATGTGTTGGATACCTTGGCAGTTAGGGTATCTCTAGCATTGTGTATGCTGTTGTACTCTTTGTACTCTTCTTGAACACTTCAAATTGAGGTCAACCTTGTAACGGTTGAAAAATTATGAATACCTCCCTACTTAAGCTGGAGTGTTGAGAAATGTAATAACTAGTATCGGTCTTCATAATTGTATTTGGGTCATGATGTAATGTATTTGCCAAAAATAAAGAAAAAGAAAATTTATTATAAAAGAAAAAATATTTATGAGCATGGGTTTCATGCTTTATTTATTCTATTTCTAGGTGAAAGCCTCCATTTAAGGCTTGTAGGGTTGAGTCATGAGTCTATGTCCTTGTCATTATGGTCTAGACCCTTATTGGGAATTTTGTATCAATGAAATAATTTTTTTTGATGTGATTTGGTCATCTACTCCTCCACCATCAAGTTGGCCTGCTCCCTCTACAAGTCGACCGCAAGATCCTCATGTTGGCCTCAAAGAACAACTTCAAACCAATATATTGCAAAGGATCCGACCTAGTTTGGAGACAAGCAAGTGGAATTCGATCTGCAACTTTTCAGTGAAGAAGAAGGATGCGAAGAAGCCTAAAGAGAGAAGAAAAGGTATAGTGAAGAAGAGGAGACTCCTGTCTAAACAAAGGAAGCTGAAAATGTCTATCTTTTTGTCACATGTGTAAGAGGACAAAAGCACTGCAGGGCCAAAGATGCAAGACTGTGATTGCAGGACGAATTACAGAGGGACGAAGCCCAATTTGATCAACTTAAGCGTTGACTTGAGTTGACCCCTTTTTGATGGATTATGTCTTGATTTGAAGGAAGATTCTTAAGCGCTGGCTTGGTGGATGGAGGAAGGCCTTGGTCTTAGTCAAAGGGTCTTGATTGTCTCATTTGATTTGGTTCTTGAAGAATAAAAGAGATTTTTGGGTTTTCCCCTTAAGGAGGGGTTTTGTCTTGGCTGAGAGCCTACATCTTGTGTTCTTGATCTTCATGGTTATGGTTTTGATAGTTGCTTTATGATAAGAAAATAACAAAAGACATTAAAGAAGATAATAATAAATTCAAAGAAATCGTAAGTAATTATCAAGATAAGAAAATCTTTCCGCCTTTATGATTTTCTAACAAGAACCTCTATTTGAGTTGACATAAAAGGGTTAATTTTGAGGCATCTAGCATACAGGAAGTTCTATAGAGAGCTTCAATTGCACAATAGCCAGTGTCTCAGACTTTGGATGTATATTAGTATTGGCTTCCTGGTAAGGTACTTACTTCATCATTGACAGAAGTGACATTTTGAATATTTGCAAGAATTTGAGCATACATTAGTTTCATCATCTTAACATTCACTAAACAACACTTCATTGTCATCAAAATCATATAGCAGTTTCACAACAGTGGTCTTGTGTATGGAAGAGCTTCATCCTTGAAGTAAAAATCTCTTGCACAACAGTCTCATTTTGCATCTTCGAACCAATGTTATCAGAACCAAACCAGTGATCAAATCGAAAACCCTGTGGATCGGGAACCAGTCAGAATCAGAAAAAAAACCGGTTTATCAAAAACACATAAAATATTCATATTTTAAAGAAAAAAAATATATATTCATGTGCATCCATATGAATCCAAACCATTTATACATGTTAATTTTAGGTATGTTCTATGCTTAGAGCAATTTATTTCAATTTTCAGAGTTAGCTCAATATCTTTTCCAGATTAGCAATCACATCAGCATTAAAGTAAACTGCAGATAGAACATAAACATAAATCACAGAAGACAAGCCAAGACAAGAGGACACAAGATGTGGTGCTAGCCAAGGACAAACCCCAATGTGGGGAAACCCTTGATAAATTCTTCTTCTATGTTCTTCAATAGTTTAGCAGAGAGAGAGAGATAGTACATTAACAACAGAAGTCAACACTTTGACTTTCTATATCTATATGAGATCAGTTGAAGACATGTTGCTTCAACTGATTCTCCAAGGTGACTCCTTCACCTATCATAGTGCTGCACCTTGTCCACTTGCTGCACCTCTCCGTGCTGCACCATGCTGCACTTATCATGACCATGCTATGCACTTCATGTTGCTGCTCCTATCACTAAGCTACTCCAATCATTGAGCTGCTCTTTATCATAGATCTGCACCCAATGTTGTACTCATTGCTGATCTGCACTCAATGACTTCTATGCTGCACTCATCATACAACATCCATCATCACTTTGCTGCCCCCATCCTGCTGCAACCATCACCATGCTGCATCCTTGTTATCTGACTAACCCTCAACATAGTAGCTTTGTCCATATGATAGGCAATCCTGAGAATAGCCTTGTTGTTGACTATGGCCTGTGGCCTAGCCTAGCAACAAGACAGGCCTCCAATACTTTATCTTGCTAGCATCCAAGCATAATAAAAAAATGACTGTGCTGTCAGCCCTTTCAAACACCCAGTTGTTTACATAAGCTGATCTAGAGCAGATGCATTCCTTCACTATGTAACAATGACTTATCACCATGTTGTCACCTACAGCAATCAGAGTTTATATGATGTCCTTTCAGACCTCCTCATACTGTGAATAAGTGCCATCTTATGCTGCGGATGAGTAGTCTCTTTCCTTGCTGTGTATAAGGTTTCTTGGCTGCTAAATGAGGGCTGCACTAACAGTGGCAGGGCATCATTCTTAACTGTGTCAAAGGCCTTTCCTTGACAGCGTTAAGAAGGAGCTTCTTCAGGCAGCGAATTGGTCCTCCATGAATGTGATTTAGTCTCCTACAATATTGCAGATTAGGGCACTTCAACAACGTATAGATCAGGTCTCCTTTACCAACGTCTAGACGTCTTTTATGTAGCGCATAGGAGCCTCCTTCAGCTGTGGGATAGAGCTGCATCTGGACCTTCTTTTGCTGAGGAGTAAGGCCAGTAGTTAGGGCACAAGGGACTGCGTATTAGGGTCTTTCTTTCAGCTGTGAAGAGACCTCATTTACTGTGGCTAGATCTCCTTCTTAGGACAGCGTATATGGGCTTATTTATGCTGCATATAAGTCTCCTCTTTTCTGCATGTAGATCTCCTCATAAGCCTGCGACTAGGGCATATCTTTACTGCGGCTAGGGCATCATCCTTACTGTAGCTAGGCCATCATCCTTACTACGGCTAGGGCATCATCTTTACTTAGGCCAGCGTATACTCTTAGTATCTCTCCTCCACCAAAACCCAAAGACGTGGAGAGGAGGAGATCATATGAAGAGTATGTGTGTGTGTGTCAAATGACTTCAAGTCCTCTTCTATTTATACTAAAACGTAGAGGTTGAATAGACATGACTGTTGGGCTTCTGAGCCTACATAAGTTGCTGGCCGACTTGACAATTTGTCCATAATCAAAATAAATTCATATCTTCATAAATACTTATCAGAATCAGATGATCTTTAGATCAATCCTACACCTCTCGATGAGAGGGATCCAATAAAAATATCATCTGCCATAAATAAATGACCTACATGGAGTTTGGCCCTAGTTTCCAATTTTAACAATACACAAATATGAAAAAGTTCTCATTTATATAGCAAGTAATAGTGCATATAACCAAAATAGCACTTAGTGCAAAACATCGTTGAACAAAAAAAATTCAAGATTCAGGGTCTAAAAGGCATTTATAGTCCAAAATAACATGATAGTATGATACTACATTCTAGAATACCAAAGCTACAACCTACAAGTGCTAATTGTCAATGTCATCATCAAAATCATCATCTTGAACATCCTCCTCATCCTTATTTGAAGAATGAGTAGCATCCAAGTCTGCAATGGGATTACGACTTGATTCCCTGGCCCTGAAGCTGCTACTGGTGCTTCTGATATATATTCCTTTGCAACCTATGGAGGTGGGTGGGTCCAAGTCCAACCAAGAAAAGTCTTCGTTTTCAAATGTTGGTGCTTGACTCTCCACAACCCATTCTGATGTTGGATCAAAGTCAACCAAGACAATGTTGCTTGATTTAGGGGTTTTGTTCAACAATTAGTTGTGCCTCAACCTAAGGTTGTACTGAACAAAAACCATGTCATTCAACCTTTTTTGCTTCAAACAATTCCTCTTCTTAGTGTGTATACGCTCAAACACACTCCAATTTCGCTTACACCCTGGAGCACTACATGTCTAGCTCAATATTCGTATTGCAAATTTTTGAGAAACAAATGCATCAATAGATTTGAGAAACATAGTACCTTTTGGACAAACAAATAAGAAATTTTATATAGTGCGAGATATACCATCAGTCCATCCATCAGACATAATTGTGCAACCTGTTTTGGTCCATGATTGCTTGAACACTGTAAGGTACTCTTGTATTATTTGGACCTCATTTTGTAAAAGTGCCCCCCTGATATCTTGAAAGCTAGGGCCTTTGAAGCCCGCTCCACATGAAGCTATAACATCAATCATGGGCTGATAATATGCAAAATTAGTAGCATTAAAAGTATATTTGCATCATACCACCATATAGTAATGCATTCATATGCAACCTCCTCTATCTTCTTCCATTTAGCATCAAGGGTTGGTTGAGAACTAGGGGCAACAAAGGGTACAAAGGAGTCGATCCCTTTACAGGATGTTGTCCTCTTCAAGTTCAAATCACTTGAACTAGGGCCAAAAGTACCCTCTCCAACTCTAGCAGAGAAATTAGAGGAGTCTTCAAAACTGAGCATATATTCTTTAAAATCAGGGTCGCTAAGCATAACATCATCCTTTTGACTTTTGCCTATATCTTTTTTAATTCTCTTGTTTTTCCCGTTTTTTCCGTTGTAGGCTTCAATTAAATTTTGCATTTCTGCTTTAAGATCATAAGAACCATTTTCACAAAGTTTTACTTGCTCTCTCCAATGTGCTAGGTGTTCTTAAATTCTATGGATCCCCCGACCCTTGACTTTCTTCCCACAATAGTTGCAGACTTGTATCCCTTATTCAGTTAAATGGTAGTGAACCCAAGCTGGATCATTCTTGTTTTTGGGGGTGATGACGACTTCTACAGGAATAAATGAAAATTTGCATAGAAAACCTTAGGGTTTTTAGAATTCTATGGCAATTTTTTTATAGAGAAAAATAAAAGAGGAGTAGAAGTCGCGAAATACCTGGAGAAGATCTGTAAATTTTGAGAAGAGAAGAAGCTCTCACAAATCAAAAATAAACTCTTCAATCAACTCCAAAATCTCCCTCACAAATTTACCAAAGAAATCCTTCATAATAACCCTACAAATGTCAACAATTGTTGAGAAAAAAATAGAAGAAAATAACGACCATAAGAATTTTTGCAAATTAAAATTACAATTCTGCATAAAAACACTAAAGTTTTTAAATTTTTAGGGGAAAAAGAACAATTTTTTGGAGAAAAATAAAACAATAATGAATGGAAAAAAAATACCTTAACTTTCCGTCTAAATTTTTTGAAGAAAATCAACTCATAAATCCTCCCAAATCAACTTTGTAGTAGCCCCCACAAATCTACATAAAAACACTAGGGATTTTAAATTTTTGGGAAAAAAAGAACATATTTTTGGAGAAAAATGGAACAATAATGGATGGCAAAAAATTACTTTGACTTACCCTCTAAATTTTCTGGAGAAAATTAACTCCAAAATCCTCCCAAATCAGCTCTGTAATAGCCCCACAAAATTAAAAAAAAAGCCCTTCAAAGTTCAACCAACTCCAAAAACCACTCAACAAAACCCAAAGATCTATGGGAAAAAAAATCATTGAAGCAACTCAAAAATATCCTTTAGTAATCAAACCAACAACTCTCCAAGACTCCAATAAAGTTTTTCAAATTTGCAAAAAATCTCCCTTAAAGCAACCCTGAAAAAAATCTCCGAATTCTCTTCACCGAACTCGACTCAAGAGTTTCGAGTGACTCTAATGAATAGTTTGACTGAAATAATGGGGGTAGGTGTGTTTAAATAAGTTTAAGGGGGGGGGGTTGGCTAGGATAAACATATAAATTAGGGAAAAAAAGGTTTTATTTACTTGGGCCGCGTGTTGTATGAACCGGTCGGAACTGGCCTCCGAACCAGAATAGGCCGGTTCAGTACTGAATCGGCTTATTTTGGTTTGGACCAGATTTGCCCCAAAACGACCGGATGTACCGAATCGAGCTATTCCGGTTAGGAGGCCTGGTTCGGACCGGATTTGGCCCCAAAACTACTGGACTGGATGGTTCCACCGGTTCCGATCTGGTTCTAATAAAATTGCTTCGAACAAAATATGGTTCAATGGTCTATACAGAAGCAGTGTGTGGCTTATTTTGGATAAGGATTTCTTCCAAATGTTATTTAGCATTACTATACGTCAGGCATTTTTCAAGGACAAAGCAATCCTATAAGCTTCACAATAGTAAGAGCAGAGCATTTGTCTATAACAAGTAGTAAGGGGAAAATCATTTTCTTCATTTACTACAACAGTAAGGGCAGAGAAATTTTCATCATCATTTCAACAACTGAAAGAGTCACTTGTCTCTTATAGTAAGGGATTTGTCAGGGTGTAAGGGTTTCTGGTTGGGACATCATTTTTATATATTTGCAATTGTCTATTCATTGTAAGCGAGCCATTGTCTGTCGTATGGGAGCTCACAGTTGTGTGTCAAACTTATTCTCATTTTTTAGGTGGTTGGGTGGTGCTAGGGAGGTGGTTGAAGTCACCTTCAGGTTGAAGCCTGAAAACGCTTCAGAGTGGTAGGGTGGTGCTAGGGCAAGTTGGAACTTGCTAGGGTGTTGGAGCATCCTTTCAGCTGACTGCTGATAAAATTAGGGCGTAGGAGCATCCTTCCAGTGGGCACTGGAAAATTGAACGCTTTTATAGAGTAATAGTGTTGAAGAATCTAGGGCAAATAAGTGGAGTGTGATTCTTTGCTACTTGATAACAATTTGTGGAGTCTTTTTACTTTTTCTTGTTAGCTTAATCTTCTTCTTCTTATTAATACATGTGTGTGTACTGTTGAGCCTCAAAATTACTCTTTCCCTAGCAACTCTTCTCATTCCTTTTCTTTGTTTTTCCATAAGAAAGATGCATTCTCATCACCAATGACCGGTATATACTGTCTTGAGGAGGACATTTAGTGATTTACATGTTATGCTTTTATGTTTTGCTGTTTGAATAAATTTTTGTATATTAGCTACGGAATGCAGCCTATTCTGCAGCTAATCGGCTGTTCCACAACTACCTTCATGCTCTAACAGGTTCCAGGTGTCAGAAGGAGAAACTAGCTACATGGGTAGCTTGGAAATCATCGTGACATGGACCCTGTCCTATTCACTTAGCCCAGGTCGACAAAGAAGATGGCATAAGACTACGGTCAATGGATAAGTCAAACGCAGAGACCGAAGGTAATAGGACTCTGTTTCGTGGTTAATTAACACGTTTCACAGTGATGGGAAGCAACATCTACCTGTACCTACGGACTCCAACAACCACCTGTACAACCGAATCCAACAACCACCATGTCTTGGATTTATGTCTCCAGCAGACAAGGAAGAAATTCCACATATCTGTCTTCTATGTGTTTGATTGTAGCATGTTTTTCTCCATAAACAGTTATATGGTTTTCTTATAAATACCTGTGTAAAGGACCGTAGAAGTTAGTAGTGATAGTAATAGTTTTATTGTGGAATCGAAATTCTAGACTCTGTAATTTCTGGGCATTTCGTGTCCTTGTTTTTAATATGAAGACCACATGTTTTATGAAAATTTGAAGGAGTTTTCTTGGAGTTGATTGAGCAAGCATAGCCTAATCAGTTGCAGAGGGTCCCTGCGCTGAAGAAGGTTTCATTTCATTTTATTTTCTTCTTCTTGTTAACTGTAAATTCATCATTTTCTTTCATAGTGTTTATAATCATTTTCTTACTAACAATGTTTATAATGCAATTTCCATCATTTTCTTATTAACAATGTTCATAATTTAGAGTAGCTTCCATTTGCTTGATCTCTTTTTAGTTTTTATCAGTAGTTTAGAAGATGAAACTCAGTAATGTAATCTAGTTTACTTCATTCACTGTTTTGCTAGTTTAAATTCTCAATTAGACTGATCAGTGTCATTTATTGTCTTTGCCATTTTATTTTTAGTTTACTGACTCATGGTGTTAATGAATGTTTATGAAAAAACCCTTCAAGTTGATAATTCATCCTTAACTAAGTGGTTGAACATTTCATTTATGCAATGAGTTATTGCTGCATCTCTGTATTTGTTTTCTCTTAGATTAATGAAGTACAAAATTCTTCAAATGTCATCCCAATGAGACTTTCTCCCAAAATTGAGAGGTAGAGTAACTAAGTATTTCATTTAGTTTTATTTCTGTAATTAGTTAGACATCAGTTGTAAATTTCACTTTCAGTTTTAATTCATGATTTGGAAATAATGGGAAAACAGGAATAGAAACTTTGTTTTCATTTCTTGCTTAAGCTTTGCTTCCAAGTCTTTCTAAGCTCTGTTTTCATTTTTAGATTTTGAGCAGTCTTTACGAAAGTTAGATTTAAGTTTTTGATAATTACATTGTAAATCATGAGGGATTAAAAGACCAACCCCCCCCCAAAACAACATAAAACACAAAAACAACGAAGTAAGAAGGATTATCTAGCACAAACAGTGCACTACACTTCATTAGTTTACGATACCCGGATTGATAATTTATGTAGAGCAATTTAGGACACTAAATTGACCAAACATTTTGGCGCCGTTGCCGGGGAAGTGTAACTAGGTAGCCTTATCTCTTACATTAAAAAAAAATGACATGCATAGAGAAAGAGACTCTAGGGGTAGATTTATAGCTAGGGGCAGAAGTTCAATTCCTACAACACCACCTACTCCACCAAGAACAAGAAAAGACACACCTCCATCCCAAACTCATACTCCCAGCCATAGGACTCCAGGGGCAAAAATCCAATCAAAAGAATCTCCTACTTCATCTACCAAGTCAGTCCTAGGGGAGAAAAATTTTGAATCTCCAACAGCAAGAATAACCTTTTTCACCTCCACAGGAGAGCACATTGTAGTTGAAGAATTAGGAATACTTGGTGAGGAAGAAGAAGTAGAACCTCTCTCTTATATTCCATTAATAGAAAAACCAGAGGAGGAGGAAGTAACCTTGCAGGTTGAGCCCTATACTGACTCTGAAGAAACTATAATGGCAGAAGAAGAACAAGATGGAGAATTCTCACTGTTTGGAGGAGGGGGTAGAGGGAGAGGTAGAGTAAATAATGGAGGAGGCAGAGGAAATAGGGAAATAGATAATTCTTTTGGATTCCCTATAGTGGATGAGGAAACAAATGCCACAATGAAAAATATCTCACCTTCTGTCCTCCCAAACTTCCATGGGTTGAAAAGTGAGGATTATGAAACATTCTTATTTGAGTTTGAAGTCTTGTGCAGAACCTATGACAATCTAGAAGAATCTCAAAAACTCAAATTGTTTCCTTCAACACTAAAAGGAGCTGCTTTGAAATGGTTCATGGGGTTAGTTACTTGGTCCATTAGAACATGGAATGACATGAAAAAAACGTTTTTGGATAGGTATTTGGATTATTGCATGCCGACTAATCACAAAGATGAAATGTTCAAAATGATGCAAAGAGAGGATGAAAACTTAGAAGATTTGATTGAGAGATTCAATTATAATTTGAAAAGAGCAAAGATGAACAATTTAGATGAAGAAACCTTGAAAGCTCTTTTATTAAAAGCCATTAGAGATGAGTGGATAGATATCCTTAACATGATGGGGAAGGGAGATATCTCTCAACTTCCATTAAATGATATAGGGGAATTGTGTGTTCATCTCTCAAGAGGGAAATCTAAAACAGGGAAAAGACCAAGAGATCCTTCTCTTGTTAGAGTGAACAAATCTGCAACGGGATCTGTAAGTAGGGCAGAAATTGGTAATATGCTTGATGAATTTAAAACTGACATTCTAGGGAGTCATAGCGAGTAATTAGACACCCTTAAAATACAAAACAAGCAGAAAACCGAGGCTGATGCTTTAGCCATTTTTTGTCCAAAATGCAGAAAAAAACATGCTCTAAGAGAATGCCCTTTAGATGCAAAAGTTATAGAAACTTGTATGATTTGCTCAGAAAGCCATGAGACTAAGGGTTGTCCTTCAATTCCAGGTCTTAAGGCTGTCTTTCAAAGGAAAGAGTCCCAAATTCTGCAGAACCTCTTTGTTTTGTTGCTAGAAGACCTTGGCAGGGGCCACAAAATCAGAGATTTAACAATCAAATGTATCTTCAGCCCCCACCAAATTGGAATTCTTGGCAGCAACCTTGGTCTCAACCTCAATCTCAATATCAACCATGGGCACAAGGAGTACAAAATCCTTATGGGAGATTTTCTCAATATTACCAATATCCTCCATCATATCAGAATTATCCTCCTCCACACATTCAACAACAAAATCAGCAGCCACAACTTCAAAATTAGAATCCTCAACTTTCATTGCCATTCCCACAAAAACCTCCACAACAAAACCACAATCCTCAACTCTTACTGCCATTTCAACAGAAACCAAATCAGCTACCTGCCCAACTATTACCAAACCCCAACAATAAAAACCCTCAGAATGCTTACATGGTAGAAGGACAACAATTTCCAACCTACATGATTACTCTAGATCTTAATGATGTTCAACTAAGATCTGGAAGGATATTAGAAAAGGAAAGACCTTCTGTAGTTATTTAGGAACATGACAGTTCTGAGGAAGATTCTCTAAAGGTCAATAAAAGTTTTGAGGGAACATCTCTCCAAAACCAAAACATTGAAAAAGAAAAACAAAAATAATCAGTGAACACAACTCCTATCATTGAGCAACCAACATCTACTTCTACACCTCCTTTTCCTGAAAGACTACAAATTGATAGAGGGGTAGAAAAACAGATCTTGTTGCCCAACTATGATTTTTTAGATGAATTGAAGAATGTCTGTATCAAAATTCGTTTGTTACAAGCCATTAGAGAAATTTCAATTTTATCCAAAACAATAAAGGAGTTGAGCATAAAAAAACCAGGAAGAAAAACAAAAGAAACAAAAAGAATTCACCTGGTAGGAAAAATAGCAGACATAATGATGGGAAAAATTGCCATACAAAAATATGTGGATCTAGGAAGTCCAATTGTGAAAACACATATCAATGGAGTTGAAATTCCAAATACATTGATTGACTTAGGGGCAACAATAAACATCACGAGTAAACAAACTATGGAGCAGCTTAAACTTCCTAATTTTCTCTACACACCTACCTTACTACAACTAGTAGATAGATCAGTAATCAAACCAGATGGAGTGTTAGAAGATATTTCAGTATCCTTAGATTCTTGGGAATACTCTATTGATTTGATGATCTTAACTCCCAAGAACAATTTAGGAGGACATCCACTCATATTAGGAAGACCTTGGCTGGCCACAGCTGATGCTTTTATTAGCTGTAGATCTTGTGACATGTATATTTCTAATGGTAATTCAACAAAAAAAATTACTTTATATCCTCCAGCAAAAGTAATCACAGAAATAGATGAAAAAGAATGGATTGATGATGAAGATGATATTCAACCTCTCTTTACTATTTCAGATATTAGTGAAGATAGTCAAATTTTAAATACATTGGAAAATTTTGAATCATCTTCAGAATATGACCATGAGCAATTTCAAGAAAAATATAATGTTGAATATTTGTCATCTAGGCAGATGTCTCTCTATTCTATGGAAGAGTTTGGTAGCTCTACAATTGAAATTTTTCCAGGTAGGACATTGAACATAAACAAAAACTTGGAGAAACTACAACAAGAAGAGCTAACCAAAACATTACAAAAACATTCTGCTGCATTTGCATGGGAATACATCGACATGAAAGACATTGATCCTAAGACTTGTATCCATCACATCTACATTGAGGAAAATAGTAGACCTATCAGACAACCTCAGAGAAGGATGAATCCAAATCTTAGGGAGATTGTGAAAGAAGAGCTCCAAAAATTATTAAATGTAAACTTCATTTACCCAATTTCAGATAGCCAATGGGTTTCTCCTTTGGTAATTGTGCCTAAAAAGAATGGTAAATGGAGGGTGTGCATTGATTATCGAGAACTGAATAAAGCAACCCTTAAAGATCATTTCCCTTTGCCTTTTATAGATTAAGTGTTAAATACATTAGTAGGCAAGAAGTATTTCTCATTCTTGGATGGTTTTAATGGTTATAATCAAATTCAGGTAGCACCTGAAGATCAGGATAAAACCACATTCACTTGTCCATGGAGAACTTATGCCTACCGAGTACTTCCTTTTGGGTTATGTAATGCACCTGCAACATTCCAAAGAGCAGTACCAGGAATTTTTTCTGATCTGATACATGATTGTGTAGAGGTATATATGGATGATTTTACAGTCTATGGAAATACATTTGAATAAGCTTTGGAAAATTTGGAAAAAGTTCTTAAAAGATGTAAGGAAACAAACCTTTCACTAAGCCATGAAAAATGTTTTATGATGTTTACAGAAGGTATTGTTTTAGGACATCAAATTTCAGCAGATGGGATTAAAGTTGACAAATCTAAAGTTGAAGTTATCTCTATATTAGTTAGGAATGCAGCCTATTTTGCAGCTAATCGGATGTTCCGCAGCTACCTTCATGCTCTAACAGGTTCCAGGTGTCAGAAAGAGAAACTAGCTACATGGGCAGCTTGGAAATCATCGTGACATGGACCCTGTCCTATTCACTTAGCCCAGGTCGACAAAGAAGATGGCATAAGACTACGGTCAATGGATAAGTCAAACGCAGAGACCGAAGGTAACATGACTCTGTTTCGTGGTTAATTAACACGTTTCACAGTGATGGGAAGCAACAACTACCTGTACCTACGGACTCCAACAACCACCTGTACAATCGAATCCAACAACCACCATGTCTTGGATTTATGTCTCCAGTAGCCGAGGAAGAAATTCCGCATATCTGTCTTCTACGTGTTTGACTGTAGCATGTTTTTCTCCACAAACAATTATATGGTTTTTCTTATAAATACCTGTGTAAAGGACCGTAGAAGTTAGTAGTGATAGTAATAGTTTTATTGTGGAATCGAAGTTCTAGACTCTGTAATTTCTGGGCATTTCGTGTCCCTGTTTTTAATATGAAAACCGCATGTTTTATGAAAATTTGAAGGATTTTTCTTGGAGTTGATTGAGCAAGCATAGCCTAATCAGTTGCAGAGGGCCCCTGCGCTGAAGAAGGTTTCATTTCATTTTATTTTTTTCTTCTTGTTAACTGTAAATTCATCATTTTCTTTCGTAGTATTTATAATCATTTTCTTACTAACAATGTTTATAATGCAATTTTCATCATTTTCTTATTAACAGTGTTCATAATTTAGAGTAGCTTCCATTTGCTTGATCTCTTTTTAGTTTTTATCAGTAGTTTAGAAGATGAAACTCAGTGATGTAATCTAGTTTACTTCATTCACTATTTTGCTAGTTTAAATTCTCAATTAGACTGATCAATGCCATTTACTGTCTTTGCCATTTTATTTTTAGTTTACTAACTCATGGTGTTAATGAATGTTTATGAAAAAACCCTTTAAGTTGATAATTCATCCTTAACTAAGTGGTTGAACATTTCATTTATGCAATGAGTTATCGCTGCATCTCTGTGTTTGTTTTCTCTTAGATTAATGGAGTACAAAATTCCTCAAATGTCATCCCAAGGAGAATTTCTCCCAAAATTGAGAGGCAGAGTAACTAAGTATTTCATTTAGTTTTATTTCTGTAATTAGTTAGACATCAATTGTAAATTTCACTTTTAGTTTTATTTCATGATTTGGAAATAATGGTAAAACAGGAATAGAAACTTTGTTTTCATTTCTTGCTTAAGCTTTGCTTCCAAGTCTTTCTAAGCTCTGTTTTCATTTTTAGATTTTGAGCAGTCTTTACGAAAGTTAGATTTAAGTTTTTGATAATTACATTGTAAATCATTAGGGATTAAAAGAACAAAACCCCCCCAAAACAACATAAAACACAAAAACAACGAAGTAAGAAGGGTTATCTAGCACAAACAATGCACTACGCTTCATCAGTTTACGATGCCCGAATTGATAATTTATGTAGAGCAATTTAGGACACTAAATTGACCAAACATGTATTTCATCAAACTGCTACCAAAACATAAGAACAAGAACACAAGATGTTGGCTCTCTGTCAGGGCCAAAACCTTTCTTCTCTTGAGAGGAAAACCCTTTAGTAAGTTTTTCTTATTGAAGCTTCTTATTGATCACTGCCAAACCCTAGACCCTGGACAAGAATATCCTCCAAGCACAAGTCAAGTCCTTCCTTCTTCCTGCACTTTGTTCCCGGCACTGCGTTCCCTGGCAAGACCAATGACTATAGACACTTTCATCATTGGTCCTGATGAAGGATCCCTGTTGGGATTTGAAACGTTGACAGAAATATGGTTTCTACTGTGGATACTCCGAGACTAACCTTCATCATTGTTTCTCAAGGTACATACCCACCCGGGTGTTCACTGAGTATGGCCTTATAGGACTATTCTTATCTTGGGTTCCCAACCCTCAAGGAATATCGGTCCTCTTGGCTACTCTTATCTTGGATGCTCTACACATCCTCAAAGAGCATCAGATGCCAGATGATTACCCAATCCTCCATTCTTTCTTCCCAAGCGAAGACAAGAATTTTGTGTCTATCTCTCCCTCTCAACTAGGGAAGATATGCCCATTCCTATAAAGGAATGTACCCAAGTTCCCTCTGACCAGGAACTTTCCCAAGCTCCCTCTAAATTAGGACTTGTTAGAGCTCCCTCTTATCTAGGGACTCTCCTTTTCATCAACATCTTCTTCGTGGGTCCTTCAACTGCTTGATCAATTTCCTTCCTTGATGTCATAAAATTAAGTCGAGCTTCTTTCTTGTAGGGCATTATCCATTCATCACTTTCCTTCTTGGTTCATCATGTCATTCCTTTCTTCATGGAAAGTGGCCATCTTGAGACATATCTGGAACCTTCGTCATATGGCTACTTCTTTCTCATCGTGTTTCTTTCAGGAATTTCCATTCAACACATGAATGTTAGTTGTACTTGTACTTACAACTCTTGTTCCAGTAGCCCTGCATGAACTCATCCCTATATTATTCAAGAAATCAAAACATAACATTAAATCAAATAGTACCTTACGAGATGGCTCTTCATCATGACATCTTCCTGTAGGTATCAACATCCTGCATACATGTTGACATCAATATTTCTATTTCCCTTTTCTTCAACTATTAGTGTTAGTCAAGGTTGTCAATGATGTCAATATGGCATTGTTTGTGATGGAAAATTCTTGTGATCCATTATGTTGCCCATTGATCATAGTGATGAAAGTTCTAATGAAGATGCCATAACCTCATGTATATTATGATATGCTTGATGAAGGACTTGATGACATAGGATGACATAGTTGGAGATCATATGATGAGATGGAGAACCATATGGATTGAATATATATATGCAGACATAATAGAAGCATTGGACCCAAGGAGCAGTCTCAAGGAGCAAGAGGAGGAAAGCCATCAGAAGCCATCAGAGCTATGAAAGAGAAACCATCGGGAGCCAAAGGAAAGCCATCAGAAGTCAAGAGCAGGAGCTACAAGCCAAGGAGGAGCAGATCCAAGAGAAGCTTCAAAGAGAAGCCATCAGAAGTCAAGAACATGAGCGACAAACTAAGGAGGAGTAGATCCAAAGAGAAGACCGCATATGCCCAAGAGAAAGAGCCAAAGGTTAGAAATAGTGATATCGGAGGAGCAAAGAGAAACGATATCGGCGAAATATCTAGAACCAAATTGGAGAAATCATATTGACATTTTGTTATGTGTCTCCACCCAAAAAAACTCTGATCTCTGATATGTGATTTGCTCCAACTTCCAATATGCGGACCCGACATGATCTAATAACGAATTTAATTGTTCAATCGCATCCGCCACTTTATCGTAGTTTTGAAATGACACCTTCGATAAGATATTCCGATGAGAGAAAAAGCTTCGATTTTTGATATCGTTGCAGACTCGACTGACCTTACCATAACGTTTTAAAATATACTATCGTGTCTTTGCGTCGGAACTTTCCTATTGCAAGTTTTGCAAGCATGTCATGTTAAAACCTTCGATAAGACCAAAGATACGATTGCGATATGTTGCGAACCCGATTTGTTTATCAAAACAATTTTATTGAAATATCACATCTGTTGCATCGGAGGTCAGAGCAAGTCAGAGCGATATTTGATATCACAGTATCGACATTGTTGACATATTAGAACTTTGGCTTGTGCAAAAATTTAAAAATCTCCGATATACCCATTACAATGAAGGAATGTACCCATTCTTATAAAAGGAATGTACCCAAGCTCCCTCTTAACCAAGGACTTCATCAAGCTCCCTCTTGACCAGGGAATTCCTTCCAACTACTCTCTAGGTGGAGATCATGGGACAATCAACTGCTTGTTGGACTTCCTCTTCATGAATTTCTTCTTTGATATGGATCTTACATCTTTTGGGACTTCTTCGTAGGGAACTGACCATCCATCACTTTCATTCATGAATCATATCAGTCATGTAATCCTTCTTTTCATCAGAAAGCGATCCATTAGTCCATATCCGACCTTCCTTCATACTTTGCTACCTTCTTCACATCATGATTCCTTCAGGGTCTTTCATCTTACCACACGAGTAACAGTTGTAGATGACATCTACAATTTTTCCCTTGGTAGCCCTGCATTAGCCCATCCAGATATTGTTCAAAAATAGAAAATGAACATTAATTCAAAGCTACCTTTGTGATGGTCTTTCATCATGACATCTCCTTGTTTGCATCAACATACTTCACATACATTGACACATCTCCAAAAAGATATACAATGTCAAGGGACTGTTTCTTTTTCACACTTTATCAGGATCTTCATATCTTTCCCATGGAGATATCATAGTCAAATCATTTATTCCTTGGATGTTGATTTCATTTTCCATAGTCGCATTTTTCATGATCTCTTCCTTTCTTTATTCACACATTTCTTTCTAGGAATTTCCTATCATAGTTCCTTCAATTTTTTCAACCACCTCATATTTCATATGAGGACATATTATGTTGATTTCATATATTTAATGTGTGAACCATGCCTTCATGCATTTTTCTAGAGGAGATCCTTTCTTTTTATCACGCTCTTGAGGTAGAGCATTTATTCGGGTTACCTGCAACCATATGAAATGACTCTATTTTATCAAATACAAACACACATACCTCGTTTTCCTTTAGGCCATATATACTTCCTAAGAAACTTCCTTGATTGAAATAACTTCAATTCCTTAATATGCTTCACTTCTATTTACATCATTCCACCATCCCATGAATTCCCACAAATTGGAATTCTTGATGAAACACTTACTTCCTTTTAATCGATGAACCTTCCAATGAATATTCCAACAAAGGATCTTGAGTATCCTCATTCAACAAATGTTTTCCTTTTGATTGATATATGGTGTGCCTTGTATTATATGACTTTTCCTTCTTTACCATTTATGCTTCTAATGAGGTTACCAAGAGCTATATCCTTCCATAGGTGACTGCCATAGACTTCTATTTCAACTATCCTTCATTCTTCTCTAAGATGATGTCATCAACTCTTGCTTTCAATCATATGCTTATATGATACCATGATGCATCCTATCATGCCTCTAATGATTCCTACCATGATAGCTATATTTTAAAACAAAAAAACTTGAGACAAAAAATTGAAAAGAACTAGGCGAGGAAGACTATCTCAATCATAGTAGAGATCTTTTACTTCCTCTTTCTTGGATTTCTTCTTTTAAGCTTCCTCCACTTCTTCAATGATATGGGCTTCTTCCCTTCCTCTTTTGATGTTGTCCTTCTTGATCTTAGGATAATCTCTCTTGTAGTGCCCATATTCTTGACATCCATAAAATTTAACCTTTGCCATATTCTTCTTTCTTTTCTGAGGACCAAATTTCCCAAACTTCCCTTTTCTCTTTGCCATGGCAGCATACGCTTGAGTTTGCTCATTTGATCCTACATCAGCCTTTGCCTTCAATATGGTTTCTTCAATTTTTCATAGTAACCATAGATCATTGAATGGAGCAACTTGCTTCTTCCCATAGATACTTGATGTGAAATTGCCCCATTCTTCCGGTAGTGCATTGAGCTCTATGGTAGTCATCTCTTTGTCAAACATTATCTCTCCCAATTCTTGTAGCTGATCTCTTATTTCTGATACCCTCATAAAGTATGATGCTATTCCTTCTTATTTTGATATCTTCATCTTGTAGAGTTCTTGTATTAACTAGATCACTTCTCCTGTATTGCTTACAGAGAATAGTTCTACATGTTTGTCATATATTTATTTTGATTTTTCTGATTTTGATACATAGGGAATGGGGGGGTCCTTGATGGATTCTACAAGAATCCTTTCAGCCCTTACTTCCCCTTTCATATAACTTGCAAGTGCTTGAGCATCTTCCTTTGGAGGTTTTATGATTGAGCCCTTAACATGTTCCATGACCTCATTTTCTATGAGATTCAGATCTATTCTTTTCTTCCATGCAAGAAAGTTTGAAGCCCCCACCAGTTTGTTGCTTTCCTTGCAAAAAAACATTTTCACAGTTTTAGATGTAGACATAAATATACTTGTGAAGATGCTCCTTCAACCTGCTTCCTTCTTGAATTTCATGATGATATAGATAATAGAAAACTTCTTCTTGATAAAGATGGTTTTCTTCAAAAGTGATCCTTGACTCCAAAGAGAGGGAGATCACCTTGAGTTTTTTGATGATGCCAACAACTCCTTTGTTCTTTCTTCCCTTGGATGAGTATACTTTAAGATGCTTTGATTTGATGATTTCTTCAATTCAAGTAGAGTAAGGGTCTTTTGAGGTCTCCTTCCTTGTGATGATGATTTGAGCGAGGATCCCAAGGATTCTTTAACTGTGGACTTCTTCATTGATTGATCTGAGGTTTTGACACTTCCCTCAAGGTGATGATGTGGCCTTTGTCTTCAAAATGCCTTGGAGATGAGAGGATCTTCTTCATTCTTTTATGCCCTTGATATCCTTATAGAACCTTGATCTTGAGAGCTTGAGTGTTCCTTGTTGAGCTTCCCTTGACTTGTTACCTTACCTTTGATACTCTGTTTAGAAATCTAGGGCATAAGAATGAGGTGATTTCTCTTATAATGATAACTGCTAGTGAATGATTTTTACTTCTTTAGATTAGGTTCTTCTCTTAACATAGGTTATTAGTGTTATTCTTCATCAAACAACTACCAAAGCATAAAAAATAAGGAGACAAGAGAGAGAATGTAGACAAATAACCAGGGCCAAAACCTCTCCAACTTGAGAAGAAAACCCAAAAGAATTCTTCTTCTTATAGAAACTTTAAGTGATGAATACCAAGACCAAGACCCTTGACCTACTAACCACTCCAAGATCAAGGCACAAGGATTCCTTGATTTGTTTCTTCTTCCTTGAGTCAATGATAGTCAAATTTCTTGCTCCTCCCTCCTTCTCAGTTATCCTTTAGATTTCGGCTTCTTGGATCAGACCTGCAACCCTCGTCCTCCTTAGAAACCCTAGTTGCAACATGTATGATGGATGTTGACGGACTTTTGTACCTTGTTTTCCATTTGCTTGGATGGAAAGACTTCCTTTTGTAATTTAGCTTGATGAATACTATGACTTCCCCCTTGATTCGGCTTCTAGGATAACTCTTCTAGCCTCGACCCTTTTCTAAAACATATGCCACTAATTTCCTTCACACGTGAGGTGTATTAGTTCAAAACAAATCAGAAATAACACAGATGTTCCTCTCCTTCTTTCACTTGGTGATTAGCTTCCTTTCTTATGATTTTGACACTTCTATCTCTCTTGTCTTATGCTTGATTGAGTAGTGTCCTAATGGAGGCCAAGATCCTTCAATATATAGTGATCTGCCTATAGAAATAAGTCGACTTGTGCCAAGGGGTAGGTCGACTTGGCATACTAGAAACATTTTCATCTCTTTTGAAGGTCGACATGAGGTATATCTTGTGACAAGGTCTTGAAGGGCTTGTGACACAATTAAATTCACTTTTTACAATGTATAATATGCCAAAATGGATCTTCAATCTTTGACATTGACTCAATTGAATTTATGACTTAGTGACCAATCCTAGTAGTTCACAATGAGAGTTTGATCTATAATAAAATTCCTTGAGCATAAAACCCATGTCTCAAGCATAAAATAATTTTATTTTTCTTCTTTTTCATTATCTACATAAAATCATGACTACACATGTCATTATGAAGACCGAACCTTGTTACATATCTCAACACAATATACTCTACTTCTACTTGATTGTATATTCTTGCAGCCTCACTTCACCTCTTGAGACATATCTCAAAACACATCCAACTTTACAACATAGGTATCACATGCTTTGCTTCCATCCAATGTACATGGATTACAAGTAAAAAGGACATTGGTGAGGGGCGAAAAATGTTGCCATAAGCTCATTGGGGACTGTCAAAAGAGCCTTCGTCACCAAAAACTGAACGTCACCAAAAGTATAGGTGTTGTGGTGACGTTCAAGGTCCGTCACCTATAATGATTTATAATGACGGATAGTGATCGTCACCATTTCATATGAGCAATGGTAACAGACTTTAACCTCGGTCACCAAAAAACTGAACGTCACCAAAGATGGCGTTGACAAAAGTATAGGTGTTTTGGTGACATTCAAGGTACATCACGAATAATCATTATAATGACGGATAATGACCATCACCATTTCATATGAACAACAATGATTTATATTGATGGACCTTTCATGACCTTCATTGTTGATGCATATATTTGGCGACATTCGTTGACCGTCACCATTTCATATTTTGGTGAGGGTAAAAAAATGTCATGATAAGCTCATTGGGGACATTCAAGGTCCGTCACGAATAATGAATATAATGACAGATAATGACTGTCAGCATTTCATATCAAAAACAGTGATTTATGATGATGGACCTTTCATGGCCATCACTATTGATGTGTATATATGGTGGCGTTCGTTGGCCATCACCATTTCATATTATGGCAAGGGTCAAAAAATGTCACCATAAGCTCATTGATGATGGTTAAAAGAGTCTCTCACAAAAAATTGATCGTCACCATTCCATATCAATATCAGGGCGCGATGGAATCAAACCATCAACCTCCTGCTTGTAAAGAGGTGTTCTTCCATTGAGATAACACCTTTTAAAGAATCAGAATTTAAAAAATTAGACCTTGAAACTTTATAAATTGTAAATTCTACAACTTTCAATAAATTATAAAAATTAGAAAAGTCTTTGCAAATATTTTATTAAACAAGCAAAATAGCATTGACGTTGCAGGTCCCTACCTAATGGTTATGGAAGTTATGAAAAGTGGGTAGAGGGAAAAATAGTTATGTATGAAAAACTCAATATGTTCAGTTGAATACTCAATTAGAAGTGAAATTTTGAAGACATTTATAGCCTATAAATGACGTATAACTATCAATTGCACCAGATGTTGTAAAGGAAATATAGTAAATGAAATAGCATATGGAATAAGAGCATTGATGAAGACAGATACAATATGTTATAGTTTGAATGAATTTTGTTTCTAAATGTTGTTGCTGCTGGGTGACTTTTTATAATTTGGACCTCTGTCTTTCCTTTATCACGTAAAAATTCAAATAAAAATTAAAAAAATTTAGATATATGAATGATATCTAAACTTTTGTGAAAATGTAACACGGATCTCCGAGGACCATGAACCACTAGAAAAAGAAAAAAAAAGTCATCTAGAGACAATGACCAGGGAAACATGTAATTTAGAATTTCACAAGTCTGCACTCAAAACATGACAACCAACTAATGAAAAAGTTTGAAACTTATCACATTAAGAATGTCTCTTTTCCGCAGTGGACACCAAACAATAAGACAATAATTAATTTAGTTTAAGATAACAAAACATTGGAAAAAAAATATTGTGTTCAATTATCTGCCAGTGCAAAATGGATTTAATTCTGATGAAGCAAAAGAGTCAATACTAAATCACAAATAAAAATGACCAGCAACAATGTAAATTTTGTTTTTTCAACAACACAATCCATCACTACCTTCCATGTCCAGACATCTATATTTTGCAGTATTTAACAACCTCTTCTGCAGCAAAATCCAGTGAATAGATTTCATAAGTTTGAACTAGAAAATCCATAAAACATGGAGTTGATGAATTTTAAAGATGGGGCTGAAAACTAACCCTTGAATCATTTTGATCTCTACATGTTCACATCCAGGGAATGGTGCCTTTATCATTATGCTGGTGATGAGAAAGATGAGAAATCTAAATTGTTGTTTAGTCTTGCTTCACTTGTCTTGCATGTATATTGGGGCATTTGTTTAATTTCTAGTTCAAAGGCGTATGGATCAACATCTAGGGTAGAAGAGTTTAATTGTTCCCTAAGTGTGGATGAAATAGAATGCTCAGATGAGCAAATAGTTGTGTTGCCTCTTGCTTTAGGACCACCTTTTGCCCCTGTTGTAGGGGTCTTAATCCCCATAACTTGCTTTTCCCTTTTACCCACAACATGCTCCTTGCTTGGTGATTTCTTTTTCTTTCTGCTATGTGGAGTGCTTTCTTTCACTAGAATTTGAAAACTATTATGATTAGGTTGAACATACTGCATAAGACAAGCATGACGACTACCGGGCATATTACTCAATACTTTATTAATAGAACCGGGGTTACCTTGTGAACATATTATATTTGAGTTTAGTAGATTGAGAGAATCACTTTTTCTTGGCTTTCTTTTATCTCCCTTTGTTTTAGTTTTCTTTGAAGACTTTGGCATGTCCTCATCTCCCTCGGCCATCAATTTCTCAGAGTGTGTCAGCGTTTTATCATCTTCCTGTGTTTTGAAAATACCTAAATCTGATTCTGTTGAGGCCCTTTTCTTACTCAAAATAATTTTTTGTAGTACTTCTACCAACTACTGGTGAACTTAAAGAGAAAATTGGTTTCACAACACAACTTTTTTCAACTGAGAAACATGGAGACACATGAATACTTTGCATATATATTGTAGAAGAGGGCATATTGCTAGACGTAAACACCTTATCCTGCTAAGGTGTTCCAGTGACTTCACTTGGACAAAAAACAATAGCTTCACCTTCATTCTTCAACCACTTTTGTTTATTTGAATTTGACCTGTGACATTCTTTATCTAACAAGGAATCAAAATCATCATTGGTATTAAATTCATCCAACACGGAATTTGGAGGTCCCACTAACATCTACTTTTTTGTTACCATGCCTGAAAACCATGGAGATCCCTGTCGATACTAGAATAAGATGTATGCCTGTTGCTCAAGAACACATTCCTTATCAACCATTGTTCCCTGATAGAAGCCAAAGAGACAACACAACATCAACGTACACAAAATTCCCTACTGAAATATAATCATAACTTAGCTAAGAAGTCAAAAATATATTCTTAATTAATAAAATTTGTATTTAGAAATCCTGTTTCTTCAGATTTAAAAAAGACTGTACGTTGTATAACACTTATGTCTGTCTATTCAGGCAATTATATCATAGCATATGTCACACAGTAGCAATATATGGTACTTCAAGTAAAAAGACAAATTTGTTCAAGAAAATAGATTTAGAAAAGAGCTTTGAAAACTATATGTTTGTCATCAAAGCTTTAATTAGTTTCACAACAAACTAGTTGGAGTTAGAATATCAAAATCAATAATAGGAAAATAACAAGACAATGGCCAAAGTCGTTATTCATATAAGTTACAACTAAAGCTAGAGTCACTATTTCCATTGCAGATAACTGGAATTTGGGCAGTGGTCTAACAATTAGAGCTGATCAACAAGGAAGACTCGTCAATACCATCATTTTTTTCCACAGCCTGTCGTGTCTATGGATCTAGGTTTTGCTCTGCATTAAACTTGAAGGACACCTACAAGGCTCACATATTACCTAGGAAAATAAATCACTTATCCAAGAATATTACTTTTGGGAAGTCAGAGAAGGGTAATCTATTCTACTCTGGGAGGACTACTAGAATCAACTTCCCATGCTCGACCAAATTGATTGATTCCAAGGGTTAAAATATTGGATGATAAATAGAAGCATGACCATTGTAGAATACTATTGGCAAAGATTAAAATCCTGTTATGGATGGAGGGAACAATTTCCTAAAGAAAAACAGGGCTATCATGGGGATCTTGAAGCACTAGATGAATTATATTCAAAACTCAAAGAGCATCCAATAAAAATACAAACTATTCTACTTTGCTAGGCCTAAAAACATGAAGGAAAATGCAACCTTAAAGGAGCTTGCAATCTACACATTTCCCTTTTACAGCTACCAAAAGAAAATATTTGGAAGAAAATATGGAATCTAAAGCTTGGCAAAAAATTACAATCTTCCTCTAGCTCGTAGGTCATAAAAACCCCTTAAGCTATGACAAACTTAGGAAAACAGGGTTCATTGGTCCCTCGATCCACCATTTCTCCAAATCTAAGGAAGAAATATTGGACCATATCATTAATGATTGTCAATTTGTATAAGATCTCTAGAATAAGGAGGGTGAAACGTTCTAGACATTGGACATAATCAAAGGAAACAAAACCTTAACCATCACTGATTGGATAGATAATTTCTTCAATAATGGAATAGTCAATAGAGCTTGAAAACTTCTATTGATCTTCATACTCTGTGAAAACTAGAAGGAAAGAATCAAAATGATCTTCAAATCCACATAGAATTCAGTAAGTGAAGTTTGGAAGTGGATTATATCTAGTATCAAGGAGTCTATTTTACAATTCATCACCTTAGGACTATCAAGGTACCCTAGAAGAGTCAAGAGTTTCAAATACCCTATATGTAAACCCTTAGCGAGAACTAAGAGACAGAGGCTTTAGGACCACCTTTTACCCCTGTTGAAGGGTTCTTAATCCCCATAACTTGCTTTTCCCTTTTACCCACAACATCCTCCTTGCTTGGTGAATTATTTTTCTTTCTGCTACGTGGAGTGCTTTCTTTCACTATATTTTGAAAAATATTATGACTAGGTTGAACATACTGCATAAGACAGGCATGATGACTACCAGGCATATTACTCAATATTTTATTAATAGAATTGGGGGTACCTTGTGAACATATCATATTTGAATTTAGCAGATTGAGGGAATTACTTTTTCTTGGCTTTCTTTTATCCCCCTCTGTTTTAGTTTTCTTTTAAGACTGTGGCATGTCCTCACCTCCCTCGATCATCAATTTCTCTGAGTGCATTAGTGTTTTATCACCTGTCTGTGTTTTGAAAATACCTAAATCTGATTTTGTTGAGGCCCTTTTCTCACTTTATGAACAATTGTCTGTAGTAATTTTTCCAACTGCTGGTGAACTTGAATACAAACACCAAACCATAACACCATTCACTACAACAACAACTACAATGATGAATACTGCGATGATTACAAAGTTGCCTTCTTCTAATATAAAGGAATAATTTCAAGGTGCGAATGAAACATACACCATTGACTTAGACCCCTGTTACTTCTTGTTGCAGGAATGTATCAATAGGAAAACCCCATCATAAGGCCATAAATTCCACGCCCAAATGCTCTTCATGGGAGTATTAACCCAGAGTGTTTTCTTGGTAACTAAGCTTGTCGACATGTATGCTTATTATGGAAATATGAAGGGCACACACCAGGTGTTTGAAAAAATTCCCAAGCGAAATGTGTCTGCATGGAATTTTATTTTTTGAGGTTGTGTCAGGGATGGACACGACCAGGAAGCCCTCAAGTTGTCTTACCAAACGCAACAGGGAGGACTAAGTGGAGACACACCTTTCCAATTGTCCTCAAGGTGTGCGCTGAGATTGCGGCCTTGTAGTAGGGCAGGGAAATCCATAGTTACATGGAACACCACGACTACAGGATATTTTGAAATTAGAAATTGTGAAGAGGCAGGAAAGCTACTTGATGAAATGGAGCTGGGAAGGTTGAAACCCGATGTGATAATTTGGAGTGCGATGATATCCAAGTATGATTAGAATGGTTACGGAAATAGTGCAGTGAGATATTTTATAAAATGCAGTTGGCTGGAGCGAAAGCCAATTCAGTCACTATTTCCAGTGCTCTCGCTTCTTGTGCAGAATTGGCAGTGCTGCAACAATAAAAAAAATGGATGATGCATATGAAGTGTTTGTCAATATGCCAAAGAGGGATATGATCTCATGGAATGCAATAATTTCTTATTATGTGCATTGAATGGATATTGTGATGAGGTGTTGGGACTCTTTTATCAACTTCAAAATGACAGGAATTAACAAATGTAATTAGTGCGGTCATTGTGAGATATACTCAATTTGGTCATAGTGTTGAATCCTTGAAACTCTTCAGTTGAATGAAAGTTGCAGAGGTGAAGCCTAACTCTATTACCATAGCAATTATTTTTCCTTCATGTGCTGACTTAGTGGCTTTGCAGTGTGGGCATTGAATACATGGGCATGAGGAAGATTCCCTAACACTTTTATGAAATAAAAGAAGCAAGCATTAAGGTAGGCCATATCAGCTTCATTGTTATTTTATGCCTGCATCCATGCATGACTAGTAGATGAAGGCTAGCATCATTTCGATTGAATTAGTAGAAAGTTTGAGGTGAAGCCTAGAGTGGAGCATCGTGCGTGCATGGTTGATCTCCTCAGCCACTCGAGACACTTGAATGGAGCATATGTGATATTGTCAAACATCTATGCTACTTCTGTGGGATGATGTAGTCAACGTGAGAAAGCTAATGTTAGATAAGGGATTGGAAAAAAGGAATATCTCATTTTAATAGACAATTTTAGTTGTTGCTAAATTAGGATGTTTTGAAATATATCATGGAAACTCTTTGACATTGTTCTCGAGTTTCAATGATAATACACCCTCTTCATTTGAATCTTGACTCTCCAAAACCATGGAGAGGAGAGACATGGAGGAGTTAAAACTTTGTATACTACCTCAACAACCCTCAAGGTTGCTGGAAATAGATAATCATGATAAGATCCAAGCATTGGAAAAGTCTTGGTTGAAGACTTATGTTGTAAAAGATGAATTCATCAGGGAAGTCCTGGGCCAAGTTTGGAACTTTGTTGAGGAGTTTTGGCGAATTTCAAAATTAGCTCAAGTTTTTCTACAATGTTTGGTTATACAAAATCAGTGGAGAGAAAAAAAGGCGTTTTCAGGGAAATAAGCCAGCCTAATGAAGACCAAAAGTTGGGTTACTGGTTTGAAAACAAGAATTTCATTGTCAAGCAAATTGGATAGAGGGGCCAGCAAGGGAACATGCCAAGTTGCTGCCTCAGGCTTCCATATTTTTGTGGGCTTGTTTGTCTGTATTCAATTTGGTTTTGTGGTCAGAGAACCCTAGAGGAGTGCATGATTTGATCCTACAACACATTTTGGGAGGCACCATAATTGTTTTTGGTGGGATTCTTTCTTATTCAATTGAGGACTATGTCATGACAAGACTCAGCTGAGAAGGTGATGAATTCCATGGATGTTATAGGGATTTGACAAGAGGCTGCAAGGTCTGGGAGACTATGGAAGTGCATATATGCTTTTAATTGATACTCAAATGTGACCAAGCTTAAAAATCAAGATGGTTCTGGTGCAGAAGGACAAAAAAAAAACAACAAAAAAAATGGAGACCTTGTGCACCTCTAGAAAGTAGTGCTACGCTGCCTCACATCTATTGTAGCTATTGCAAGACTCTCATATATGCTTGAACATGGGAGGAACATGATCACAACATTATTTTCTTTCCCTTTATTCTCTTCATCTATGAATTTCATGGCAAGTAAAATCATCATTTTCTTCTTTTATTTGAGCATTATATGGAAGGCTTCATGTAACTGTTTCACAAGGGGCCATAATTTATTTTCAAGAGAAATTTGTTCAACAAGCCCTGATTAATAAGTCCTACCGGATCCTGTTACAACTAATACTTGAATATATCATTCCAGAAATTCTCCTCCTTCCAGATTGTAAATTGAGTAAGTAGTCTTTCTATATTTTATTTCCAACCAAAGTTTGTGGCTTCCCCTTGGTGCTCTTGTCGATGCGTAAATTCACGGTCTAAGTGTTCGGGTGTCAAGTTCTTGGAGGTATAGATCGATCAAAGCAATTGGGCATGGATCAATCAATATACTCATATGTATACGACATGCTCAATGTTTTTTGGTGGGAACATGGAACATAATAAATCTCATTCATTGGATTGATGGGGCTTTCTCATCTATCGCATATGAATTGATAGGGGTCTTCTTGGTGGATTTCTATCTCTTCCGGTGGTAACATTGGAAACTCACGTGTCGTTACAACAAACATAGAGGTGATGTCACATAAGCCATCCGTTCTGCCTGCACAGAAGCCGTTCACAGAAGGTAATGTTGTCACAGAAACCATGTCACTACCTGCACGAAGACATTCACTGCATTACATAGCCGCAATGGTTAACAACACATAGTTCCTTCCCCAAGGGTTCCTTATCTCTATCTCTCGATCTAACCGGTGAATGATTCTGTAAGAAAGATATTTGAGATGCTAGTTAGAGCGTCTAGAAAGCTTCAGGTATTGGAAAGGTGCTTCCACAATTGAAACAAGGTCAAAAGGGATGCTTGATATACTTGAAGACTTCTTGAACTTCGTAGAATTTGTATATTTTTCGAATGGATGTGAGAACTTCAATATTAGAAAAGCAACATTGAATAAATAACTTAAGTGGCCCAAATAACGAAATTTTTATTTTTCTTATTTCAACTCAGACTGGGGGGGGGCTTGGAATCAATTTTCCAAGTGAAAATACAGTTATTATATATGATCTACATTTTAGTTATTTATGAGCTCAATCATGATCTCACAGGATAGGCCAAGAAAAAACGGTGATTGTATATTAGTTGATAAGAAAGTGTTCTGTTGAGGAGAGAATATTGCAGCGGTCAGGAACAAACATGGATTTGGAGAATATGGTGATGAATCTTTGTAAAAATGAAAGTTTAAAGAATTATCTAGATCACAAAGAACCTTTATGTTTGTGGAGACTGCCACCATACCACTAAGTTCATCTCCATAATTGTCAAGTGAAAAATTATTGAGGGATTATGTTCTTGTGCAATTACTAATGTAGAAATGTTGTTTATGATGTGAGCAGAGTTCATTGTACAAAGATCAATGGTTCAAGATTTTTGATAATACACGACCCCAACCAGGTTTCATTAGTTTACTCTGTTAACCAAATAAGGTTTCATCAGTCCATGAAGTACATATAACATTCTAATAGCTTACTAAGGGTGTTTGTACTACCTATTTCTTGTACTCAAGGAAAAAGGTCTAGCAAATATAAATATGATAATAGTTCAACGAAGTAGGTGGCAGGCCCTCTAAGAAGTGAAGAGTCTTTGGGAATAGACACTCATTTACAATAAACAAGCTCCAAGAGTCCATTTCCAAAAATGGGAAATAATGCTCTGGCAGGTGTAGGGAGACTGCTACCTCTTTGATTTGAGGGCTACACAATAATCAAAGTGTATGGTTCAGAAACACAACCATACCTCCTCCTTGCATTCCATACAATGATAATTTTATCACTAGAATTCACCAGGAAAAGAATGGACTATGATTAGGTCAATTTTGTCAAAAATAAGAGCTCAATAACATTCAAGGTACCACAGGAGGTGTGTCCTTTCATAGTGAAGACGAGGACTGCTCAATTTATGTAGCTAACATGTTGAGTTCATTAGACCTTCAGAAGGGAATTAGCTTGAGGTATGATCCTCATGGGATGATAAGCAGGATGAGAAAATTTTAGGCTATCAAAATACAAGCATTAGGTAGATGAAGTTTTGGAAGAAGCATTGAATTTGGATTCTTGGGAACGAGTACAACAGGCTTTGCCTCCTTATTATTTGAAGCAAAAACCTACAACATCCACCATTGTAGCCTCTACCGAGATAATGTATTAGAAGAGAGGGGACAAAAGGCCAATCAGTGAAGTCACTTCAATTTCTAAGGGAAGGGAAACTAGCGAGAAGGCCAAGCAAGAAGAGTCTTAGAAATGACATCTCCTCAAAAAAATAGATCAGTTGTCCTCCACTGCATTAGTACAAACACAACCTACTACCTCAGGGATTCAACAAGAGCCTCCTCCTCTTGAACAAAGTGACATATTTTGAGAATATGCTAAAAAAAGAAAAAAAGAGAAAAGAATCCATGCATCCGCAGAAAGAACTATGTACTAAGGTTGGAAATTAGAGCAAAGGCCAAGCTAGACTCCTCACAACCTTGGATGTTAAGAGGGACCTAATTCAATTTGTAGTACTTGAACCAAAAGTCCCTAAGCCCAATTATGCATATGATTACTCTGCCACAAAAATCACTGTGGATATCAAGAACATTGGCAGTGTCTACAAGCTGGAGATACATAGTTAAACTGGAGAGGTAGTGGTCGTTGGCCAGAATGTCTGTAAGTATTGCTACATGATTAATTTATACTCCTACTGAGTGTGTGTTAAACAACAAATGCAAAATGGTTTACAATATTGCAACAATTGGTATGTCTATTGGAAGTGGAGTTTCCATTTCCAGAGATAGATCTCCAACAACAAGAAAGTAATGTGAAGATAACATAGACCACCTGGGTAGACTAGACTCAACCAGAAATTAATAAAATTCAATGCTAAGTTCCAGAAATTGTTAAGTGGTAAGCAATAGAATAGGAAGGAATGCTTTTAGCTACTTGAAATCAATACCATCATGTTGTGCTAGATGAAGACTTCCATTACATGATCAACTTGGCAAGAGTTGGCACAAGTACCAATTTTTATAGAACTAGATTGTTGAGAGGCTGGCTTATTGGAAATTGTCAGAAAGTTACAATGCCTGAACCTGGTAATTGTAGAGGTGTCAAAATTGTGGACTCCAATAAATTTAGCTCATTGAATTGTCTTAGTTGGATAACCATTCAAATAAAATATGATATTGGCTCTACTGACAGTTTGCTCAGATGCACATGTATGGGAGAAAAATGCTACTTTTCCTAATATAGATTTTGTCAAAAATAAGAGCTCAATAACATTCAAGGTACCACAGGAGGTGGGTCCTTTCATAGAGGATAGAACTCAGAGTTGATGACCCAAGGAAGTGTTCCCATTCAAGAGGTGAAATAAATAATGTTTAGTTCCAACTCAAGAATAGCCACCTAACCATATTGGCTTGGGAATCGCCAGTGAACCATGGCTGAGACTCATCCTCATGAGCATGCCTCACTATTGAATTTGACAATAAACAAACTTTCGTAAACAAATAGTTGCCACTAGATGAATGGTATCCACATCAACGACCATCTTTTATACATCTCATACAGTCTCATGCTGTACTGTTGTAGAAATATTTTGTGGACATTTGTAACCTAAAAAATGTCGGGTTGTTTTCTTGCTTATCAAAGCATTTAAGCTAGAATTTTTTCCTAGCCATGCTCCCAACTAACCAATGGGCATCCACTTCACCATATCTCAATGATTATTAACTTCCAAGTCCTACGACAAATTTTTTCCAGTGCACCGGTCTTTATACCAACAACAATATAATGATTCCCATGGACAAAACAACCACAAAGATCATAACCTGCTTTCATTATAGAGGGACAAGAATAATACCTTGAATGGCATAGAAAACTTCTTGGGTATGGTGAAAACATAATGTATCAAATGTGTCTAATAATACCCTCAAATATCTAACAAAAATATGCACAACAAGTTATTCAAAGCATATGAAATTTTTTTGAGGGGCAGCAGTTCACATCTTCACAAATCTCATCCTTATAATTTTGTGCTTTTGTTAGTCTTTTTGTCTGAGGTATTTTTGTGACTAATAGCTTCATTGTCACCATCAATGAAAACTCTATTCCCACATACTACATTATTTACTTTTGCAGTACCCACTTTAGTTCTACTCTTCTCGCAAACACACTTCCCAAGAAATTATATAAGTGGAGAGTTTGTGCCTATGTGGTTTGATGGCCCAATAGTCTGTTAACATCCTACTACATATGAATGGATAGTGCTATATCATGGTGAAAAATAATTGATCCATTTGGTGGACACTGTAACAAACTATGTAGAGATTGATCATATGTTTGCATAGCCATTGATGGTCTAGCCACTTGACAATTGTGACAAACCATACCAGCCTTAATAACATGTCTACAGATATTTCCCAACATACACCATGAGAGATCATAAATAGAAAACTCTATACTAGGATTCCACACAGTGTGTGTCTGTGAATGGTCACTTTGGCTAACCACCTTAGCAAACTTAAGATATTTGTCACTCAAAGTAACATCACCGTTAGCAATGTGCAGTGCCCTATGCCATGAAATGGAAGCAAGTTCTCCATATTTCATGTATCCACATAAGTAATCCTCCTTTGGGAAGTTGTCAAACCAATAATATGAATACACCTCAGTAGTTAGTTTGTGCACCAACCAATCAGTCTGTTGATATGCACCTTTGCCTACTTCCCAATCTTTCACTTTATTGTTTATATTTTTGTCCCTTCTATCTTCACTTACTCCAACCTTAGAAAAAGTAAATGGACAACTTTTATGCCATTGGGCTTACTATTAACAATATTTTAGGCTCTTCCCTCCAGTGATGCAACATTTTCTTCAGGACCTATAAGAACTAGATTTACAAGGACATCAAGCAATCGAGATAATGATGGTGAAAGGTTTGGATGTGATTCACCCTACCTAGTAGCATCTTGATTCCTTTTCATATCACATAAAACATTAGAACTGAATGATGATGTATTTTTTTGTGACTCCCTGAATCAACTAAGATTAATTGTTCAATAATCAATTTGATTTGCTGAGAGCTATATAGTGTAAACCCAAACTAAATGAGAAAAGGATAGCCATGTGTATTTTGTATATTATCTCTGAGCCTCACTTACCCAACTTTTGATCTATACAACAACTCTACACACTCAAGCAACAATTTAATTATTCCCATTGTATAAGCAACATCCCCTATCTTGGTGTTAAAATCCTTTACTGTCATTAGGAGTACTTTAATCAATTGAGAAAACCAAACTATATAGTACAAATGAGCTGGTAGACTAGTAATTAAAAGTGGAAATTTTTCTCCCTCTTGCTGTTGTGTTAACTTCTATGTTTCCTCATGTTCATTTGTTTGCATCATCCCCAGGAGCTAGAAGTGCTTTCATTTTATTTAAATACATAGCTAGTTCTTCTAACATCAGGTCAGGACTTTGCAACTTGTTTGGCACTAGTTATAGATGCATAGGCTTTTCATTATGAGAAGATGACCTCTCACTTCAAAATTCCACCAATGTCCTAAGTAGTTGCTCATATATCATTTACACTTCTAGATATTATGAGGTTCTAGAAACTCCCATGCCTTTGCACGTTATAAAGGGATTCTAGTTCTCCAACTTGCATTCATACTCTTGAATACATCTCAAATGTCTTGGCAGAATCTTGATACTCCATGTCAAAGAATCTATACTAGTTCATCTGACAAAAATGTCCCAAGGCTTGTTAACAAAACTCCCACATTGGGAATAATAAGCGTGAACTGATTTGGCCTCATATATGCTAGATGCATTTGATGAAATATGTTTAGTGCTAGCTCATAGTATCCACTCTGAGCATACCTTGAAATCATTGTATTCCATGAAAGCAAGTTTCTTATAGCCATTTTTCAAACACTAAGTGTTCATACTATACACCTAGACATTTCCCCTACATAGAAAGAAGTGCATTCCCTACTGAAACATTTTATTCAAATCCCAACTTGATGAGCAGAGAATGAACCCGCTTACCATTCTCTAAGTCCTCTTGTGAGGTGAAAGTGCCAAGAATGGAAACAAAGGTGATTGAATCCAATTCCACCCCTCCCCATTGCGCTCAAATAAGCAATTGCAAGGAAAACTCACCGTACCCTTCCTAAGCATATCTTGCTTGACTTGTTTGGCATTCGCTCCACAAGAAAACATCCAGAGAACACTTAGGAATGTGAATCTATCTGGCTTATGCTCCATTTAGCCCAAAATATTTAATACCTCGATAACATACCCGACCTAGGCATACCCTATTCGGCTCCCTTATCAAATCCTAAGATTAAACAAACCTTAAAGATGCTTGCAAAATTTAACCTATTGAGTTTCATGCCTGCCAATTTCATTTTAAAAAAAAATTAGCCTCCTTACACTGCTCACTATGTGCATAATCTGCAAGCATTACATTCCAAGAAACCACATCTCTTTTAGGCATTTCATGAAACAATTTCCATGCATCTGTCAAAAATTAAAATACCACATTTTTCATACATGTTGATAAGATTATTCCACACAAAAATGTCTGAATGAAACCCATTTTTAATTATGTAAGAATGGACCTGGCCTCCCTCTTCTACCACTTATGATACAATGTATACTTGCAAAATATGTGTATAATAACTTCACTATGCCAAAATATCTATGTGTTCTATATGCTTAAAATAGGATAGTAGGCCATGCCATTATTTATTCCATCCTTCTCTTTGGTGTTTAACCCTAGCCATCATTGAGAAAACGTTGGAATGCTAAAGTCTAGAATGAAGTTTATTTGATTCCTTGGATGTGGCATGGCACCATTCAATATAGATCTCAAGCGAGTAGCGCATTCAATTTGTTGGGAAATCCATTCAATGCTTCCACTAGTGTAAATGAAGATCTGGTCTCAAATAGGATATTTACAATAAGAACAATAATTTATGGATGAGAAACTCGTTGTCTCCTCTAACAATTATGAATATGTGTGGCAATGCATGGTTATTGGATTCTCTTGGTGGTGAAAATCCAATTTTTTTAATGACTAGCCTATAGTTTTGAATCAGGGGATCTTCATTCTAGGTTATCATTCTCACAAAAGAAATCGCCGTAGTTGTAAAATGGTTTATGATACATGGATATAATCTCTTGTTTGTAAGGCATCCATGATGAGCCCTAGAAGGAACATTTCTTGTTGTGTTATTTGAATTTCTGATAGGATTTATGTTATTGGAGGCTCCATGAAACAAAGTATTATTCAAATCCCAACTTGATGAGCAGAGAATGAACCCCCTTACCATGCTCTAAGTCATCTTGTGAGGTGAAAGTGCCAAGAATGGAAACAAAGGTGATTGAATCCAATTCCACCTCTCCATGTTGCGCTCAAATAAGCAATTGCAAGGAAACCTCACAACACCCTTCCTAAGCATATCTTGCTTGACTTGTTTGGCATTTGCACCACAAGAAAATGTCCAGAGAACACTTAGGAATGTGAATCTATCTGACTTATGCTCCATCTAGCCAAAAATATTTAATACCTCGATAACACACCCAACCTAGGCATACCCTATTTGGCTCCCTGATCAAATTCTAAGCTTAAAGAAACCTTAGATGCTTGCAAAAATTAATCTATTGGGTTTCATGCTTGGAAATTTCATTTAAAAAAAAATAGTCTCCTTACACTGCTCACTATGTGCATAAATTGCAAGCATTACATTCCAAGAAACCACATCTCTTTTAGGCATTTCATGAAACACTTTCCATGCATCTGCCAAAAATTAAAATACCGCATTTTTCATACACGTTGATAAGATTATTCCCCACAGACATGTCTGAATGAAACCCAGTTTTAATTATGTAAGAATGGACTTGACCTCCCACTTCTACGTTTTTTGATCCAATGCATACTTGCAAAATATGTGCATAATAACTTCACTATGCCAAAATATCTACGTGTTCTATATGCTTTGAAAAGGATAGTTGTTAATTTTAGGTATGTTCTATGCTACAACAATTTATTTCAATTTTCACAGTTAACTCAATATCTTTTCCAGATTAGCAATCACATCAGCATTAAAGTAAACTACAGATAGAACATAAATATAAATCACAGAAGACAAGCCAAGACAAGAGGACACAAGATGTGGCGCTAGGCAGGGACAAACCCCAATGTGGGGAAACCCTTGACCAATTCTTCTTATATGTTCTTCAATAGTTCAGCAGAGAGAGAGAGATAGTACATTTACAACAGAAGTCAACACTTTGACTTATCTAGATAAGAGCATAGATCATCTCTAAGAAGATGATACATGAGATCAGTTGAAGACATGCTGCTTCAACAAATTCTCCAAGGTGACTCCTTCACCTATCGTTGTGCTGCATTTCATCATCATGTTGGACCTCATCGCACTGCACCATGCTGCACCCATCATCACTATGCTGCATCTCATCATGCTTCATTAATCATGACTGTACCCATCACTGTACTGCATTATGTGACTTTTCCGGTAGTTCTGGCTTTTCCAGCTTTTCCGGCGTTTCCGGCAGTTCCGTCTTTTTCGGTAGTTCCGACTTTTCCGGTAGTTCCCGCTTTTCCAGATTTTCTATTAGTTTCGACAGTTCTGGCAGTTCCGGTAGTTCCGACTTTTCAGATAGTTCCGGCTTTTCTGACAGTTTCGGATTTTCCGGCTTTTCAGGCAGTTCCGGCTTTTCTGGCAGTTTCAAATTTTCTGACTTTTTCGGATTTTCTGGCTTTTCCGGCTTTTTTAGCAACGTAGAACTTATTTTCCCATGACTACATTTAGATCTAGGGCATGCTATCTAGGGTAGCGTATACCCTAGGGCACTCCCTCTAGCTGTCATCTTCATCAAACCCAAAACAGGATGAAGTGAGATCACAAGAGTGAGTGTGTGTGAGACAAATGACTTCAAGTCCTCTTCTATTTATATTAAAACGTAGAGGTTGAATAGACATGACTGTTGGGCTTTTGAGCCTACATAAGTTGCTGGCCGACTTGACAATTTGTCGATAATCAAAATAAATTCATATCTTCATAAATACTTATCTGAATTGGATGATCTTTAGATCAATCCTACACCTCTCGATGAGAGGGATCCAATAAAAATATCAGCTGCCATAAATAAGATGACCCACATGGATTTTGGCCCTAGTTGCCAATTTTAACACTCCCTCTCAACTAGGGAGAACTCCATCCGCTGATCCATATGTCTGACTGTACTATCTCTGCCATCAGTGCCCTGCACTGCTCTGCTCAGCTCTACTGGCTCTGCTCAACTCTGCTGGCTCTGCTCTTCTTTGCTCAGCTCTGCTAGCTCTGCTGGCTCTGCTCAGCTCTGTTGGCTTTGCTTAGCTCTGTTAAAATTGGAAACTAGGGCCAAACTTCATGTGGGTCATCTTATTCATGGCTGATAATATGTTCATTAGATTCCTCTCATCGAGAGGTGTAGGATTGATCTAAAGATCATTCGATTCCGATAAGTATTCATGGAGATATGAATTTATTTTGATTATGGAATTATTATCAAGTCGACCTACAACTCATGTAGGCTCAGAAGCTCAACAGTCACATCTATTCAAATATCAACAATTGTGTATAAATACAAGAGGACTTTTCCTCATTTTCACTCACTCATCTCATCACATCTCTCTCTCTCTACTGCGCAGAAAAGAGTCTCTTCTCTACTGCGCAGAAAAGGGTCTCTCTCTCACACATGTGAAGCCGGAAGCTGCTGAAACTGAAGCTGCAACTGCAGATCCAAACTTTGACTAGCGTGGACCATCAAACCTCCTCTTCTGATTTGCATTGTAGGTTCATCTGAACCTCCTCTGAAGGCTACAACTTTTGGTGGTGGAATCAAGTCGATCCGATGGACGGTTTGCGAGATATCCACTGCCCTAGTTTGAAGGAAGCTGCTGAAACTGAAGCTGCAACTGCAGAAGTGAAGTTTGACCTGCGTGGACCAGAAGATCTCCTCATCTGAACTATGATGTAGGTTCATCTGAACCTCCTCTGAAGGCTGCAACTTTTGGTGGTGGAATCAAGCCGATCCGACGGTCGGTTTGCGAGATATCGTCTGCCCTAGTTTTGATGATGAAGCCGCTAATGCTGATGCTGCTAATCTAGGGTTCGCCACTGCTGATATAAATTATATTTATTGTACTATTTCTCTCTGCTGAATTATTGAAGATAAAAGAAGATTTGATCAAAGGGTTTCCCCACACATTGTGGGGTTTGTCCCTAGCTAGCCGCCACATCTTGTGTCTCTTGTCTTGGCTTGTTTTCTGTCGATCGTTTAATGTTCTATATGCACTTTACTTTATGTACATGTGATTGCAAATATGTGGAATATAATAAGAAAAGAAGTAAACTATTATAAGCATAGAACATACCATAACTTAACATGGTATTAGAGCTTAGGTGAAGACAAAGCCCGAGCAAGAGCAAGAGCAATCACTGAAGAGAAGATTGGTAAGGTTATCCTAAAAGAACTATGGGGTCCTCAACACTCTTTCCTGCCGAAGACAAGCTCCATGAGAAAGCTGGCTATCACAGATGGAAGATGTCTATCGATCTAACCCTAGAAGATCAAGGAGTGCTGGACCATGTAAGAGGCAATATTGTTGAGCCTCCATCAAATGCATCTGCTGCTGCCTGGAACAAATGGAAAAATGGAGAAGTCAAAACAAAGAAGATCATCCGGGACTCTATCGACAAGCATTTGGTGGCCTACATCTCTGAACTGGACACCTCCAAGGAAATCTACGATAAACTAGTGAGTTTATTTAAAGTCAATGATGCAAATCAAGTTTTGTTTCTTAGAAATAAGCTGAGGGAAATCAAGAAGGGTAAAGATGAGAGTATGCAAGCATACTTCTTAAGAATCACCGAGATCAAGAACGATCTCCTATCTATTGGGGAGACTATTATTGACAGAGAAATGGCACTCACGACTCTTGGAGGATTACCATCCGAATGGTACGTGTTCAGGACTACTCTTCTGAATAATAATATAATTCCTGGTTTCGAGGAATTAATGGCTAGGTGCATTCAAGAAGAAACAACGGTAGAAGAGCAAGAAATGCCCTTGCCTAAAGGTCCTCCTACTGCTTTTTCTTCTCATGCTAAGAAAAGAAATAATTTCGGGTCTAAATAAAAACGAAAGGCTGGACCTAAGGGTGGAAGAAAAGGATGATGTTACATTTGCAATAAAGCAGGTCACTATGCAAGGGAATGCCCTGATAGAAAGGACGCTCACCGAGATGATGATCAAAATCCCTCCCATGGCAATCAAAGGAATGACAAATTCAATAGCGAAGGTAAAAGGAGTGTTGGAAATCAAGGAAGAGGACAACCATTCAAGAAGGCTAGAAATTCCTGGATGTATTAAATGCACCTGACCTCCGAAAGAACCTGGTGTCCATCTCGGAAATGGAAGACAAAGGCTACAAGGTAACCTTCAGTGATGGCAAGGTACGTGTATCGAAAAATAATGTTAAAGATGCCTTTACTCTTGGGTTTCGAGTTGATTCTTTATATCAGGTCGGTGGAAGTCCGCTAGGTGTCATGTCTTGTGACACAACTCTTCAGTCCGAACTTTAGCATTGGAGGTTTGCCCACTTTCATTACAAAGCTCTACCCGGTGTAAGACAAATGGTAACATGGATGCCCGAATTCCAAGTAGAGAAAGAAGGGTGTATGTCCAGGATGTGCCGAAGGAAAGCTCAAAAGGGGACCATTCTGCTCAAGCCAAAGCAAGACCTCCGATATATTACAGTTGGTTCACTCAGGCATATCTGAGGCTGGGATTAAGAGGGACACTACTACACCACATACTCCTGAGCAGAATGGTGTGGCGGAAAGGAAGAACCGTACGATTGTGGAAGCTGTCTCTATGGGTAGATGATGTAACAATGCCTGATGTGGAGGAACCCATGGATCCTATTTATCCACCTGAGCCTTCCTCTTTTAGGAAGAGGCCTTCATGGCTTAGGGGGATACTTGATGATGCTGAAGGACATGCTGCACCCCAAGGAACCTTCCGTGAAAGTAAGAAACCTAATAGGTATCAGGGATACCTGACCATCATGAGCACGATCATACAAAATGAGCCTTCATCATTCTCAGATGCCGTCAAGCATCAAGTATGGAAGGATGCTATGACCAAAGAATATGAGTCTATTATGGAGAATGATGTCTGGGAAGTAGTTCCCAGACCCCAGGACAAGACAATTGTTACTTCAAAATGGATTTACAAGATAAAGCATGCAGCAGATGGAAGTACAGAAAAGTATAAGGTTCGTTTTGTTGCTCGTGGTTTCTCCCAAAAGGAAGGTATAGACTATGATGAGATATTTGCACCTGTTTCCAGATATACGACCATCCGCTCGATCATAGCCCTTGCCGCTTCACAAGGATGGAACCTACATCAGATGGATGTCAAGACCGCATTCTTGCACGGTTTGATCAAAGAAGAGGTCTATGTGGAGCAACCCGAAGGATTTGAGATTTATGATTGAAAGATCATGTATTGCTGGGATTGAAGCTGAAGGCTCTCATATGGTGTCTGAAGCAAGCACCCTGAAGCATTAGGTATTTCAATTGAGCTGTTTGAACAACATACCACTGTGATTCTATGTAACAACCAGAGGTGGGATTCAATTATTGAGGAATCCCTTATTCGTCGATTGCTCCAGTAGATAGACATCATCTGGGATATGGTAAGTCAATGAGCAAGGAGGCTCCATCGCATTAAGATGATGTACAGGTCGATACACCTTGTCAAAGCCCCGAGGAAAGATCTAATCTGTGATTTTCCCAAACGACTTGGAGTCATCAAGAAACCCTTGTACAAGGGTCCTGCATGTTGCATACATTGAGCTCTAGGAGCTCTGAGGGCTTGCGGTTCTTACTGGAGAAACATACGACCACAGGATGACTCACCCTCCCCTGGTGGTGTGCACTGGAACAAGATGATTCACTCTCTTGTGGGACAAGATGATTCGCTCTCTTCTGGAACAGGATGATTCCCTCTCCTGTGTAGCAGGATTGATGTGTTCTCCATGGCGATTGTAGCAGGATTGATATGTTCTCCTGTGAGGCTTGGATTGATGTGTTCTCCATGGCGGCCTGGATTGATGTGTTCTCCATGGCGATTGTAGCAGGATTGATGTGTTCTCCTGTGAGGCCTGGATTGATGTGTTCTCCATGGCATCTTGGATTGATGTGTTGTCCATGGCGATTGTAGCAAGATTGATGTGTTCTCCTGTGAGGACGGGATTGATTAAGTTCTCTTGTCGAGACATCCTACCCATGCAGTCTGGGACTCATGGGAAGTACCTCTCATCTGATCAATGAGCAGGGAAATGAAGTTAGGGACCATAGTAGTACCGATGGATGCATCGTTGTATCTACCGTACTCCCTATGCTAAGATGACCTCCATTGATCTGGGATCAATGATACTAGTCTGGGACCAGTGGTAGGAGTGGTACATTCTATGACACTGACTTCGGGTTGGTTGTTACTGGTCTGGGACTAGTGGTACTGTTAGGCCCCTATACTACTAGTGTAACCCCTTATTGTTATTAGTACAACCCCCTTATTATATTGATGTACCCATGTAGTGCCCATTTTGTTACTATTGTGCCCCATAGAAGCCCACTATTGTTATTATTGTGCCCTTACATTATTATTGTTATGTTGGCTCTGATTATATTATGACCCCTTAGACTCCTATATATAGAAAGGAGATCTTTTCATTTGTATCATCAAATAATCATTCATTTGTGTAATGTAAAGGAGGTTGCCCCCTTGAAGAGGCTGAATTCTAAGGCGTTGATCTATCTTTCCTATCTTTTTGTGAGCTGGTTTCATAACAGGTACACACTCTGAGACTGACTTTGAGTCAGTGGAGGATGTTACTGGTCTAGGACCAGTGGTAGGAGTTGTACTCACTATGACGTTGACTTCGGGTTGGTTGAGATTGGTTTGGGACCAGTGGTACATACTCTGAGACTGACTTTGAGTCAGTATGATACATCCTCGATCATTTCTTCTTCTTCATAATTCGGGCAAAAGCAACGCAGAACAGAACAAAGTAGAGCAGAGCATAACAGAGCAGAGCCGTACAGATCAGTACAGGGCAGAACAAGACAAACTAGAAGGCAGAATAGAGTAGAGTAGGGCAAGGGTCAGTCTGTACAGGTTAGTGCATTTGATGGATGAATAGTAGCCACTGACAGACAGATGGTAGATGAAGTTCTCCCTAGTTGAGAGGGAGGTTAAAATTGGAAACTAGGGCCAAACTTCATGTGGGTCATCTTATTCATGGCTGATAATATTTTCATTAGATTCCTCTCGTCGAGAGGTGTAGGATTGATCTAAATATCATCCGATTCCGATAAGTATTCATGGAGATATGAATTTATTTTGATTATGCAATTATTATCAAGCCGACCTACAACTCATGTAGGCTCAGAAGCTCAACAGTCGCATCTATTCAAACATCAACAGTTGTGTATAAATACAGGAGGACTTTTCCTCATTTGCACTCACTAATCTCATCACATCTCTCTCTCTCTACTGCGCAGAAAAGAGTCTCTTCTCTACTGCGTAGAAAAGGGTCTCTCTCTCACACATGTGAAGCCGGAAGCTGCTGAAACTGAAGCTGCAACTGCAGATCCAAAATTTGACCAGCGTGGACCATCAAATCTCCTCTTTTGATCTACGTTGTAGGTTCATCTAAACCTCCTCTGAAGGCTACAACTTTTGGTGGTGGAATCAAGTCGATCCGACGGACGGTTTGCGAGATATCGACTGCCTTAGTTTGAAGGAAGCTGCTGAAACTGAAGCTGCAACTCCAGAAGTGAAGTTTGACCTGTGTGGGATAGAATTTCTCCTCATCTAAACTACACTGTAGGTTCCTATGAACCTCCTCTGAAGGCTGCAACTTTTGGTGGTGGAATCAAGTCGATCCGACGGATGGTTTGCGAGATATCGACTGCCCTAGTTTGAAGGAAGCTGCTGAAACTGAAGCTACAACTGCAGAAGTGAATTTTGACCTGCGTGGACTAGAATATCTCCTCATTTGAACTATGTTGTAGGTTCATATAAACCTCCTCTGAAAGCTGCAACCTTTGGTGGTGGAATCAATCCGATCCAACGGTCGGTTTGCGAGATATCGTTTGCCCTAGTTTTGATGATGAAGCCTCTAATGCTGATGCTGCTGATCTAGGGTTTTCTACTACTGATATAAATCAGATTTATTGTACTATTTCTCTCTGCTGAATTATTGAAGATAAAAGAAAATTTGATCGAAGGGTTTCCCCACACATTGTGGAGTTTTTCCCTGGCTAGCCGCCACATCTTGTGTCTCTTGTCTTGGCTTGTTTTCTGTCGATCGTTTAATGTTCTATCTGCACTTTACTTTATGTACATGTGATTGCAAATCTGTGGAATATAATAAGAAAAGAAGTAAACTGTTATAATCATAAAACATACCATAACTTAACGAGCTCTGCTGGCTCTGCTCAGCTCTGTTGGCTCTGCTCAGCTCTGCTAGCTCTGCTCTGCTCTGCTGAACAATGAAGAAAAAGAATTGATCGAGTATGTCTCATACCATTCTCCATTGACTTGAAGTCAGTCTCAGAGTGCATACCACTGGTCCCAGACCAGTCTCAACCGACCCAAAGTTAGTGTCATAGTGGGTACCACTCCTACTACTGGTCCTAGACCAGTATCATCAGTCTCAGAGTGTTTACCACTAGTCCCAGACCAATCTCAACCGACCCGAAGTCAGCGTCATAGTAGGTACCACTCCTACCACTAGTCTGAGACCAATATTCTACTGACTAGAAGTCAAGTCTCAGAGTATGTACCACTGGTCCCAGACCAGTCCTCTACTGACTTGAAGTCAGTGTCATAGTGGGTACAACTCCTACCACTGGTCCTAGATCAATGAATGTCATCCTAGCATAGGGAGTACGGTAGATACAACGATGCGTCCATTGGTACTACTATGGTCCCTATCCTCATTTCCCTGCTCATTGATCAGATGAGAGGTACTTCCCATGAGTCCCGGACTGCATGGGTAGGATGTCTCGACAGGAGAACTAATCAATCTTGTCCTCACAGGAGAACTAATCATCCTGCTACACAATCGTCATGGAGAACACATCATCCAGACCTCACAGGAGAACTAATCACCCTGCTACATAATCGTCATGGAGAACACGTCATCCAGACCTCACAGGAGAACTAATCATCCCGCTACATAGGAGCGCGAATCATCCTGTCCCACAAGAGAGCGAATCATCTTGTCCCACAAGAGAGCGAATCATCTTGTCCACAGGAGAGCGAATCATCCTGTCCACAGGAGAGCAAATCATCCTGTCCCACAATAGAGCGAATCATCTTGTTCATAGGAGAGAAAATCATCCTGTCCATAGGAGAGTGAATCATCCTGTCCCACAAGAGAGCGAATCATCTTGTCCCAGTGCACACCACCAGGGGAGGGTGAGTCACCTTGTGGTCATATGTTACTCCAGTAAGAACTGCAAGCCCCCAGAGCTCCCAGAGCTCAATGTATGCAACATGCAGGACCCTTTTACAAGGGTCTCTCGACGACTCCAAGTCGTTCAGGAAATTCACAAATTTGATCTTTCCTCGGGGCTCTGACAAAGTGTAGTGACCTGTACATCATCTCAATGCGATGGAGCCTCTTTGCTCATCGACTTACCATATCCCAGATAAGGCAGTATCTGATGTCTATCTGCTGGAGCAATCATTGAATACGGGATTCCTCAATAATCGAATCCCACCTCTGGTTGTCACAGAGAATCACAATGGTATTCATCATGTGTACTCACTGAAGAGTTTCCACAACCAGGAAACTTCATACGAGGTCATACTCGTAGTTATGTATCCGGTCTCGGTGGTACTTATAACAACCGACTTCTGCTTCTTGCTCATCCATGATATCGAAGTAGAATCCAAAGAGAACCAACACTGAGAAGTGCTCTAGTGATCCTCCACACTCCGTACCCAGTCAACATTCGAATAATCATGCAGTTTTCATATTTTCGGCAGTGTATCTCAATCCATGAGAGATTGTGCCCCGAAGATATCTCAGAGGATTCTTGGCATGCTAACTGCAAAACATATGTTCGGAAGAAAGTTCACTAAGAACATCAACGTGAATGAGTTTATGAAACTCAGAGGCATTTCCCGAATCTGGTCCGACATCACTACCATATAATTTCTGAAAGTTAAGATTCTCAAGGTAGTCACAGGCTTGCAGTTTAACATTCCACATCCGGAATCCAACTCCCTCTTAATTCTGCAAATGAGAGGGTCTGTACCTGTCAGAAATAGGTCATCCTCATAAGGTGCTGGTATGAGAGGTCTATCATCCACAACCTTTGGATGGTTTGGATCGGTTTCACTCCTAGTGAGTCTCAGCTTCATCAGATAGCTATCGATCCTCTCATACTATGCCCGGGGCATGGAGGGATTTCTTCCACCTGCATATGTGAGATTCCTGATTATCAATCTCAAACCCCTAGGGTTTGTTCCACACCTGTGGACTTGCTACATGAGGGGAATGGTGCCCTTGTAAAATTTTCCTTCAGTACATCTCAGACATGTACTTTCATGCTCTTTTTGAATTTAGGCTTCCCTGTCACCATCTGACTCACAGAATTCTAGTGCTATGTGTCAATGGACATGGTCCCCAGTGGACTTCCTGTAACTTGATACAACCCTGAACTCAAAAACATATTGAAAATTGTATTTTCAAACACGTACCTTTCCATCGATGAGTGCCACCCTGAAACCTTTGACTTCCATTGCTGAAATGGACACGAGGTTCTTCTTACGATCAGATACATAAAAGAGATTCTGTAAATGAATTGAGTTACCCTCATTCAATTGAGGGATAACATTCACTACACCCTTTCCGGGATAGGTGGCATCAGCGCCAAGTATAATCCCATGATTGTTTCCATCTCTACCAAATTAGAGAGTGCACCCATCTATTTGATGAAGTGCCTTGAGGCACTACAATCAATAAGCCAAATTCCCAAAGAATCTGAAGGAGAGGGCCAATACAAGATAATGCTTCTTTATCTTATCAGAAACAACATTTGATTCTTCATACCTAGGGTTCCTTGTTTTCTTTGAAGAGTCGACCATTTCCTTGATGACCTGCATTACCTGTCATTCCTTTGATCATTGAAGATGTCCCTGAAATGATTGTTATCTTCATGAAGAGATGTGTCTCTGCCATTCAGACACTCCTTCGCATAATGGCTGAACTTATTGCAACCAAGGCATCCGCCTTTCCTTCCACCCTTAGATCCGAACTTCCCAATGAAGTGATATTTAGGTAGGCCATCAGAAACTTCCGTTGTGCCATTATGATAATATTCTCTGCTTTGACTTCACCCTCGGTGAATTTGAAGAAGGATGAGGAATCCACTGATCCTTTTGTCCTTTCCCAACTATCTTCGGTGATTGCTCTTTCACTCTTGCTTGGGCATTGTCTTCACCTCAGCTCTGATACCATGTTAATTTTAGGTATGTTCTATGCTAGAGCAATTTATTTCAATTTTCACAGTTAACTCAATATATTTTCCAGATTAGCAATCACATCAGCATTAAAGTAAACTACAGATAGAACATAAATATAAATCACAGAAGACAAGCCAAGACAAGAGGACACAAGATGTGGCGCTAGCCAGGGACAAACCCCAATGTGGGGAAACCCTTGATCAATTCTTCTTATATGTTCTTCAATAGTTCAATAGAGAGAGAGAGAGAGAGATAGTACATTTACAACAGAAGTCAACACTTTGACTTATCTAGATAAGAGCATAGATCATCTCTAAGAAGATGATACATGAGATCAGTTGAAGACATGCTGCTTCAACTAATTCTCCAAGGTGACTCCTTCACTTATCATTGTGCTTCGTTTCGTCATCATGTTGCACCTCATCGCGCTACACCATGCTGCACCCATCATCACTATGTTGCATCTCATCACGCTTCGTTAATCATGAATGTACCCATCACTGTACTGCATTATGTGACTTTTCTGGCAGTTCCGGCTTTTCCAGCTTTTCCGACTTTTCCGGTAGTTCTAGATTTTCTGGCAGTTCCGGCTTTTCTGGCAGTTCCAGATTTTCCGGCTTTTCCGGCTTTTCCGACTTCTCCGATAGTTTCGGCTTTTCTGGTAGTTCCAAATTTTCCGGCTTTTCCGGCTTTTTGAGCAACGAAGAGCTTATTCTCCCATGACTGCATTTAGATCTAGGGCATGTTATCTAGGGCAGCGTATACCCTAGGGCACTCCCTCTAACTCCCATCTTCATCAAACCCAAAACAGGATGAAGTGAGATCACAAGAGTGAGTGTGTGTGAGACAAATGACTTCAAGTCCTCTTCTATTTATACTAAAACGTAGAGGTTGAATAGACATGACTGTTGGGCTTCTGAGCCTACATAAGTTGATGGCCGACTTGACAATTTGTCCATAATCAAAATAAATTCATATCTTCATAAATACTTATCAGAATCGGATGATCTTTAGATCAATCCTACACCTCTCTATGAGAGGGATCCAATAAAAATATCAGCTGCCATAAATAAGATGACCCACATGGAGTTTGGCCCTAGTTGCCAATTTTAACAATAGCAGGCCATGCCATTGTTTATTCCATCCTTCTCTTTGGTGTTTAACCCTAGCCATCGTGGACAAAAATTTGAAATTCCAAAGTCCAGAATGAAGTTTATTTGATTCCTTATGTGTGGCATGACACCATTCAATACAAATCTCCAGCGAGCAGTGCGTTCAATCTTTTGGGAAATCCATTCAATGCTTCCACTAGTGCAAAGGAAGATCTGGTATCAAATATGATGTTTACAATAAGAACAATAATTTATGGATGAGAAACTTGTTGTCTCCTCTAAGAGTGACGAATATGTGTGGCAATGCATGGTTATTGGATTATCTTGGTGGTGAAAATCCAATTTTTTTAATGCTTGGCCTATAGTTTTGAATCATGAGATCTTCATTCTAGGTTATAATTCTCAAAAAAGAACTCACCGTAGCTGTACAATGGTTTATGATACATGGACAAAATCTCTTGTTTGTAAGGCATCCACGATGAGCCCTAGAAGGAACATTTCTTGTTGTGTTATTTCTGATAGGATTTATGTTATTGGAGGCTCCATGAAACAAATTCTTATTCAAATCCCAACTTGATGAGCAGAGAATGAAATCGCTTACCATTCTCTAATTCCTCTTGTGAGGTGAAAAGGTAATTTCCAGTTTGGCCCTCTTAGAATGGGTGCTTCAGAAATCTTATCTTTTGTGAGCAATTTGAAAAGTGGAGAAACAATTTTTGTAAAGTTTTCTATGAATCTTCTATAGTAACCAGTGAAACCAAGAAAGCTTCTAACATCTCGTTGACAAGTTGAAATTGATAATTTAGAAATAACTTCTACTTTAGATGTGTCCACTCTAATTCCATTTCCTGAAATATGGTGTTCTAAAAAAATCCCCTTAGTAAACATCATAAAACATTTTTCGTGGCTTAATGAGAGATTTTCTTCTTTACATCTAATGAGAATTTTTTCCAAATTTTTAAGAGCTTCTTCAAAAGAATTTCCATAAACCATAAAATCATCCATGTAAACTTCCACACAATCATGAATTAGATCAGAAAAAATTCCTAAAACTGCCCTTTGGAATGTTGCAGGTGCATTACACAACCCAAAAGGAAGTACTCGGTTTTATATTGATCTTCGAGAGCTACCTGGATCTGGTTATATCCACTAAAACCATCTAGAAATGAGAAATATTTCTTTCCTGCCAATGTGTCTAAAACTTGATCTATGAAAGGAAGTGGAAAATGATATTTTAAGGTAGCTTTATTCAATTCCCTATAGTCAATGCATACTCTCCATTTTCCATTCTTTTTAGGAACAATTACCAATGGTGAAACTCACTGGCTATCTGATATTGGATAAATGAAATTCACATTTAACAATTTTTATAATTTCTCTTTAACAATTTCTCTCAAATTTGGATTCATTCTTCTCTGAGGCCGTCGGATTGGTTTAGCATTTTCTTCAATGTAAATATGATGTATACAAGTATTAGGATCAATTCCTTTCATGTCAATGTATTCCCATGCATAAGTAGAGGAATGTTCTTGTAACATCTTTATTAAGTCTTTCTTTTGAAATTCTTCCATATTATTATTGATATTCAAGGTTTTTTCTAGGAAAATTTCTATTGGAGAATTGCCAAACTTTTCCATAGAATGTAAATATAATTGACGAGATGATAAATATTCAATATTGCATTGTTCTTGAAAACTTTGATTAGATTCACAATATGAGGAAGACTCATTATTTTCCATTAAATTCAAAATCTGATCTTCTTCATCTATTTGTGAAGTAACAAATATTGGTCGTATATCAATATCATCATCTATCCATTCTTCACTTTCTACTTCTATTGTTGTTTTTGTAGGAGGATATAATGTGAATTTCTTTGTTGAACTTCCATCAGAAATAAACATATCACTAGATCGATAACTTATAAAAGCATCAACTGTGGCTAACCATGGTCTTTCTAGAATCAATGGATGTCCTCCTAAATTACTCTTGGGTGTTAGAATCATAAAATCAACATGATACTCCCAAGAATCTAAGGATACAAATATGTCTTCTAATACACCATCAGGTTTAATAATAGACCTGTCTGCTAATTGCAACAATGTAGGTGTATATTGAAGATTAGGAAGTTTCAATTGATTCATAGTTTGTTTACTTGTGATGTTTATAGCTGCTCCTAAATCAATCAATGTATATGGAATTTCAATACCATTGATATGTGTTTTCACAATAAGACTTCCTGGATCAAGGTATTTCTGAATTGTTGTTTTTCCCATTGTGATATTTGTAATTTTTCATACTCAATTCCTCGATTGTCTTTGCAAATATTGGTATTTCTTTGATAGCTTGTAATAAAGGAATTTTTATACAAACATTATTCAGTGCATCTATCATATCATAATTAGACAATACAATATGTTTTTTTACCCCTTTATCATTTTTTAATCTCTCAAGAAAAGGTGGTGTTTGGACAGATATTGAAGGTTGTTCTATGATAGGAGTTGAGATTATTGGAATATCATTAGAATGTAAAGGGGTGGCTTGTTTTTGAGATTTTTCTTCTTGACTAAGAGACTTCTCTTTTTTAGAGAGATTCTCCTTTTGGATTCCTGAATAACAATTGACGGGGACTTGTTTTCCAGTACTCTACCAGATCTAAGTTGGACATTGTTTAGATCTAGTGGAGTTATCATGTAGGTTTGGAAATTCTGTCCTTCCATATTGTAAACAGGTTGTGAATTTTTATTATTATTTGGATTTGGAAGTGCTTGAGAAGACAATTTATTTGTTATTTGAGGGAATGGTAATGAAAGTTGTCGATTCAAATATCGAGGTTGAGTTTGTTGAGAATGTTGAGGAAAATATTGTGGTGGAATAATAGGGTAAGGTTGTTGATATTGAGGACATTTTCCATAAGGATTTTGCCATCCTTGTGCCCAAGGTTGAGGCCAAGATTGCCAATGCATGGGTGCAATCCAATTGTTTTGTGATGGTTGTGCAAATGCTTGAGTGTTAAATCCCTGAGTCATATTTGGTTGTGAATTTTGCCATGATATCTTAGCAATAAAACATAGGGGATCTACTTGATTTGGTATTATTTCCTCTTGATAAACAACTTTAAGACCTGCTATTGAAGGACATTATTTTGTATCATGATTTTGTGCACATATAACACAAGTTTCTACACTTTTTAAGTCAAGAGGGCATTCTCTCAGAGCATGTTTCTTTCTACATTTGGAACAAAAGATTGACAATGCAACATTTTCAACATTTTGCTTGTTTTGCACTTTAATGGTATCTATTTGTTCACTAAGACTTCCCAAAATGTCTGTTTTAAAATTGTCAAACAAATTGTGTAATTCAACCCTACTTACAGTCCCAACTACAGATTTATTAATCCTAGACATGGGAGGATCTCTTGGATTTTTCCCAGCTCTTGCCTTACCTCTTGAAATGTGTATGCATAACTCAAAAATGAAGCCTTGCTGACGAACATAATTTAGTCGTTTATTACTAATTAGTGTGTGTGACAATCAGTTCTTTTTCCCAGGACCCCTATAGTAGGCTGATGCCTTTTTATCTAGTGTACAACCTAGATGTGAGGGTGATGAGCCATTTCTTCCATGTTCTAGAACTTCTAGGAGCATATATGTACCTTCAGTGCATTCTCTCTATGAATAACATCCTCATAATTGTACTTGGAAATTGAGTTAACATAGTAACTGCCTGCCTTTATCGAAGTGGAAAACCACCTTAGCTTATGAATCTATGCATCTTTTTCTAGCTAGATTCAAACCCCCAACCCCCCACCACAACACACCTTGGGATATCCACCTTAGCTCAAGTGTTCCTTTTTTTTTCCAGCAATATTCAAACCCCCAAATTCACTAGTTAGAAATTTCCCCCAGCCAAACAACACTTCAAGCACCACTCAACTCTACAATTTGTATCCAAATTTTAATATTATGTTGTGCATAATTTTGTTTTCAGTGATTAAACCATAGTAATCTAGAACAGATTAAAACCCACAAAAATGTTCAAAATTCAAAGCATATATACATACATTTTTTCTACATGAGGACGCACATAGCCCATGCTTTGATAGTGGTCTGAGAAAGACCGGTGAGATGCTCTTTGTATATGCAGAGATCCAGGTCCAATTTATTGATATTTTCGTTAATTACATCGTCTCTCTTGTTCATATACCCCAACCAAAAAATAAATTATACAATAGATTACATCACAACTAAGCAGTTTAATCATCCATTGAAACTACATTAAATAGATAATAATTTCTTAATCGCTTACCTTCTCATAGACCTCCTCCACAGATGGAGGAGGCGGGTCACCTTCTTCTTCTTGACACTGAATAATGGCTTCATCATATTTTCCTGAGTGAACTCTCATCGCTTCATCATTTTTTCCTAAGTCAAACTCTCCAATGCACTATCTATATTGATGAGAGAGTGTTAAGGATCCCTTCTCCATCTCTGCTTTATTGTGCTGCTAATGGAATGTGATCGGTGTCTGGTTTGCCCGCTTTATTGTGCTGCTAATCGAATGTGATCAGTGTCTGGTTTGACCGCCAATCCTTGGCCATACCCTGTTAAAATTCAATTGTTTGGCGATAACCTCTTAAAATTTAAGTGGAGTGGAAAAAATAAATTCAAATGTGTTAAAATTTAGTTGTTTGGCCGTACCCTCTTAAAATTAAGTGGAGTGGGAAATGAGTCAAAATCATTTTAACTATGGGTCGAAAATTTTTGCCATATTGTAACAAAACAAATTATTTGAATATAGTAAATAATTTTTTTTAAGTTATTCAAATATTATAAAGGTTTTATATTTTTCAAAAGAAAGGTAATAATCAGGTTGAATTTGCAAGCCATTTTGCTTTCTCAATTTTTTTATTCTTTTCATTGTATATGACCAGTTTATATCCATCTTAACTTTGGATCTACCAAGTGCTTAGAGGGATCAAACATATTTTCACTCTAAAAGAGGTTTACACCTTAAGAGATTCGATTCCTCCTTCTCAATGCTTGGTAGATCCAAAGTTAAGATGGATCTAGAATGGTTTAATTATTAATTATAATAAAAAATTTTATGTTTATTTTTTTACTTTTTTTTTTTCAAAATGCTAAAGAGGACATTACAACATCTCTACCATGGGAGAGGAATTCAACAATGGAGAAACCCTAGAGGCCCATGGAAAAAATGCAAGCGAGGAAAGGGGTGTGGAGTTTCAGACTAGAGCAAGGCGTAGTTTTGACGAAGAGTGAATGGGTTGTGAACAATGTCAGGCTCTGATATCATTGTCAAAATACAAAATAAGTTAAATGATAACCATGAGTTTTTTATCCACATGATATATATTTTTTAAGTACAAAGATGGGTGCCATGATAAACCCTTTGAAAACACACACCTACTCATCATATATTTTTTCAAATAAGATGTTGGTTTCTTACTATCGGACCCACATGAAAGAGGAGTTGGTGGATTATGCATTGGAGGATGGATTTTTCAACAAATATGGGCTAGTCCCAAGGATCTTATCCATTCACATTTGGAAGTCAGATAGAAAATTCACCACGTCGTGGTTTCCAGGCCTACCAGGTCTTTGGAAAGCAAAGTTAAGAATTCGATAGGACAGTGACCTGACGATTCTGAGGCCCTAACCCCTGCTCCAATTGTGCATTGTTCGAGTTTTCTAGTTTCGGCCAACCCAAGGCCTAAGGCCGTTTGTTAGGGGCTGCAAACATTAGGTGAGTTTTGAGGTCTAAAATGGGCCTCCTAAGGAAATTATAAAATAATAGTGGAAATAATAAAATAAGATTAGATTACATCATCAAATTTTAGAGGGAAAAAAGAAAAAACTATTTTTCAACTCATATTTTCAACTTATCTCCCTATGGGTTTACTCAAATTTCGAGCGGCAACACTCGTCGGATGCAAAATTTGATTCCTCATCCAAGGAGTACCCATGTTCCATACTTTTGATGGACCCCACTACACGAAAAATGAGAAATACATGAAAAACATTGTAATATTCCAAATAGAAATTTTACAGGGATAATCAAAGACATGCACAAAAATAACAACACAATAAATTTAAGCAAACACCCATGAATAGAAAAATGCTCAGGAACACCCAAATGGCCAATTTTTATTATAAATAAACTGCTGGAGTACAATAAAATTGGAAAGAGTGTGCCTGGGTTTTCTCAAGGGAAGCTACAAGCCCCAAGTGATCAATCTCCCAATGCCCAACTGCTGCAATAGTTTGTCCCTCTAGAAATCTACGCTGGCCCAATTTTTCTTCACTGCTAGCTGACTTGGCACCCTTATTTGGCCCCTCAAAATTGCCCAGAAAATTTTGTAAATTTGGGGATGTGATCCTTGTCAAAAACCCAGAAAAACCCAGAAAGTTTTTTCTCTGGTTTTGACCCTCCAAATTTGACCCCAAATAGCTTGACCCTCCTCAAATACCAGAATGCTTCACCTGTAGCCGAAAATGATGAATTGTTGCTCCAAAATGCTAGCAATCTCCCCACAATCTCCCTCCAAATGAAATACTAACAACTCAGCCCCTAAATCCTCCAATTGACACTCCACACAACAATCACCCAAGAGAACTGCGTAGGCCTGTGAGAGATGGCGCAGTAGCAAGCTTCAACAATTCGTGCAACAGTAAGTGACTGGATATTCTGTTCTCAGGAATGCTTAGATCACCTTGAAATTGTAGCCATAGACTCCTCTCCAAAATCCCAGAAATACCCAGAAAGGGTTTGGTCCAACTCCAAGCAAAAACTGAGCCCACCAAGTGACGTAGATTCCCCAACTAACCAGCAATTAGCCTTTCTACAAGAATGAGGATTTCAGGCCCAAATATTGCTCGAAAATTTCTATAAAATTAGTTGGAGACTCCTCTCAATAAACCCACAAAAACCCAGAAGGGGGTTGGGCTGAATCCAATGTGCCCCGGTGACCCCAATAAATGTGTATGGTTCTAACTAGTTGGAAAAACACCATGTAGAAATAATTCTGCGGTAGAAGGCCAATCAATTACTGGAAAAATATCCTCCAACCCCTGCAAATCACTCCTCCAAACCTCTTTATTTATCCTTAGCCCGAACTCTCCAAATCTCCCTGTCAAAATGTATGCGTAGTAACTGTCTAGAAACCTTTGAAATGATAAATTCGGCCCTCCAAAATGCAGTACTCTCAACCCTGCAAATCACCAAGGAAAAACTCGCCCTCCCTATGGATAAATCTCTGCAAATCTCTGGCCAAAAATCCACTGTTTTCCACCTTCTCTTAGCCTCTTCGAATTTCTTTCTACGCCCTAAGAGAAGCATGCTCCAGCTGGAAATGGTCTGCAATGTAGCTCCTAGAGAAGCCCTAAGATGGACTTCTTACTCCCCTATGGTGACACTTGAAGTTCATCGAAAGTAGAGGTGGAATTTCCGCTTAGAAATCCCTTGTGCTGAACAACACGGTTGTCTTGGCTAAGAAGCTTAAGAGAACTAATGTTGAAATTGTAAAATGACCAAAGATAATCCACAAAATGAGTCCATCCTCCTTTTATAATTTCTCCTCATGCCTCTAGACTCATTTTTTAATATTATTTTATTGTTGGGGGTCATTTTCCACTAAGTCACTTTTTCCGCCATTTAATAAAATAATAATTTGCCACTATTCTTTAATAAAATGATACTAGCCATGTTTCTCCAATAATATCTTTTTAATTAATATTTCTAAAATTGGGAAAAATTCCTTTGTGACTCCCATGCTCACAAAATTGGGGATATTACAAATGTGATTGCAATAACATTTTTTCATGTATTTCTCATTTTTCGTGTAGTAGGGTCCATCGAAAGTATGCAAAATGGGTACTCCTTGGATGAGGAATTAAATTTTGCATCCAACGAGTACTCCCACTCAAAATTTGAGTAAAACCTTAGGAATATAAGTTGAAAATACGAGTTGAAAAAGTAGTTTTTATTATTTTATTATTTTTTAATCTTTACCCTTTTACTCCAAAAATGGTGAATCATCCCCCATGGTTGACATCATCATCTTGAATACTATTGGTTCTTATAAAGTTTATTTTGGTTGTACATTTTTCTTAGGAGACCCATTTTAGACCTCAAAATTCCCCTAATGACTCTTCTTGGGGTTCTCAAACTCCGAGTTTGGTTTTCCTTTCATCCCAGGGATTGGAGGAAGACACACAATGTGTTATAACTTTCTTGTGGTTTTCAAAAGTTTCAGAACTTACAACTTTCTCCGATTTGTTTTCTTGATTATCTTCATCTCAAGTGTCATTGGCCTTGCCCTCCTTGGGAAAACTCGTGAAGGAGAGCCTTCTCCCAGTGACAGAGGAAGGTCGAACTGATGTTGAGAATGGTGTTGGGGTTTTTGAAAAGAAAGACTCTTGAGAAGAATAAGGAGTTGGATGGTTGAGGGTGTCATTTGGATGTATATAGATTAGAAATTGTTGTGTGATTTTAAGGAATGGTTCACTGCAATGGGAAATAGTGACATAACAATCATATGTTAAAGGATCTCTCCTTGGAATTCTTTAGTAGGAGATGGTGTAAGGCTTGACACAACATTACTTATCAACTGTGATGGCATGACTATGCAGATTTGGAATACAGGAGGCTCTTGCATGTTGGTGTGTCCATCCTATACAAATCATCTTTTGGCCAAGTTTGAATATAGCGATTGTTGGGTAGTTGTAGTCATTTGTTTTCTTGCAAGCTTTAAGGGAAATCTAAACATGACATATTTTTATCACGATTTTGTTGATGTTGAGCTTATGATGCTTCTTGAATTGCACTTGTAGAATAGGTAATCCAAGATAAGATGCCTTAAATTGTCCACAAAGAAGTCTTGCATTGTTTCTATGCTTAAAAAATACTTCGCACTATTTTGTCATGCCTCTGAAATATACTTCGCACTATTACAGACCTCAGAGATATACATCACATTATTTCATGCCTCAAATATTTCACAGAGATATTGCTTCATAATTCATTATCTTTCTCTCCCTTCAGAGTTCGTACTTTTCTTTAGACTTTGCACCTTTCAGACTTCGCACCTTTATGTCTCAAATAATTACTATTGTTTATCCCTCCTAATTTCCTTGAGTGAGTAGCATTTTACTCTATTTCCAGCCTCCAAGAGTAAGTAACCTTGTCTTCTATTTCAGATCATATGTGTGGGATTATCATAAGCTCCAATTGGGATGAAAGTGACCTATACATATAGTCTTATCCACAAGCAAATGGGTGTCACATGTAGCTAAGCCAATTTGAGGGACAGGAGGGCCGACTTGGAATATTGGTGAAACGAATGACAAAAATTCAAATTTTGTTCTTTTACAAGGGTCACGAAGAACATGCCCTTTTACATTTTCTTTTGACTAAAACAAACATGAAGAACATTCTAGAGAATAATAATATTTTTTCTTCTTTTGTTTTTACATGAAATACATTTTGACATAATAACAATTATCAAGACATGAAAAGCTACCATGGAGGTGGGGAAATACAATGATGGAGTTAATCCAAAACCATCCAACAATGTAAGAATTACATGTGTATACTATTTAATTTTTTATATATGTTTGACATGTGTTTGGAAAAAAGGTTGAGTTTGACCTGTGTTTTCTCCTCTTAATGTATTTTCTAGCCCCACATATGTTGAATGTATTAGTGTACTTCTGTTTAGAAGCAAGCCATTCCTAAAGAATGAGGTGGTATTCTCACCGGATGCAAAAGGGAGATCCAATTGTAAGATGACCTTGGTCGACTTTGTATTGAAGGCACAAAAAAGGGGGTCAAAAGAGGGTGAAACTAGATATGGATATATTGAACATTGCACCATTCATGTAGTTGAGGATTGCTTGTATCAATTTTGAATTTTTGAAATTCTAGTGTTGCAATGATTGGAATAGTTTTTCATAATTGATAGCTACTTCTCTTGATACAAACAGTTCCTTCTTTATCCTTTAATCGACAAGTAGTTATACATGAAAAACTTCAACCAATAATTCTTCAAAAGGCGCAGTAAATAGAGATCACAATAGATAATAAGCAAGAGACAAGAGACACCAAGATTAGGTCCACAGCCAGGGAAAAACCCACAAGGGGAAAACCAAAAATTCTTTCCTTATGAGAGAGAGATTATGTCCATCAATAATACATCTGAATGTTTCAACAAATCCAAAAAAATCAACAATGAGATACCCAATCAAAGTCTTCACAAAGAAAGAGAGAGATTCCACTTTTGTCCAATGAGAGGATCTGCACAAGGATGCCGAAATATGGGCATGTAATCACTGTGAAAGTAGGCCAAAATCCTCATTATAGTTACCACAAAAATTTGCCAATGAAATGTCAAGAATTCGGCCGTAAAACCATCGGTCAATCTTCTGGAGTATGTCACATAAAAGAGAAAGCTTCTTTATAGCTTTGGCCTCAAAAGAATCAACAAAACAGAGATAAAGAGCATCCCAAAGCTTTCCCAAGTCACTATAGTCAACGAACCTTTGAAGGAGATCCAAACTGTAGTAAAAAATAAACTTCTTTATACTCTTTGCATGTGTGGATATCTTTGTAATAGAAGACCAAACTTGTTTGTAATTTTAGACCGAATTGTTGTGTTGGATGGATGCTGAAATGAGGATAAACAAGCTCCAATTTATAGGCGTATGTGAGGGCTAATTAGCCTTAGTAGGGCCGACATGATTTCTTCTTGGAGCCAACTTGTGGAGTTAAGATCGGTCGACTTGACTATTGTGGAATTTATTTTGAATACTCAAGACTCACAATTCATTTCTTCTTCATGTTTCCAATGAAAAATGTCGACCATAGCAACTTAATTTTTAAACACTCCCTCTTATCTAGGGAGGTAGTTTTTCATTCTCTCTCAAAATCAATCTTCCCAACCAATCCATAGGTCTCACAGCCCATAACCTAAGGAAGAGAACACAATCCAAGTTTCTCTCTTTCAAACTCATCATAAGGAAAGATACATAACATCCATCTCAAAGCATCTCCCCGATCACAAGGTTTCATGGCACAAAGCCTGAGGGAGGAACCAACAAAGCATCCCCCAAACCACAAGGTCCCACAACACACTGCCTATAGGAGGAATCATCAATACATCTCTTGGACAACAATGTCTCATGGCACACATCCTATAGGAGAAATCATCAATACATCTACTGGACAACAATGTTGCACGACAAAACCTACGAGAGGAATCCATCACCCGAACAACAATTTCTCATGACACACAACCTATGAGAGATGGTCTATCCATGATGTTTTGTAATCAGTGCTCCCTCTCACTCGGAGAGGGGTTCTCAACAACTCCAAGTTGTTCTCTGAAATAGGCAAACTTCATCCAGGACAATGACTTCATCAATACATCAACAACCTGCTCATCAATAGGAATATATTCGAGCCTCGTGTTGAAGAAAGTGAAACTAGGTTTGGTCTTCATAAATGTATCTTTGATATTTGTATTTATTCAAGAAAATATAAATTATTTTTATGATATTTATCAATGAGTTTCCTGCTCATTTAAGTAGGTTAAGCACATGTTTAAGTGCTTCTAGGAAGTCAAAAGTCAATGTATTTATGTAAGACCCTTAGAGGGCATGTTACACTATGTATAAAATTGTGTAAGAGTCAAAGGAATATCTCCAAGCAAATTTCAAGTCCTCTCCATGCAGCAACGTCCTCCAAATGAAGCAAAATGATGAAAAAAAAATTCATGTCGGCCTAAAGATAGCATGTTGGCCTAAAGGAGGGACAATCCTCTGTATATAGAGGCTGTCTACTCCCTCTCAAAGTCCAACAAGTATCTTTGAAATCAGCGAGGATAGAAGCCGAGAAGAAGTGAACGGAAAACAAGTCTAAAGGGTCTCCAAGTGCAGCGAAGAAGGGAGAAGGTAAAGCGAATATATAAGACTATTTCTAGGGCTAGAAACAGTCACACATGCGAAGAAAAGGAAGGTAAACCTGTGGTATAACAGAAGCTAGAGAAAAGGCCAAGAATCTTCCTTGTTTGGGTGAGATATTAGGCCTACTAGGCCTCCCAAGTCAAGTGAAGAAGTCTCTCTCTCTAGCGAAGGTGAAAGGACCCTAATTCTCTAAGGGTACCCTCCACACGTGGGAAAAACTAGGACAACAAAACAATATTAAAGTCATACCTCAAGAAGGATCTCGTTTGGTCAATAAAAGAAGAAGTCTACTTGAGTAAAGGATAGAAGAAGAACATCTCTTCTAGAAGGCTCACTCAAGGAAGGTCTATCTCTAGACAAGAAACAAAGAAGGAGGACGAAGTGTTGAGGAGAAAAGTGCCAGAAGGAGGAAGTCTATGTGTCGGGAACATATTGCAGAATAGAGGAAGGACTTGATTTGTGCTTGGAGGACTTCCTAGTCAAGGGTCTAGGGTTTGGCATTGATCAATAAGAAGCTTCAATAAGAGAAACTTACCAAAGGGTTTTCCTCTCTAAGAGAGAGAGGCTTTGGGCTTGGCATAGAGTCAACATCTGTGTTCTTGTCTTTATGTTTTTGGTTGCAGTTTGACGAAACACACACACTAATAAGAAGAAGAAGATCAAACTAAGATAATTGTAAAAGTGCTTTGCAAATTGTGCTCTGATCTATTGAGAGATAGAGCTGTCAGTCAAGGCCTTGCTGTGGAAACAATGTTAGTTACTATGATGCTATAACAAATGGATTGCCAATACGGTTTCTCTTATGTGGACTCTTCAAGATTGAAACATAGCCAAACACCTTGTAATGTTGTATGAATGCCTCCCTAGTTAAGAGGGAGTGTTGAAGAAAGTGTAACTAGGTTTGTTCTTCATAAATGTATCTTTGATATTTGTATTTATTCAAGAAAAGATAAATTATTTTTATGATATTTATCAATGAGTTTCTTGCTCATTGAAGTAGGTCAAGCACATGTTTAAGTGCTTCTAGGAAGTCAAAAGTCAATGTATTTATGTAAGACCCTTAGAGGGCATGTTGCACTATGTATAAATTATATAAGAGTCAAAGGAATACCTCCAAGCAAAGTCCAAGTCCTCTCCATGCAGCAACGTCCTCCAAATGAAGCAAAACGATGAACAAAAAAATTCATTTCGGCCTAAATATAGCATGTCAGCTTAATGTCAGCCTAAAGGAGGAACAATCCTCTATATATAGAGGTTGTCCACTCCCTCTCAACGTCCAAAAAGTATCTTTGAAATCAGCGAGGATAGAAGCTGAGAAGAAGTGAAGGGAAAACAAGTCTAAAGGGTCTCAAAAGTGCAGCAAAGATATAAGATTGTTTCTAGTGCTAGAAACAGTCACACGTGTGAAGAAAAGGAGGGTAAACCTGCGGTATAACAGCAACCTGAGAACAGTGCAATAATCATCATTGGTTGGGTGAGATATTAGGCCTACTAGGCATCCCAAGTCAAGCAAAGAAGTCTCTCTCTCTAGCGAAGGTGAAAGGACCCTAATTCTCTAAGGGTACCCTCCACACATGGGAAAAACTAGGGTAGTAGAACAAAGTTGTAGTCATACATCAAGAAGGATCTCGTTTGGTCAACAAAAGAAGAAGTCTACTTGAGTAAAGGATAGAAGAAGAATATCTCTTCTAGAAGGCTCACTCAAGGAAGGTCTATCTCTAAACAAGTAGCAGAGAAGGAGGACGAAATGCTGGGGAGCAAAGTGTTGGAAGGAGGAAGTCTATGTGCCAGGAACAAAGTGCAGAATAGAGGACGAACTTGACTTATGCTTAGAGGACATCCTAGTCAAGGGTCTAGGGTTTGGCATTGATCAATAAGAAGCTTAAATAAGAGAAACTTACCAAAGGGTTTTCCTCTCCAAGAGAGAGAGGTTTTGGCCTTGGCAGAGAGCCAACATCTGTGTTCTTGTCTTTATGTTTTTGGTAGCAATTTGATGAAATACACACACAAATAATAAGAAGAAGATCAAGCTAAGATAACTGTAAAAGTGCTTCACAATTTGTTATCAAGTAAAGAAGAATCCTAATATACATACTAGCCCTTGATTCTTCAACACCTCGCAGCTCCTCTCTCGACAATATTTTGGATGTAGTGATACTTGATTTCATTATTCTTTGATCTGTGAATGGAACATCGGATCTCAGATATCTTTACACAACTTTTATTATCACAATAGATAATAATTGGCTCTAAAATTAGATCAAATAAGTTAGAGAACAATTTTCAAAACCATATAGCCTTGCAAGAAGCAACATTAGCAACAATGTGTTCAACTTTAGTTGCACTCAAAGCAATAGTGGTATGTTTCCTGCTAGTCTATGAAACCATAGCACATGCCAGGCTAAAACATTATCCATAGGTGTTTTTTCTATCATTAGGACCACTAGCCCAATCAACATCGTTGAAGCCATGTAGTTTCCATTCACCATTAGAAGCATACATCATACCATACTCAATGGTACCTTTAAAGTACCTTAATATATGTTTTGTTGTAACCTAGTGCACACACCAAGGCTCCACCAAGAATTGACTCAATGTATTAACTACATAACAAATATCAGGCCTAGTATTCACAAGATAGTTCAATGAGCTAATCAATCTGTGATACAGAGTAGGATCAAACAAATCTGAGTCACTACCAAATCTTCTTCAAGTTTGTCACCATATGAGTGTCCATCGAATTTCATCCCATCATCCCAAATATCTGAAGAATCGAAACAATGTACTTGATTTGGCCCACAAAGATCCCATCAGGATTTTGCCAAATTTCCAACCCCAAATAGTAATGCATGAGGCCAAGATCTTTCATCTCAAACTTGGAAACCAACTCTCTCTTGCACTGAACAATCAATACTTCAACTCTTGTCATAAATTAATTGTCTACATACAATAACAATATCAGGGGTTCACCATCAACAATCTTGAGATATAGATTCAAATCAGCAACACTCTTCTTGAAGCCCAAAATCAATAGATAACCATCAATACAAGAGTACCATGAACGAGGGGCCTACTTCAGTCCATACAAGGCCTTCTTTAATTTGAAAACATGTGTCTCTCTATCATGGACCTCAAAACCTTGATGTTGTTCAATGCAGACTTCTTCTTCAATGATCAATTCAAAAAGGCAGTTTTGACTTCCATTTGATGCAACTTCCAACCTGTAATAGATGCAAGAGCAATAATAGATCTAATAAATGCATACATGGAATGGGAGAAAAGGTGTTTTCTTAATCCTCTCCGTCTTTCTGGGAGAATCCACAAGCCACAAATTTAGCCTTGTATTTTTCAACACTTCCATTAGTAACATGTTTTATCTTGTAGATCCATTTTGAAGAAAGAATGGATTTACCCTCAGGTCTTGGCACAATATCCTAAACATCATTTTTCAATATGGACTTATACACTTTAGTCATTGCTTATTTCCATACTTTCTCTTCATAAACTTCTTCGTAGGTGGATGGATCAGATTCAATGATCTCGCACTTCAGGGTTGTATAAGCAGATTACTTTTTAGGCTTCTTGTTTTCCCCGAAAGTCCCACGAACAGCAGCATGACCTTCATCTTCCTTCAATGTTTTCTCTAACTAGGCAGGTCTCTTTCTTATCTCGGCAATAAGATATTTTTTAGATTCAGCAGGTTCATGATCAATGTCTTCTACATGAGGGTGTTCATCCATAGGCTCAGGTTCTTTGGACCTTTATTCCACATTCTTTGGGGCTACTTGTACTTCATCATCAAAGTCCATGTGTGAACCCTTGGACTTCCAGAATGCAACATATTCATAAAAAATAATGTCCCTGCAAGTCTCAATATATTGTTGTGCTAGAATATAGACCCTAAAGCCCTTTGAATTCTCATTGTATCCAACAAAGGTACCCTTCTTCTCTTATGGTTCCAACTTTGTCCTTTTCTTTTTGGGTACATGAACAAGAACAAGGCAACGAAAGATTCTTAAATGTTCAACATTTGATCTTTGACTTGTAAAGACTTCTTTGGGAGTCTTATAATCTAAGACTTGATGTGGGCATCTGTTTTGAACATAGACAATGGTCCTTGCAGCTTCACCCCAAATGAACATCAATTATTCTTGATCATGAAGCATTGATTTAACAACTTCCATTATAGTTCTATTCTTTCTCTTTGCAGTTCCATTTTGTTTGTGTTAGTAGGGAACTATCAGCTCCCTCTTAATTCCCGCATCCCTGTAAAAATCAGTCAATCCATTTGATACATACTCCCCACCATTGTCAGAACTTAGAGCCTTGGTTATTCTTCTTGTAGCATTTTCAACCTGTACTTTGAATTCACGAAACTTTTCAAATAATTGATCCTTGGTCTTGAGAAGATAAATCCAAGTTTTGCGAGAATAATCATCAATAAAAGATACATAGTATAAGCATCCACCCAAGGTTTTATCATACATGGGCCCATAGGCATCATAATGTATAAGATCCAATATTCCATTTGATCTATTATCACTGCTAGTGCATCTTCCTTTAACATTCTTCCCAAGGGCACATCCTTTGCATACTCCATCATGATTTGTCTTAAGTTTAGGTACACCTTTAACAAAATCTTTCAATCTTCCCAAATCTTTGTAGTGCATATGAGTGTACCTTCTATGCCAAATCTCACTAAGTTTCGTAGTGTTGTGAAAAATAGCTTGGAATGAACGACCAAGGAGATGATAGAGTTCTCCAATTTGTACCCCAATAACTTTATCAGATTCAAATGATGAATTTTTCTTCCATAATAATACTTGTCCATCAAAAAAAGCAACTCTATAACCTTTGTCTTCAAGAGATGATATGGACAACAAATTCTTCTTCGAACCATGAACATATAAAATATTGTTAATGGATACATTACCTCTGGATTCCAATTGGAAAGACGACATACCAATTCCCTTGACTTCATATTTTCCATTGTCTCAAAGATCAACCTTTTGAAAACAAATATTTTCAAGTAATTTAGGCTGATAGTCACAGTTTCCAGTCATGTGCCTAGAGGCACCACTATCTACAAGCCAAATTTCATCATGATTTTCAATGGAACCTATAAAAGAAAAAATAAATGAGTGTGGTTGACCAACCTTTTGAACCTTGATCTTCTTCGCTTGGATGATATGACCTCTTATTATAGTTTGACTTGTAACCTTATCTTCTTCCTTGATTTGACTTCTTGGACAACAGTAAGACCTTTGACCTTTTCTGCAGTAGATATTTTTCATTGTCTCGAAGATCAACCTTTTGAAAAAAATTAGTCTCAAGTAATTTAGATTGATAGTCACAGTTTCTAGTCATGTGCCTAGAGGCACCACTATCTACAAGCCAAATTTCATCATGATTTTCAATGGAGCCTGTAAAAGCACAAATAAATGTGTGTGGTTGACCAACCTTTCGAACCTTGATCTTCTTCGCTCGGATGATATGACCTCTTATTATAATTCGAATTGTAACCTTGCTTATCTTTTTCCTTGATTTTACTTCTTGGACAATAACAAGACCTTCAACCTTTTCTACAGTAGATAGTTCTTCCTTCGTTCGCATGTGTGGAGGTATTAGCCCTAAAACAGACCCATAAACAACACCAAAATCTTTGCTCTTCGTTTCCTTCTCTTTGCTGGTTATCTTTGCATTTCTTATTGCAAACTTAACCGAATTTTCTTGTCCACAAATGGAGGCGGGGCTGCCCTATATATAGTGCTTCGTCCATCAAAATAAGTTGACTTGTGATATAGGTAAGCCAACTTGACATTCTAGAAGCATCTTTAGGCTGACATGAAGAAGAGTTTGTGACAAGATCTTGGAGGGCTAATATATTTTCTTTTACAATGGATTACATGCCCAAAATGGGTCTTCAATCTTTGACATTGACTCTATGAATTAAGGAGGGAGTGATAAGGTATGCTAGGCAGGGTTAAGGCATGTTAGAGGGTAGGGAAACATGTCAAGATGTGCCAGGTGCTAGGGTGTGCCAATGCATGTCAGGGAGTGTTATGGAGTGCCAGGAAACACAAGGAAGCACTAGTTTCAAATGCATGGAAATGAATGAATAAGAGTGTGTGACAAGGAGTGTCAACGAGTTATAGGTGTGCTAAGGAGGGAGTGAAAAGGTATTCTAGGTAGTGCCAAGGAATGCTAGAGTGATAGGGAGGCATGCCAAGATGTGCCAAGTGCCAAGGTGTGCCAATGCGTGTCAGGGAGTGTTAGGGAGTCCGACGGAAACACAAGGGAGAACTAGTTCAAAATGCATGGAAATGAATGAATAAGAGTGTGTGATAGGGAGTGTCGACGAGTTCCAAGTGTGCTAAGGAGGGAGTGACAAAGTTATATGATAGGCAGTTACAAGGCATGAAAGAGTGCCAGGGCATGTCAAGGAGTGGTACAGTGTGCTAGGGAGTTATAAAGTATGCTAAAGAGGGAGTGATAAGGTATGTTAGGAAGTGTTAAGGCATGTTAGAGGCCAGGGAAACATGTCAAGATGTGACAGGTGCTAGGGTCTGGCAATGCATGCCAGGGAGTGTTATGGAGTTCTAGGGAAACAGAAGGAAGTGCTAGTTTCAAATGCATGGAAATGAATGAATAAGAGTGTGTGACAAGGAGTGCCAGCGAGTTATAGGTGTGCTAAGGAGGGAGTGACAAGGTATTCTAGGTAGTGCCATGGAATGCTAGAGTGCTAGGGTGACATGCCAAGATGTGTCAAGTGCCAAGGTGTGCCAATGCGTGCCAGGGAGTGTTAGGGAGTGCGACGGAAACACAAGGGAGAACTAGTTCAAAATGCATGGAAATGAATGAATAAGAGTGTGTGATAGGGAGTGTCAACGAGTTCAAAATTGCTAAGGAGGGAGTGACAAATTTATATGCTAGGCAGTGCCAAGGCATGCAAGAGTGCCAGGGCATGTCAAGGAGTGGTATAGTGTGTTAGGGAGTGCTAAATCATGCTAAGGAATGCAGGGGATTCCAACATGCTCCACATAGTGCTAAGAGATTGTTAGATGTGCTAGGTGTTATGGCACGTCAAGATGTAAACTATGTTGCTTAGTTGTTTTATGGCCATGGTTGGACGTGAGCCTTGACTTGGTAACTTTTTAAGTGGGACGAGTTAAGATTGGACATGAGTAGCCTAAGATGAGTTATAGGCCATTCTTAGGTGAACAAGCATAGTATAGTTGTAGTAAATGTAACTTGGTCAAGATGTTGTAGTTGTGGTAGGACTGGGTTGGTTCCCAAGTCTTAAAAAAAATAAGGGTAGTTATGAGGGCATGATAGCTAAGGAGTGCCAGGGCGTGTCAAGGAATGAAAAGGCATGCTAACACATGCCAGACATTGTCAATGCATGTCTAGGAGTGTTGGGGAGTGTCAGGGCATCACAAGGGAGAGCTAGGTCAAAGTGCATGGAAACGAATGAATAAGAGTGTCTTCCAGGGAGTGTCAGTGAATTCCAGGTGTCCCAAGGACGAAGTGTGTTAGGAGAATTTCAGAATAGGGCTTGTAAGAGGTAAGCCTACGATTACGATAAAGGGATGGACAAATAAATTTTAGACAAAGGGAGACTGTGGGCTAGGGACAACACTATTTTTTCAATGACTTGGTTGGGTTCCCAAGTAACAAAAAAAGAAAGGCTATCTATGAGGGCATGACAACTAGGGAGTTCCATGGTGTGCAAGGAATGCCAGGAAGTGCTAAGACATGATAGAAAGTTCCAAGGCATGTTAGGCATGCCAAGATGTGTTAGGTGCTAGGGTGTGGTGCCAACACATGCGAGGGAGTGCCAAGGAAACACAAGGGAGGACTATTTTCAATTGCACTGAAATGAATGAATAAGAGTGTGTGATAGGAAGTGTTAGGAAGTTTTAGGTGTCCTAAGGAGGGAGTGAAAATGTATGCTAGGTAGTGCCAAGGCATGATAGAGTGCTAGGAAATCATGTTGAGATGTGTCAAGTGCCAGGGTGTGCCAGTGTGTGTCAAGGAGTGCTAGGGAAACACAAGGGAGAACTAGGTCATAATGCATGGAAATGAATGAATAAGAGTGTGTGACAAGGAGTGTCAATGAGTTCCAAGTGTGCTAAGGAGGAGTGACAAGGAATGCTTGGAAATGCTAAAGTTCTAGGCATGCGACCAAGATGTGCCAATGCATGCAAGGAAGTGTTAGCTGGGAGTGCCAGAGAAACACAAGGGAGAAATACGTCAAAATGCATGGAAATGAGCAAATAAGAGTTTGTGATTGGAAGTGTCAGTGAGTTCCAGGTGTGTTAAGGAGGGAGGGACAAGGTATTCTAGGCAGTGTTAAGGCATGCTAGAACCCAGGGCGACATGCCAAGATGTTGTAGGTGCTAGGGTATACAAACACATGCCAAGGAGTGTTAAGGAGTGCTAGGGAAACACAAGGGAGCACGAGGTCAAAATGCATGGAAATTAATGAATAAGAGTTTGTCATGAGGAGTTTCAACAAGCTCTAAGTGTGCTAAGGAGAGAGTGACAAGTTATGCTAGGTAGTGCCAAGGAATGCTAGACTGCTAGGCCGACATGCCAAGATGTGTCAACTGCTAGGGTGTGCCAATGCGTGCTAGCGAGTGTTAGGGAGTGTCAGGGAAACACAAGGAACCACTAGGTCAAAATTCATGGAAATGAATGAATAAGAGTGTGTGACAGGGAGTGTCAACATGTTCTAGGTGTGGGGAGTGACAAGGTTATATGCTAGGTAGTGCCAAGGTATGTTGAACTACCAAGGTGTGTCAGGAAGTGCTAGGGTGTGCTAGGGAGTGTCAAAGCATGCCAAGGAATGTAGGGGATGCTAACACATGCTACATAGTGCTAAGGCATTCTAAGACATGTCAGGTGGTATGACATGTCAAGATGTAAGTTTCTTAGTTGTTTTACGACTACGGTTGGATGTGATGAGCCTTGTCTTGGTAACTTGTTAAGTGGGATGAGTTTAGATTGGACATGAGTGGCCTAAGATGAGTTACATGTAGTTCTTAGGGGAACAAGGCATATGTTGAATTTCCATGACACATGAGAATCTAGGTTTGGTCTTAGAATCTTTGATGCAAACACACTCAAGTGCCACAACACATCTACTTTTCACAACGAAATATACACACATTAGGGAATCAACTAGTGCACACGACAATTTTTAACTTTTTCAAACCCTTCTTCGTTATATTAAAAACTATAATAGAACAGGCTAGAACTCCCGTACCAGGGATCATGGCCCTTTAAAATCACATTGATACAAGGAATACAACTAGGGCTTGATGTTAGTCCTTTGATAACCAATCTACCTTGAAGAAGAAAACACTTGACCTACTTGCTGATGGTGGCCACACACAACCCTTTCAGTCCACGTGTGTAGAACACATATGGCAGGTCCTATTGCCTCCCATTCTGCAATTCCTCAATCTACCTCAATGAACTCAACTCCTTTAGGTTACTGAACTCGACTCAACAAAATTTTCCTTCTAGCTACCTCCTTTTTCCTTCAAGGTCTGCAACACTTAGGGTCTTCAATCAACTGTTCACAACTTCGTTTGTGAACACCTCTTTGGTCTTCCCACTTTTCCCATATTGCTGCTCCAAGATGACAAGTCTAGGGCTATGTAGGTCACCCTTATTCTCACTGGCTCAATCCTCTACAATACAACGAACTAGGGCTAGTTTGCTAGCCCACTTGACTGTTACTTTAGTCCTTAAAAGTTTGCACGTCCTTAGGCCCAATACACCTACCCTTCTACCAGTCTTGTTGTCCTTCATAAGTACAGGACTTAGGGCTCTTCTTTAACATCCACCTAACAACCCTTCAACTGTACTAGGACTGCCATCAATTTTCCTAACCACAGTCAATTATTTTATCGATCTAGGGCCCACAACACTGCCTTCATCTAGGGCTCTTCAAATCTTCCACCTAATAGTGATTCGAGTCCTCTCAAAATCAATATTCTTGTGTACCAATTTCTTTATTGTCCAATCTATGAACAAATCTGAACTACTCCTCTTATCATCCTTCTAACAATTTATAAATGACTAAACTAGGGTCACAAATCATCCACTAACAGTCCATTGACTAATTGTTTATAGGATGCTTCAGATCTTTGTCCAAAACTCTATGGACAGTCCACCAAAATCAACTCCTCTTCATGTCAATCCATTCCTCATATGGCACATGTATTCTATTCAATCTTCTACTCAGGTTCCACCCTCCTTTGGATCTTCTATCTCCACACATACTTCTGCAAAACATCTTCCAGATCTGTGGTCTATATTTCATAGATAATCCTCTCTCTAAGGGTCAGACCCCTCTTCTTCTATGCAGATTTGTCATAGTCTTAAGGGCATACCTTATGGATTGAACATGCTAGGAAACTGCTCTAACTAGGGAATTATACTTATATTCTAATTGATTTATAACAAAGCCTATCCACCCATAGAAAAAAAACAACTATTTCTTCCATAAGAGACTTGACCTAGATCATATGGATCCATAGATTCTGGGCATTTATTTTACTGAATCTTGACCTGAACTTCAGATCTCTACGAACCTCAAACTACGGTTAACTCATTCAATATTACACCTATGACTACTTCTGTTTTGGCCCTAAATTCCAGTGCAGGCCCTCCTCCATTTGTGTTGGTATTTATCACAAACCTTTCAACCTACTAACCACCACAAGACAGGGTGTCAACCCTCTCTACTATTTCAGAATTTGATGCGGCCTTCACACAAAAACACCACTAAAATCACATGCCCAAATTCTCATGAGCTTCCTCTCTTGAGCTCGATTCACCATAAGAGAACCAACAATATGCCATCCCACTTCTTAGCTCGAACCCATTAAGGTATGCGACATTCTTGTGAACCCTCACATGATGATCTTGCTCCTGGTAGATGATGGCCTCCCTTTAGCAACCTTTACTCAAACCTCTAACTCAGCCTACTTTAGGACTACATCTCTCTTGGTCTCATTGATCAAATGAGCTCTTTCTCACTTGATGTTCTTGCCTTCATACTAATGTATACTTAAATAGATTTTCCTAGATAGGCCTCTTAGGAACCCTCTAGAACTTACGAGTTTTATCCACATAGACCTTAGGAAATATTAATTTCCCTTTTTAATTTTCTTTTAGATTTTAAACCCCATCTTGGGTCCAAAACCCCTTCGCTTGGGTTCTTTTCCCACAAATCCTTTTGTGACCAAACTCACACAAACCCATCTCACTAGGCTTGTGGAGTACCTCCCAAGCTACACAATTCAACAACATAGTCTAGTTGTAGTAATCGTAACTTGTTCAAGCTCTTGTAGTCAAGCGAGGACTTGGTTGGGTTCCCAAGTTGCAAATTAAGTAAGGGTAGTTGTGAGGGCATGATAGCTAGGGAGGGCCAAGCAATGACAAGGAATGAAAAGGCACGCTAACACATGCTAGACAATATCAATGCATGCTGAGGAGTGTTAGGGAGTGTCGAGGCATCACAAGGGTGAACTAGGTCAAAATGCATGGAAATGAACAAATAAGAGTGTGTGCCAGGGAGTGTCAGTGAATTCATGTGTGCCAAGGATGAAATGTGTTAGGAGAAGTTCATAATAGGATTTGTAAGAGTCAAGCCTATGGTTGTGATAAGGGGCTCGACAAAGCAGTTTTAGACAAAGGGAGACTTTGTGCTAGGCACAACACTGTTTTCCTTTAGCTATTATTTTTATATGACATCTGGCACATTTTGGCCAAATGCTCATGTTTTAAACTATTTTAGACAATTGCATATTATACATTATTGTGTATAAGTTTTGGGGCACTCAGCTTGTGTTGGCTTATATCATGTGTGTCTTGTGCATGTTGTGATTCTTGCAAACTCTTAGTTAATGCTCTATTGTTTATATGAACTGGACATACATGTGAAATATTGTCTTTGTAAGCTATGTTGCTTAGTTGTTTTATGATCATGGCTAGATGTGATCCTTGTCTTGGTAAGTTCTTAAGTGGAACAAGTTGAGCTTTGACATGAGTGGCCTAAGATGAGTTATAGGAAGTTCTTAGGTGAACAAGGCACAATCTACTTGTATTAGGTGCAATTGGTCAAGTTATTGTGGCCAAAGCAGGCCAATGTCACATGAACTGCAGTAGCTAAGGATTTGATTGGGTTCCCAAGTCGTGAAAAAATGTAAGGCTAGTTGTGAGGGTGTGAGTGCAAAGGCATGCTAGCGAATGCTAACATGTGCTAGATAGTCCGAAGGCATGTCAAATATGCTAATATGTGCCAAGTTTTAAGGCATGCCAAGATGTGCAAGGGTGTCACAATGTGTGTCAAGGATTGTTAAGGCAACAAAAAGGAGAAACAAGTTAAACGACAAGGAAATGAACACATAAGATGGTTAATAAGTCATCAATTTACCTTTTCCAAGAGGGTCATGCTAGGCACACTAACACTAGGTTCTAATAGGTGCCAAGTGTTAATGCATTCTAAGTGCCAAATATTCCTCTGTTACGTCTCATCTACTTTCCAATAGTTGATCTCAAATAACTTTAATATTAAACCATGCCAAAGAATACCAAGGCATCTCAACGAATGCTAGACATGCTAAGACTTGCCAAGCACCAACCCGTGTCAAGTGCTAATGTGTTTTAGGGAGTGATACACATGTTATGAAGTGGCAGGGCATGTTGAAGAGTGCTAAGGTGTGCCAGAGAGTGCTAATGGTGTTAGGGAGTGCTAGGGAAACACAAGGGAGCACTAGGTCAAAATACATGGAAGTGAATGAATATGAGGGCGTGCTAGCGAGTGTCAATGAGTGCTAACTGGCATGTCAAGGAGGGAGTGATAAGGTATGCTAAGCACTGGTTGTTGAAAATGCAACAAGATGATGGAGCTTAGTGAAAAAAAGTCGCCTTCACTAAGTGGGTCCGCAGGCTATTTTTGGCGCAAAGTCTATTTTTAGACTATGTCTATTTTTAGACATATGGATCGTGGTCTATGAGTTGCAGGATGCTATTTATGGATGATTGGTCATGTTGGTGAAAATAGATGGACCTCTATTTTTAGACATATGGGCAGAGTCTATTTTTAGACTGCCAGTCAAAAAATAGAACAGTCGAATATTATTAGCTCTTAATAATATTTGGACTATAAACATTATCTTATCCTCTTGCAGCACTTCAGTTCGAGCTACGGTGTGGCACATGAAACTTCCAGAAGGAAATACGCTTTTCCTATGGGTTAGTTGAGCTATTGCATGATGGACTTCAGTTAGAACTCAAGTGATTGAGTTTGGTGGAGTTGATTGAGGAGTTGATGGAGTTGTGTTCAGTTTGACTTAGTTGAACTAGTTGTATTTAGTCTAACTACCAAATACACTAGTGATGAGTGATGTGAATTAATTATTAATTAATTCACTAATTATTAACTCATAAATCAACTAAAGAATACATCAGTTAACTCAGTGCATGGACAATTCAGTGGAGACAAGTGTTAGAGGTGGGTGAAAGGGTGAGACTACCATCAGTTGTGACTATAGCTGTGCATGAGATTTTCACAATCATTGATTGAGATTGCCAATGAGGATTGCGCAATACAATCCAAGGGAATTCGAACTTGGATCTGATCTATTCTCAACTTGGATTGCGCAGTAGAGGCAGGCAAAACAGTGGAGGAGATTTGAACCCGTGACTTGTTCAGATCTGAGCTAGTTTTGTGTGTAACATGTGGAGATAGTACTGAGTACTTGTGAGGAGTATTGTACTATGTATTGTTACATGTTCTCTATCATTATAATATATAGATAGTTGGGGGTTTTCAGCTGTATGCTTTCCCCATTACATACTGTGTTGATATGTGTGATTGATGTTTCAATGTGTGCATGCGATTGTTTTTTTAATTCCGCAAATTGATGATCATTGGTAGAGGAGGTTATGTATTATGCATGCATTCTGCAAATAGTGTATAATCAGGATAATCTCTGTGAATAAGTGTTATATTATTCAAATTTCTACATGGTATCGGAGCGAAGTTGATCATCAGATCTATTATTTAGAAAGTGATTACATTTTATTTCTTCAGGCAGAGTCTGTAATCGGGCCAGGTAGCCTCTGGATTCATCCTTCTTTTGGAAGGTGATATATCCGGTAAATTCCCATACAGTCAATCTCTGTACGAGAAAGACTTTGTTCTCACGAATTTTAGATCAGAAGCGATTGAGTTTTGAGCTGGTGGAATTCGAATTTGCAGCAGTGTTTTCTTGGTGTCGAAGTTGAAATGTCTTTCAACGGATTGCGATTGGAGTATGCCCTTGAAGGCAGCTCGAATTATATTGCATGGAAAGACAAGATGGAGGCGGTGTTAGATGAAAATGGTTTGAAGGAGTTCATAGATGCTGAGGTCCCAAAGCCTACTGATGCTGCTCAAGTTGAGGCTTGGTAAAACAAGACAACAAAGTGTCGAAGGATTCTGTTGGAGGGCGTGAAGGATCACATTGTATCCAGCCTGCATGGAAAGGCTTCTCCATACTTGATGTGGAAAGCGTTGAAAGATTTATTCCAAAGCAAGAGCGATTAGAGGAAGTTGGCGCTCAAGGATAAACTTAGAAACATAAAGTGTGAGAAAGGAGACAATATGCCCAAGTATCTCACGAAGTTCACCCAATGTCGGGATGAGCTGGGAAGTGTGGGGGTGACTGTCGATGATGAGGACATGGTGAGCTTGGCTCTCCTTGGTCTTCCAAAGAGTTGGCATTCCTATCAGGACTCTGTCAATGGTCAGGAGAAATTTCCAGGATGGGAGAGACTTTGGTCTAATCTTGGCAAGAGGAGATCAGGCGAAATACCAGGGACGGATCTTCATCAAAGGCATCTGATGAAGAAAATTGTGCTTTGGCTGCCAAAGCAAAGAAGGGGAAGAACAAGAAAGCTTCTCATTCCGGTGCGAAAGGCAAGAAGCAGGACATGTCCAAGGTGAAGTGCTTTCACTATCACCAACATGGATATTATGCCACAAATTGTCCGCAGAAGAAGAAAAATAAGCAAGCTGCTAGATCTGCAGCGGGAAAGGCCTTAGCCTCGCAGTTTGAGCTAGATTTTTCGCTGATCGCATGCTTGGTATCAAGTGTTATGGGATCTGTATGGTTCTTGGACAGTGGTGCGTCTTTTCACATGACAGGAGATCAAGATTTGTTTTCTGATTTGGATGAGAAAGATCTTGGAGTGCACATCGAGATGGGCGATGATGGTAGATACAGTGCGACCGGTATCGGTACCATTTCCTTTGAGAGGGAGTATGGTAAACCCTTCGTATTGAAGGAAGTGATGCATGTTCCAGGATTGAAGAAGAATCTTATCTCTGTGGCGATGTTAGAAGACAAGGGATATGATGTTGTCTTCAGCGAGGGAAAAGCTTTCCTACGCAGTAAGACAACTGGAGAAACCCGGAAGATAGGGGTTCGAGTCAAGAACCTTTATCAATTGCATGTAGATGGCTGCGCAACAATGGCATGCAAGGTAGAAGGATTGGTGAGCTGGGATGATGGCGAGCTGTGGCACCGGAGATTGGACCACCTTCACCATGGAGCCTTGAAGATACTGCAACAGATTTCTACTGGGCTTCCTAAAGGCACTCTTGCGCAGTCAAATCAGTGCAAGGGGTGTACTTTGGGAAAATTTGTGAAAGCCACCTTTCACGAGAAGGATAGTCGCGCCACGACAATACTTGAGAGAATTCACACAGACGTGTGTGGACCTTTCTCAGTAGCTTCGACAGCAAAGCACAAGTACTATGTGATATTTGTTGATGATTTATCTCGAAAGTGCTGGATCTTCTTCATGCAGAAGAAGTGCGAGACATACTCAAAGTTCTATGAGTTCAAAGCACTGGTCGAGAAGGAATCGGGGAAGAAGGTGAAGGCTCTTAGGATCGACAATGGTGGTGAATTCATCTCTGGAGAGTTCAAGGACTTCTGCAGTGCATAAGGGATTCGAAGAGAGCTCATAGCTCCCCATAACCCACAGCAGAACGGGGTTGCTGAGCGGAAGAACAGAACGATCGTGGGTGCTGCACGAGTAATGTTGCATGATCAGGGCCTACCCCTTCACTTGTGGGCGGAGGCATGCAATACTGCAGTATATGTGCAGAACCGTTGTTCTCACAAGATACTTGGCATGAGTACACCCGAGGAGGCTTATTCTGGTAAGAGGCCTGATATTTCCCATTTGAGGATTTTTGGTTCTCCTGTTTACATGCATGTGACGAAGGATGCCAGGAAGAAGCTGGAGCCGACCGCAGAGGTTGGGATATTTGTGGGGTACACTGATACGCCCCACAACTATCGTGTGTATTTGCGAGACAGTCGCAAGATTGTTGTGCGACAGGATATCAAATTTCAGGAGGAGAAAGCCATGAAGTGTTCGCTTGAGAGGGAGCCACACTTGCATGGAGATGAGGAGCTATTAGTTCCTAAGGATGAGTTTCAGGATGTGGATCAGCCACAAGATGAAGTTCATGGAGTGGAAGAGACCACTCATGCAGCTCCAACCATCAGAGGGCGAAAGCGCACTACAGAAGCTGAGCGACTGGCTCAAGATGCAGAGAAGTTTGTAAGACCACCTACAACACAGCGCAGACAGAGACAATCACCTGATCGGTACACTGGATACATGGCTCTTGTGAGCAAAATTTTCGTGACTGAGCCATCCTCTTTCGAGGAAGCTGTGGAGGATCCCGCATGGGTAGATGCCATGGTGGAAGAGTTTGATTCGATTGTCAGAAACAGTGCATGGGAGATTGTCCCAAGACCGGAGGGGAAATCAGTGGTGGGTTCGAGATGGATCTACAAAGTGAAGTAGGCAGCTGATGGGAGTGTGGAGAAGTACAAGGCAAGATTTGTTGCCCGAGGCTTCTCACAGATAGAGGGGATTGATTATGAGGAGACCTTTGCACCTGTCGCAAGGTATTCTTCCATACAGACGATTCTTGCTCTCTCAGTGCAGATGGGGTGGCACATCCATCAGATGGATGTGAAGACTGCGTTCCTCAACGAAGTCATTGAGGAGGAGGTGTACATAGAGAAGCTCGAAGGTTTTGAGATCTTCAGCAGTGAGTCGCATGTGTGCAGACTCAAGAGAGTGCTGTATGGGTTGAAACAAGCACCTCGTTCTTGGTACACACGGATAGACAGTTATTTCACCGGACTTGGATTCTCCAAGAGTGAGGCAGATCCTAACCTATACCAGATTGTGGTGGAGGGTAAGTTGCTGATCATTGTACTTTATGTAGATGATTTGATTTTGACAGGAGATGAGATGTTGATACTTTCATGCAAGGAGGATCTTGCTAGAGAGTTTGAGATGAAGGACTTGGGCCTCCTTCATTATTTCCTGAGATTGGAAATTTGGCAGCGCAGTGATGGACTATTTGTTTCTCAGGGTAAGTATGCCCAGGAGATACTGGAGAAGTTCAACATGCATGGCTGCAAGCCTGTTGATACTCCTCTTCCTGGAGGTTGGAGGAAGGAGGATACTACTTCAGCGGAGGTAGTGGATGCCACTGTTTATCGACAGTTGGTGGGGTTGCTTATGTATCTGGTCAATACATGACCCGATATATGCTATGCTGTTAACCAGCTTTCATAAGCTATGGTTAAGCCAACCAAGCTCTTCTGGAAGGCAGGCAAGCATGTATTGCGTTATCTCAGAGGCACATCGAGATATGGATTGTGGTACAGACAGGAGGATGAGGTGAAGCTATGTGGCTTCACGGATGTAGATTGGGCAGGGAGCCCAACAGACAGAAAGAGCACATCTGGAGGGATCTTTAGTATCGGGTCGACAACAGTTTCTTGGTACAGCAGGAAGCAAAGATCCATGGCACTCAGTTCAGCAGAGGCCGAGTATATGGCAGCAAGTTTGGCTGCATGCGAGGCTATATGGATGAGGAAGACCCTGGTCGGGTTGTTCGGGTCACACTTGGAGCCTACTGTGATTTATTGTGATAACCATATTTGCATTAAACTCTCGGCTAATCCAGTATTTCATGATATATCCAAGCACATCGACATCAGGTACCATCATATCAAAGATTGTGTGCAGCGGAGAATCATGTTACTTTCATACATTCCCACGGAGGATCAGGATGCTGATATCTTGACGAAGGCGCTCACCAGGAGCAAATTCGAATACCACAGAGGCAGGATAGTGGTTGCAGATAATCCATATATTGTTGAGAGGGAGTGTTGAAAATGCAACAAGATGATGGAGCTTAGTGAAAAGAAGTCGCCTTCACTAAGTGGGCCCGCAGGCTATTTTTGGCGCAAAGTCTATTTTTAGACATATGGATCATGGTCTATGAGTTGCAGGATGCTATTTATGGATGATTGGTCATGTTGGTGAAAATAGATGGACCTCTATTTTTAGACATATGGGCAGAGTCTATTTTTAGACTGCCAGTCAAAAAATAGAACAGTCGAATATTATTAGCTCTTAATAATATTTGGACTATAAACATTATCTTATCCTCTTGCAGCACTTCAGTTCGAGCTACGGATGTGGCACATGCAACTGCCAGAAGGAAATACGCTTTCCCTATGGGTTAGTTGAGCTATTGCATGATGGACTTCAGTTAGAACTCAAGTGATTGAGTTTGGTGGAGTTGATTGAGGAGTTGATGGAGTTGTGTTCAGTTTGACTTAGTTGAACTAGTTGTATTTAGTCTAACTACCAAATACACTAGTGATGAGTGATGTGAATTAATTATTAATTAATTCACTAATTATTAACTCATAAATCAGCTAAAGAATACATCAGTTAACTCAGTGCATGGACAGTTCAGTGGAGACAAGTGTTAGAGGTGGGTGAAAGGGTGAGACTACTATCATTTGTGACTATAGCTGTGCATGAGATTTGCACAATCATTGATTGAGATTGCCAATGAGGATTGTGCAATACAAGCCAAGGGAATTCAAACTTGGATATGATCTATTCTCAACTTGGATTGCGCAGTAGAGGCAGGCAAAACAGTGGAGGAGATTTGAACTCGTGACTTGTTAAGATCTGAGTTAGTTTTGTGTGTAGCATGTGGAGATAGTACTGAGTACTTGTGAGGAGTATTGTACTATGTATTGTTACATGTTCTCTATCATTATTATATACAGATAGTTGGGGGTTTTCAACTGTATGCTTTCCCCATTACATACTGTGTTGATACGTGTGATTGATGTTTCAATGTGCGCATGCGATTGTTTTTTTAATTCCGCAAATTGATGATCAATGGTAGAGGAGGTTATGTATTATGCATGCATTCTGCAAATAGTGTATAATGAGGATAATCTTTGTGAATAAGTGTTATATTATTCAAATTTCTACACTGGTAAGGCATTCTAGGGAATATCAGGGCATGTCAAGAAGTGCTAGAATGTGCTAGGGAGTTCCAATGTGTGTTAAAATGTGCCAAATAGTGCCAACACATGACAAGACATGAAAGATGCTAAGGCATGCTAGGATGTGCAGGGTGCCAAGGTATGCCAATATGTGTCAAGGAGTGTTAAGGAAACATAAGGAAGAACCAAGCTAAAATGCAAGGAAATGAGCACATAAGAGGGTTAATAAGTCAGGACTTTATCTTTTTCAAAAGGGGCATTCTAGGCACACTAATAATAGGTTCCAATACATGCCAAGTGCCAATGTGTGCCAAGTGCTAATGTATGTTAATGCATGCTAAAGTGTTCCAGAGCATGCCAACACATGCTAGGAGAGTGTTATTCTATGCTAGGGCCTGCCAACATGTGCTTGGGTGTCCTAGTAATGGAAATATTTTCTAGGTACAAAGATATTCCAAGACATGGGAGGTGCCAAGGAATGTTGGTGTGGGCCAAAACATGTTAAGATGTGCCAAGAGTGTTGATGAGTGCTACGTCTCTCTCATTAATAGAATTGACAGAGCTGGATTATGTATTAAATAATATGTTCCTACACACACTAGTGGAACTTTATCTAAAGGGAATTTGTTAGATAATAAAGCTAATAGAGATGAATCATGCGTTGACTCGTAGGAAAATTATATTCTCATTACTTGAGGGAAATGATACACACTAATTACTTCTTAACAAATTGACTGACTCTAACCACTATGGCCTTGGACACATAATGAAAAAGACTCCACAAAAATAGTCTTAAATAATTATCTTTTGACAAAAAATATAGTAGCATGCACATTGCATCATCAAAAACTCATTGGAATGATCAATGATGACAAACACTTTTTGACCATCACCAAATGTAACCAAAAAGAGCATTGGTGAGGGCCAATAAAATATCGTCACTAGAAGTGTCACCAAAGAGAGAATTAGTGACGGGCCTTTAACAACCCTCACCAAAAGTGTTACTAAAAATGGCTTCGGTGACAAACTTTAAAGGACTTTATGCACTATATGCACTTACAACAACGCTTTTTTAAGGACTGTCACCATATGCGACATTGGTGACGAACCTTAAAGGTTCGTTACAAGCATGACTATCACCAATAACCTTTTTTGTTGTAGTGATGCCTTGACTCAACCATAAATTGGTTTAGGGTGCTCACTGCAAAGAAAATATATAGCTTGGTGATAACAAAGTACATCAAGGATCCAATAAACTTCCTATAAATCTTGACATCCACCAAATCTGAATCTCCCATCCCAAGAAATAGTGTATATGCCAAAATCCTTCATTTCAATCTCCAAGGCCATCTCCTTTTGACACTAAATCAAGTCTTCCTGTGGTAGTCTTGGCTTCTCCCTTTGTCACGGAAACACATCCGCATGTCACTGCCACTCCTTTTGTCACGTAATCAATTCTTTCTGCCACTAATTCTCCCTCTTGTCACATAAGAAAATCCTTCCAATGTCACTGCTATGTTCTTCATGATATTGCCATTTGCTGCTATAATCATTGACTTGTAAACCTTCATGATATACCTTTATTTGCACTCTTGAAGGCTCTTGAGATGGTTTTTATAATGATTCTCTATGAATTGCTTGATTGTAGCAACTTTCTGTCTAGTATCAGGAGAGGAGATGTTAAAATCACATATAGGAAAAAACGTATAGATTCCTAACCTATCGCTATGATCTATAGGTTGATCTTTCCATAACCTTGACCATCTCAAACTGCAATCCTGTTCTGCTTTGGTGTGCCTCACTTTCGCTCAGTCTCTTAGTGGCACTCTAAACTCTATACAGATAATTACATATGTTTAAATATTGAACTCTGTTCATCATTGTCAACAAATTATTATTTATTCGTTTGAGGTAAATTGTATATATTGTTGGCCTGCAACCAGGCTCACTGAATGACTATCCAATTTGTAATTTTTTCCCAAGCCTATCGGCCTGAAGGATCCAAAGTCAAGGCTGAATAGGTCATATAGATCAGTGCAGATGTTTGTGAAACGAAAATAGCAGTGACAAAAACCTACGTTTCTGTAGGGAATTTGGGAATCTGTATCATAGAAGTAAAATAAATTTCCAGGTTGAAGCTCAGCACTCTTAAAATGCAAGAGATGTCCCCTGGGGCCATTTTGGATATGAATTTAGTATAATTCTTCACTTTAAAGCTGTGATTAAACAAAAGAAAATCTCTGCCAACATAATTTTAGAGAAAGCTTCAAAGCCAACTTTATTTACTCAGGCGGAACTGTGTTACGTCTAAATCCCTGCTTCTCGCAAAAATGAAAAAATAGTAGCACAATTTGAACAAAGAATCACATGGTTGGCTAAACCGATCCAAAGATTTATAAACTATAAACTTCCACTGACTCAATTTGAGGTGGCAACATGTTGAAATAAATAAATATTTGACAAAACAAGCATAATCAATGCAAAGCTAACAACTATGTAGATTCCTGTCATCTTTTGACCTAGTAAACAAGTAAATCTTTTCATAGTTTACTACCACATTCACACTTTTAGTGAGGAAACAATAATATTAATCAACATAGATCTATTTTGAATACGGATTTCACATGGGTCTAGAGGGATCCAATTTATTCACGTACAAATTTTTTATGAACCAACATTATTTAAATATTTTGTATGGCTATGTAATTTTTCTATTTTTATTTTTAAAATTTATATTTAGGTAGATATGAGAAAAATTTCAACTTTGATGAAGGAAAAACAAAGTTACACATCACTCTGGACTGTAGAATGAGCCTCTAAACTCAATGATAATTTTTAGTGCCATAAAATCCACTATATCAACTGCAATCTATACTGAATAGTTTAATCTAGCCTCTACTCCAGCCGATACAACTAGAACTCCAAGAAGCTTTGCAACATGTTCTTGATTATTCTGTGAAGGATTTAATGCACCAGAGCCTTTAATGTTTATACTTAACTAGATTTCTATCTAAATATCCTGATTTCAGCTACTCCAACTAGATCCATGGCTCTGTCTTGTCCACGTTGAATTATCATGTTATGGCCGGCACTGATTGTCCATCACTTGAAACACAACAAGGGTAACCCTAACTTTTGGCATATTCTGACGACGATTACAATTAAAATTTCATTGTCATTGAGTCCAATTCTCAAAGGAAAGAAATAGTTAGCCATCTTGCATGTTCTGGTCAATCCATGGCTGTGAGAGGAGATTCCATGTCAATAACCATCCGGGGTAGAATGATGGGAACACTTCGGTCCTTGCAAAGGATGGTGGGTGTACCAATATTTATGTTGCATATGTTAAATCAAATCGCACATCTATGTTTTATTTGTGCTTACGTGGGCACTTGTTAAAGCCAAAATAATTCTTCCCCAGAGGCCTAATCTTCGCTTCTAGATAACATATGGACATAATTGTCCAACTTCATCTCTGGAAAGTGGTATTGATCAACTTTTTGTTATTATTATTTAAAATAAAGAATCCGACATTCCCGTCTTATATTAATCGGCTGAAAGTTTTGAGATCAGTCCTGCTTCAAACACATAACTCAACCTACTAGGCCTCCTTTGTTGTGGCCTCTCTAAAACCTTCTTTGATGACTTATCTTTTAACAAGGTTTTGATCCCACGTTAAATTAATTTTTGTCTATAATAGTAGAAAAAAATAATTTTATGATATGATAATTACTTCAAATTATTTTTTGTTAATTTTATTTGTGTCACTAATACCATTAAGCAGTTATACACATAAAATATTAATAGTAATACAATTAAAATGATTAAAAAAAAATATGATAAAGAGAGAACCATGTACAATAGAGAACAATTTTTCTCTAGGAAACCAAAATTTGGGAGAAAATCTAACAATTCTTCTTCTAGGAGAGATTTTCTTAAGTAAGGTTTACGAATCAAATTGTCTAGAAATCTATGCCAAAAACTAAGTCCAAACTTCAATCATTTCATTCTTTTTCTGCTCGCACGAGTGCCTTGTATAGAAGAGATATGATTATATAAGTGAGTGATCAAATGAAGTGTGACATCTTGTATATATATACAATTCAAATGGGCACGTTTAACCTAAGGGAAACATCCTTTCATGGTGAGGCTGATGTCCCTTTTGAGCCTACATGAAACCCAAAATTTAAACTTTTAAATTTTATTTTCATAATTTTCCTTGGCCAACTTGGGAGGCCTCTTGGCATGCAGGAATACCACCTGATGCTACATAAAAATCAACATAGATAATCGTTTGTTGCACCAAAAAGAGATGTTTTTTACAATTTTAGACAACCAATACCAATCTACCTTTCCATAGCCATTAGGATTAAAAGTAAAGCTCAGATATTTAACCCCTTCTAATGTAAGTGTTGAAAAGGAAAACACCCTATGATACCTAAATCCTAAAAACCATCCAAACCAATTGTGTAAATTGTAGACTTATTCTCATTTATCTCCATGCCTGTAGCCTTGTAAAGTTGTAAAATGTTCTTGAAACAATGACTCTCCCTTTATGATCTAAAGAAAAATAGTAGATCATCTATGAATAGTAAGTGTGTGAGTGCCTAAAATCTTATTTTTCAAATGTTTGATCCTCCTTATTCTTCTAGTTGCACTAATGGCTCTACTTAAACCCTCTACTACCAAAAGAAATAGGTAAGGCACGATAATTTTCCACTGTTCTATGCTAGTAAAATCACTTAGCCCAATTCTTTTCTTCAATTAGCAATCACTTTTAAATAAATTTAATCTTCCAATAACAATGAGCAATTGTGGATAGAATAGTAATTCAAATGCAATAAAAGACAACTAAGAACATGAGACAAGAGGTACACAAGATTTGGTTAAATACTAGGGTAAAACCCCATAAGGGGGAAAATGATTTCAAATTCTTCTTCTATTAGTTTGTCATCAAATGTTCAATAAAGAGATTACAATGTTCCAATTCAACAAGAAAGAGTCAAATTCAAATCTTTGACTTATCCAACAATTCAATAACTAATATCCAAGAGATGAGCCCAAAAGTCAAATTTGGTCAACAAGTCAGATATGCAATTTTGGTTGAAGTCAACAACAGTTGTAGCAGCCCTAGCAAGTCAATGGTTCGTGGTCAAAACTCCTTTAATTCAGCTTAGTCAATAGTCAAAAAGTGTGGCCTTGAATGCTAGTCAAAGATCAGTCAAAATAGTGTGGTCTTGAATGCTAGTCAAAGATCAGTCAAAATAATCCTTCCAAATCTGTTCAAAGTCAAACTTTGACCTACTAAAACCCTAGTTACAAATCTACATTCAATGCTAGTCAAATAACCCAGAAAAGTTAGGTCAAACAACCTTTGACTTCGGCCCTCCAAAATAGATCCAAATCCAGTCAAACCAAGTCAAAATGAGCAAAGTCAATGCAAGTCAAAGTCCTAAAACATAAGTAAAATTCAACCCAATTAGAAAGACTCTCTCCTCTTTGCACGTGTGAAAAAGACTTGTGATTTTATGAAGTAGTCGAACCTCCAAGAGAAGAAGAGATGTGTGATGTGATGCTCCAAAGTGATTTGACTTGAGCTGCATTTATACGCTTCTTAGGTGGACGAATTTGCTTGCCCAGGCTAACTTGTACTTTTGTGTACTTGTGGGTTTCACATTAAAAATTAAAATTTTCCAAGGGCAAAGAGTGTCTTGTCTGGATGAAGAAGGTTGTCCAAAGGAGTGAATTTGTCCTTGAGCTACCAAATTAACAAGGTGGGAGTGGGAAACCCTGTCTAAGCCTCCTTGAAGACTTTAAGAAGTTTGATGTTGATCCATTAATCAATATTGCAAAGATGACAATAGTCACACATCCCATAATTCACTTGACCAAAGGAAGTGAGAACCTTATGTGAATTAAGAGTAAGAAAAGGTACAACCATGAGACCCTATCACATCGCTTATAAATATCTAGATTGATCATTGCTGCTAACATATATGAGTTTTTGATAGTGTGCAGTGCCTCTTGTGCTTATTCTATAACCTCATGTATCTAGTGTCCTTCTATGAAGCCAATTTGTGGAGCAAAAATTACTTTTGAGAGGATAAACTTCAGTCTAACTCTAATGACCTTGGACATAATTTTGTAAATGTAGTTTGATAGGAAGATAGGGCCCTAAATACATCAAAAATTTTAGGGAAATCCACTTTTGGGATGAGAGGAATAAAAGTGAAGTTAAAGATATAGACACTCCAAAAGAAATTCTCTCTTCTTCAACAAATATGAGTAGGTCCTCACCCAATAGGTCAAAAAAATCAATATAGAATTCCAGAGTCCAATCATCTGGTCATGGAATTCTATCTTTATTAAATGAGTTAAGGACATAAATAAGTTCCTCCATTATTATTTCCATATAAACCGTTTCATTATGCTCTTCCCCAACCAGTGTAGGGAAATATGGTTCCACCTTGAGAGTTTCTTCTATGTTTTCTTTGTCTAGTTATTTAAACACTTCCTGAGCTCCTAATCTAGCTAGATCTTTAAATGTGTTAGCCTTCCCCCCTTACCTAATTTTTAGTTCCTAGTTTCCCTAATTTAATCCAGGTTTCTCTACTTTTCAGCCTCCATTCCCTTTCCCTATCTTGAAGTAGCTTTGCTTGTTTTGATTCCAAATCCTTCAAAGTGACATTGTCCTCATCATCAAACTAACATCTCAGATTAAACTCGTGGCTATAAGATGATGTTGGACTTAATTACGTGAATTGGAAACTAAAAGATAGAAGGAAATACTTATGTTATGTGTGTATACAAGCTATGTGTGCCTAGACGTTGTTAGATTCTATTTGTTGATTAGACTAACAAATCTACATATGTTTTGAGATTTTTTTTCAAATTGTTCTCTTGCTTTGAAGAAAATATACATGTTCTAATTTAAAGTGGCCTTTCAAACATATGAATTTATTGAAAGGAAAAGGATGATATACAAATCTACAATTTACACTATGTACGCATTACCACAACTTCTGTCATATGGGTAGGGATTGCATAGTCAAATCATACCTTTGAAGTACCTAGTATGATCATGTTGATGTTATATTTTAAGCACATCACAAGATCTAGTTGTAATATAATACTACACTTGTTACTGCAAGTGCAAAGGGAGAAAATAGAATAAATTACACAAATAAATTAAACAACTAGAGAACCAATTTGAATTCACTTGATGATTATTGCTTGATTTGAGTATAATTAAATAACCTTCTCATAGAGAGAAGTAATTAATAATAAGTGTGGTTCCAAGTGCATGCACAACTAGTAGAAAATAAACTCTCTCCCAATTTTAGTTAACTAGGCCAAAAACGAAGTTATAGGGTCTAAAATAGAGTTAGTTCAATAATACTACTGGAAAATGATAAAGTGGGCTCTAATTAAGTGATGACTAAATATATAAATCAATCATATAGTTCTCAATTCAAGTGGTGAAGAATAACTCCAAAAATAACAATGGAAGTCAAAGGATAAGGTTTCCTAGATTTAAGGGATGAGTGGATAAGGTTATGGATAAGGGTGTCCCTAGAAATAGGACGAAATTATGCACTTGTGGATAGGATCCATAGACAATAAGAAATGCACATTATTGGAGAGGACAAATATACATCATTGCCTAGTAACTACCACATATCACCTTACATTGCGCCTTTTCTAGAAATAGACATGCTATAAATAATAAGTGATAAAAATAGAAAGTGACCCTAAAATGTAGGAAATGTAGGATATGCAAGGGTAGGGAATGTGCATGTACTCAAACACCCCCATTGAAACACAACTAGTAATAAGTATGTGCACAATATATGAGTTCTAACCATTTTCAGCCATTTTAGGTACATAGGTACAAACAAGTATATCAGCCTTGGCAACTTGCAGCCTTGTTAGGTACTTATGTACATATAAGAAAAATAATGTGAGGTAAAGAAGGTAAACCTAGTGGGAAGAAAACCCCCCTCAAACTAGAGTTTTATATAAAGATCAATTGCGAGGCCATTGTGTCCTTCACACCTAAGAGACCTCACAAGTATGTGTACTTTTGTTTGGTGAAACTCTTGGTGAAGATATTTATAGTCTACTCAGAGGAAGGGAAATATTCCCCATCATTAGGATGTCCAATGATAAAGTGCATATGCACCTCAATGTTCTTAGCCCACTTCCATTGTACTAGATCTCTACAAAACTTGAATGTACTTTGATTTTCATCCCATATAATTTTCAGATGATGAATTTGAACACTTAACTTTGTGAAAAAAAGCTACAACCATATAGCCTAACTAGTAGTATTCATTGCACTAGTATAATCCACCTTTGTTGATGATAGAATAATGCCCAACTGCTTCTTTCTTGACCAACATATTAGTTTGGATCCAAGGTAGAGAACATATGTTGAGGTGGACTTTTAATCTGTGCCATTTCCAACCCAATCTAAATTTGCATATCCAACAAGATTTAAGGAAGACCCTATTGGATGGTGTAGACCAAAGCTAGAAATCCTTTTGACAAATTTGAGAATCCAATTTGCTTCCTTCTAGTGTAGCTCATGTGGCTCTTGCATGTACCTATAAATTTCTCCAACTGCATAGAATATGTCGAGATGATAGTAAGGTATAAAAGACTCCTAAACAACTCTCGGAACTTGGTAAAGTCAACCAAAGGTGTAGTACCAATATCTTCTAGTTTAACCTTGGATAGGAAGGGGATTGGATTTGTCATGCAACCTGCCAGCTAAAATCTATTAGGGATGTCTTGGGCATACTTAGACTATGTCGACTTGATTCTTGAATCAACTTGGTTGATTTCAAGGTCAAGGAAATAGTGCAATAGTTCCATATCTATCATAACAAACTTGTCCTGCAATGTGGAATTCACTACAACAACGAAAGAGGCTCATATCCCTGTAACGATTAGGTCATCTATATATAAAACTATCAATAAGAGAGAAATTGTATGCTTCATCATATACACATTAAGATCTAATTTGCATCAAAGAAAACCTTGGAAGAGAAGATATGTATCCATTTTTTCATGGCAAGCCTAGGGTGCCTACCAAAGACCACTAGTGATTTTTCAATCTACATGCTATTGAAGGATATTTTACATACCATTGTGACTGCTCAATATATATTTCGTTATCAATATCTCCATGTAACAAAATATATTTCACATCCTTTTGGTGTACCTCTCACTTTCTATATATTGCAAATGTTAGAGCTAAATGAATGGTGTATATCTTAGGTACTGATGAAAAATTCTGTCATAGTTAATGGTCTGTACTTGTGAGAATCCCTTAGCTACTAATCAACCTTCATACTTTGTATTCACCCCATCAATAACCCTCTTAGTCCTATAAATCCACTTACATCTAACAAGTTTCCTTTTTGGTGGAAATGGAATGAATTTCCATGTGTTGTTCTCAATCGGGATTTGTGCTCCTTTTTCATTGCTGCCTTTTGTGTTTACCTTCTGTGTTTTCATGAGTCTGAGGGTATAATCCAAGAAAAATATAACAAGGGAAAGGAAACAAAGGCCCAGTAGTAGCAAGAGGTTACAGAAGGTCCATAAACTATGATTTGGTTCTTCGTGGATTAGTGGGATACCATAAACTAATGTTCTAATACCATGTTAGAATTTAAGCACAAGCACTTGATCTAACTGTGTTAAAATATTACACTAGTTATTGTAGGTGGAAAGAGAGAAAATGATAAATTAATGCTCAAATAAATTGATTAACTAGAGAATCAATTTGAGTTCACTTGATGATGTTGAGTTTTAAGTGCAATAGATACAAGAAAAATATTTCTAAAATATTTATAATTACTTCAAATGATATAGACCTTCTATTAATAATTCTAGTTTATCATTAAGCAATTACACTGATGTTTAGTTTTAAGTGCAATAAATACAAGCAAAATATTTCTAAAATATTTATAATTACTTTAAATGTTATAAATCTTCTGTTAATAATTCTAGTTTACCATTAAGCAATTACACTTAAGAAATTCAACCATAAAACAATAAGAAAAGTAGAGATCACAAAGATAACACAAGAGTTTCCCTGGGAAAACCCACTTGGGGGAAAAACCCAACAACCTTTTCCTTAGAGAAATTCTTCAGTACAACAAGAGATATATCTATGAAGCTAGTAAACTATGACATCCAACAAGCTATGGTCAAACCAGGTCAAGCAACCCTCTAATCAAGTCAAACTTCTACCCTTCAAACTTTGGCCCTCTCAGTTTTGCCCAAAATTTCAGCCTGCCTAGAATAGGTTTCCTAGAAACTACCTAGAATTTTGGCCTATCTAGAAACTGCTGAGAATTTTAGCTTGTCCAGAATATGCTTCCCATAAACTATCTAGAAACACACATGTGAGGTAGGAGAGAGAGATGTAAGTTAGAGAGAGAGAGAGAGAGAGAAATATGATCTTTGTCCTTCTTGTACTTCACTTGGATGCCTAGAAACTTTCTTTCTTGTGTGAGGTTGAATGATGCCTTTGTGGAGGAGGTTGAATGCCTTTATATAGTGTTATGAATGTAAAAAATGGGCATGTCCCTTCACTGGGCCGACTTGACTTGAGGAAGGGCCAACTTGACTAGTTTGGGGAAAAAAATTCAAATTTCAAATTTCAAAAATTTCTCTTTTAAATGCGACATGAATAACATGTCTTATATAAATTCTTTCAAGGAAAAAATAGTCAAAATGACATGAAGAACTTGTATTAAAAATTCTTTATACATTATAAGGGCTAAAGTATAAATTATGAAGACCAACCATAGCTACAAAATTTAACATTCCCTCTTAGCTAGGGAGGTATTCATAATCACTGAACATATGCTCTTCATGTGAACAAATTTATCTAAGAAAATGTTATAACAAATCATCACCATAATCGGGTCACAATCATGACACATGTTAAACGAATGCCATCAACCATTTACTATAATTCAGGTCAACACTTTAGACATATGATATATCCTCACCATAATTTGAGTCAGTGCTTCAGACACATGGTAAATCATCTACATCGATTAATCACCATCATTTGGGTTAGTAATTTAGACATATGGTGTGTTATTATCATAATATGGGTCAATACTTTAGACACATGGGATATCATTTAGCATACAACTAGTCACCATAATCTGGGTTAGCATCTTGACTAGTCTTGGTCCACCATCATTTGGGTCAATGACACATTGTGAATTGCCAAAGGCCAAACTATAACTACACAAATCGGGGTCTGATGCTAAATTATCATGATACTTTAGGACTATTCCTCCTCATTCAGGTCAACATACTAGACACATGAAGAATAACTATAGTCTATCGGACCATTCTCCCTAATTTAGGTCAATATAATTGACATAGGGAGAATGTTAGTCCACAATGCTATCTCATCAACACTCCCTCTTAATTAGAGATGCACTCTAATCAAATCCAATATTATCCCTTAAGTATACAAACTTCAATCTGGACAGAGGCTTTGTAAGAATATCAATAATTTTCTCATCAGTGGAGACATACTAGAGCTTCACTGCTCCCTTCTACACTATGTCACGAATGAAGTGGTACTTGATCTCTATGTGCTTTAACCTCTCATGGAAAACAAGATTCCCTATCAACTTCACTCAACTTTAATTATCACAATATATCATAGTCGGTTCAAGCACATGATCAAATAGTCCCATGAGTAACTTCCAAATCCACACTACTTTACAACTCGCTAAGCTAGCTACAATATATTTTGACTCTATAGTACAAAGTAAACCAAAAATATACTTCTTTATCATCCACGAGATCATAACGAATACCATACTTCAAAAACCTGCAGGGGTACTCTTTCTGTCTTCACCACTCCCTTCCCAATCTACATCGGTATATCACTATAGATTTATATCACCGTTTGAGACATATCTCAAACCATAGTCAATCGTACCACACAAATATCTCAATATATGCTTTGCTACATTCCAATGATCACGTCTTGGTTCCACCCAGAACCAACTCAAAGTGTTCACAATAAAGCATATGACTAGCCTGGTAATAACCAAATACATCAACGATTCAATCAACTTTCGGTACATGTATGGATCTACCAAATATGATTTAGAATCTCTCAACTTTCTTACATTTGTCACCATGGAAGTTGTCATCATTTACATTCCATCATTCCAAATTTCTGCAGGATTTTGATAATATATTTTCCTTGAACAATAAAGATTTTTCCAAGATTTTTCCATACTTATAGTCCCAAATAGTAGCGCATCAATCCAAGATCCTTAATATCATATTATATCATATTCAGAGGCCTACTCCCTCTTCAAATAATGAGATGCTCCACACCTGTCAAAAATAAATCATGAACATATAACAATAGAATCATAGGTTTTTTCTTCTCAACCTTGAAATACAAGTTTGAATCATCATAACTTTTGGAGAAACTAAGTCTTGTTAGGTAATTGTCAATTCGTGTATACCATGCTCTTGGTCCTTTCTTAAGTCCATACAAGGATTTCTTCAACTTGCAAACGTTAGACTCTCTTCCATGGACCTCAAAACCTTGAGGTTTCCTTGTGTACACTTTTTCCTCAATCACACCATTAAGAAAAGTAGTCTTTACATCCATTTGATGTAAATTCCAACCCATAGAAAAAGAAATAGAAATAATAGGTCTAATGGTAGTGTACCGGGACACTAAAGCAAAAGTCTCATCGTAATCCTCTCCCTCTTTCTAGGAGAACCCTATAGCCACAAATCTTGCCTTGAATTTGTCAATACTTCCATCCACTACATGCTTGATCTTGTATACCCATTTGGAAGTCACCACAAATTTCCATTTAGGTCTAGGAACAATCTCCCATACATCATTCTTCATAATTGATTGGTATTCTTCCAACATTGCATCCTTCCATACTTGTTGGCTGACTACTTCTTCAAAGGTGGAAGGTTCAAAATCAATAAGATTAGTCATTAAAGTTGCATATCTAGAATATATCTTATGTATATTGCTTTCCCTAAAGGTTCCATGTGGCGCTGCATGTCCTTTTGCTTCCTGCAAAGTATATATAAGCCAAGTTGGCCTTTTCTTGATTTTGGGAACAACAATCAAATCCACTAGTTCGCTAGGGCCTTCTTGTTCTTATTGATGATAATCTAGGATGTTTTACAAGATTCGATGGCCCTGAAGCTTATTCCTTGGGAGCTTCATATTTTTTTTCATAATCAAAGTCCATGGATACTTCTTTAGATTTCTAGTAGGCAACATTTCATCAAAGGTCACATTCCTACTAACTTCAACTTGCGTTTGACCTGGAACTTAAATTATATATGCCTTTGAAGACCCACTGCATCCACCGAATACTCCTTTCTTTCCTAAAGACTCTAGCTTCCTTCTCTTATCTTAAGGTAAATGGATATAAACAAAGAAACCAAATATTCTCAAATGACCAACTTGTGGTTTCGGTATGGTGAATGCTTCTTCAGGAGTCTCTTTTTCTAGAATTCAATGAGTACTTCTATTTTGATGTAGACAACTATCATAGATGCTTCAATCCATAAAGACATAAGAAAGTCTTGATCATGCATCATTGCCTTAAAAAATTCTTTGATGGTTGTATTCTTTCTTGTAGCAACTCCAGTTTGTTGTGGATTATAAGGGACTATCAACTCTCTCTTAATACCAACTTCTTTGCAAAAGGAAACAAGGTCCTTAGAAGTATATTCTCCTCCATTATTAGATCTTAGGATCTTGATCTTCTTTCCCTACAAGTTCTCCACTTCAGTCTTGAATTCCTAAAACTTAACAAAGACGCTGTCCTTTGTCTTCATAAAATAAATCCATGTCTTGCGAGAGATGTCATCAATAAATTTTACATAGTAAAAATATCATTTAATATATTTTACTGCGAGGATATGAATATGGGGGGAGGGTGCATACAAATCTATTTGGGAGGTATTCAAACAAAGAAATATTGAAGTAGTTTATTGTATTTGGTGAAAGGAGACTAATTGAAGATATAATATATGATTTAAAGGCATCCTGGATGTTAACCTGGAAATGCATGGCCAATCCATAAGCCAATCAAATAGAATTAGACCACATAATTATAATGAATTAGATCCAAAATTTCCTTGGATCTGTTTTTGTTACTTGGAAAAGGCTCCTTGAAATTGTTTCAAAGTTCACAACCTTTATATACTTCTTCATGGTTCACCTGAAATTCTAGAACACTTGAAACCATTTGTTTTAAAGAAGGAAAATCTCTATAGTGAAGGTGAGTGTATCTTCTATGCCAAAGCTCACACATATTAATATCATTGTGTATAAATGATTTACCATGTTGTTTCAAGAGTATATACAACCTTCCTTCATGAATTCCAATTACTCTAGCATATTCTATACTAGAGCCCTTTGGCCATACAAGAAATATGCCATCAACAAAAGCTAATATATCTCCCTTATCTCTCAAACATGAATTTGTTGTTGCTGTGATAAACACCCTCCAAAATTTCCCCTACACTTGAATTTTGGAGCCTAATGAGGATCTTACGATTCGTCGTTCCGTAATCACTTCTTGGTCAGTTGATGCCTTGAGCTTCCTCTCGGATTATTAGTGTCGAAGTCACCTGCTCGCACATGCTCAGTTTACAACAAGTTCATGAGTACATTCTTTTATGCAAGCTTGTATAGGCATAACATAGTCCATAAAGTGAGCCAGGATTTCCAGGTCGAAGACAAGCTCGACTGCCTGGTAAAGAATTGGAAACGCACTACCTGTTTGGGCTCTGTATCCAAGAGGATAGAGACGCAAGTCTGCAACTGTTGGAGGGGCCGCAGCGGCCTCCTTGGTGCTCAGCACTGCGGTTGCGGTCAGAGCCACTATGGTGGGCGACGACATCTTAGGGTTTTTCTCAACAAACCCCTGCAGCCTACTTCGTTGAGTTTTGGAACATTGCGACGACCTCTATTCGGTTATCTAAACAAAACGATGCTCAGGGGGATCTCTGTGGGTTTGCGAGCGCAGGCATGGGTGCCGGGGCACCGGTTCTATCTTCCTGGTTTCTCATGCTCTTTGGAAACGACCTCTTTCTGTGTGTTTCTCCGAGCCCTCTTCTGGTTATGCCGGTCCACGTGCTGTGCTCTGTTTTCACTCTGTCAGACTTGGTTCCAGATCTTGTATATACTCACCCCATCCAGTCCCATGTGGCTCACAGAACCCCTTCCGATATGCAGTTTCTAGGCAAACAAGGGAAGAATGGTCCAGGGAACCTGGATTTGAAACCAATGGCCGCCACATCTGTAGCGATCTTACCTGCAGCCGTAGATGATCGGACCCTTAAACCACAAACCCAGGTTATGAAGCGGCACCACATTAGAGTAAATGAGAAGGGCAGGCTTGATCGACTGGTTGCCTGCTACCTCAACGCCGTAGGTGAAAGATCTACAGGTTATGGGGTTGCCCTGGATCATGGAGAGGTAGGCGGAGCCACTGATTATGTAATGTATGCCAAAGTTCATAGGACCGCCGCGCTGGCCTGTATATCGCCTTCCCATCTCAAAAAACGGCCTTTGGTCTAACAGATCTGGTACTCAGTGGATACAGCAATGGCATTAGGGATGAGGCGTATATAAAAGTGATGATGCGGGTATCTGCAACCATTGTATCGGTGCTAGTTCAGGCGCAGGGTCATGGGATCTATGGTGCTTACAACATTGGAACTGGAAGCCTAAACGCTATAGATCCAAAGGATAATATCCCCAAATCTGCATATGATCTAGCAGAACAGGCACTCAGAGAACTGAACAGCCCACCAAAAGTTCAGATCTGGGGGCAAACAAGTGTCGTGACAACACTCTGCCCTAAACAACATGCCCAAAACATAGAAGAGGGCCTGGACAGCAAGGTGAAAAATGAAGAGTTAGTTGAACGGAGCAGGACGTCCTGGGAAACAGATAGCGGTCAGCCACAGGCGGAGGCATATTCTATAATCAGGGACCTTACACAGATCTTTATCAAAACACCGGAAGGTAGGCACTACTGCCTAAGGCTTGGGCAGGGATGCAGGATCTGGGATCTGAGAATTAAAATACAGAGTCTTCTTGGCATACCAGCTCTGGCGCAAAATCTGATCTACAAGGGACACAACTTACAGGACAATCATACCCTCCAGGAATACAACATAATATCATATTCGACCATCACCGTCAATCTCCGTCTTCGGGGCGGATGTTCTGGCACTAGCTCAAAGAACACAGGCTCATTCAAGGATGCAGTCAAGGGAAAAGGGAAAGCACAGACCAATCCTACGGCTGCCTCTGAACTTTCGGGGCCTTACATTGTAGAACAAAAACCAGAGAACCCATCTCTCACCATAGCTATACCAGAAGTAAATAATATATACTCAGATCTACATACCCATGCAGTTATTTGCAGATTTAATGGTTTTTGACCCATATCTGACGTATTGCATCAATGGATACATATTATCTGGACACCAGAATGTGAAATCTACTTATTCCCCAAGGAATTTTTTATAGTAAGATTCAATATAGAAGAGGAAAAGGACATTATCCTCAACCAGGGGCCATGGTTCTGGGGCAGTGCTGGACTCTTCACCACCCCATGGTTTCCAGAATTCGATGCCAACACAATGGTGGTATCAAAGATGCCAGTCTGGGTTAGGTTGCATAACCTCCCTTTACATTTCTGGCACCACAAGGTTTTAATCACAATTGGAAATACCTTGGGTAAATTCATAAAGACTGATGGAGAGAGACTTATAAAGGGAATATTTACTTTCGCGAGAATTTGCATCGAAGTAGACCTCAGCCAGGACTACCAGAAAGTATAACACTGAATTTCAACAATACACAGTGGACACAACCCCTGGATTATGAAAACATAGCGTTCCGATGCCGTGGATGTCTACAAACAGGCCACCTGCTTAGTGCATGCCCACAGGCAAGAAACATCCCCAATAGGAACAAGCAGCAAAAGAGGAAGCCGAAAGGATGGCAACATACAGAGCCTTTGGTGACGAAAGTATACACAACAGATAATTCAGAACACGATGCAGAAGAAGATGAACAAATAGTACAGGACAACACACAAAAAGAAGAGGAAGCCCCCAACAATCCCAGGCAGCAAGAAGAACCTCAGCTAACAAAAAAGGAAACACTTGGCAACAAGAGGACTCATGGATCAGAAGGATCAGAGTCGGACAAGGACTCTCCCACAACTATAACAGAAAATCAACTATCCATTGTAATCACTACCCCCAACACTGGAGGATGGCGAAAGGTGGAGAAGAAGAAAGGGAGAAAACAATAACTGCCTCATTTTTTTATTTATTTACATCTTTAGGTTCCGGTGAAAACCGGAACAGAACATCTACATATGCTCTTCAGCATCTACAAAATGTAATTTTGTCTTTTGAATAAGATTACGACTTTTTCTACGGGAAAAAAACATAGTCCATAAAGACTATATTTGTTCAATGATCAACCCATGTCGACAGTCAGCGTGCGCTTTCATTGACAGTCTCTAACTTTTGGTTGTGATTGTACTTTTGTTTCGGTGAGTTTTCCAAACTGTTGTTTTTGTGCACCTTCACTTTTGCGAGTATCACTTTCATGTTTGTGACTGTCACCTTCGCTTTCTTTCATCTTAATTAGTGTTTTTTCATGTTACCTTGGCTTTGGTATGTGTTTTTTTCACCATCGTTCGCATATCACAAGTGTGGTTTGCACTTTTCTCTTTATATAACAAATGTCGTCTTTTTTGCATGTGAAGTGTTTCTTATCATATAAAGTGGAGTTTTGGCTTGTTTCAAGGGGTAAATTTGATTTTGATGAGTCCTACTAGTCATGTAGACATGTTTTACACTAATTCCCAAAGTTTTGTGCATTGTCGCACAAGTGTCGTCACTTTCGTCGTAAAGTGTATCTTTTGTGTTGCACTTGAAGAGGTATGTTGCATTGGTGTCGCTTTGAGGGCATCATGTTGTTCCTATTTTTTGAGTGATCAATGTTGTGTCATCAATTCTTCCTAGTGTGTGATCATGATATAGTTTTGTCTCTGCTCACTTGAGCCTCACTGATCCCACACTTAGCCTTATTCAAAAAATTTCATTCCTGGGAAACTTAACTTCACTTAGCCTTCCTCAACTATACATTGCACAGTCTCAACCCTCAAGCCCTAACCTTACCTCCTATAACTGCACACTACGCAGTCTTAGTTTTAGTGCTCATTCCTAGTCCTTGAGCTCGAAAACTGTGCAATCCTTGCCTCCAGCCAACCTTCTCTGTGCATTGCACAATATCAAGCATTAAGCCTCAACCTTGAGCTCTTAAACTGTGCAAATGCACAATCACTTGGCCTCCTGTCCTTCCCCAACTGCACAATTTACAAAATTAGTGCTAAAATCCTCAAGATCGAGGCCTTGAAACCCTCAATTGTGCAATCTCCCAACCTGTTCTCCTTTCTAAACTATGCAATGGGAAACTTCAAGCCTCGAGCCTAACCTCTTAAGATCCTCAACTGCGCAGTCATTCAACCCAGGCCTTCAAAACCGTGCACTATGCAATCTCAAGCCTCAAGCCTCCATCTTGAGCCCTTGAGTCCCTAATTGCACAGTTCCTCTACCAAGGCCTCAAGAACTACGCATTGCACAGTCTCAAGGCTCAAGCCTCTAGAACTGAGCATTGCGCAGTCTCAAGGCTCAAGCCTCCAGCTCGAGTCCATGAGTCCCTCAACTGCACAATCCTTTGACCCTAGCTAACCTAAATTGTGCATTACACGGCCTCAAGCCTCAATCCCAGACCTTGGCCTCTAGAATTGTGTAATCCCTGAGTTAGTCACTCAATCAGTCACCAGTTCTAGCCCTAACAAGTGATTTCATGAAGCATAGTAGGCTAGGGGTTTATTGGATTGATGTCTTCTATGGGTGGATTGCAGTCGTAGGTATTATATTATGTCATGACAGGATGATGATGAAGGAGATGGAGAAGGAGACCATGCTAGAAGACACCTAAGGAGCTAAGGGGATAAGATGATCATCAGGCAAGAAGACAAAGGAACACTGTATTATAATAGAAGATCAAAGACTAGGACTGCATGAAGACTCCATCTAATTCACAACCCTTTGGAGGGAAGATATGACAAACAAAGCATATCTCCTGGCATGAAGACAAAGTATTGGATACATATTTTAATGAAGACAAAGGAACAAGAAGGTCATCTTGGCACTGCCACATCATCATGTAGTCCATGTCATCAGTGTCATGTCATGTCCAATCACGAGTCATTATTTTCCACATCAATTTTGGATTATATAAATTCAATATTGGAGAAATGTAATGTAAAGTGGAAGTCCAAGAGTCATCCATGTAATAGGAAAAGTCACATAGGATGTTGAAAAGTCATTGAGAAGTCAAATAGTCATGAGGATAGTCTAAGAGTCACAAGGGAGGTGAATGGTCACCCCATTTGTTATGTATACACCCTCATGGCTCAAGTAAAGGAATTTTCACCTTGGCTCCTCCTACTAGGCATTAGAGAGGAAGATAGTTGTTTTCGAGGAGCAAGTGATTGCTCTAACACTCCACTATTGGGGCTAGTGGTGTTCACTATCTTGATGTATCTTGGAACTTTTACTTAATTCAGAAGCTCGTTGAGCCAACATGCTTTCATGCATATGTTGTTATTATTGTAAGACTATTCTTTAAATGTTTTAGATGTATATTTTTTTCATATGTATTAAGGAAATTGAACTATTTCGTTGGGTTAGGTACTTATCTTATTGAAGGTGTGTTGTATTTGCTTTAACAATTGTTGCTTCCTTCTGAACTATTTCGCTGGTTGATCAATTATTCGTTCATATGTATATTCTCATGTGCCTTTTCTAGATTAGTACTATTACTTGTCATTAAAGGGCCCACTTTTCTCTTCCATTTCGGTAGAAGGACCTTGATATTATCCGCAACTATACATTTAACAAGGCATACTCACTTGTTGATCCAAGATTACCTGTGCATTAATCTCTTGTGCTAAACTTTGTAGCCAAGAAAAATCTATAAGAATATATGGCAGGCGGGTTGATACCCCAGATGGGGCTCCTATTCCAAATGGTGTGAGGTCTAATTGGTACTTCACATCAGGGAGACCCCCTTGGTTGACAGATTTCCACCACCCATCAACAAATGGTGCTAGAAGGAGGGCCATATGACAGGTTGTCCCCGTTGAGTTTGCTTTGAATCTCTTACCGAAAATGGCTCTTTCCCAAATCATAATCCTTGGATGTTTTTCTAAAGAGATTGATCTTACCATCCCCGTGGAAGTTATTCATAACCTGTCCCAATTTAATTTTGATGGCAAGGGTGAATTAACTCTTCGTGAAAATTTGTTTCAAGTTGTCTATTTTTTCCTTTCTAATGGAATACATTGCAAGGATGTCATGGCTAGATTGCTCACCCTCACATTTGAAGGTCGTGTTATGAAATGGTATCATACATTACCTGTTGCTTCTATCCACTCACTCGACTAACTTGCGAAGGAGCTTCATAAAGAATTGATGGGTATGATTACCGAGATGTTCTTAAAAGAATTAATCAACTAAGAATGAAGCCTACTGAATGAATTGAGGATTTATCTGATCTATTCATTCACCTTTGTTATGAATTTCTGGGAAAATGCACTGATTGTGATTTATTTAAACAAAAGTTTAAGCACTTGGTCCGCATATCTTTGCATAGTGAATATGAACCCCCTGATGTTTTTACTTCCCCAACTCTTTTAAATCATGAGAAGCCTCTAATTTCAGAGGAGGAATTAACTACTCCTTTTGTTCCTTGTCCTCCTCCTTTTCAGTTCCGTTGATTGTGCCTCCTCGCAATGATAATAAAGTTCGGAAATCTATAAATCAAATTCCTAATCGATCTTATCATCCTCCTTTTTCTTTTCATGACCCATATCCCATGAAGGAAATCCTAGAATGGTTCACGAAGCCTATGCTGAAGACCAATTTCTCCATTCCTCAAGATGGTATTAACACTCATAACTCTAGTCTTGAATCTGATTTGGATTCCTGTCATCCTCTACCGTCTCTTTCTCATGACCCCTTTCCCCATCATATGCTTGAACAACCCATTCCAAATCCAAAAATTGATCATGTGTGGGGTAGTCACATTTCGCAGGTAGAGAAGCATGAAGGTGAATATTCTTTCAATCTCTCTTTACTTTTTCAAAATCCTCTGTGTGAAAATGGTGCTTCTTCATTCCTGGTTGATATTGAATCTGGTAATCTTGGTATTCAATCAAATGCGATCAATTTTCCTAATCAATCTCAAGTCTTGGGAAAAAATCATTCCAATGAGGATGACTTTTTTGACATATATGATGACGAATTCCCAAGTGCACCCACTAATATTTCTATTTCTCAAGAAGATTTTGTTTCAAAAGATTTAGATCTCAAATCCATTTCGGTCAAAGAAGACTTGCTTATGAACACTTCTTCCTCTTCACCTCCCTATCCCTTGTGTTCTACTCTTTGCAATGCATCAACTCGCGATGAAGATGCTCCATGCTCTTCAAGTTCCTCATCTGATAAGTTAACTTCTAAATTGACACAAGGTGTCAGGGTTATCCATGATGAAGAAGAAAACAATGAAATTATAGAGAATCCATGCCATCCCTTATCATCTCTTGCTTTGTGTGGGGGAAACTCTTCGAATTAGTGTGATCATGAGATTTTTCCATGCATACATTCTTAGACTTGTGATCAGAAACTATTATAACTGGAGTAATCTATTTCAAAAATATGATCAAACCAACGATGTAGATAGATGCCATCTAGATAGTGGTGATCCTGTTAAGTTAATAGATGGCAACTGCCCACATGCAATCTGTGATCTAACTTAGTTTACAAAATGTTGTTATCTATTTCTTCAAAGTTTTAGAACTTGTCAAGAAGTCGAGGCACTTCAACTCTCATTGATGGTTATGTTAGGTTCTCGCGATCCTAGTAAAATTCCTTAACCATGTTAGATCTAGATTTTCTCACATAATTCTTTCATTCCTACTGTTTCACTAGATGAAAACTTGTTCTTGATGGATTTCAGGGTTTCTCGTTACAATTTTCCTATTTCTCGAGATTGAGTTTCTGATCATACTACTGTGGTGAATTCATCCCCATGCTAATATCTTATATCGAATCCGGGTTTGCAGTGTATACCTTTTTTGAATGTGCGAAATTGTAAAGCTGATCGATTTGAAGATTATCTTCGGTCGAATAATTCATATCTGTTGAGTGCTATGGTGGATAATCAACTCCTAGTATTTCTTGTGAAAGTCTTCATGACACCAGAAATCCTCTTGAGTGTTAGAAAGTGCTTGAGTTATTTGTTGAATTGAGTTCCCCTTTTTCATCCATTACATCATCACTTGTTCCTTATATTTTCTATACTAGAATTCCTTTTCACTTATTTTGATGATTATGATGCTTGTACAGTTCGTCACCAGTTACGGGAAGATGATTTGTCACATTCAACATGCGAGGAAGTTGGTTGTATTGTTCAAAGCATTCATGGAACTATTCAAATTGATTTATCCTTGTTAATTGCAAACTGGGAATATGATGCTTTAATCAACCCATCTTATCATGATTCTGTCTTAATGACTGTCATCCAACTTACCATTTTCCCATCAGCACATTCAATGATAGTTGTTTTACTTCCTTTGATCTTATAGTTTATCATCTTAATATCTAGATACTAGCCAAGTAGTTGAGGCACCTTAGCTTTCGTTGATGGTTATGTTATGTGCTCACTATCTTGACATGTCGACTGAATATGATCAGATCCATTTTCACTCACAAGATTCTCATTCTGACCCTGTGCTTCTAATTGAAGATTCATCTTTTCAAAGATTTCAAGGTTCTCAAGAGGATTGTTTCGAATTTTATGATCCAATCACTGAATGGTTGGAGCAATCCTACTTGGCAAGCTTCGTCACGAATAACAAGTTTCAATATTTTCTCATGCTTGCTAAGAAGGACAGAGCATATGAAGGTGCATTCATAAGAAAATTCGAGGTTTGTATGTTTGAAATTTTCATCGAAGAGGTGAGATCTCAAACTGGTTAGAAGTAGCGACTATGACACATTTTTCTGCTAACAGGAAAGACCTTCAATTTTATGTGCAAGTTATTCAAGCTCTTATCTTTTCCTTTGCACATTATTTTATATTTGTTTTAATTGCTCGTATCTTTGTGGATGCAGGTTGGGATCAGATAGGTGGTTACATTTGAAATTTCATTATACATAACCCAAACCTTCTAGCTTGTTAGTTTAGGAGTAGGTCTAACTACATATTAGTTTACCTACACGTTCATCTTGCACTCATTGTCTGTAGTTTGTTTTGTGTTTTTTGACGTTTGTCTCGCACTCTGTTTTCGATCTAGCCTCCTTTTGATTTGCCCCTTTGGTTTTGTTTTCTTATTTTCTTGTATTTTCTTTCGTGTTTTGTTAAATAACACTTCGCATGAAATATGTCCCTTTTGGCTCAAAGGACAATGTGGAAAATATAAAAGGGCTTTGTGGCACTATAACATTTGGCTAAATCTCAGACCTTCTTCTCCATCTTAGTTATCCCTTTGGTCAATGATGTTCTGATGAAAAATACGATCCTTGCGTATGGAAAGATCTATGTCAAACCATGATATCCGTGTTTACTCTGGAAACCTCATGTGTACACTTGGTTCATTATGTTTAAGTGTTCGTAATGCTGATTCGATTGAGTAGCAAAGGACAAGGGAAAATATAAATGAGAAAATTAATATTAGAGGTCTTATACATACTTCTCTGAAGGGGCAACCTCTTCTGCTCTCACTAGGTTAGGATCCGTCTTCCACCCATGAAATAAATAAGTGCCAATTAATAGTTTTATATAAAATAAATAAATAAAGGGTGAAAGAAGAGAAAGGCTTCCTGCGTAGGGAGGTGAAGCATGCAACTCCGCCGAGGCACTGTCCAGTCTTACCGGTAGTGGAGCAATGTTTGTGTTCCTAAAGTGACTCCGTCAAGGTACTGTCCAGGCCTGCTGGCCATGGAGAAACACCAGAGATGAAAAACTATACTCTGATTATTTAAAACTCACGTGCTACATTATGTTTTGCGTTATCTTGAAACATTGTGATATTGTTGGTGTTATGTTTGTGTTCAACCGAGAAGGATTGAAGGGGACTATGTTTATGTACAGGGTAGGTGGGGAAGCCGAGGTAATTCAAACGATGAATCAATACTTCCTAAAGAACTAGACCTTGCACAAAGAATTTACCAAGGCAGAGAAGCTGGAGTTCTATTAATGTGTCGCCAAGTGTTGTCGCTACAAAAAACACCCTCCAAAATTTTTCCTACACTTGAATTTTGGAGCCTACTAAGGATCTTGCGATTGGTTGTTTCATAGTCAATTCTTGGTCAGATGATGCCTTGAGCTCTCTCTTGGATTATAAGTGTCAAAGTCACCTGCTCGCACATGCTTAATCTACAACAAGTTCATGAGCAAATTCTTTTACATAAGCTTGTATAGGCATAACACATTCCATCAAGGCTGTGCTTGTGCAATGATCAACCCATGTCGATAGTCAATGTGCAATTTCATTGATAGTCTCTCACTTTTGGTTGTGATTATACTTTTTTTTTGGTGAGTTTTCTGAACTGTTTCTTTTGCGCACCTTCACTTTCACGAGTGTCACTTTCATGTTAATTAGTGTCTTTTTCATGTTATATTGGCTCTGGCATGTGTTTTTTTCACCGTCAGTCACATATCTCAAGTGTCGTTCACACTTTTCTCTTTATATAGAAAATGTCTTCTTTTGGCATGGGAAGTGTTGCTTATCATGAAAGTGGATTTTTGGCTTGTTTCAAGGGTTAACTTTGGTGTTGATGAGTCCTAATAGTCATGTAGACATGTTTTACACTCATTCCCAAAGTTTCATGCACTGTCACATAAGTGTCGTCACTTTCGTCGCAAAGTGTATATTTTGTGTTGTACTTGGAGAGGTATGTTGCATTGTTGTTGCATTGAGGGAATCATGTTTTTCCTGTTTTTTTAGTGATCAATGTTTTGTCGTTGATTGTTCCGAGTGTGTGATCATGATATAGCTTTATCTCTACTCACTTGAGCCTCACTTATGCCACACTTAGCCTTATCCGAAAAATTTCGTTCCTGGGAAACTTGACTTCACTTAGCTTTCCTGAACTGTGCATTGCGCTGTCTCAACCCTCAAGCCTCGACCTTGCCTCTTGGAACTGTGCACTGCACAATCCTTGCCTCCAACCAACCTTCTCTTTACATTGCACAGTCTCAAGCATCAAGCCTCCGCCTTGAGCTCTTGAACTGCACAACTACGCAATCACTTGGCCCCTTGTCCTTCCACAACTACTCAGTGTGAAAACTCAATGCTCAAGGCCTCGAGCTTGAGGCCTTGAACCCATCAACTACGTAATCTCCCAGCCTGTTCTCTAGTCTGAACTGTGCACTAGGCAAATTTAAGCCTCAAGCTTGACCTCTTGAATTCCGCAACTACACAGTCATTCAACCTAGGCCTTCAGAACTGTGCACTACACAATCTCAATCCTCAAGTCTCTAGCTTGAGCCCTTGAGTCCCTCAACTGCGCAGTCCCTCTGCCCAGGCCTCAAGAACTGCACATTACATAGTCTCAAGGCTCAAGCCTCTAGCCTGAGTCCTTGAGTCCCTTAATTGCGTAATCCTTTGACCTTGACCATCCTGAAATGTGCATTGCACATTCTCAAGCCATTAGAGGAAATTTCAACTCAAAAATAGCCACCTAAGAAAAATTAAGAAATTAATAAAATAATGCCACGTAGATAATTTTGTAATATATCACTTTTATTATTTTACTCTTTTTGAAATTATCCAAATAAATGTGACATTTACCAAAATAACAATATATCTAATTTATCTTTATATTAATTTATTAGCACAATATTTAATAAAATTTAAATTAGAAAATAAAATTTAAAATTTAAAATTTAATTAAAATTAAATTTAAATGACCTAAATTTAAATTAAAAAATATATATTTAAAATTTAAATTAGTTGTGCATCATTAAAAATAAATAAAATATATATTATATTTAAATTAATCTATTATCACAAAATTTAATAAAATTTAAATTAAAAAGTGAATTTAAAATTTAAATTTAAATTAACCAAATAAATGCACTTTTATCAAAATAATAATATATATATATATATATATTTTATATTTAAATTAATTTGTTTACAGACAATTTAATAAAATTTAAATTAAAAAAGTGAATCTAAAATTTAAATTAGTTATGTGTTATTAAAAATATTATCGATACTATCTTTTATAGAATAAGATATTAATTTTATTTTAAATACTTAATGTAGTTTGGGTCACTTGGGCACTATTCACGCTTAATATAGGTAAATTGTATTATTGAAAAAATTGCCAATCCCTAGTCACACATGTATCTCTTTTGAATTTTAAAGGATTTTGATTGGCTTACACATTATGACATGGAAATTCAATGCTAACCTTTTAAAATAAAATTTCCTCTAATGCTTAATCTTGGACCTTTGGCTAGGGGTTTATAAGACTGATGTCGACTTTTCATGGGTGGATTGCAGTCACGGGTATTCTATTATGTCATCACATGATGATGATAAAGGAGATGGAGAAGGAGACCATGCTATAAGACACCTAAGGAGTTGAGGAGATAAGATGACCATCAAGAAAGAAGATGAAGGAACACTGGATTACAACAGAAGATCAAATATCAGAACCACATGAAGACTCCATCTGATTCACAACCCTTTAGAAGGCATATATGAAGAACAAATCATATCTCCCATGAAGACAAAGTATTGGATACATATTTTAATGAATACAAAGCAAGAAGAGGGACAACTTGGTACTGCCACATCATCATGCAGTCCATGTCATCAGTGTCATGTCATGTCCGGTCACGAGTTATTATTTGCCACATCATTTGTGGATTATATAAATTCAATATTGGACAAATGTAATGTAAAGTGGAATTCAAGAGTCATCCCTGTAATACGAAAAGTCACATAGGAAGTTGAAAAGTCATTGAGAAGTCAAACAATCATGAGGGTAGTCCAAGAGTCACAAGGTAGGTGAATGGTCATTCCATTTGTTATATATATAGCTTCATGGCTCAAGTAAAGGAATTTTCACCTTGGCTCCTCCTACCAGGGATTATAGAGGAAGATAGTTATTTTAGAGGATCAAGTGTTTGCTCTAATGCTCCACTATTGGGGCTAGTGGTGTTCACTATCTTGATGTATCTTGGGACTTTTACTTAATTCAGAAGCTCGTTGAGCCAACACACTTTCATGCATATGTCGTGAATATTGGAAGACTATTATTTAAATGTTTGTGATGTATATTGTTTTCATTTGTACTAAGGAAATTGAACTATTTTGGTGGCTTTGGTACTTATCTTGTTGAAGGTGCGTTGTATTTTCTTTAACGATTGTTGCTTCCATGTGAAATATTTCGCTGGTTGATCAAGGATTCATTCATATGTATATGCTTGTGTGCCTTTTCTATATTAGTACTATTACTTGTCTTTAAATGACCCACTTTTCTCTTCCCTTTTGGTAGAAGGACCTTGATATTATCTGCAACTGAACATTTCACAAGGCATACTCACTCGTTGATCTGATATTGGTTGTGCATTACTCTCTTGTGCTGAACTTTGTAGCTAATGTAAATCTATATGAATATAATGTAGCCGGGCCGATACCCCGAATGAGGCTCCTTTTCCAAACGGTGTGAGGTCTAATTGGGACTTCACATCGGGGAGATCCCCTTTGTTGACTGATTTCCAACATTTGTCTACAAAAACATAAACTAAATTCTTTTTCAAACTTGGTACATATAATATGTTGCTTAGGTGAACATTTTCACTTGATTCTAGCTTGATAGAAGTCTTTTCAATGCCTTTGATTGTATATCTATTGATGTCTCCAAGCTCTACCTTTTGAGATAGTCTTCTTTCCATTAATCTTGTGAGTTTGTCACAATCTCTCATCATGTTCCTTGAGGCACCACAATCTACTAGCCACAAATTTTCACCATCTATAATAAAACCTATAAGAGAAGAAAAGTAAAAAATATCTGTCACCTGGTTCTTAATTCTTGGGTCTTTTTGGAAGTTCTTCAAAATTTTTTGTGGTGATATGCTTCTTTCCCTTTCTCTTTCTATCATTCGATATGTTAGGACAATCATTTCTATACTGACCAAATTTGTGACATTGATAACATTGAACCTTTGAAATATCTATTTCCTTGAGGAGCAAGTATTCTTTCATTAAGTCTTCTTCCTTCATTTCTTCTTCCTCCATTTCTTCTTTGGAAACCAAACTTCTTTCTTCCTCCACCCTTTCTAGAATGTGTTACATATGCTTGAGAATCACCTTCTTCAGATTTATGAATCTTCCCTATTGACATTACGGGAATTTTGAGGTCTAAAATGGGCCTCCTAAGGAAATTATAAATTATAGTGGATATAATAAAATAAGATTAGATTACGTCATCAAATTTTAGAGGGAAAAAAGAAAAAACTGTTTTTTTTCAACTCGTATTTTCAACTTATCTCCCTATGGGTTTACTCAAATTTCGAGCGGAAACACTTGTTGGATGCAAAATTTGATTCCTCATCCAAGGACTACCCATGTTGCATACTTTTGATGGACCCCACTACACGAGAAATGAGAAATACATGAAAAACATGATTGCAATCACGTTTTTTCATGTAGCAGGGTCCATCGAAAGTATACAACATGGGTACTCCTTGGATGAGGAATTAAATTTTGCATCCAATGAGTACTTCTGCTCAAAATTTGAGTAAAACATTAGGGAGATAAGTTGAAAATACGAGTTGAAAAAGTAGTTTTATTATTTTATTATTTTTTAATTTTTTTACTTTTTTACTCCAAAAATGGTGAATCACCCCCCATGGTTGACGGCATCATCTTGAATCCTATTCGTTCTTATAAAGTTTATTTTGGCTATACATTTTTCTTAGGAGGCCCATTTTAGACCTCAAAATTCCCCTAATGCATGAGCTTTGATTCTTCTTGACTACATGTAGTCCATAGTTCATCAAACTTTCAAGTTTCTTTTCTAACACATATTATTGTTGCAAATGAGTCCCATGTTTCTGGTAAACCATCAAGTTTTCTAGTCACTAGTTATTTTTCAGGAATGATTTCATTAATTGCTTTAAGTTGATCTCTCAATTGAGAGATCCTTATGAAATATGAGGCTCTAATATAATTCCTTGTCTTTCTAACATAACAAAGCTCATTCTTCAAACTCATAACTTGACCAACATTCTTGATAATGTATAATCGAATTAGGGCATCATACATTTTATTTGATGAGTCAATATTTGAAATATATAGAATCAAATGATCTCTAATGGAATCTACAATGATACTTCTAGCTGTAATATCATATTTCAAAAATTTAAGTTTTTCTTCATCCTTTTCAGGTTCTGTTACCTTGCCCTTTACAATACCTAAAAAATCATTTTTTGCAAGGAGAAGATCGATCCTTGTTTTCCAAGGCCTAAAGTTTGTAGCTCCTTATAATTTTTTTCCACCTTCATATAAGAACCCATAGTCATTGATGTGAAATCTCCTTAAATTGCGACAACTGGAAATTTATTCTCCGAACTCATTAATTATGCAATTTACTTGCTATGAAAAACAATAAATAAATCACACTGCAATTTTTCACAAATAAAATACGCTACGAAAAATAAAATTGGAAATGAGAAATATAGATCACACACACAAAAAATGACACCGTTATTTTTGGATAAATGTTCTGAGAAGAAACCACTGTGGGAAAACTAGTGCAATAGATGAGGGATTTATTATTATTATGCAACAATGAAAATATGAGTACACTCTAGATACCAAAATGGCTATCCTCAGTAACTAATTTAGCCAAAATTATTAAGGGAAAATTTCCCTTCTCCATAAGCAATCCTGGCACAACCTGACTCAAAAAGATGGCCCTCCAAAAATCCTTGCAGAGTCCTCTTTGTAGTGCTTGCACAAACCCTCACATGCGCAACCTAAAATTACCTATGATCAAGTCATCCTACTCGATGCTACCTCTAGAAGTGATTCTTCGACCCTCTGGAAAAATATCCTAGCCTCCGACAACTGAATCGACCTCCTCCTTAGTCAAATCGAACTGCCTCATTGAAGCTGCTTGCATAGTCCCTGTGCAGCCTCTAGTGGAATAACTTGGCTTCTTGATGCCGCCTCTCCAGAATTGGAAATTCCTCTGGAATTCACTTCTTCTATTCCCTCTCTGTCTTTGGATCCATTCTGGCTTGAAATTCTCTCCCTTGATCCCTGCCAAGGAACTCGACCTACTAGTGCGTTCTCCATCTACCCATCAATTTTTTTCTTATAATCTCTTGTTGGTGAACCAACGACCATGATTAGATCCCCATTAATAGATAATCATCTCAAATTTGATTCATGTCAGTTTCTAGAGAATTCTCACCTTTCTTAATTAATTTCTATTAATTAATCACTTTTCCTAAGATAGACTTAGAAAATATATAGTTATTGATCAATTAACTTAATTGAGCCATCTCTAGGTGTTTTCTCCTTAAACCTTTTCTAGGTTTTGGATATCTTGTGTTTCTTAGCCTCTCTGACCAAAGTCGAGACTATAATACATGTTAACGCTACAAAATCTAACACTCCCTCTTATCGAGGAAGGTGTTTTCTTTATCTCATAACATCCTCCCATATGATGTTGATGTCTGATTATTGTGACAACCTGCCACTTGCCACCAAGACATTGCACAACTTTGATTAATCCGCCACTCTGAGATGAACCATCCTGCATTTGCACTATCATTGACACGAAACTATACCACCCTATACTGTTGCCAACACTGCTCTACAATGCAATTGATCTCATGTTTTTGCTACTACTGCAAATATTGCAACTGAGAATTATGAATCAACTATGTCTCTGCTACTGGCTCTGCAGCTATCTCCTGAGTATTTGACTATAACTTGTCTCTACACTATCTATTGAGTCTATCTGCACACCCTGACTGGTTTTGCACCCCTCAATCACTGACTGCAACTAGTATCTGCAACTGTCTCTTAAGATATGAATATGCCACATACTACTCAATATTGTGGGCCCATGTAGCAAGGGTAACGATCCATGACAAGAGTATATTGCAAATGTTGCTTCTCTTCTATGGACCCTGCCCAAATATCTACAACTCTGGGGCCTAGAGCTCAATGTCTCCCCACCTCTCAATTGAAGGCATAATTTCATACAAAGAAAATTCATCCTCTAGTCTAGATGACAAATTATCAATCTCCACTGAAGAAACTGCCTAATCCCGCTTCTCCTCCTTGTCCTTTTTCCTCTTGGGACACTGGATACTGTAGTGACCAAATTCACCACATCTGAAGCACTTGATCTTTGACAAATATTTCTTTTTCTTTTTTCCTCTTAATGAGCCTTGAACTTGACTAGGACCTTTCTTTTCCTTTCCTTTTGATGCAAGGGCTACATTCTCTTCCTCCTTCACACTCGTTGGTCCTTTTCTACAACTGCAACTAATGTTGCTCTCAACCAAAGCAAGTATCATCTCCTCCTATGTGAAATCAACCCACAATCGATCCCAACCTGATATATTATCTCGTCTAGTGATATCTTGGACGAAAGTCACCCAATCTGGGGTGAAACCTTTGAGAGCTAGCTCATGCTCTTGAGGTGCTTCATCAAGAGCTGCAAGCTCATCTTGGACACTTTGAATTCTGGCGAGATAGGGAGTGATTCTTTCACTCTTATACATACCAAACATAATTACCAATCAAATGAGAATTATTACTTCAAAAACCCAAAAAAAACATGAAAAACAAGCTGAAAACGAAAAGTGTTGATGCTCGAATAACATATTTTTTTTTTCGGAGTACATTTTCAACATTTTAAAAAAATGACAGTAAGAACCAAATTTTTTTGTGCAAAAAAAACCCTAAAAACAAAAAGTGTTGATATTGGAATAACATTTTTATTTATTTATTTTTTCTTTTTCTTTTTTCTTTTTTTCTTTCTTTTTTTTTATTTTTTTTTTATTTTTTTTTTCTTCTTCTTCTTCTTCTTTTTTTAAGGGTAAATTTTCAACATTTTTTAATAATGATATTAAAAATAAAATATCATGACTCTGAAAACTTTAAATTTCCAACGATTTTCAAGCATGCCATTAAAGACAAAATATCACGTCTTTGAAAAGCCTTAAAATTCCAACGATTTTTAAGCATGACATTAAATTTAAAATATCACGTATTTGAAAAACCTTAAAATTCCAACAATTTTCAGGCATGGTGTTAAGAAAAATACTTATAATTGTTTTCAACCATAGCATTAAAGATAAAATATAACGACTTAAAAAAACATTAAAATCTTAACAAATTTTCAACCATGGAATTAAAACCAAAGTTATGACTACAAAACAATCTTAAGTTTTCGAAATATTTCAAGCATGATATTATGGAAAAATTTTATGAATAAAAAAACTTAAAAAATGAACACTTGAATGAAAAAGTTATTATACCAAGAGTATTTTTTTTTTAAACGCTAAATGTATTGTGATTTTAAAATCTTGGCCTAAGACAACTCGATACATTGCAAAAAAAATTAAAAATCCACCATCAAATTGACATGCAGTGTAGGTGAACTCGACTCATTGTAATGAAAACTTAAAGACCAACTTTGAAATTGACACATTTTGGGGCAGACTCGATTCATTATAACAAAAAATTTAAAATCAACTATCAAATTGCACATAATAGGATTGGGTTGCTAGACGAGCATCGACAAAGACCCCGCAAAAAAAATAAAAAATAAAAAAAGTAAATAAATAAATAAATAAAAATGAAAAATACAAAAGAAAAAAAAAATTCAAATATTGACAAAAAATAAAAACAATAAAAAAACACAAAAAATAATACACAAGAAACAAAAATTAAAATATTGGAAAAAAATAAAAACAATAAAGAAAAATACAAATAAATTTAAAAAATAATAACAAATAATAAAACATAAAAAACATGACAAAAAACCAAATATAAAAAATATATAGAAAAGACAAAAAAACTATAAAATAAAAAAATAAATCAAAATTAACTTGTAAAATAAAAAAATTTAAACAGAAATAAAATAAAAATAAAAAACAAACAAAAATAAAATAAAATAAAAACAAATAAAAAAGGGGGAAAATATAAAAAATCAAAATTAACTTGTAAAATAAAAAAATTTGAACAAAAATAAAATAAAAATAAAAAACAAACAAAAATAAAAAAAATAAATAAAAAAGGGGGTTAATATATAAAATCAAAATTAACTTGTAAAATTAAAAAAGTTAAACACAATTAAAATAACAATAAAAAACAAACAAAAATAAAAATAAATAAAAAAGGGGCAAATATTTCAAAAATAGACATAATTTAAGAATGAACAAGTTAAAGATAAACGAAAAAAATGAAAAACAATTTTTTTTAGTTAAAAAAATAAAATAAAATAAAAACAAATAAAAAATGAAAAATAAAGCTACAAAATAAAATAAAACATTAAAATAATTTAAATTAAAAAAATTTTAATATCCTCGCCCACCTCGAGGCCCAATCGGCCAGGGTGGAAAGGGGCCGATTCATGACAAAAAAAGAAACCAAAAAAATGTAAAAAAAATAAAAAATATCAAAAAAAAAAGGAAAGAAAATATTTCAAAAAATATTTAAGGGAAAAAAAAAAATCTAAATCATTTTTTTAAGTTAAAAAAAAACCTCATAATAAAAAAAATATATAAAATAATTAACAAAAGAAGCTGAAAAAATTAAAATTAAAAAAATAAATTATAATTTAAAATTAAACAAATTAAAATAAAAAAAATGAAAAAAAATGAAAAAAAATAAAAAAAAAAGGAAAAAATCACGGCCCACTTGACCTGCCCTGCAACCCCAGCCACCCTACCCCACGCCAACCTTCAACCCGCCCCCTCTCTCCCTACCCACCCGACCGCCCAACCGGCCCGGGGTGGTGAGGGGCCGATTCCGGGAATTGACCCCTAGCCACCCTGGGCTAGTTGGGCCACAGGGTGGGCGGGGATAATCAACTCCTCACCACCCAGGTCCGGTTAGGTTGCGGGGTGGGCGGGGAGGGAGGGCTGGGTGAGGAAGGTTGGGAGGGGTGGACGAGGATGTGTGGGAGGGAGGGCAACGGTCAGGTGAGCGAGGAGAGGGTGGGGTTTGGAGGATGAGAGGGAGGGGAAGGAGGAGTGGGAGGGAGAGAGAGGTGGGGTGAGTGGGGAGGGGTGGCATGGAGGGATGGGTTGGGTAGGGTAGCACAGAGGGAGGGGTGGGGTGAGCGGGGAGGTGTGGGAGGGACAGGTGGGCTGGATGGCAAGGTAAGGCAGGGATTTTTTTTTATTTTTTATTTTTATTTTTTTTTTTTTTTTTTTTTTTTTTTTTTTTTTTAATTTTTAATATTTTTAATTTTTAATTAATTAATTATTATTATTATTATTATTTTTAAATTGTTTTGAATTGTTTTAATTTTTTTTTTTTTGTTGGTAATTATTTAATTTTTTTTATGAGGTCTTTATTTATTTATATTTTTAACCTTAAAAAAATAGTTTTAGATTTTTTTTTTTTGGTTTAATTTTTTTTCTTTAGATTATATTTTTTTTTGAAAAAAATCATTTTTTTTTTATATTTTTAATTTATTTATTTTTTGTAATTTTTTAGTTTTACAAGTTAATTTTGGTTTTTTTTTACATTTTTATAGTTTTTTTTGTTATATATATATATATATATATATATATATATATATATATGATTTTTCTTTTGTCATGTTTTTTTATTTTTATTTTATGTTTTATTACCAACATTTAAAAAAATTTATCCACACTTATATATTAGAAAATTTAAAGTGTAAAAAATAAACCCTCTAAACAAAAAGGGTTGATGCTCGTCAACACTTTTCAAAATCAAGATGAAAGTCACTAACAAAAAAAATATTATTCATACTTGATACGTAAAAAAAAAATTAAGTGTAAAAAATAAACCTTCAAAAAAAATGTGGTTATGCTCCATCAACACTTTTCAAAAGCAGCATGAAAATCACTAACATTTAAAAAAAATGTTCATACTTGATACATAAAAAAATTTAAAGTGCAAAAAATATGCTAAAAAAAAGGTGTATTCTAAATCACCATTTTTCAAAATCGAGTGATTTTTTGCTACCTTAAAGAAACAGGGAGTAGGTAATTTTCTCGTTTGATTGGTAACTATGTTCCCAGTGGTCCTCAACTTCTCCTTCAAGAACATTTTCCGGTTCTCTGAAGGAATATAGAAAAGCGTGGCAACTACATCCCACATTTATTTGGCCATATTCTTGGCCGCTAAGTGTGAGACTATATGATCCCGAATGCCATCAAGGATCAACTGCTTTGCCTTGGCCATCTCCTTATTGTAATTCTATAATTGCTACTGATCTATAGGTATGGCTACAACATTTTTTGCATGTCTTCAAATCATGTTCAACTAACAGGAAATGCATTATGTCTTTCGAGATACAATAATTTGAGGATCCATCTAGCCTGTCTTGATCTTGAAGTCCTGCTAAGGCCATTTATGAAAAACTAAAAATTGGGAAAATAAACAAGAATCTCCTCCTTTTCGTGCTCGGCTACTTGCTTTGCAACTCACACTCCTTCCTGGAATGCGTAGTTCTGCTCGATGCTACTACCTTCTGCTACTGGAAATCACGAATTTCCTTTAGAAACTGGATTTGGAAATCCTTTGAGAAATTCCTCTGTGTGTTCTTTACTCTTCCACCCAACTCTAATTTTCTACTGTTGGTTTAGTTGCAAACCAACTATTCCCAAATCTTCTCAACAAACTCACTGATCTACTCACTAGAATTGCTTCTTGGCAACACCACTACCTGCTGGAACTACTTCTAGGCTATTCAAACCTTTTATGCCACCTGCAACTAAAAAATCGAATCCTTTCCTAGCAATTCACACTACTTGGATAGACCTCTGCGCAGACCTAGAGGAAATTTGCTCAGACTCCCTTTGAACTGCAAAATTTCTCCCTCTTCACTACTAATCCACTGATCTGCCAAGCTTGCTATGATACCATGCAAAATTTCCTCAAATTGCAGTAATTGGAAATTTATTCTCCTAACTAATTAATTATGTAGTTTATTTTCTATGACAAACAACGAATAAATACCACTACAATTTTTCACAAATATAATATGATATGGAAAATAAAACTGTAACTAAGAAATATAGAGCACACACACAAAAAAAATAACATTGTTATTTTTTGACAAACGTCCCGGAAAAACCCAATGTGGGAAAAATAATGCATCAAATGAGGGTTTTATTATTATTATGTAGCAGTAAAAATCTGGATACAATCTGGATGCCAAATTGTTTACCCTCAGCAAATAATTTAGCCAAAATTATTAAGGGAAAATTTCCCTTCTCCACAAGGAATCTCGACACAACCTTCCTTAGAAAACTAGCCCTCCAAGTACCCTTATACATGCCTCTGCGTAGTGCTTCGCGGACCCTCACACACACAACCTTGAATTGCCTTTGATCAAGTTTTCGTGTCTGTTGCTACCTCTAGGAGTGATTCTTTGGCCCTATGCAAAATTGTCCCAACCTTCGACAATTGAATCAACCTCCTCCTCAACAAAATTGAACTACCTCACTAAAGTTGCCTGCATAGTCCTTTCACAACCTCTAGTGGAATAACTTGGCCTCTTCTTGCTACCTCTCCAGAATTAGAAATTCCTTTGAAATTGACTTATGCTGCTCCCTCTATCTTTGCATCCCTTTTGGCTCAAAATTATCTCTCTTGCTCAATATCTACAACTAGGTAGCTTGATTTACCAAGGAAATCGAACTCTCAATTGTATTCTCCATCAAACCATCAAGTTTCTCTTATAATTTATTTTTGGTGAACCAATGACCATGATTAGATCCCCATCAATAGCTAAGATCATCTCAAACTTGATCCATGTGAGTTTCTGGAGATTTCTCACCTTTCTCAATTAATTTTTATTAATTAATCACTTTTCCTAAGTTAGACTTAGGAAATATTTAATTATTGATCAATTAACTTAATTGAGCCATCTCTAGGTGTTTTCTCCTAAAACCTTTTCTGGTTTTTGGAGATCTTGTGTTTCTTAGCTTCTATGGCCAAAGTCGAGACTAGACCACCAATATGATGCTACAAAAAATAACAATAGACAAGAAAATATATCTTAGATGAGGTCTTCTTCACTGCTTTTCCCTCTACCAAATCTTTCCAAGAGTTATCTCATTGTCTCGTTTTTCACCAAAGCTTTGATCCCATGTTGAGATTTTTAAGTGCAATAGATATAAGAACAATATTTTTGAAATACTGATAATTACTTCAAATGATATAAATTTTCTTTTAACAATTCCAGTTTACCACTACAAAATTACACTTCAAATATTCAACCATAAAACTATAAGGACAATAGAGATCACAATGTAATAAGAGAACACAAGATTTACCTTGGGAAAACCCACTTAGGAGAAAAAACCAATAATCTTTTCCTTAGAGAAATTCTTCAGTTCAACAAGAGATACATCTAATGCATCTAGTCAACTATGACAGCCAACAAGATATGGTCAAACTTGGTCAAGCAACCCTCAAGTCAAGTCAAGTAAAAATTTTGCAATTCAAACTTTGGTCCTCTCAAATCTTCCCATAATTTCAGCTTGCCTAGAATATGCTGCCTGAAAAATGCCTAGAATTTTGGCATGTGCAGAAAATACCTAGAATTTCAGCCTGTCCAGAATATGCTTCCCATAAACTATCCAGAAACACACATGTGAGGTAGGATAGAGAGATGTGAGTTAGAGAGAGAAAGATGATCTTCATCCTTCTCTTTTTCCTTCACTTAAATGCCCATAAACTGTCATTCTTTTGTGAGGTCAAATGGTGCATTTGTGGAGGAGGTTAAATGCATTATATAGAGTTCTTCTTGTCCAGAATGAGTGTGTCTTTTCACCGAGCCACCTTGAATTGAGGGAGGGCAGACTTGACTAGTTTGGAGACAAAAATTCAAATTTCAAATTTCGAAATTTTCTCTTTTAAATTGAACATGAAGAACACGTTTTATATAAATTATTTCAAGGGCTAAATAATCAAAATGACATGACGAACACGTCTTGAAAATTATTTATATATTACAAGGGCTAAAATATAAACTATGAAGATCGACCATCACTACAGAATTCAACATATGATTATTGCTTGACTTGATTACAAATAAATAAATTTCTCATAGAGAGAAGTAATGTGCACTAAGTGTGGTTCCAAGTGCATGCACAACTAGTAGAAAAGCAACTATTTCTTTATTCTAGTTAATTCGACCAAAAATGTAGTTACAACTTCTAAAATGGTATTAGGGTCAATAATAATGTTGACCAAAGATAAATTGGGGTCTAATTAAGTGAGGGCTAAATATCTAACTCACTCATACAATTCCTAACTTAAGTGGTGAAGAAAAAGTCCAAAAGTAAGAATAAAAGTCAAAGGATAAGGTTTTGTAGATTTAATGGATGAGTAGATAGGGTTATGGATAAGGCTCTCCCCCAAAATAGGAAGTGATTGTTCATTTGTTGATAGGGTCCCTAGACAATAGAAAGTGCACATTACTAGAGAGGAAAAATCCACACCACTACCCAATTAATGGCCAATTACTGCCACATGTCATCCTACATGCCACTCCTTGCTAAAAATAGACATATTATATATATTAAGTGCTAAAAATAGAAAGTGGCCCTAAAGGATAGGAAATGTAGTGTAGGTAAGGGTAGGTTATGTGCATATACTTGAACAATTGAAACCATGCAATGGGAAAAACTAGCCTGAAAGTCACTCTCATAGGTATTGGAGAAAAAATCTATAGACAAGATATTACCACCAAGGCTAGTTTACTTTTGATTCAAAACATGAGTTTTAGAATGGTCAATAAGATGGTATCAAGTTTAAAATAATAAAATTATTTTAATATATTTGATTCATTTATACTCTTTCTATGCTATTTTGAAGTAAATAAAAAGGGTTTCCAAATGAACAATGAGATGGTAAGAAGTTTACCAAATCAAAATTGTTTTATCATATTCAGCTTGTTTCTTCTCTTTTTGTGCTATTTTGAAGTTAATAAAAAACATGTGGTTACCTTGTTTGGATTGTTGATATAAAGTTCTAAGCAACCTCACTAGAGTGGGTGAGTTTATTTAAATTCTCAAATTTGATTGAGCTTGTTAAAGAAATTGCATCAAGCTAAAAGGATTTAGAGTCCAATTTGGATTTGAGTTACACTCAAGTGTTTGACTCAAACATGGGAGTTACACTTGGGAGTTTGACTTAGATGCAAGAGTCATGCTTGGGAGTCATAATTAGGCATTTGAAATGGACTTTGGAGTTTGAATTAGATGCAAGACTCATTCTTGGGAGTCATAATTGGGAATTGACATGGAATTGCAAGTATGAATTGCAACAGGGAATATAACTTGGTTTGTGAGTCACACACATGTATTTTTTCATATCCCCCCCCTAATAAATTTAGGCTTCATTGAGTTTTTCTCAATTCCTATGTAAATACTAACTCTTTGGCCTCAACATGTTGAGTTTGGTAACTTTTATTTAAAGAATAAAATAGTTTTAAAATATGCTTTTGTATTTATTTTGAACATGCAAAAGTGATATACATTGTGAGCCTTGAACTTGTAGCTTATTCACTAAAAGCCTTTTCCCTTTCATTGCTCCTAGACATTGTTTTACAAAAACACAAATATTGAAATGGTATTGCCAACACATATTAGAAATCCCTTATATTCATATGAATATAATAATTGAGCTAAACACTGATGGTTCTTATGTCATATCTATTTATGTTGTTTCTTGTTATGGAAATGAAGAGGGCATGTTTATTAAGAAATATTTTAAGACTTCCTAGCATGGATTCAAATGTTAAGAATATCTTTTTCCTTTTCTCTACATCATGGATGTTAGGATATTTAGACATTTACTAGTTAGTTAAGATCACTTCGATTTAATGTGTTTTTATTTAAAAGTGTTTTTTTTTTAGTATACATATGCAATTATGTAATTTGATAGTCATAATATGTTTTAGACATAGAGTGATCCAATGACTCATATTATCTTTGCTACTAACAACTATTGATACATGGCTTAACACTTGATTGTTCTGTGGTCTTCATTTAAAGAGCTTGGAGGGTCATTTGCTGATGGTTAATTGTGAGAAACTCTCTTATGCACATTTTTTTCATTAATAAATTGTCTCAGGTGGACACATTGGTTGTGGCCTAGGCTTCTTGGAAGTGGGAGCAAAAGCAATGGTGGGAGTGGGGAGTGAAAATTTCGGAACAAATCAAAGCAATATATATATATATATATATATATATATATATATATATATATATATATATATATATATATATATATATATATATATATATATATATATATATATATCAACAAAATCATGTAGAATGATGAATTAGTTATAAAAAAGCATTAGCATCCATCACCACATTTGCCAACTTATACTTTCCACGTGGTGATTTTGTCACCTTTTCTACCCTTTTCAAAAGGGGGATAACTTTCACATATGGAATTCATTTTCAGTGTCGTTTTTATTTTTCTAAATATCCTATTTTTTTGAGAGCTTGAAATCTAGATAGCTAATTTTAGACTTTGAATCCAAATTACCCACATATTTTAATATGAATATCCAAGTGATCTTTTGTTTACTAACACCAACTACTTATCATGAAAATCCCATATGGAGATTTACTAAGAGGTAAAGGATTGTATTGGATTATCTTGGGGAAAGAAAAATCCTCGATTGATGTTGAAAACAAATTAAAATGGGATGATAAGAATAATGAAGCATGTGGATTAATGATAATGTCCATTTTTCTTGATTTAAAGTTTCATTTTCAAGGAATTAATGACCCACATGAAGCTTGAAAGAAGATAATAAAGTATTTGGAAAATACAATGTCATTCAAGCCCATCAAATTATCAGATAATGTCTGTAAGTCCTAATGATTTCCTTTCTATTGAAATTTATTTGTCTAAGTTCAAAGTTGTTAGAATTTTACTTAAAGATTGTAAAATTGATATGAAGGATGAATGATGCATATATGTTATTCTTGCGAAGCTTGGAATTGCATATTCTATGTTTTAATATACCTTTTGTTCTATCAGATAAACTCTAGGGTCTTCATATCAAGATCCCACTCCTAAATCATTTTGTGATCCTTTGATTAGAGAGTAAGACACGATCTTGCATTTTGAAGTGATCAACACTAATGGAACATCCACAAATCCTTATTGGCCCAAAAAAAAGATAAAACCAAGCGTACAAAGAAAAAAAATCTTCACAACAACAAGAAAAATAAGGGCCTCAACCCCTCTCTGCCAACTTCTACTCCCAATTGTGACAAGGGACCAAAATAAAAATGTAATAAGACTAATAAGCATTACAATTGTTGTGAGTGAATGGTCATCTAAAGTCTAAATGCTATAAAAATATGTAGGGATTATAAGCATCAATGAAGAAGCACAACATCAATCTTAATTCTTCTTCTTCTTCTTATAACACTTCTTCTCATGGACATGCACTTTTTGCTTCTAGTTTTTCCTTCAATTAAACATCCACTTCTTCTTTTTATCAGTGGATTATTGATTCTAAAGAAAATTATCATATGGCTAAGGATAACACCATTTTTTCCACTCTTAATGATTATAATACCATACAAATATTTGTTCGTGATGGTGTATCTATTAGAGTTGTAGGGTTTGAAAAACTTAGGTTAATAATGGTCATTTCATTGATGTATTATGTGTTCCAAGTATTTCTTGTAATCTTCTATTGATATATCAAATCACTGATTTAGGTGAAGGTAAAAAAATAAGTCTTTCACCACACCAAGTGTAATTAAGGATTTAAAGGATCCCAAGCATGTCCTTGCCACTGGAATTGTTAATGATATTATCAAGTTATACGAACTTGACAAATTTAAGTCATATTTTCCATTTGTTTTATTGTTCATGACAATGACTTGAGTAAAAGTTGACACAACTAGTTTGGTCATACAAACTATTTCTTATTGCATCAACTATGTAATCAAAATATGGTGACTGGTTGTCTTCTTATTTCTTGCAGAGATGACCAGTGTTTGTGTCAACTATATTCTTGGCACTCATCATTGCTACAATTTTGACAAACATGCCTCTTGGCATGCCTTGACTGTTTTGCAACTTGTCATAGTGATTTGTGTGGTCAATGTTCTCCTTTCTCTAGTTATAAGTACTTCATAACTTTCATTGATGAATTCTCCAGATGCACTTGTATTTACTTCTTAAAACTTAAAAATGAAGTTTTTAACTTGTTCTTGGCTTATGAGGAACTTGTAGAGAAATTATTTGGACACCAACTACAAAGGTTAAGAATAGATGATGGAGGTGAATATGTTAACAATAAATTCACAACTTATTGTACTACACAAGGCCTTCAATTTCAACATAATGTTCCATATACACCACTGTAAATGGTATTCCCGAGACACATAATTGAAATTTAAAGGAAATGGGCAATTGTATGATCTGATCTAAGTTATTAAGTTTTCATAACTGGGTGGAAGCAACTAATTATGAAAATTACATAGAAAATAACACTGTCACAAGGGATTTAAAAATATACATCATTGGAAGAAGCATGGACTAAAATTAATCCAAATGTATGTCACTTTCTTGTATTTGGTAGTGAAGCATGGGTTGACATTCATGTTGATAAAAGGAAAACCTTATAACCTAAAAGTGAGAATTGCATTTTTGTTGAATATTTTGAAGATGCCAAAATTTATAGAATTCTTCAACCTCTTTCCAATGAAGTAGTTAAATCTCTTGGCCTGCTAGTATAATTCAACTTGAAATCCATCTTTTCCTTGTTAATAATCTTTGGTGTATGCACCATTTTCTAATCCTATTCTAGTCTCTTCTTCAGATGATGAAAATGAGGATGGAATTCCACCTTCACCTGCTTTCCTTCCTCCAGATGAGTCCATTGATCATGAGACAACACCAACACTACAAATTCTCAAATGGGTTTGTTCAATATGAGAAATATCTAGTTATCCTCCATATCAACCAACGAGCATCCTCTCTTTTGAATCAAGTTTTAGAGACTCATAATAAAAAAAATTTGCAAAAGATTTCGACCATTTGGATTGGGACACAATAATTAATGAATAATATTGTTCCTTAATGGTGAATGATTTTTGAGATTTTGTACCTCTTCTAAAAGGAAGAAAACTTGTTAGATGTAAATGGGTGCATAGAACTAAGTATGCATCAAATGGAATTGATGAAAAACGTAAGGCACAATTTGTTGGCAAGGAATTCTATTTAGCTGAAGGTATTGAATGTAATGAAACTTTTTCCCATGCATCCAAAATGAATTCCATCTGCTTTGTTCTAGATTTTATTGTCTCACATAGATGGGAGGTCCATTAAATCGATGTTAAATCTGCTTTCATGCATGGGGATCTACAAGAAGAAATCTACATGGGACAACCTCTTGGCTATGTTTAGAATGATTCCAACCTTTTTTGCCACTTTAAGAAATCTCTTTATGGTCTTAAGTTTGGAATGCTAAAATGGATAGATTTCTTATTGACACCAAATTTTCTAGATATTACTCAGAATTTAATGTTGACACCAATAAAGTAGGAAGCCATTTCATAATAATTTTTCTTTATGTTTTTAACCTTATTATCATCGGTAGTGACCCTAAAGTTTTAACCAAAGTGAAATATAGCCTTAAGAATAAATTAGAAATAACATACATAGTTTATTTTCCCTTTTTACTTAGCCTCCAAGTATTACAAAGCAAGGAAGGACTTTCTTTCTAACTTTTACATGGAATATTGTAAACCAACCACTTATCCCTTCTAGTTTGGAATCAAACTTGCTACCATGTTCTCTATGATGGAAAAGTAACTATGTTCAGTCTTCATATTATTTTTTATTTTTATGTAAATAAAGAAGAAATAATAATAATTATTTCTTAAGCATGGGTTTCATGATTCTTGTGATTGGTCAACTAGGTTTTAAGCATGTTCTTCATGCTTCTAGGGATTATCATAAGTCGAGAGAGTCAATATGTATTGTATAAGACCCATTTGGTTATACTGTAAAATAATTCATTTGAGCCTAAAAAGTCATGAAATCCTCCAAGTGTCAAGTCGGCCTAGGTCAAGTACAAGTCGACCTTATCATGGTAAAGTAGGCTTGTCCAAAAGTGTATATATAGCAAGAAGAAATCAACTCATTAAAGGCACTTGAAATACTAAATATGAAGTTCAATGAGGAATAATTCAAAAGAGAAAGAGTCAATAAAAGAAGGTCTATTTCAGAGCAAGGAAAATAATACATGGATATGGAATCTTCTCTGATCACACGTGCAAGAGATTAGAGTTTTCTAAACAAGTTATGGGGTTTTTCCCTAGACTGGAGCCTATTTCTTGTGTCTATCGTCTCTTGTAATATTCATGTTTACATTTTGATCATTTATTGATGAAAAGATAACACACATAATTTAATAAAAGGCAAACATAGTTCACATGTAATTATCATGCTAAGGAAAATCAACTATAATATTCACCCATCTTGATTTTCCAACATGGTATCAGAGCTAAGGTGAAGAAGAAAGGTGAATGTCACTTCTTGTTGGAAGTTGTATTTAAAATCCTCTTTGAGATTAGCATATGTGTAGTTATTCCTGAGACAAAGACTGAATAATGTCTTATACAAATCAAAGTTCTGAAGCAAGTCTCTTTCACACTCCAATAGTAGATGTGAGATACTTTTCCTTGTATTGTAAGGTTAAGACAATCATAGCTAAGGTTGGAAGCTAGAATATCACAGATAATTGGAATCCCTGGAGGAAAAAAAGGCTGCAAATATAGTCATTACTACAAGTCTTCTAGAAGTAACAAAATGATACAAGCTAGATCCTGAAGATTCGAATTCTCTGAAGTCATTTTTCTTAAGTTCTGGGCATAAAAAGTAATCCAAGTTCACTCTGAAATGAAGGTGAAGTTCTCATTCAATGAAAGTTCCAAGATATGATTAGGAAATGAAGGTTTGAATCATTATTTGAAGTTTCAATTCAAGCCTAAACCAATGATGAAAGTCCTACTTTGATACAAGGTACGTCCAATTCTATAAACTGAATTTAAGGATCAAAATATAATATTTTCAATGATCCAAAGTCATCATAAAGTCTGAAGTAAGGATTGATATAAGCTATTTTATGATTAAAAGAAGGCATAACATCACTATAGTATGAGCTACACCATAATTGATACAAATCCGAGCCATCTTCTTCAACATGATCCAAGTTAAGATGCTACACCTGTACAATGATCATTATACTACTAGTTCTATTCTTCAACTTTGGTGGAGAGATATCCAAGCTTTGCAAATATCAACTATTCAAAATTTTGTGAAAAAGAGGATACCTTTGATATAGGCCTTATGGAGGCTGAGTAGGTCTAGTAAGGCTACAAGAAAAAATATCCTAAGTGAATCACATCATAAGTGAAGGAGATCTAAGGAAACCACTCACTTTAGGAGACTAGCAAAAATGTGAAAAGGTAAGTTTGAGCCTTTTTTGTGACTGTCTATGCCGAAGTGAAGGAAGGTATTAGTCGAGTTCATTTAGAAGAATTCTAAAAGGTTTTTGGGACTGTTATTGTTGGAAAATACTAGGGGGGGGGGTGAATAAGTATTCCTTAGAAATTAGCACTTTTAAATCTTTTCATAGCTGAAGTGAAGGAAGGTATTTCTCTTGGAAAATGGTCAAGTTTTTATGAGCTGCTACAGGTAAGAGGGCTAGTATCAATACAAGAGAGGCAACCTGATTGGAGAAGGAAACAATGTTTTGGAGTAGAGTTTAGGGGTGATGGCGTGCCCTAACCAGAGCTCAGAAGTGCATGGAAAAAGAGGAGAAAAGGAGTAGAAGAATAAGCCAAGGGAGGACCAATGAGGAGAATGCTAGTTTTTGATAAGTTTCTTCTTGTGATTGTTGGGTTGATTTGGTGAGAAAAAGAAGTAGAGGAGACATGATGATTTGGGCACATATTTGGTGGTTCTTCTTCTCTGAACAAGGCCAAAGTTATCAGAACTATTATAGGTAGGGCCAAGTTTTGTTTGGGATGCTAGAATATGGTTAGAAAAATTCCAAATAAGGTTGCATATCCCTAGAAGTAAATTTTTGATTGGAAATATCTTATAGAAGGAAGAAACGAAGTGATTGAAGCCTAGTGTGAAGACTAGTTAAGGGTTGATATGATGTCCTAATGTACAAAACAAATGTGCTTAGGTCTTGTTGCAGACGACTGGAAGGAGGAACCTTCAAGAGGTATGATAACTTATCTCTTATGTTAATTGGTTGCTAGGCGATGCATGTTTAAGAATTTAAGAAAATAATGTGAAGCCCTAAGTACTATGGATAAGGAATAGATTTGACACAGTTAAAGTGGGAATTCCTGGATGCCAATTTAAGAAAATAATGTGAAGCCCTAAGTGCTATGGACAAGGAATAAATTGACACAGTTAAAGTGGGAATTCCTGGATGCCATAAGTTGTGTGACAAAAGAAGAAACCTTGTCACTATGTAAGGGCTGCCTTAGAAGACCCTATGAACAATATCAGTAGAAGTATTGTTGAAGGAAAAAAATTTCAAGTGATTGTTCTAAAACATTAGAAATATAGGGAAGATCCTTTAGATCAGTCAGATTGTTGGATTGTGTGAAGGCAAAACTACACACCCTAGTTGTGTGATTTGGAGTTGCATATGAGTGATTTGGGGCAACCAGATAAAGACCCTATGAGTTGGAAATATTGAAGGAGAAGGATAACAAATAGAAGGCAAGATTATTTGTGACCATGAATTTGTGTTGACTGATGAAGATTGATTGGAAGGATTAGCCAAGTTGTGTTGAACAATGGATTGGCTAACCTTGTGATAAACAATGTGTTGAAAGAATTGTGTGATGAACTATCTTCAAAGAAGAAAGCAATGTAGGAAGTAATGATGATCACATTTGAAGTTGAAGTAAGGGAAGACCTCAAGTATAGGATAATGATATATTAGGAGGCAGAGTTGGAGTCCTTGAAGTTGCAAGTTGAGTGGTAAGAGAGCTGGTAAGAGGAGAGACACAATTACAAGTAGCTGATGTAAGAGAAGTATGGATGCTTCTAACAAAAGATGAGGCTTTTTAATGGATTCTCCTTGGTTGAGAAGGAGTGAGCATGTATTTCTCTTCTCAGGTTGAGAGGAAGTAAGGTTGGATAGTGATTCAGCCTCCTATATTTGAATCATACCCATCTTGATATCTCCTTTGTTGTTGGTCTTGTTGCTTGATATATGCCAACACCCCATGAAAGTCATTGCAAAGCAACAAAAAATATGTTTTGGTTTATTTGGGGAACAATTTAGTTTGAGATACATCACAATTCACGAGGGAAACCCTTTGTTGGTTGGTTTCTATGATTTTGATTGGGCTAGTGATCTTAATGATCAAAAGTCTTTTGCAAGTTATGTTTTTAGTCTTGATTCAATACCTACCACTTGGGTTTGTAAGAAGCAACATACTATTTTTTTTAGTAGAAACAAAGTGATGAGCAATAATTAAAGTAATTCTAGAATCCTTCTAGCTTTGATAGATCCTCTCATAGTTTGGATTTTAATAGTATCATCTGACTACCATTTGGTGTGACAATCAAAATACCGTCAAGGTCACCAATGATCTAGTTCAACATCAACACATCAAGCACATTTAGTTACAAATGTACTTCATTAGTAAGCTTATTCATGATCATTTTTTTGAAGTATTATTTTCCTTGTTAAATGACAAGGTTGCAAACATTTTCACAATAGCCTATTATTGAAGTGAAGTTTTCTAAACTTTGATCTAGGTTAGGAGTTCAAGAAGTTTCCATTAAGTGGGGATATACTCTAATGCCTCCTTCCTTCTCTTATTGTGTCACCTTAATAAATATTTCAATCCTATCACAAGTAGTTCTTAAGTGGGGATGTTAGGATATTTAGACACTTAAGAGTTAGCTAAGATCAACTTGGTTTAATGTGTCTTTGCATATAAATGTATTTTTTAGTATTCTCCTTGTTACTAATGTCTATTAATTTGTAGCTCAACACTCAATTAGTCCATGATCTTTATTTAAAGAGCATGGAAGGTCTTTTGTCGATAATCGATTGTGAAAATCCCTTATGTACACATTTTTCTTTTGCATAATTGGCCATGTTAGTTGGGGCTATGTATTGTTTCCCTCTTACAAAGTTTTAACTGCATAAAAACATTGGTGTTATGATATTTGATTTGGTTGTGTGAGTGACTACTTAAGATATTTGACTTGTGTCAAATACCCTATTTTTTAACGAACAATGTATATGTATATGTATATGTATATGTATATGTATATGTATATATATATATATATATATATATATATATATATATATATATATATATATATATATATATATATATATATATATATATATTAGGAAATTTAACCTAAAAGTGGCTTCCTAAGGAAACATAATAAAATAATAGTTAAAATAATAAAATAAAAATTATAAATTTTGGAAAGAAAAGAAAAGAAAAACTATTTTTTTTTAATTGTATTTTTAGCTTATATCCTTATAGGTAGACACTCATTGGATGCATAATTAAATTTCACATCCAACGAGTACCCATTATGCATACTTTTGAGAAGACTAGTATGCATACTTTATTTAAGATATTCATTTGGAGGCCTAACTAGTTATATACATTAAGAACATAAGTTGTGTATGCAAATAAGCTAACTATTAACTTAACTAAAAATATATATATTAAAAACAATAATTATAAACTATGATTGAATAATGAATATAAGATGAATTTTACATTGAGAGGCTACCAAATAAATAAATTTAAGTGGTTGCCTTGGTACTTTTTCTTGAGAGGATATCTTTTTATTAACTATCAATTAATTTAATGTGTTATTTTTCTTATCTTACTACTTTATTGATATTTCTTTACTGATTTCTTTATTTCTAATTTGTTAATTTTTGTACATAAAAATGTGTTTCCTTTTGGAAACCTTCAAAGTAATGTTGGGTGATTTTGTCTTGCATTGTTGAGAGTCAGCTTGATTATAGTTTTGTTTTCAAATATTTGAAAGACTTGTTTGTAATGGAAGTTTGAGATATTTTAGCTTACCTCTTAATATCGAGTCTTCACAATTATAATTATGATATTTGTTCCAATTACATTAATGTGTATGTAATGTCATATAATTTCCTTTTGTGTCTTTTTGTTCCATTACCTAATGATGTAGGCTTCCTAATACATACAACCTGTAACTATTACCTTACCATTTGAATTCCATAAACTTTTCTTGAAGGTTTATCACATGGGTGACCAATTGCATCAATCATTATGTTCTTGACATCATGTCCATCCCATTTGAGTGGTAGAGTGTAACTTCTTGTATGTAGTTCTAAGCTTTGTATCTCCACAAAAGACATTATGACACCTTTCTATTTCTTTGACTTGTTGAGATATTTGTGAACTTGTCTATTTTCCTAAAGTCATATAGTGATATCTTTATTCTTTATGCTTCCCTTGAGTTTTTATGTCCTTGGTTCTAGGTTTAATATAATTCTATTAAACAATATCTCAAGTTTTTCACCTCAAATGCTTTTGCTATTACCATTGTTTCTTGAATGGGTGGAGAATTCTTTAGTATAAATGGTTTTGCTTTTTCTTTTTAACTTACATCTTTATTAATATCTTATTTGATTCATATTCCTTACACATATACCTGGTACATGTGATTGTTTCCAATGAAACCTTTATTGAGTTTTCATTCTTGTTAGAATCTAATGTGTCCTCTTCAGTCAACGTCTACTTCCCTCCCATCTATAATTTATAATTTTGCAATGTTATAAGTGATTGGATGCAAATCTATGACTTGGAAATTAATTCTTACCATATCAATGTTGTTTTCCCACATTTATTTGGCCATATTATTGGCTGCTAAGTGTGAGAATGATCCCGAATGCCATCAAGGATGAACTTATTTGCCTTGGACATCTCCTTATTGTAATTTTATAACTGCTACTGATCTATAGGTATGGCTACAACATTTTTTGCATATGTCTTCAAACCATGTTCAACTAAAATGCATTGTCTTTCGAGATACAATAATTTGAGGCTCCATCTAGCCTGTCTTGGTCTTGAAGTCTTGCTAAGGCCATTTCTGCAAAACTCAAAATTGGGAAAATAAGCAAGAATCTCCTCCTTTTCGTGCTCGACTACCTGCTTTGCAACTCACACTCATTCCTGAAATGCGTAGTTGTGCTCGATGCTACTACCTTCTACTACTGGAAATCACGAATTTTCTTTAGAAACCAGATCTGGAAATCCTTTGAGAAATTCCTCTGTGTGTTCTTTACTCTTCCACCCAACTCTAATTTTCTATTGTTGGTTTAGTTTCAAACCAACTATTCCCAAATCTTCTCAACAAACTCACTGATCTACTCAATAGAATTGCTTCTTGGCAACACCACTACCTGCTGGAACTACTTCTAGGTTATTCAAACCTTTTATGCCACCTGCAACTAAAAAATCGAATCCTTTCCTAGCAATTCACACTACTTGGATGGACCTCTGCACAGACCTAGAAGAAATTTGCTCAGGCTCCCTTTGAACTGCAAAATTTCTCCCTCTTCACTACTAATCCACTGATCTTCCAAACTCGCTATGATACCATGCAAAATTTCCTCAAATTGCAGTAACTGGAAATTTATTCTCCTAACTGATTAATTATGTAGTTTATTTTCTATGACAAACAACGAATAAATAACACTGCAATTTTTCACAAATATAATATGCTATGGTAACTAAGAAATATAGAGCACACACACAAAAAAATAACACTGTTATTTTTTTACAAACGTCCCTGGAAAAATCCAATGTGGGAAAATTAATGCATCAAATGAGGGTTTTATTATTATTATGTAGCAATAAAAATCTGAGTACAATCTAGATGCCAAATTGGCTACCCTCAACAAATAATTTAGCCAAAATTATTAAGGGAAAATTTCCCTTCTCCACAAGGAATCTCGACGCAACCTTCCTTAGAAAACTAGCCCTCCAAGTACCCTTGCACATGCCTTTACGTAGTGCTTAGCAGACCCTCAAACACACAACCTTGAATTGCCTTTGATCAAGTTTTCGTGTCTGTTGCTACCTCTAGGAGTGATTCTTTGGCCCTATGGAAAATTGTCCCAACCTTTGACAATTGAATCAACCTCCTCCTCAACAAAATTGAACTACCTCACCGAAGTTGCCTGCATAGTCCTTTCACAACTTATAGTGGAATAACTTGGCCTCTTGTTGTTGCCTCTCCATAACTGGAAATTCCTTTGAAATTGACTTATGTTGCTCCCTCTATCTTTGCATCCCTTTTGGCTCAAAATTATCTCTCTTGCTCAATATCTGCAACTAGGTAGCTTGATTTACCAAGGAAATTGAACTCTCAATTGTATTCTCCATCAAACCATCGAGTTGCTCTTATAATTTCTTTTTGGTGAACCAATGACCATGATTAGATCCCCATCAATAGCTAAGATCATCTCAAACTTGATCCATGTGAGTTTCTGGAGATTTCTCACCTTTATCAATTAATTGTTATTAATTAATCACTTTTCCTAAGTTAGACTTAGGAAATATTTAATTATTGATCAATTAACTTAATTGAGCCATCTCTAGGTGTTTCCTCCTAAAACCTTTCCTAGGTTTTGGAGATCTTGTGTTTCTTAGCTTCTATGGCCAAAGTTGAGACTAGAGCACCCATATGATGCTACAAAAAATAACAATAGACAAGAAAATAATCTTAGATGAGGTCTTCTTCAATGCTTTTCCCTTTACCAAATATTTCCAAGAGTTATCTCAATGTCTCGTTTTTCACCAAAGCTTTGATCCCATGTTGAGTTTTTTAAGTGCAATAGACATAAGCACAATATTTTTGAAATATTGATAATTACTTCAAATGATATAAATTTTCTTTTAACAATTCTAGTTTACCACTAAGAAATTACACTTCAAATATTCAACCATAAAACTATAAGGACAATAGAGATTACAATGTAATAAGAGAACACAAGATTTACCTTGGGAAAACCCACTTGGGGGAAAAACCAACAACCTTTTCCTTAGAGAATTTCTTCAATTCAACAAGAGATACATCTAATGCATTTAGTCAACTATGACATCCAACAAGATATGGTCAAACTTGGTCAAGCAATCCTCAAGTCAAGTCAAGTAAAAATTTTCCAATTCAAACATTGGCCCTCTCAAATCTTCCCATAATTTCAGCCTACCTAGAATATGCTGCCTGAAAACTGCCTAGAATTTTGGCATGTGCAGAAAATACCTAGAATTTCAGCTTGTCCAAAATATGCTTCCCATAAAATATCCAGAAACACACATGTGAGGTAGGATAGAGAGAGATGTGAGTTAGAGAGAGAAAGATGATTTTCATCCTTCTCTTTGTCCTTCTTGTACTTCACTTAAATGCCCATAAACTGGCATTCTTTTGTGAGGTCAAATGGTGCATTTCTGGAGGAGGTTGAATGTATTATATAGAGTTCTTCTTGTCCAGAATGGGTGTGCCTTTTCACTGAGCCACCTTGAATTGAGGGAGGGCTGACTTGACTAGTTTGGAGACAAAAAGTCAAATTTCAAATTTAGAAATTTTCTCTTTTAAATTGAACACGAAGAACACGTTTTATATAAATTATTTCAAGGGCTAAATAATCAAAATGACATGACGAACATGTCTTGCAAATTATTTATACATTACAAGGGCTAAAATATAAACTATGAAGATCGACCACCACTATAGAATTCAACATATGATTATTGCTTGACTTGATTACAAATAAATAAATTTCTCATAGAGAGAAGTAATGTGCACTAAGTGTGGTTCCAAGTGCATGCACAACTAGTAGAAAAGCAACTATTTCTTTATTCTAGTTAATTGGACCAAAAATGTAGTTACAACTTCTAAAATGGTATTAGGGTCAATAATAATGTTGACCAAAGATAAATTGGGGTCTAATGAAGTGAGGGCTAATGTTGGCCAATTCCTAACTTAAGTGGTGAAGAAAAAGTCCAAAAGTAAGAATAAAAGTCAAAGGATAAGGTTTCGTAGATTTAATGGATGAGTAGATAGGGTTATGGGTAAGGTTGTCCCCCAAAATAGGACGTGATTGTTCATTTGTTGATAGGGTCCCTAAACAATAGAAAGTGCACATTACTAGAGAGGAAAAATCCACACCACTACCCAATTAATGGCCAATTATTGCCACATGTCATCCTACATGCCACACCTTGCTAAAAATAGGCATACTATATATATTAAGTGCTAAAAATAGAAAGTGGCCCAAAAGGATAGGAAATGTAGTGTAGGTAAGGGTAGGTTATGTGCATATACGTGAACAATTGAAACCATGCAATGGGAAAAACTAGCCTGAAAGTCACTCTCATAGGTATTGGAGAAAAGCTCTATATACAAGATATTACCACCAAGGCTAGTTTACTTTTGATTCAAAACATGAGTTTCAGAATGGTCAATAAGATGGTATCAAGTTTAAAATAATAAAATTATTTTAATATATTTGATTCATTTATACTCTTTCTATGCTATTTTGAAGTAAATAAAAAGGGTTTCAAAATGAACAATGAGATGGTAAGAAGTTTACCAAATCAGAATTGTTTTATCATATTCAACTTTTTTCTTCTCTTTTTGTGCTATTTTGAAGTTAATAAAAAACATGTGGTTACCTTGTTTGGCTTGTTGATATAAATTTCTAAGCAATGTCACTAGAGTGGGTGAGTTTATTTGAATTCTCAAATTTGATTGAGCTTGTTAAAGAAATTGCATCAAGCCAAAAGGATTTAGAGTCCAATTTGGATTTGAGTTACACTCAAGTGTTTGACTCAAACATGGGAATTACACTTGGGAGTTTGACTTAGATGCAAGAGTCATGCTTGGGAGTCATAATTAGGCATTTGAAATGGACTTTGGAGTTTGACTTAAATGCAAGACTCATTCTTGGGAGTCATAATTGGGAATTGACATGGAATTTCAAGTATGAATTGCACCAGGGAATATAACTTGGCTTGTGAGTCACACACATGTATTTTTTCATATTTTTTCCCCCTAATAAATTCAGGCTTCATTGAGTTTTTCTCAATTCCTATGTAAACACTAACTCTTTGGCCTCAACATGTTGAGTTTGGTAACTTTTATTTAAAGAATAAAATAGTTGTAAAATATGCTTTTGTATTTATTTTGAACATGCAAAAGTGATATACATTGTGAGCCTTGAACTTGTAGCTTATTCACTAAAAGCCTTTTCCCTTTCACTGCTCCTAGACATTGTTTTACAAAAAACACAAATATTGAAATGGTATTGTCAACACATATTAGAAAGCCCTTATATTCATATGAATATAATAATTGAGCTAAACGCTGATGGTTCTTATGTCATATCTATATATGTTGTTTCTTATTAGGGAAATGAAGAGGGCATGTTTATTAAGAAATATTTTAAGACTTCCTAGCATGGATTCAAATGTTAAGAATATCTTTTTCCTTTTCTCTACATCATGGATGTTAGGATATTTAGACATTATTAGTTAGTTAAGATCACTTTGATTTAAAAGTGTTTTTCTTTAGTATACATATGAAATTATGTAATTTGATAGTCATAATATGTTTTAGACATAGAGTGATCCAATGACTCATATTATCTTTGATACTAACAACTATTGATACATGGCTTGACACTTGATTGTTCTGTGGTCTTCATTTAAAGAGCTTGGAGGGTCATTTGCTGATGGTCAATTGTGAGAAACTTTCTTATGCACATTTTTTTCATTAATAAATTGTCTCAGGTGGACACTTTGGTCATGGCCTAAGCTTCTTGGAAGTGGGAGCAAAAGCAGTGGTGGGAGAGGGGAGCGAAAATTTTCAGAAGCTTCTGGGTCGGAACAAATGAAAGCAAATTATATATATATGTCAGCAAAAGCATGTAGAATGATGAATTAGTTATAAAAAAACATTAGCATCCATCACCACATTTGCCAACTTATACTTTCCACGTGGTGATTTTGTCACCTTTTCTACCCTTTTCAAAAGGAGGATAACTTTCACATATAGAATTCATTTTCAGTGTCGTTTTTATTTTTCTAAATATCCTATTTTTTTGAGAGCTTGAAACCTAGATAGCTAATTTTAGATTTTGAATCCAAATTACCCACATATTTTAATATGAATATCCAAGTGATCTTTTGTTTACTAACACCAACTACTTATCATGAAAATCCCATATGGAGATTTAATAAGAGGTAAAGGATTGTATTGGATTATCTCGGGGAAAGAGAAATCCCCCATTGATTTTGAAAACAAATTAAAATGGGATGATAAGAATAATGAAGCATGTGGATTAATGATAATGTCCATTTTTCTTGATTTAAAGTTTCATATTCAAGGAATTAATGACCCACATGAAGCTTGAAAGAAGATAATAAAGTATTTGGAAAATACAATGTCATTCAAGCCCATCAAATTATCAGATAACGTCTTTAAGTCCTAATGATTTCCTTTCTATTGAAATTTATTTGTCTAAGTTCAAAGTAGTTAGAATTTTACTTAAAGATTGTAAAATTGATATGAAGGATGAATGATGCATATATGTTATTCTTGCTAAGCTTGGAATTGCATATTCTAAGTTTGAATATACCTTTTCTTCTATCAGATAAACTCTAGGGTCTTCGTATCAAGATCCCACTCCTAAATCCTTTTGTGATCCTTTGATTAGAGAGTAAGACACGATCTTGCATTTTGAAGTGATCAACACTGATGGAACATCCACAGATCCTTATTGGCCCAAAAAAAAGATAAAACCAAGCATACAAAGAAAAAAAATATTCACAACAACAAGAAAAATAAGGGCCTCAACCCGTCTTAGCCAACTTCTACTCCCAATTGTGACAAGGGACCAAAATAAAAATGTAATAAGACTAAGAAGCATTACAATTGTTGTGAGTGAATGGTCATCTAAAGTCTAAATGTTTTAAAAATATGTAGGGATTAGAAGCATCAATGAACAAGCACAAAATCAATCTTAATTCTTCTTCTTCTTCTAACACTTTTTCTCATGGAAATGCACTTTTTTCTTCTAGTTTTTCCTTCAATTAAACATCCACTTCTTATTTTTATCAGTGGATTATTGGTTCTAAAGAAAATTATCATATGGCTAAGGATAATACCATTTTTTCCACTCTTAATGATTATAATACCATACAAATATTTGTTGGTGATGTTGTATCTATTAGCGTTGTAGGATTTGAAAAACTTAGGTTAACAATGGTCATTTCAATGATTTATCATGTGTTCCAAGTATTTCTTGTAATCTTCTATTGATATATCAAATCACTCATTTAGGTGAAGGTAAAAAAATAAGTCTTTCACCACACCAAGTGTAATTAAGGATTTAAAGGATCCCAAGCATGTACTTGCCACTGGAATTGTTAATGATATTATCAAGTTATACGAACTTGATAAATTTAAGTCATATTTTCCATCTGTTTTATTGTTCATGACAACGACTTGAGTAAACTTTGGCATAACTAGTTTGGTCATACAAACTATTTCTTATTGCATCAACTATGTAATCAAAATATGGTGACTAGTTGTCTTCTTATTTCTTGCAGAGATGACCAGTGTTTGTGTCAACTATATTCTTGGCACTCATCATTGCTACAATTTTGACAAACATGCCTCTTGGCATGCCTTGACTGTTTTGCAACTTGTCATAGTTATTTGTGTGGTCAATGTTCTCCTTTCTCTAGTTATAAGTACTTCATAACTTTCATTGATGAATTCTCCAGATGCACTTGTATTTACTTCTTAAAACTTAAAAATGAAGTTTTTAACTTGTTCTTGGCTTATGAGGAACTTGTAGAAAAATTATTTGGACACCAACTACAAAGGTTAAGAATATATGATGGAGGCGAATATGTTAACAATAAATTCACAACTTATTGTACTACACAAGGCCTTCAATTTCAAAATAATGTTCCATATACACCACTGTAAATGGTATTCTCGAGAGACATAATTGAAATTTAAAGGAAATGGGAAATTGTATGATATGATCTAAGTTATTAAGTTTTCATAACTGGGTGGAAGCAACTATTTATGAAAATTACATATCAAATAACACTCTCACAAAGGATTTAAAAATATACATCACTGGAAGAAGCATGGACTAAAATTAATCCAAATGTATGCCACTTTCTTGAATTCTGGTAGTGAAGCATGGGTTGACATTCATGTTGCTAAAAGGAAAGCCTTATAACCTAAAAGTGAGAATTTCATTTCTGTTGAATATTTTGAAGATGCCAAAATTTCTAGACTTCTTCAACCTCTTTCCAATGAAGTAGTTAAATCTCTTGGCCTGCTAGTATAATTCAACCTAAAATCCATCTTTTCCTTGTTAATAATCTTTGGTGTATGCACCATATTCTAATCCTATTCTAGTCTCTTCTTCAGATGATGAAAATGAGGATGGAATTCCACCTTCACCTACTTTCCTTCCTCTAGATGAGTCCATTGATCATGAGACAACACCAACACTACAAATTCCCAGATGGGTTTGTTCAATATGAGAAATATCTAGTTACCTGCATATCAACCAATGAGCATCCTCTCTTTTGAATCAAGTTTTAGAGACTCATAATAATAAAAAATTGCAAAAGATTTCGACCATTTGGATTGGGACACAAGAATTAATGAATAATATTGTTACTTAATGGTGAATGATATTTGAGATTTTGTACCTCTTCTGAAAGGAAGAAAACTTATTAGATGTAAATGGGTGCATAGAACTAAGTATGCATCAAATGGAATTGATGAAATACATAAGGCACAATTTGTTGGCAAGGAATTCTATTTAGCTGAAGGCATTGAATGTAATGAAACTTTTTCCCATGTATCCATCTGCTTTGTTCTAGATTTTATTGTCTCACATAGATGGGAGGTCCATTAAATTGATGTTAAATCTGCCTTCATGCATGGGGATCTACAAGAATAAATCTACATGGGACAACCTCTTGGCTATGTTTAGAATGATTCCAACCTTGTTTTCCACTTTAAGAAATCTCTTTATGGTCTTAAGCTTGGAATGCTAAAATGGATAGATTTCTTATTGACACCAACTTTTCTAGATATTACTCAAAATTTAATGTCGACACCAATAAAGTAGGAAGCCATTTCATAGTAATTGTTCTTTATGTTTTTGACCTTATTATCATTGGTAGTGACCCTAGAGTTTTAACCAAAGTGAAATATAGCCTTAAGAATAAATTAGAAATAACACACATAGTTTATTTTCCCTTTTTACTTAGCCTCCAAGTATTACAAAGCAAGGAAGGACTTTCTTTCTAACTTTTACATGGAAGATTGTAAACCAACCACTTATCCCTTCTACTTTTGGAGTCAAACTTGCTGCCATGTTCTCTGTGATGGAAAAGTAACTATGTTCAGTCTTCATATTATTTTTTATTTTTATGTAAATAAAGAAGAAATAATAATAATTATTTCTTAAGCATGGGTTTCATGATTCTTGTGATTGGTCAACTAGATTAAGCATGTTCTTCATGCTTCTTGGGATTATCATAAGTCGAGAGAGTCAATATTTATTGTATAAGACCCATTTGGGTATATTGTAAAATAATTTATTTGAGTCTAAAAAGTCATGAAATCCTCCAAGCATCAAGTCAGCCTAGGTCAAGTACAAGTCGACCTTATCATGGTAAAGTAGGCTTGTCCAAAAGTGTATATATAGCAAGAAGAACTCAACTCATTAAAGGCACTTGAAGTACTAGATATGAAGTTCAATGAGGAATAATTCAAAAGAGAAAGAGTCAATAAAAGAAGGTCTATTTCAGAGCAAGGAAAATAAGACATGGATATGGAATCTTCTCTGATCACACGTGCAAGAGATTAGAGTTTTCTAAACAAGTTATGGGGTTTTTCTCTAGCGTGGAGCCTATATCTTATGTCTATCGTCTCTTGTAATGTTCATGTTTACATTTTGATAATTTATTGATGAAAAGAGAACACACATAATTTAATAAAAGGCAAACATAGTTCACATGCAATTATCATGCCAAGGACAGTCAACTATAATATTCATCCATCTTGATTTTCCAACATGGTATCAGAGCTAAGGTGAAGAAGAAAGGTGAATATCACTTCTTGTTGGAAGTTGTATTTAAAATCCTCTTTGAGATTAGCATATGTGTAGTTATTCATGAGACAAAGACTAAATAATGTCTTATACAAATCAAAGTTCTGAAGCAAGTCTCTTTCACACTCCAATAGTAGATGTGAGATACTTTTCCTTGTACTGTAAGGTTAAGACAATCATAACAAAGGTTGGAAGCTAGAATATCACAGATAATTGGCATCCCTAGAAGAAAAGAAAGGTTGCAAATTTAGTCATTACTACAAGTCTTCTAGAAGTAACAAAATGATACAAGCTAGATCATGAAGATTTGAATTCTCTGAAGTCCTTTTTCTTAAGTTCTGGGCATAAAAAGTAATCCAAGTTCACTCTGAAATGAAGGTGAAGTTCTCATTCAATGAAAGTTCCAAGATATGATTAGGAAATGAAGGTTTGAATCATTTATTTGAAATTTAAATTCAAGCCTAAATCAATGATGAAAGTCCTACTTTCATACAAGGTACGTCCAATTCTATAAACTGAATTTAAGGATCAAAATATAATATTTTCAATGATCCAAAGTCATCATAAAGTCTGAAGTAAGGCTTGATATAAGCTATTTTATGATTAAAAGAAGGCATAACATCACTATAGTATGAGCTACACCATAATTGATACAAATATGAGCCATCTTCTTCAACATGATCCAAGTTAAGATGCTACACCTGTACAATGATCATTATACTACTAGTTCTATTCTTCAACTTTGGTGGAGAGATATCCAAGCTCTCCAAATATCAACTATTCAAAATTTTGTGAAAAAGAGGATACCTTTGATATAGGCCTTATGGAGGCTGAGTAGGTCTAGTAAGGCTACAAGAAAAAATATCCTAAGTGAATCACATCATAAGTGAAGGAGATCTAAGGCAACCACTCACTTTAGGAGACTAAAAAAAATGTGAAAAGGTAAGTTTGAGTCTTTTTTTGTGACTGTCTATGCCGAAGTGAAGGTAGGTATTGGTCGAGTTCATTTAGAAGAATTCTAAAAGGTTTTTTGGGCTGCTATTGTTGGAAAATACTGAGAGGGGGGGGGTGAATCAGTATTCCTTAGCAATTAACACTTTTAAATCTTTTCATAGCCGAAGTGATGGAAGGTATTTCTCTTGGAAAATGCTCAAGTTTTTATGAGCTGCTACAAGTAAGGCTAAGCCCTAGGTTAGGGCTGGTTTGTGGCTTCAAGAAGCAAATACATTAGGATAGAATAGGGCTAGTATCAACACAAGACAGGCAACCCGATTGGAGAAGGAGAAAACGTTTTAGAGTAGAGTTTAGGGGTGATGCTGTGCCCTAACCAGAGCTCAGAAGTGCATAGAAAAAGAGGAGAAAAGGAGTAGCAGAATAAGCCAAGGGAGGACCAATGAGGAGAATGCTAGTTTTTTATAAGTTTCTTCTTGTGATTATTGGGTCGATTTGGTGAGAAAAATAAGTAAAGGAGATAGGATGATTTGGGTACACATTTGGTGGTTCTTCTTCTATGAACAAGGCCAAAGTTATCAAAACTATTATAGGTAGGGCCAATTTTTGTTTGGGATGCTGGACTATGGTTAGAAAAATCCAAATAAGGTTTCATATCCCTAGAAGTAAAGTGTTGATTGGAAATATCTTATAGAAGGAAGAACGAAGTGATTGAAGCCTAGTGTGTAGACTAGTTAAGGGTTGATATGATGTCCTAATGTACAAAACAAATGTGCTTAGGTCTTGTTGAAGACAACTGGAAGGAGGAACCTTCAAGAGGTATGATAACTTATCTCTTATGTTAATTGGTTGCTAGGTGACGCATGTTTAAGAATTTAAGAAAATAATGTGAAGCCCTAAGTACGGTGGAGAAGGAATAAATTTGACACAGTTAAAGTGGGAATTCCTGGATGCCAATTTAAGAAAATAATGTGAATCCCTATGTACTATGGACAAGGAATGAATTTGACATAGTTAAAGTGGGAATTCCTGGATGCCATAAGTTGTGTGACAAAAGAAGAAACCTTATCACTATGCAAGGGCCGCCTTAGAAGACCCTATGAACAATATCAGTAGAAGTATTGTTGAAGGAAAAAATTTCAAGTCATTGTTCTAAAACATTAGAAATAAGGGGAAGATCCTTTAGATCAATCAGATTGTTGGATTGTGTGAAGGAAAAACTACAAACCCTAGTTGTGTGATTTGGAGTTGCATATGTGTGATTTGGGGCAACCAGATAAAGACCCTATGAGTTGGAAATATTGAAGGAGAAGGATAACAAATAGAAGGCAAGATTATTTGTGACCATGAAGTTGTGTTGACTGATGAAGATTGATTGGAAAGATTAGCCAAGTTGTGTTGAACAATGGATTGGCTAACCTTGTGATAATCAATGTGTTGAAAGAATTGTGTGATGAACTATCTTCAAAGAAGAAAGCAATGTAGGAAGTAATGATGATCACATTTGAAGTTGAATTAAGGGAAGACCTCAATTATATGATAATGATATATTAGGAGGCAAGTTTGAGCCCTTGAAGTTGCAAGATGAGTGGTAAGAGAGCTGGTAAGAGGAGAGATGCAATTACAAGTAACTGATGTAAGAGAAGTATGAATGCTTCTAACACAAGATGAGGCTTTTTAATGGATTCTCCTTGGTTGAGAAGGAGTGAGCATGTATTTCTCTTCTCAGCTTGAGAGGAAGTAAGGTTGGATAGTGATTCTCCCTGTGTCATGTACTAAGACTAGGACTAGCAACTATAAGTCTAGTACATGCATCACAAATATGGAGAATGATGATTTAGTTTGGTTCTCCTTGTGTCAAGTATTGTGACAGATTAGGAATGATATCGTAAGTCAAGTGCATAGAAATGGATAAGGAGAATGATGGATTGAATAAGAATCTTAGATAGACATTCCTGGGTCATGTAGCATGATGGATTAGGATGGAGATCCTAAATCACATGGACTTGGATAAGAATGGTCTGATGGAGATACATTTCCTTGAGGGAAATGGTTCAATGGTAAATATACTCCGGGTATTCTAGGCGGAGTATGTACCTTGGTGAGATGGTGTGGTGTCCCATGAAATACCTCCGAACATTGTGCTCTAATCTTGTGAGAGATAGAGTGTATCTGTCAAGGCCTTGGTAATGAAAAATGTTGATGATATTTTTGATGCTTGTCAATCTAGATCTCTTCTTATGAGAATATTTCCACTTGAGATGGAATTGTTGAGTTATTATGAATACCTCCCTAATTAAGAGGGAGTGTTGGAAAAGTAAGTAGGTTCGATATTCATATTAATTTGTATTTATGTAAATAAAGAAGAAATAATAATTGTTATTTTTTAAGCATGGGTTTCATGCTTCTTTTGATTGGTCAACTAGTTTAACCATGTTCTTCCCAAATGGGTCTTATACAATACAATATGCCCAAATGGGTCTTATACAATGTGCCCAACTAGGCTAAGCATGCTCTTCATGCCTCTAGGGAGTGTCATAAGTCAAGAGAGTCAATATGTATCGTATAAGACCCATTTGGGCATATTGTAAAATAATTTATGTGAGTCTAAAAAGTCATGAAATCCCCAAGCATCAAGATGGCCTAGGTCAGGTACAAGTCAACCTTATCATGGTAAATTCAACCTAGAAGAGGTGTGTCCAAAAGTGTATAGTAAGAAGAACTCGACTCATTAAAGGCACTTGAAGTATTGGATCTGAAGTTCAATGAGGAATAAATCACAAGAGTGAAAGTCAATAAAATAAGGCCTATTTCAGAGAAAGGAAAAAAAGATGTGGATATGGAATCTTCTCTGATCACACGTGCAAGATATTAGAGTTTTCTAAACAAGTTGTGGGGTTTTTGTTAGGATATTCCGACACATAGGAAATAGTTAAGTATAACTTGGTCTAGTATAGAGTTAGGTAAAGTGTGTTTCTTTACTATGTACATTTTGTAACTTACAATCTGACGGTCACGATATGTAGTGATCCGACGGTTCATTCTCTCCTCGGTATTACCGACACTTGATCCATGGCTTAACACCCGATTGGTCCATGATCTCTATTTAAAGAGAATGGAGGGTCATTTGTAGGTTAACTGTTCATGAGAGAAGCTTATGTAAATTTTCATTCTTTTATTAATAAATTGCCTGAAGTGGCCGCGTTGGCTCAGGCCGTGGACTGTTTCCCTCTTTGAGGGTTTTAACCACGTCAAAATACTGGTGTATTGATCTGTGATCTGTTTGTGAGCGGTGTCCTTTGGTGTTCTGTCTGAGGAACTTACCCTGTAAATTCCTACATGGTATCAGAGCTATTTGAGGGCCGCGTCCGTTGGTGATCCAAATCTGAAGCCGGTAGAACTGCATCCGACAATCGTTTCCTAGATCTACTGTTTCTGACTGCTTTCGGGCTGAGAGGACTGCTCTATTGTGTTGGGAGCATCTGTTCCAGTGAGGAACCCCTTTCGTTTCATGCGAAAAGGTTTCCTGTAGCCCTAGCTGCGTCATTTTTAAGATCTGGAGGTATATAGTGTTTATTTGTAGTTTACAGTCATTTTCTCTTTGTTTATTTCGGTTTCGGTTTATTTATATTTTTTTATTACCGGATCTGAACCTTTCATTTCTGCGTATTCTCTTTGCCCCGCGACTCTGTGCGATCTGGGAAAATCAGAAACAGAAAGGAAGGATTTTTCTCATGCGTATGCTCTTTTCTGCTGCGCCTTAGTGTGATCTCGGAAAATCAGAAACATTGAGGAAAATATTTAGTTTTTGGCTAAAGCTAACTTCGAGCTGCAAGGTTCGTTTTTTTTGTATGTCCGTGTTGGGTTTTGTGTTTTTTGTTTTGTAAGGAAAACAAGCACGCAACCCAAAGCTTCAACCCTCTCTCTCTCTCTCTCTCTCTCAAACTTGGTGCAAAGCTAATTTATGAGAGTAGAGGTCTTGAGTTCAAGTCTCCTTTTTGTGGGGGTGGATTTTTCATTTCCGCACATTCCCGCACTTTGTCGGCATCTTCATCAATTTTTTTCAAAAAGCCATAACTTCTTCATCCGGAAGCTGTTTTCAGAACCGTTTTTTTTGAAACAGCCTAATTTTTTGAGAGCTTTCCATTGGTACACTTAGTTTCAGCATCTATAGCTTCAGTTTTTTTTTTTTAAATGGAAAGTCCATGCCAAGTTATTCTTGACAGCACCAACTACTTCCAATGGTGGTCCTACATTGTGGATTTACTTAGAAGTAAAGGTCTTTACAAAATATCCACAGGCCAAGAGACTAAACCGAAAGATGAAGACAAGGCAGCTAAATGCGAAAATAGGCAAGACCAAGCACGTGGGTTGATAGGGATGTCTATTTCTCCAAATCTTAGATTCCATATTACAGAACTTGATACTCTTGATGAAGCAATGAAACAGATTACTAAAGTCTTTGGAATTAAAAATGAGCTTAAAGCCCATCAACTTGAAAATGAATTGCTTACATTGGACCCCAATAATTTTTCTTGCATTGAAGATTTTTTGTCCAAGTTCAAGACCCTTAGACTTCTCTTGGAAGGTGTTAAGGTTAATAAAGAAGATAGTAGCCTTATCTACTCCATTCTTACTAAGTTGGGACCAGCCTATTCTGTGTTTGTTTCCACCTTCCATTCTACAAGAGAAGCCTTCATTTCTCAAGGAAAAGCCTACAAGTCCCCTTCCTTTGATTCCTTTTGTGATTCTTTAATAAGAGAACAAGAAAAAATCTTACACCTTGGTCTTCTTCATCTTGGAAACTCTTCTAAGAAAGTGTTAGCCGCCCAGCAGCAACCAAATTCAAAGAATCCTAAGAAGTCGTATCCTAAAAGGAATGGTCCTAAACCAAACAAGGGTCCTAAGCAATTTCCACCTCAAAATGAAAAATCATTTCAACAAAATGATAAGACAAATAAAAACAAAGGGAAGAAGACTGATAGACATTGCAACTTTTGTAATCGAGATGGCCACTTAGAATCCAAATGCTTTAAGAAGATGGAAGCCTTGGAAGCAGCAATGAACAAGCATAACATCCATTTGGAGCACTCTTCAACTTCAACTTCATCTTCAGGAATGGCACTTTCTGCATGTGGTTGTCAAGCATCTCGGTCTGGCTATGCACTAAATGTATCTTATTCTTCTCATTCTCATGAGTGGTTCATTGATTCTGGAACTTCTTATCACATGGCCAAAAACAAAGCCATGTTTTCTTCTTTAAATGATTGTAACACCAAAAATATATATGTTGGTGATGATAGGTCTCTTAGTGTTGTAGGGACTGGAACTGTTCATATAGACAATGGTCAGTTTAATGATGTATTATGTGTTCCAACCTTATCCTGCAACCTTCTATCTGTATATCAGATAACTCATTCAGGTGAAGCTAAAATCATTGAATTTTCACCTCACGATGTTGTAATTAAGGACCTAAGAGATCCTAGACAGATTTTAGCTACTGGCATTGCTGATGATTCTACAAGGTTGCATAAGTTTCACAATTTTGGGTCATCAAATCTTCCCTCGGTATTTGTTGCTCATAATGATGAAGTGAGCAAACTTTGGCATGAGCGATTTGGTCACTTAAACTATCGCTCTCTTCAGAATCTATGTAAAGAAAATATGGTGACAGGTCTTCCAATGGTATCTTGCAGAGATGGTGTTTGTTCCCGATGTGTACTTGGAAAACATCATCGGGACAGTTTTGAAAAACGTGCCTCTTGGCACGCCTCAGCCCCTTTACAGCTCGTGCATAGTGATTTATGTGGTCCACTTCCAGTTGCTTCATTCTCTGGCTACAAGTATTTCTTAACTTTCATTGATGATTTCTCTAGATGCACTTGGGTATACTTCTTAAAACTCAAGAGTGAAGTATTTAACATGTTCTTGGCCTTTAAGGCCTTTGTTGAAAAACAATTTGGACATCAAATTCTTAAGCTAAGATCTGATAATGGCGGAGAATATGTTAAAAACACATTCATCAACTTTTGCACTGAGAATGGAATTCAAATGCAACATACTGTTCCATATACTCCACAACAAAATGGTGTAGCTGAAAGGAAGAATCGCACCTTAAAGGAAATGGCTAATTGTATGCTTCAATCTAAAGGACTTAGTCTTAATTATTGGGCAAAAGCAATTAACTGTGCAAATTACATAATAAATCGCACTCCTACTAAGGTTTTAAAGAATATCACTCTAGAAGAAGCATGGAGCTCAATTAAACCAGATGTAAGTCACTTTCGTGTTTTTGGAAGTGAAGCATGGGCCCATATTCCAGATGAGAAGCATAAAGCTTTAGAACCTAAGAGTGAAAAATGTATCTTTGTTGGATATTCTGAAGATGTCAAAGGATATAGACTTATTCCACTTAAGTCCAAGAATGTTATCATTAGAAGAGATATAAAGTTTGCTGAAAATATATCGGCCTACGAGCCTAGTTCGGCGGATGTGCCACCTCTTCCTATCTCTTCTACTTTTGAAAATATTTCTTCTTCAGATGATGAAAGCGAGGATAACAATCCTCCCCCACCTTCTCAGGATCCTCCTTCAGCTCCTCAGCTTCCAAAATGGGTCCGCGCTACTCGGGATGCAGCAGGTGATCTTGTCAGTGATCCTACAGATCAGCGATGTACACGTTCTCAGTTCGATAGAGCCTCTTCTTTACTGGCTCAAGCTTCAGTGAATTATGATCCTGACACCTTTGCAAAAGCTTCAGGCCATCCAGATTGGGAAGCAGCTATGAATGAAGAATATCATTCATTATTGGCAAATGATACATGGGATCTTGTTCCTCTACAAAAGGGACAAAAACTTGTTAGATGCAAATGGGTTTACAGAACCAAGTATGGACCAGATGGGAAAGTTGATAAACATAAAGCTCGTCTTGTTGCTAAGGGTTTTTCACAAGTTGAAGGCATTGACTACACTGAAACCTTCTCCCCTGTTGCCAAAATGAACTCTATCCGCCTTGTTCTTTCCCTTGCTGCTTCTTTCAAATGGGAAGTCCATCAGATGGATGTTAAATCCGCCTTCTTGCATGGGGACTTGCATGAAGAAATCTATATGGAACAACCTATTGGCTTTATACAAACAGACTCCAGCCTTGTATGTCGGCTTAAGAAATCCCTTTATGGTCTCAAGCAAGCTCCTCGAGCTTGGTATGCCAAAATGGATAACTTTCTTTTAGAATCTGGCTTTTCTAGGTGTCATTCTGACAATACTGTCTACACCAAGAAAGTGGGCAAGTCTCTTATCATTCTTGTTCTTTATGTTGATGATCTTATCCTGACTGGTAGTGATCCCAACCTTATAAACCATGTGAAGTCTAGCCTTAAAAGGAAGTTTGAAATGACAGACTTAGGACACTTACATTATTTTCTCGGTCTTCAAGTCTTGCAATCCAAGGAAGGTATTTCCCTTTCCCAGTCCAAGTATGCCTGTGATATTCTACTTCATTTTCACATGGAAGACTGCAAGCCAGCCCCTTCTCCCTTTCAGTCTGGAGTCAAACTTTCAATCACTTGTACTTCTCCTGAAGTTGATGCTACCTTATACCGTCAACTTGTAGGAAAAATTTTGTATCTAACCCATACTCGTCCTGACCTTTCCTTTGTTGTTGGCCTTGTTGCTCGGTTTATGCAAAACCCACATGAAAGTCATTGGAAAGCAGCTAAAAGAATACTTCGTTATGTTCGAGGTACAGTTCAGTTTGGGATTCATTACAGTGCCGAAGCAGCTCCTCTATTGGTTGGTTTCACTGATTCCGATTGGGCTGGTGACCCTGATGATCGGAAGTCTACTGCAGGTTATGTGTTCACTCTTAGTTCAGGACCTATTACATGGGCTTGCAAGAAACAAGGTGCCATTTCTCTTTCTTCAGCAGAAGCAGAGTATCGTGGTGCCGTAGAAGCTAGTAAGGAAGCCTTGTGGCTTCGTCAAATCCTGTCAGAGTTTGGCTTTCAGCAGCAACATCCGACTACACTTTGGTGTGATAATCAAAGTGCCATTCAACTATGCAAAGATCCAGTCCAACATCAGCGCAGAAAACACATTGAACTGCACATGCACTTCATCAGAAAGCTCATTCATGACCATGTTCTTGAAGTGCAATATTGTTCAACAGATGATCAAGTTGCAGACATCTTTACAAAGGCTCTCACAGAGGCGAAGTTTACTAAACTTCGATTTATGGTTGGAGTTTAGGAAGTTGTCACTAAGGGGGAATAGGCTCTAGTGCCTCCTTCCTTCTCCTATTGTGTCATATTTGTAAATCCTTCAATCCTATCCCAAGTTGTTCTTAAGGGGGGATGTTAGGATATTCCGACACATAGGAAATAGTTAAGTATAACTTGGTCTAGTATAGAGTTAGGTAAAGTGTGTTTCTTTACTATGTACATTTTGTAACTTACAATTTGACAGTCACGATATGTAGTGATCCGACGGTTCATTCTCTCCTCGGTATTACCGACACTTGATCTGTGGCTTAACACCCAATTGGTCCATGATCTCTATTTAAAGAGCATGGAGGGTCATTTGTAGGTTAACTGTTCATGAGAGAAGCTTATGTAAATTTTCATTCTTTTATTAATAAATTGCCTGAAGTGGCCGCGTTGGCTCAGGCCGTGGACTGTTTCCCTCTTTGAGGGTTTTAACCACGTCAAAATACTGGTGTATTGATTTGTGATCTGTTTGTGAGCGGTGTCCTTTGGTGTTCTGTCTGAGGAACTTACCCTATAAATTCCTATAGTTTTTCCCTAGCGTGGAGCCTATATCTTGTATTTATTGTATCTTATGATCTTCATTTACATTTTGATAGTTGCTTGATGAAAAGAGAACACAAACAATTTAATAAAAGGGCCAACATAGTTCACATGTAATTATCATGCCAAGGAAAATCAAGTATAATCTTCATCCATCTTGATTTTCCAACACTCTGCACCCAAAGTTGATGTTTCTTTGTAGTTAATTGGTAGCCTCCTGTATTTGAATCATACCAATCTTGATATCTCCTCCGTTGTCGGTCTTTTTTCTTGATATATGCGAACACCCCATGAAAGTCATTGTAAAGCAACAAAAAGTATGCTTTTGTATATTTGGGGCACAATTTAGTTTGAGATACATCACAGTTCACTGGGGAAACCCTTTGTTGGTTGGTTTCTATGATTTTGATTGGGCTAGTGATCCTAATGATCGAAAGTCTTTTGCAAGTTATGTTTTTAGTCTTGATTCAATACCTACCACTTGGGTTTGTAAGAAGCAACATACTATTTTTTTTAAGTAGAAACAAAGTGATGAACAATAATTAAAGTAATTCTAGAATCCTTCTGGCTTTGACATATCCTCTCATAGTTTGGATTTTAATAGTAGCATCTGACTAGCATTTTGTGTGACAATCAAAGTACTGTCAAGGTCACCAATGATCTAGTTCAACATCAACACATCAAGCGCATTTAGTTACAAATGTACTTCATCAGTAAGCTCATTCATGATCATGTTTTTGAAGTATTATTTTCCTTGTTAAATGACAAGGTTGCAAACATTTTCACAAAAGCCTATTATTGAAGTGATGTTTTCTAAACTTTGATCTAGGTTAGGAGTTCAATAAGTTTCCATTAAGGGGGGATAGACTCTAATGCCTCCTTCCTTCTCTTATTGTGTTACCTTAATAAATATTTCAATCCTATCACAAGTAGTTCTTAAGTGGGGATGTTAGGATATTTAAACACTTAAGAGTTAGCTAAGATCAACTTGGTTTAATGTGTCTTTGCGTATAAATGTATTTTTTAGTATTCTCCTTGTTACTAATGTCTATTAATTTGTAGCTCAACACTCAATTAGTCCATGCTCTTTATTTAAAGAGAATGGAAGTTCTTTTGCCGATAATCGATTGTGAAAATCCCTTAAGTACACATTTTTCTTTTGCATTACTAAATTAGCACTTAATTGACCATGTTAGTTGGGGATATGTATTGTTTCCCTCCTAGAAAGTTTTAACCTCATAAAAACATTGGTGTCATGATATTTGATTTAGTTGTGTGAGTGATTACTTAAGATATTTGTCTTGTGTCAAATACCATATTTTTTAATGAACAATGTGTATATATATATATATATACAGTAAAGGAAATTTCAACCTAAAAGTGGCCTCCTAAGGACACATAATAAAATAATAGTTAAAATAATAAAATAAAAGTTATGAATTTTAGAAGGAAAGGAAAAAAAAAAAACTATAGTTTTAATTGTATTTTTAGCTTATATCCTTAAAGATTTACTCAAATTTCAAATGTAGACACTCGTTGGATGCATAATTAAATTTCACATCCAATGAGTACCCATTATGCATACTTTTGAGAAGACTAGTATGCATATTTTATTTAAGATATTCATTTAGAGGCCTAACTAGTTATATACATTAAGAACACAAGTTGTGTATGCAAATAAGCTAACTATTAACTTAACTAAAAAAATATATTAAAAACAATAATTATAAAATATAATTGAATAATGAATATAAGATGAATTTTACATTGAGAGACTACCAAATAAATAAATTTAAGTGGGTGGCTTAGTACTTTTTCTTGACAAGATATATCTTTTTATTAACTATCAATTAATTTAATGTGTTATTTTTCTTATCTTACTACTTTATTGATATTTCTTTATTTCTAGTTTGTTAATTTTTGTACATAATAATGTGTTTCCTTTTGGAAATCTTCAAAGTAATGTTGGGTGATTTTGTCTTCCATGGTTGAGAGTCATCTTGATTATAGTTTTGTTGTCAAATATTTGAAAGACTTGTTTGTAATGGAAGTTTGAGATATTTTAGGTTACCTCTTAATATCGAGTCTTCACAATTATAATTATGATATTTGTTCCAATTACATTAATGTGTATGTAATGTCATATAATTTCCTTTTGTCTTTTGGTTCCATTACCTAATGATGTAGGATTCCAAATACATACAACCTGTAACTATTACCTTACAATTTGAATTCCATAAATTTTTCTTGAAGGTTTATCGCATGGGTGACCAATTGTATCAACCATTATGTTCTTGACATCATGCCCATCCCATTTGAGTGGTAGAGTGTAACTTCTTGTCTGTAGTTCTAAGCTTTGTATCTCCACAAAAGACATTATGGCACTTTTCTATTTCTTTGACTTGCTGAGATATTTGTGAACTTGCCTATTTTCCTAGAGTCAGATAATGATATCTTTATTCTTTATGCTTCCTTTGAGTTTTTATGTCCTTAGTTCTAACTTTTATGTGATTCTAGTAAACAATATCTCAAGTTTTTCACCTCAAATGCTTTTGCTATTACCATTGTTTCTTAAATGGATGGAGAATTCTTAGTATAAATGGTTTTTCTTTTTCTTTTTAATTTATATCTTTATTAATATCTTATTTGATTCATATTCCTTACGCATATACGTGGTACATGTGATGGTTTCCAATGAAACCTTTAGTGAATTTTCATTCTTGTTAGAATCTAATATGTCCTCTCCAGTCAACGTCTACTTCCCTCAAATCTATGACTTGGAAATTAATTCTTACCATATCAATGAGAGTTGTTTTCCTTCCATATTTCTTTTTCGTTGGAGTTGTAGATTAAGGTGTCTAATTCACTTTAAAATTCATATTTATATGATTATGGATTTTCACAATATCTATATTTTCCTGCATTGTTGGCATTCCACGTGTCTCCACAATATCTATATTTTCATGCATGGTTGGCATTCCAAAATGTATATATTTTGAATTTTTAGTATCCATGGTTTGGGAACTTTTGTCTTTGTATAAACTATGTCAAACTTTTGGAATGATGATTTTTCTAATTTGACATCTACAGTGTTTCCCTTACACCTGGGATTTTCCAGGGATGTAATATTATGCATTTTAATTTGTTTGCATTTGTCTTTAGTCACCTCACATATATTGGATTAGTTAATCTTTCCCTAATCTAATGCTTCTCATTCATGCGTAGCACATGCTTCCCATTCATGCATGAAAATATCCATATTATCTTTTTTGGGTCAAAGTCGATTGAGTTCTGGATAAAAGTTTTTCTGAATTTTAATTTAATTTAATAAATTTTACATTATACCAACTTAACTGATATTAAAATTTGATAATCATATATATAAGAATTTTAATAAACATTTCACCATCTATCATTTCACTATCTATCAGCTGATCTACCCGCATTTATTCCCCAGGGGAATCCTGTATCATAATGGCTTGTGCCATAGATTGATGAAAGAGATTTGATAATCATATATATAAGAATTTTAATAAACATTTCACCATCTATCATTTCACTATCTTTCAGCTGATCTACCCGCATTTATTCCCCAGGGGAATCCTGTATCATAATGGCTTGTGCCATAGATTGATGAAAGAGAAATCGCACTAGGCACAGATAGGCTAGATAAGGGAACCACACGGTCAGTGTTGGTAGCACCATCCATATCTTTGAAAATATTTTCCCTCAGCCTTTTTGTAATTTGGATGAGTGCATCTCTAGCAACAATCGGCTCTCCAGTAACCTGAACCAGCTCCTCATTTTGGGAGGCACATTTTGGTCGCTCCTCTTTGCGAAATATGCGAATATTTGCTCCAGTTTGCTTCCGCATATCGCTGATGATGTTGCCACCTTTACCAAGAAGGCAACCAATGTGCTTTGACGGAACAAGAAGCCTTGTACAAATGCCACCTCCATCATTGTCATTGACACTACTAGTCTTTCCTTGCAATTGTAGGACTGCCTCAATCGTAGGTGAAACACCATCATTAGCCAACTCTGTTGAAGAAACTATAATTACACGTTCATCAGAATCTGATTGTGCGTCTTCAACCTTAATACTTGCTCCTGTATCTTTCCTTATGCTTTTGATGATATTGCCGCCCTTACCAATCACACCTCCAATTTTATCATTTGGGCATACTATTCGAATATAAAACTCCTCCCCACTTTTCTCAACAGCAGAATTCCCAGATTTTGGAGCAATGGGAAGAGCAGGGTTATAACTAAGAGGCCACGAACTTCGAGCTTCACTTCCATATCCTCTAAGTCCCTGTAAATGGGAGGCATAAGTACGAAGAATTGGAGCACCTGAACTGTTATGAGCAAACAGTGAATGCCCCGGAGGAAGATAGTTTACCGGAGGAAATTCAGGCACACCAGACGGAACGAGTGAACTTCGGTTCGTTGCAGGTAAAATATGACTCCAAGGAATTTGCTCCTTAGGTGGGTATTTATACAGAAAAGCTGAAACTGCAAACAATGCTTTCTTTACAGCGGTTGCATTTCCAGATATTAGAACGAGTTCACCAAAACTAAAAGCACAGCCTGACAACTGATCTTTTGGCCGTATCTGAATTTGTGCACCCGATTCGTCTCTCATTTTTTGAATGTTATCTCCACCTTTTCCAATCAAACTTCCAATCTGGCTGTTAGCAACTAGCAATCGAGCATTCTGTTGTCTGATTTTGTCGGTGCCATTATCTGTGCCAGAAGATTGTTGGGCAATAACAGAATGCACTCTAAGAAGAGCATCCTGAGCAGGACACACAGGTTCAACTTCATTCTCATTGCAATTCTCGCCGTCCTTCTCCTTGTCGTTGCCTGACGGTGAGCTGAATATTACTATGACGCGCTCATCAAAACCTTGAACAGTATCTGCAACTTTGATCTTCGAACGCGTCTGTCGGCTCAGAGATTTAATTTCTTTACCGCCCTTTCCGATAACTCTTCCGACAACATTATCAGGACACAATATGCGATACACAGTTATGTCGGCACCAGGCAAACCTTGCTCTCTACCACTGCCAGATCTCCGCCTCTTATTTCTATCACTGTTCTGTGGAAGCTCATTTTCCGTGCGTGTTCGCTTTCCAGTGGCAGAGTCCATGGCAGCCCAGGGGAAAAAAGCTCACGACTGTCCGTCGACTTTAACCCAATCCACCTTCTTGACTCCTTTGTCGTTCGAGTGGAGACTCTTCTTGTGTCTCCTCTTAATATCAAATGGAACAATTTATAGAGGCTCAATTTGCCCATATTATATGGCATGCCATAGGGTTTACTAAAGAGAGCAACCTTTTCACTCGGTCCACTCGTGTTATTTCCGACGTTTGTCGGTCAGGGTTTAGGGTTTCATCAAGGCAAGGGTGGGTTGCCGGGTTACGTGTTTCGAACTATATATTTGGAAAAAGGTGGCTTTGTCCTCCAAGAAAAACCCTATAATAAGGCCTCGGATTATATTTTCATATGTTTATATTAATAATTTTTTTTGTTCTATAAGTTGAAATGGTTAATATTGTTATTGTAAGTTATTGTTATGGTAAGTTAACAATTTAGTTCTAGGGAGGGGTACGGGAAGGAGGAGGGGAGTGGTAGTAATTTTGGGAAATTAAATTTCTTAATGACTGAGCTTCCCATAATCATGATAAAGTATTCCGTAGTGGGTGGGTTGTTTTCTTTCTAACCAATAATTTAGGCATAAGCCCCTTTAGTTACAAAATAAAAATAAAAAATTAAATAGATTAAGTATTTATTTATATTTATATATATTTTATGTTCATCTTGTATAAATATTACTATTAAATATTGATAATTTAGTATTATAAAAATTAAAAATTTTAAAATATTTTATAATAACTGACTTGCTAAATCGTCTTTCTACCCTCTTCACACGAGTTGGCCCTTTATCTCCTTCGCTTGGTTTGCCTGTGATGGGCTTTTGCCTTGCAGTTTTATTTCTTTGGTAGGTTGAACCCACTACATAGTAGTGGTGGGTATCCAAACCCATATTTGCAATCACCATTAATGATCCTTTGCTTGATGCCAACTCCAAATTGCTCCTACACGCTATTCTATCTTTAATATTCATATCTTTTCAATTTATTTGGCATACAATTGGGAAGAAAGAAAGAATGAAAGAAATTATTTTAACGTCTACGAGGCTAAAGATAGCCTATGGGGCAGATTGCTTCTTCATTTGCTTGATGTATTCAGCCTTTTTTCTATGAAGCTTCACAATAAATTCTCCCAGCTTCTCGACAAACCCCTCGCTAAATAGATTATCCCAAGAGCTAGCTGCTAGCATATCTGTATAACTTTCCCTGTTGTCTTTGAAGTCCTCACATTCTAAAATGAAATGTTTTTCTGTTTCCACTTTTCCGAAAGAACAAAAGATGCATACCCTTTCCCCCCACACTTCCTTTGGCCTTTTCCAGCGCCCTGTTTCACAATGGAGTTGATGAGAATTAGTCCTTAACTGAGCAATAAGAATTTTGGCTCTCCAAGAGATATTGGCCTCTATGAATGCTTTTGGTTGATGATTATGAGTGGGATTAAACACTTCAATATAGTAATTTTTCTTTCTTCCTAGCTCCTTATCCCAAGTACGTTTGTGGAACTTTTCCATAGCAAAAGCTTTTATCTCTTTGCTCTTTATGGGACACGCGTTCAAGCAAATACCCCATTTACTAAACCATTTGTTATTTTGCTGCATCCAAGTTTTTTTACTCTTGCACAATCTATCATTAAAGACAACCTTAGGCCATCTACCCTCTTCCATTTGCTCAATTTTTTTTAAATACCTTATGACTCGCACCATAGCAATTGCTTCAATAAGAGCAGTCCATGTTTCACTTAACAAGATATCATAAGGAACTGCACTTTTAATCTTAAATTTGTTTGTAATCAAACGCTCTTGAATTTTCTTAATTTGTCTCCACTGCATGTCGGAGGTACTGCTAGCCCACAGTTCACAACCATAGAGAATCACCGAAATCACATTATAAATTTGTTCATTGTAGGGGTGTGTTCCCAATGCCTCTTGATTCATGTGTGGAAGTGGCAACCCATTTTTTCCAGTGTTTTTTTAATCATTTTGGGAATATAAAATTATGTTATTTAATATGGACATTGAAATATTTTACTTATAATTGACAGTAAAATATTTTTTATTATTAATATATTTTAATTTAAATAGCATATGTAAACAAAACATAAGATAAATTACACATCATGTATTATCAATAATATTATTTTCTTATTTTCTATCAACTAGTAATGAAGAAATTGCATATCTTCCTCTTACTTTCATTTACATTATTTCTATTTATAAAGTTGTTGTAAAAATAAAGTAGAAATTGAAGTATTATATTTATGGCCCGTATTGACTTATTATTATTATTATTATTTTTTATTTGTTAATGTAAGAATTATTTTATTTTTTGTTAATGTACGTATTATTTTATTATTTTTAAATGTAATGTTATGCAACAAAACATCTTCTTATATGAGACTATAGAGCACTTCTTGGAGTAACAATTATTATTAAATATTAATAATTAAATGTTACCAAAAATTAATATGATATATTTTATTATTATTATTATTTAATTAGTCTTTGGATGATATTTTCATATTTCTAATTTAATATTTATTTTTATATTTCGTAAATTATTAATTATTATTATTTTTATATTAATAATTTAATAAATACGTTTTATAATTATCTAAAAAAAATATGATTAAATTTATTTGTGAATAACACAATGATATGTTTTGTAAAGTGTCTACTTTTTCATAATAGAAATACCTTCACATTCTAAAACATATACCTCAAGTATATGTAAATAAGGAAACGCCCAAATGTCTAAACATCCTCTCTACCTTTTCATAATAGAATTACCTTCACAGTCTAAAACATATACCTCAAGTATCTATAAATAAGGAAATGCTTTGGGCGTTCTTTTAATGGATCTTCAAGGGAAATTCCCTTAAACGATAAGGGCAATGAATTCTACATTTTCATATAGCGACAATATAGTAGTACTGACAATGAAACAAACTATTACTGTTAGTTAATGACAATCAAACTTGTTTTATGTTTGGCTTTATAAAAAAGGAATTTTCCACTTAGGGTGATTCCTTAGTGATGCTATAATAAATGAATTTTTTTTTTTTTTTGGTATAACTCTGTATTATAAATTTTATTTCACTAGAGCATTTTTCTCGTAGTCAAAGTGCATTGACTCTGTATTTTTTTATTTTTTTGGTATAAAGACTAATTTTATTAAGATTAGAAAAGTATAGTACAATCAAGCTTGCATGCAAGCGAAGCAGAAAAGCAAGGGAGCTGAAGGTGAAAGGCTATCCACCTCGCTCCATAGAGACAAACAAGGAAAGGGCCATAGAAAACACGGGAATACAAAAAGCTAGAACTAAGCAGATAGATCTACCCTGAGAGGGCAGTTACTGCCACACGACATTTTTTGCCTTTTGTCTTGCTTACTTTGACCCATCCAGAGGAGTTTGGCTGAGCCGTAACAAGTTGTAGACTATTCTGCCCCGGCGGCGGAATATCCTTATCAGAGTCTGAGGACGAAGATAAATGAGAACGTTTCTGAGAGATCTGAGAGGTGGAGGGGTTTGCCGGATCGACCAAGGGAGCGTCCAGCGGAATCTCAACATTCTGCCCATCTGCTATAATTTCCTCCTCATCCGAACTAGAGGAATCTGTATTGTCCATAAGAGGAGGAGGCACACACTTTTGGTTTTGGGTTTGCGATTCAGATTCTTCTTTTTGTCTAGGAACTGGGTACAGGAACTCTGGAGGTGCCCCGTTTGATGACAATGGCGGCAGCCGAAGGCTGTATTCTCGTAATCCAAGGTTTGAGTCCAGTGGAAATATCCAAACTTGAGATTAATCTGATCCGACAGTCCTTTGCTAATATATATTTCTGCACAAATTCTACCGTAGGTGTAGAGTCCATTTTCCTTCCGTAAAGAATCTACAACCAGGTAGCGTCCTAAGGTGTCTGAAATGGCTAAGAAGACAGAGATATGCCACAGATGCACCGGAAGATTCGGGAGCCTGACCCAAATGGGAATCTTGGTGATGACAGCTGTAGAAGGGTTGAAGTCTGGAAACCAGGGGGTGAGAAAAAGCCCAGCCGAGCCCTAGAACCAAGGGCCTCCCGTTAAGGCCTTCTGGTAATCTTCATTTAAGTCAAAAGCCACAATGAAGAATCCTTTTGAACATAAGTAGATCTCGGTTTTTTTAGTCCAATTGGTATGGATCCATTGGTATAGATCTGATGTGCGAGGCCAGAGTCCATTAAATCTGCATATGAGTGTGGATTCTGCAAAAGTTGATAGCGATCGTCAATTCCAGGATGAGAGAGATTGATGGAAGGAATTTCCTCTGATTTGTCTACCAAAAATGGCTTTGGAGCCCCAGATGGTTGGGCTGCTTTCGCAGAGGGCTGCGGTTGGGCAGCGTCTTTGCGGACTGCATCTTTATAAGAGAAGGAAGGGGCAGAGGAGGTCTACCTAAAGGAACCACCTCTTAAACGAAAGGTAGCCACAATAGAAGCGTCCTAATGAATGTTGTAAGAGGAGAGAGGAAGGGGATTCATAAGTTGCTTACCCTTATATAGCAGTCTGAGGTAAGAGGAGGGGATCCCCAGCCAATGTTTGAGTTTTTACAAAAGATCCTGCACGAGATCTGTTGCACATACCCATTGCATTGCCGTTTTGCTCGAGAGATTGACTTGGATCTGAAATGCATGTGTTTCTTCAGGTAGATCTGGCTGGTTCAAGAGAGGAAGCTGCTTTAGATTTGTGCCCGTCTGAGGTTGCCGCCTGATGGTTGCATGCCCACAGATCTGGGTTTTTTTAAGGGTTCTTGTTCTTCTGGGCTTCTGATCTGTTGGTTCAACGACAGATCTGAGCCTCTGACTGCCATCCATGGTCAGGACGCCCGATCCAGATCTGTGCATTGACCCTGCAAACGCATCTTGGACTAGATTGTGTGTGTAGGAAGGATATGGAAAAAACGATATTGACCTTACCGTAGTATCGATGCCTTGAAGCCTGCAAGCTCTGGCCACATTTGTGATCAGGTTTCCCTCCTGCCACATACCCACCGCATAGATCTGGAAACTCAGATCTGGGTTGAACTCTTGATTGATCTTCTTATCGGCTGCCGTCCGGTACATGCATATGACAGGGTCAGTTTGTCGAGGGTCGGTAGGGTAGGCCGAACCTGCTAAGCCACTGCCAAACGATTTAGCAAACCCCGTTTCTAGATCGCCAAGGTCTACTACAATTGATCCACTTGATTCATTTAAGGGGAGCTCATTTCGAGTATGGCACGAATATGCAAGTCCAAAGGGATCCGTTTCCCTCAGCAGGCACCGGCTTTGTTCGTTACGACTTCCAGATATCAAAAGGCTGTATTCCTTGGGGAGCCGCTTGGCCGCAGAGGCAAGGACCGCGTCTACACATCGATTCCTGGAGGTTTCTACGATTCTCTCGTCCGTGGTTATGAGCTAGAATCCAACTTTTGTCAAGCATATTTGCTGGGGAAGGATCCAAACCGTTCTCAGCCTGGTAAGATCTGCCTTGGGGGCGCACCTCCCAAGTCCCTCCAGGGTTCCATCTTTGAGGGTAACCTGCAAGAAAGCCTTTGAGAGTATTGCAGAGCTCATTTTTCCCAATTTCTTTTCGTTAACTTTGCATTGACTTTGTATTATTTGGGTGTGTTTTTGCAATTTTAACAAAAGTTTCAAGAAAATGGTGAATATTTCTATTTTTTAGTAAATTCAAAAATAATTTCTTAATATTCTGGAAATCTTATTTCTAATTTTCGATTGGCTAAGCAAGCTCCAATCAGACATAATTCCCCTAGTGGAGGGTGTTTTATTTTTGGTATTTTTTAGTGACTGATTATTCATTTAAAAATTAAAAAATGAACTAATTTTGTAAGTGGCCATTCCATAGGTGAGTGCTTTTGACACTGAGACTGTCATGTTACTTCTTTTCCCATAACTAACGCATTTGCAGGTCATCTACTTTGCCCAGAACTGACACATTGTAGGTCCTTTTCTTTGCCCAAAACTGATGCGGTTGTAGGTCTTTTATGTAGGCTGGGGGGGGGGGTGAAGGGATGGTGAACAAATCTCCAATTAATATTTTGTGTAGAGAAAAATTTTGGTTGTAGGTCCTTTAGGTAGGCGAGGGGGGAGGCTAAACAAATCTACAATTATATTTTGTGCTGAGGAAACTTTTGTGCAAAGCTAGTAGGCCTATAGGCATGCAGATATATCATAACTAGACCTTGAAATTTGAAAAATAAAATATTTCCGTTATCATCCATAACCTAGTTCTATCAGTAATTCAGAACGTAAACTAGCCGCTTCAAAAATCTCCAACTCTATTGTTCTTTAAAGATATTATAAATATGCCCAAGAAAATGAGAGCATAAAACATAGGTCAAAGTCCATTAGAGTGTAGAACCAATATTGAACAACAAAGGTGAAGGAACTAGTTAAAACTAAAGCAATTAAATATTTCATGATAATGACCTGTACGTAAATCTTGCAGAAGCAGGACATGAATTTCCTCTAGTTTACAATTTGATTCATAGAGTAACCATGTGCAGCTTTGGTGTGCAATTTTTGTGGATTGATGTTTGTTATGACAAATTGTATGATAGTTTTTAAGTGGAAAAGTATCTAGTTTCAATTCATTGGTATCAAGTGTAGTAAATGGTGTAGAAGAAGTGTGGTGCAGAGAACTGGTGTGTAGAGAAAGGAACACACTTTTTCCCACTATGTTTCACACACATCCCAGTTCCGCACCTCGAGAGGCAGAGAAGCGAAAATGCTGCGATATGCGACTTTCAAGAAGATTCCTTTTCCATACCTATTTCCTTGAACAATTATATTTCTCAAAACCTACAATAATCATATTTTAATGGCGTCATAAGCTAAATGAATTTTCAATATGTAGCTGATCCAGGTGGATATTGGTGGCCACTTGCCAAGTCCACCTGGACCCCCACCATTGTCTTTCTCAGCATTTTCAGTTTCCTTAATTGTAGCACAACTTACTATTTTTAGCAGTTTTTCGGGTCCTGAACTTCCGGAGCTGTTTTGAGGCCCTAAACGACGTTTTTTGGGAAATCTACCGCCAGCGATTTTTCTGATAAAAATTGTCTTTTTCGTCGTAGTCCTCGGAGAGATCTTTCCAACGGGCTATCATGCACGTCAAACGGAGATAGTATGACCAATTCGCGACCCCGGGAAGTTGATGTACCAACTTACCCAAAAACGGGGCCCACAATTTGGCGTTTCATCTTCTAGGGTTAGGTTTTGGAATGTGAAGGGTTTTCTATTGTTTCTCAACAATAAATAGGCCTCCGAGCCTCATTGTAAGACAGTTCAGAGGCATGTAGCCATCACATCTCTTCTCAGAGATAAGCTACCATCGCCCTAGCTAGTTTATTTCCATTTCTGTTGTAAGCATATTTGAGTATTTTCCATTAATGAAATGAAGTATTATTTCCGCTGCATCTTTGTGTATATGGTTATCTCTGTAATTTGTTGCGTTCCTATTTAAATCCGGATCAGTGGTATCAGAGCGGTCTGCTTTTTCTCTGTTTTTCTTTGCATGTCCCCAACAAGGTCGGGATATAAGGAGTTAGGGCTTGAACTGGTTGAACCTTTGCAAGACCAGCCTCGCAAATCCCGACGGCCTCCCATGGCGGACGAGAAGAAAGACGAGGGGGCAGGAGATCCCATCAAAATCTTGCTCGAAGAAGCCCTCGAGCGACAACGGAACGCGATGATGGACAGTTTTGCCCAGATCCTTCAGCGGCTACCGAGAAGCAACGCATCGGCTTCCAGCAGCTACTCTGGAAACGCCACACCCTTTAAGGTACAAGTTAATTTTGAAATCCCCATATTCGAAGGTCAGATAGACGCAGATGCCGTAGATAAATGGTTAAATCTGCTAGAGGGTCATTTTTCTGTTCATGAATTTTCGAGTCGGGAAAAGATTGTTTTTGCTCTCCTCAAAGCAGCCCCCCACGTCAAGGACTGGTGGGAAACCTACTGCGAGCAGAAGGATGAAAGTACTGGCTCACTATTTTCAGCCGCACCCACCTGGGATTCGTTCCGGGATGCTATCAAGGAGCAGTACTACCCTGTCGGGAGCTATGAGGATGAATACATAAAGTGGACCACGCTGCGGCAGGGAAGGGACCAAGATGTGCCGGAGTTCACCAATCTTTTCCATACCCTTCGCACAAAGTTGGGTATCAAGGATTCGGAGCAACATTTGATACTCAAATACCGTGGCTGCCTGCACAAGTACATCCAGGAAGAAATACAATTCCTAAACATCCCCTCGCTCGGCGCAGCATACCGGTATGCCGTCAAGGTCGAGCAGAAGTTTAAACAAAAGAATCGAGACTTTGGATCTGCGAATCCAAAGCAGGGGAAAGGTGCCCCTAAACCACAGAACAAAGGACAAATCCAAGGCGGGACAGCCCAAGACAACCAGCCGAAGCTACAAGCAAAGAACAGCGCCGCGAAGCCGAGAAAGGACACTGGAAAATGGTGCGAGTTCCATAAGAGCTCCACTCACAACACAAGTGAGTGTCGGGCCAAGCAGTCACTGGTGGCTGAGCTAAAGGTTTCAGAATCAGATGCATGTTCCGACACGGAGTCAGAACCCGATAAGGGGTATGAAAAAGGGAAGCAGATCATTGATGCGGACCCCAGCGCCACTGTTGCTACCGCAAAGATCCAGAAAAATGAACCCGAAGATCCAGAGGAGGAGGAGCGTCTCTTCCACTCCCAGATGTGGGTAAAGGGCTCCCCGATACAGTTCATTGTTGATAGCGGGAGTCAAAAGAACCTCATTTCGGCAGAGGTCGTGAAGCGGTTGGGCTTACCGACCACATCACATCCACAACCATACACCATTGGGTGGCTTCACCAAGGACGAGATCTTCGCGTGAGCCAGCAGTGTCGCCTTCCATACAACATCAAGCCCTTCACGAATGAGGTATTGTGTGACATTGCTCCCCTTGAAGTTTGTGATGTATTACTAGGACAACCATACTTGTGGAAGCGACATGCTGTGTATGAATCGAGACCCCGTGCAGTTATTATTACATTGGGAAATAAGTTGTTCAGGATACCAGAGGTAGCACCACCTGCCGCCCTCTCTTTGATTACTGCAAAACAATGCAGTAAGATCATTTCCAAAACCAGGAAATTTGTTTTCCTGATGATACGCCCTCAAGGAAAGAAGAAGACAGTGGCCGCGGCCTCCAAACAGGGCCCCTCTGCACGACAACTACAGATGGACAAGATTGTGGAGGAGTACGAGGACATCTTCACCTCCCCGGCAGGGGTTCCTCTGCACTGTCAAGTCAGGCACTCCATCGATCTGACCCCAGGTGCACCGCTACCCAATGGACCAATTTATCGGCGCTCCGTTCTGGAGAACGATGAAATCAAGAGGCAGATTCAGGAGCTCCTGCAGAAAGGTCACATCCGTCCGAGTTCATCGCCCTGTGGGAGCCCGATCGTGTTGGTACAGAAGAAGGATGGGACGTGGAGACTCTGTATTGACTATCGGGCGCTGAACAAGATCACTGTCCGTAATAGGTACCCGATCCCACGGATTGATGACCTCCTAGACCAACTAAAGGGGGCGAAATATTTCAGCAAGATCGATCTGAAGTCAGGATATCACCAGGTACCAATCGAACCCTCAGATGTGTGGAAGACTGCCTTCAAATCCAAGGAGGGCCTCTTCGAATGGTTGGTCATGCCTTTCGGATTAACGAATGCTCCTGCAACCTTTATGAGGCTAATGGATGACATCTTGCGGCCATTCACCAACTCCTTTGTAGTAGTATACTTGGATGACATTCTGATCTTCAGCCAGAGTTGGGAAGAGCACCTCCACCACATCCGACAGGTTCTCCAAACACTGCGGCAACACAAGCTATGTGCCAATTTGGAGAAATGCACTTTTGGCATGACTGAGGTTCAGTATCTGGGATACATCATTGATGAACAGGGGGTGCATGTCGATCCAGCCAAGGTCCAAGTCATTCGGGATTGGCCCTCTCCAACCACTCTAACAGAGCTACGCAGCTTTCTAGGTCTTGCCAACTTCTACCGCAGGTTTGTGTTGGGGTTTTCTCATATTTCTTGGCCCTTGAGTCAAGTCACCAAGGGCGGGGCGAAAGCAAAATTCTTTTGGTCTGAATCTCAACAGAAGGCATTCAGGGAGTTGAAGGATCGCCTCTGCACGGCACCAGTGCTCGCGTTACCAGATTTACAACAACCATTTGAGGTCGAGACAGATGCCTCTGACTATGCTATTGGGGCAGTCCTTACTCAACATGGACATCCAATGGCATATCACAGTGAAACACTTTCAGACACAGTCCGGAAGTACCCCACTTATGATAAAGAGATGTATTCCATTGTACAGGCCTGCCGACAATGGAAGCATTACATTTTGGGGAAGGAAACGGTCATCCACACAGACCACCGACCTCTGCAGTTCATACAGACCCAAGGGAAATTGCAAAATGATCGCCATCAGAAGTGGTCTACATACCTGCAACAGTTTCACTTGAATATCAAGTACAAAAAGGGCAGCACCAATAATGTTGCAGATTGCCTCAGTCGACCACCGATCATGGCGCTAACCACCGTGCTCAACTCCTGCGGGCACGAGACTTCTGATTGGCCACTTCTCTATAAAAGCGACCCAGAATTCGGCCACACATACCAGACACTCTTGGAGGGTCGACAGGTTGCAGATTTTCACCTCCAGGATGCCCTATTATGCCACCTCGGTCACCTTTGTGTTCCTTCAAGCGAGCGTGCCAAGATGATTTGGGAAGCACACTACAATCGGGCTGCTGGGCATTTCGGGGTCGAGAAAACAGTGGTAGTACTGCAAAATTATTTCTATTGGCCGAATCTTCGACAGGATGTTGGGAAGTACATCCGATCATGTACTGCCTGTGCCATTGCCAAACCGACCATTAAGAAGCAAGGCCTCTACACCCCGTTGCCTACCCCTAGTCGACCTTGGGAATCCATCTCCATGGATTACATGTCAGGCCTTCCTTCCACTAAGCATGGAAATGACTGTGTTTTTGTGGTCGTCGACAGGTTCTCAAAGATGGCCATTATGATGGCCTGCAAGAAGAATATCACAGCAGAAGCCACTGCTAAACTCTTCTTTGAACGAGTGTGGGTGCACTTTGGGATCCCACAGTCTATCATCTCAGATCGGGACAGTCGGTTTCTCAGCACATTTTGGTCCAGTCTCTGGTCAATGATGGACACCAAACTCACGAAATCCACAGCCTTCCATCCTCAAACTGATGGCCAGACAGAGGTTGTCAATAGGATGATTGTGCACATTCTGCGCATGTATAACTCAAAGCATCCACGCACATGGGACGAGAGCCTCCCCTATGTTCAACATAGCTACAACTGAGCTCTTCACAGCTCCACTGGCCATAGCCCTTTTCAGGTGGGTTTGGGATTCCAGCCACTATGCCCCATTGATGTGGCCATGCCACTTGCAGCTACTCACATGAATTCAGCTCATGTCCAGTCCGAAACAGATAAGGCCACCAGCTTCATTGAGCGCATCCAACATATTCGCCAGCAGGTCCATGAAATTCTTGAGAAATCAAATGCCAAGTACAAGCAGCGACATGATCAACATCGGGTGCCACACAAGTTTCAGGTGGGCGACAAAGTCTGGTTGCATTTGCAAAAGGAACGCCTTACTGGAGCCTATCGAAAATTGAGACCACTCCGATATGGTCCTTACACCATTACTAAGGCTATGGGAGACAATGCATTTGAGCTCAGCATTCCCCCATTCCTTGGCCTGCACCCAGTGTTCAATGTGGACCGCCTTCGGCCATACTTTCCACCATTGCTAGACACATCCGACATTGCAGAACAGCTCAAACCCACAGAATTAAATCCAGATTGCATGGAACAAGCTGCAACTGATTGGATCATGGACACACAGATCAAGAACACTCGCCAACAGAATATCCAACTGTATCGAGTTGTCAAAGCAGGCCAACTCCTTCAGCAGGGCAAGTGGCTCACCAGGGAACAAGTTCAGCAGAAGTTTCCTCATCTCATGGAGGATCTCAACGCAATGGGGACCATTGCTTCCTAAGGGGGGAGGAATGATCCAGGTGGATATTGGTGGCCACCTGCCAAGTCCACCTGGACCCCCACCATTGTCTTTCTCAGCATTTTCAGTTTCCTTAATTGTAGCACAACTTACTATTTTTAGCAGTTTTTCGGGTCCTGAACTTCCGGAGCTGTTTTGAGGCCCTAAACGACGTTTTTTGGGAAATCTACCGCTAGCGATTTTTTTGATAAAAATCGTCTTTTCCGTCGTAGTCCTCGGAGAGATCTTTCCAACGGGCTATCATGCACGTCAAACGGAGATAGTATGACCAATTCGCGACCCCGGGAAGTTGATGTACCAACTTACCCAAAAACGGGGCCCACAATTTGGCGTTTCATCTTCTAGGGTTAGGTTTTGGAATGTGAAGGGTTTTCTATTGTTTCTCAACAATAAATAGGCCTTCGAGCCTCATTGTAAGACAGTTCAGAGGCATGTAGCCATCACATCTCTTCTCAGAGATAAGCTACCATCGCCCTAGCTAGTTTATTTCCATTTCTGTTGTAAGCATATTTGAGTATTTTCCATTAATGAAATGAAGTATTATTTCCGCTGCATCTTTGTGTATATGGTTATCTCTGTAATTTGTTGCGTTCCTGTTTAAATCCGGATCAGTAGCATGGAATATGTTCTAGCTTTGAAAAAAAAAGAGTCACACGACGAGTGTTCAAGAAACAACACGACTACATTTTTCCAGCAGCCTGACCACATGCCTCGTTCTGTTTAGCAATTGATGAAATGCATCAACAAATAAGAATCGCCTTGGAAAAAAAAATATTAACAATGTTTTAACAAAAAATATCAATAATGTTTTAGAACAAAGATGAAGTCGTTACTGAATATTGCATTATATTGGTCAAACTCATAAAAATAAGCCAGTTAGTAAGGAGCTAACCATGCTAAAATAAACTGACCACACTAAAATCTAAGAAAATGGATTCGTGCTTAGGCCCCCTCGTGTCTCGAATCAAGCAAATCAGACATGATTCGGTGGGACACGTGCCCTCCGGATCATGTCCGATTGTGTCCCAATTTTTGAACTGTCACACGACCATAAAAGGAGGATTTGGGCCATTCTAACATCACATTTCTCATTTTCTCTTGTTGTGGGTGTGTGAGAGTGAAGAGAAAAGGGTGTGGGAGCATTTAGGAGGCGATTCAAGCAACGTGTATGTGCATTTTGTCTCTATTTTTTTTCATTTTTATTACAGTTGTTTGCATGTGCATTTTTTTTACAAATTTGGTGCATTTTATTTTTATTTTTTTACAACATCCATGACTCAATCAAGGGAAACAAGGAAGGGGCAATGCGAGGGGAATACTATCCCCATTGGAGATGCCCCTCATGTTCCAATTTCATTAGGGTCTACAAGTGTTTCGTCTATTGGAAGTGGTGTCGCAACAAAAACTTCAAATGTTGAGGGAAGATAGTAGCCTCAAGATAACAAATATCCCTTGTGGAAATATGTCACAAGAGAGCAAGGGCTAGACAAAAAAATAAAGGGAGGAGGCAATGTTGCTTCAAAATGAAACTATTGCAACAATCATTTCATGAGTACATATTACCACGTGAAAGCTCATTTGTTGGCTTTACCAAGTTGTGGAATTGCAACATATACACATGTGTCTTTAGCTAAGAGGAAAGAAATGGAAAAAAAGGCCAATGTTGGTATGGAAAAGGTGGCTGCAACGTCTAAAAAAACAAGAATAATGACCCCCTTCCATTCTTGAGGAAAAGAAGCAACAAATTTCTATTTGAGAGTTCTGGTGGGGGACAAGCATAAAAAAGAAAGGCAATGGCACTTGGTCCAATGGACAAGATTTTTCAGAAAGAGAAATGGGAAGAGCTTGATCTCAACATTGCATTCTTTTTCTATAAAAACTTCATATACTTTAATGCTGCATACTCACCTTTATTTATTGATATGTGCCGAGATCTAACTCAAGGGGCTCCATCAGGGTATGTGCCTCCCGGGTCAGAGAAGCTTAGAACAACATTGTTGATGAAGGAAAAGAAAGAGGTGGACAAAATGCTTGAGCCTATTAAATCAACATGACCAACATCTGGAGTTAACATTGTTTCTGATTGATGGACAGATCCAACATGACACCCACTCATCAACTTCATGGTGTCTTTCCTTGAATGGTCTAGTTTTCTTGAAATCAGTGGATGCACTTGGAAAATACAAGGATATCAATATATTGGTGAGTTGTTTATTAAAGTTATTGAAGATTTAAGTGTTGATTCTTGTGTGCAAATCATTACAGATAATGCACTTGTTTGCAAGGCTGCTAGCATGATTGTGGAAGCTAAATATACACAAGTATTTTGAACACCTTGCATTGTCCATTATTTGAATTTAGCACTTAAATCTATTGCTTCTATTGTGATTTGGATTGGAAGCATTATTGAGGATGCACGACATATCCACAACTTTGTACAAAATCATAAAAATTCCCTCACTATATACAAGGAGTATACCAATCTACCATTGTTGAAGATTGCGAATACATGGTTTTCCTCTTCATTCATGTTGAAGAGGTTGAGGGAGGTCAAGACTGCTCTTGGGGCCATGGTTATTTCAGAGTTTTGGTCTTTTTGGAGAAAGACAGATCAAGCAACGTCAAAAAGAGTGAAGGACATAGTGTTAGATGATGATTGGTGGGAGAGGGAAGATCTACTTATTTAGATCATGGACCCTATCATTTCTTTGCTTCGATTTGCAGATACAGACCAACCCATCCTAGGATAGGTTTATGAGGGATGGGATTCCATGATTGAGTCAGTGAGGAACATTATTTTATAGAGTTAGTTCCCCGAGTATGAGACATCATCAGAGATCTTCTTCACCACCATACATGATATTATTCTCAGTAGATGGGATAATAATTGCACACCTTTACATTGTTTGGCTCACTCATTGAACCCAAAATACTACAACCATGAATGGCTGAATGATGGACCTTCCTGCAGATTCCCTCCTCACATGGATGGTGAAATTTAACAGGGGAGGAAAGATGCATTGAGGTGGATTTTTCAGGATAGAGCATCCCTTGATGCGGTGGAGGATTCCTTTGAAAATTTTTCCACTGGCACTGATCGATTTTAAGGATATGACGTGATTAGAGGTAGGGGGGCTAAGAAGCCTTATTCTTGGTGGGAAACTCGTTGGGAAATAAGCCCCCCTCTACAGCAGTTAGCCATGAGGCTCCTCTCTCAGGTGACTTCATCCTCTTGCTACGAGAGGAATTGGAGCACATATGGGAATTTGTATAGTTTCAAGAAGAGCAGGCTTGAGCAGTCCAGGGTAGAGACAATGGTGTATGTGCACACCAACCTTCATCTTATTTATAGGCAGAGGGATGAGTGGTTGAAGGGAAAGACAAATATGTGGGATGTCTTTCCTGATGATATGGGTTTGAACAAGAGTGTTGAGTTGGCATTTGCAAAATTCGATCTTAATGAGCTAGTGATAGAGCCTGTCACTTTTGAGGATGGTGATAATGTAGAGGGGTCATCCTCCACACTAGCAAATGCAAAGATGAAATTGGATACAGAGGAGGAGGATGAAACAGAGGAGAGCGGTGGTGACCATGATGATGAGTATAGTGATGCTGATTTTGATGATGAGAATTTATGACTCATGAGCTACCTATTGCCTTGAGGCTTTTAGTTTTTTTATATTTGTTATTTTTATTTTCCATTGACATTGCTACTACCTATGTAACACATTTTGATTTTGATGACTTAATGAGAAAACTACAGTATCTTGTCTTTTTCCTATTGGATCATTGATGAATATGTATTATGTCACAATTACATTTACATGCATAATGTTACTTTGTAATTTTGTAAAACTTACATCTAGATGAAAATCTATGTTTGAATCGCAAGGTTACTGGTACCTTGGGTAAAGCTGGTACCAAGATGACCGGCGTCTTGACCTCATTTCAGAATGAGTGTTCTCCTCGCGCCCCCCATTCATACAGCCCAAGCTCCCCATCTTGCTCGGCGAATGCATTGGGCCTCTTAGAGTTCCCATGGGGATTTGCATTTGCCAGCTACCAGCTAATAAGACACTTCTTTCATTGCTGTAATTGGAGCCGCTGGTCGAGAAGCCAAGACTTGATGACTTTTGACGCCTTCCTTAAGCTCAAGGCATGCGCGACAGCATCAGTCCCTCCCGGAACAGAAGAAAAGATCCGACTGGCAGCTCGTGTTCCGATTCGGTGAATTTGTATCATGAATAAAAATTTGTGCAAGAAATATATATATCCTATTCGGGGTGTCAAGGCGTCCATGTCTGACACTCGAATCCATGTGTCCTTCGTGTCCGTGTCCCCATGTATGGTGACTTAGACTAGAATTAATTTTGACAATATTTAAACTTTTAAATTACAATCCATATAATACATTAATATCTTCGTAATATGTAAGACGATATCGTTTAGGCATAAGGTTCCACGAAAATGGCTCAACAAGTATCTTAATACGATATAAATCAAATAATAGTTGTTGTGAGGGAGAGCGAGCATGTGCTTCAACATGTCAACTCTTTGGAAAAATGCAACGACAAAAGATCTTTTGATGTTATGTTGAATAGTTCGTCGATGCGGTCAAGATTTATGTGGGACAATGGTTTATTAAGGAAAATGATTTTAAAGAAAACATGTTTTCAATAATGTAATTATTTTAATAATTCTTTTTTAATTGTAAATGTCTATGATTGGTTGTGGCATACTAACAGATAGTTGAGTCGTACCACTATTTCTACTTGTGTCTACGGATTACACTCCAAAGTGAAGCCTTAGTATTTACGCTCATATATATGAATTTAATTGTGTGGAAGTTACGCTCCAAAGTGAAGCCTTGGTATTTACGCTCCTATATATGAATTTAATCAATGTGTGGAAGTCCTTATGAGGAGGTCCTCCTCACAATGAACTTCTGCACAATTATTTTCCACAATATGTTTTTAATACGTAAATGTTCAATTAATGTTATTAATACGTAGCTTTCCTTATGTAAGTTGGGTGACGAATTCTAATCATGATCGATTTTTGTTTATCACTATACAACACCATGAATTTTCACCCTTTGCATCCTCAATCTTCTGATGCTTCACACTCAACATCCTAGAATTGGACTTTTCAGGGTTGGTATCAGGGAAACTCGAGCTTATGGCGACGATTGCTATGTTTTCAAAAGCAAGTGACTATTCTCTTAATTATTAAGTCACAATGTTTGGGCTTCTCCATATTTGGCAATGAAAATATTCTACTCGTACTTGGCAAGCATGGGGAATATGGCTCAGACTGCCGGCTATGATCTCCTATAGCTGTAGTGAATAATCTCTCTTTCTCATTAGCTGTTCAATCTTAAAGATGTGAGAACCTCAAAATATGTTACACTGGAATGGCATGCGTTTGGCATGATTTTATGTGTTTTTCTGCATCCAAGAATGTAAAATGGTTCGATTTTTTTATAGTTTTTGGAATTACGTCATTATCCTTATATATTATATGTTTGAGATTTTTCCTTATATGAACTAGGAAACTTATATGGTCATTTAGGCAAGTTATTATGTTTCCAAAGGCAAGTGGATATTCTACTACAATGGGTGGTTAAAGGATATCAAATAATGACATGTATTCATTGTATTATTAAAATTTGATATTGATATTATTTAAAATACATTTTTATAGGTTTTAAAATTATATGTTGAAGCGGTTATCATTGAGGAGGCTAGAAGGTATGCAAGGATGAGTGTTAGAGCGTAGTTTCTGGAGAAATGAATGAGATTTTATAACTTTTGATTGTGGGTTCGAGTTGCACTAAGAGTGTATGGAGTTATGCTCATTAATCACAGTTTGTGTGGAATTTCATTGCGTGGAGGTCTTTGTGCAGAAGTTCCGCACAATGTTACTGTGCATAAGTTTTTCACAATAAAATTTTGCACAAGGACCTCCGCACAATAAACTTTAAGTAAGAATTATATTTATTTTCTAAATTTAAGCGTTTGTGATGGATCTATTTTTTTGCATGATACCTTGACTTTTACAAGTAAAAACACAACTAATCCCAATAATAATTCCACTAGATGGGTACAAGAAAGGTTTTCCAAAGTGGTATTGGGCTCTTCGGATGGTGGTTTTTTCCAAGCTCCATTGAGGCTCGATATCCACTAGAATGATGCCACGCCATCAAAGAGGTGGGGCCAACCCACCCATCGGATCATTTGGCACCATTATTTGCCTCGTAACTTGGTACATGATATGCATTTTTCATCGTTGATCTATGCATCTAACCGATCTTGATCCATGTGTCTTCGAGTCTCGTGATCGAGAGTCCTTTGGAATGAATGAAGCAATGTTCTTTTCCTAACATTGAAATATAACTAATGAGACCAAGCCCATGATCCATTAACCTTATTTTTGCAATGATAATTCTTAACTACTATTAACCATATTAATGACCTCCACACCCATAAAGTACTTTTCTACAAAAATCACCATTATTGTAGTTAATTGCTCATCTGAAGACAACTAAATAATTATGTTGAACTGCATTAGAGCCAAAGTTTTGAAATTTTAAAGAAAAATCTACTAAATTTGGTAACTATTCTATTTAACCTAGATAATTAATTTTTTCTTTTGTTAACAAGAGGTCGGGCAAAAATGACTAACTTGGCCACTCTGGGTATTTAGCTTGCTCTGCACAAACTTGTTTTGTCATTACAAATGTTTCCATATTGATGTGGAGGCCATCACTGAGTATTATGTGAGGCCCATATTCTACTGCTATTAGGATATTACATAAGTCTCACATAATAGAGGTAACGTAAAATGATAGATACCAAGAATATCAAACTAGCTGTTTCCCCATAGAGACCTTCTTCTATGCCCTTTATATGTAAAATATACATTGATCCACATTATTCAAATTTAACATTCAAAATTTGACAATATTCAATGTTGGAGCTTCATGTAAGTCATAGCGGCATGCACATCATTATTTTTCAATTGTGCACCATGAAAGTAAGAGACATACATTATTGATGTAAGGAATATATTATTACATTCATCCCATATTCTATTTCTTTCTTTTTAAAGTTACTGGAGTCGTTTAACAAACAAATATATAATCGATGAAAAACTTAAAAACTAATTTAAACAACATGTAGATACTACCAAATAAAATTTTTTAAGCAATAAAGAAATAAATTCCTTCTTGTGAAGCACAAATACTAACTCTGGATTCTTAGCTAGTTGAGAGGTAGAATAGTCCCTCAGGTTCAGTCGAGTTTGCGAGCTTACTGAACCCCTAACATTGTTCCCATGCTTGGCTAGAAGCATGAGCTTGAAATTTCCTACTTATTCTTGTCTCATACCATCATCCAATCAATGTACTTATCCTCCATAGATTTTTCTACAGACCAGAAGCCTTTTTTTGCGTCTTTGCCTTGTTAGTGTGGTTTTACTATAGTAGTGGCTTGTAAGATACAATCAATTCATGAATGCTACTCCTTTTCTACGAGTAAATTATTTTTTCCCATTAAACCTCACTAAAAACATATTATCCATTCTATCATTTCCTAAGTGATTTATTTTACCATTTCCACACCCGACATCATTGTTTTATGGATAATTCCTTTCTGCAGACAAATGGGAACTCCCTAGATCTAGTGGCTTGATCTATAAACAACATGTGCAAAAAGATTTATGCTTTCCTTAGAAAAATCAGAATACGAAAGAAATACCTACTTGGAATCTGTATTAATCCCTCTTATTCTCCTTGCTTGTAAGCTCCAACTCTAGCTCCAAGCACTATAAGTGGAACCTGCAAAATAGCTAAAACAAGCAAGAGAACTAAAATATCCACATAGCACAAACTTATTTCTCTAATCAATGAATCAAAATGAATTGAAATACATAAGCATCAACATGATACAAGTATATGAAAACAAAGTGCTTTTTGTATTAATAAATGAAGGAGAGAGTTACAACTATTTATAGATGTTTGTCTGTGTATATGTCTCCCCAATTATCTTGTCCTTCCTTGCCACAAAGAAAACCTTCAACTTCCGCCCGAATGCATCAATGGATAATGATTCTTTAAGCTCGAAGTAGCAACTAGAGGGCACTAGTAATCTCCAAAAGGCAACCCAACCTCAATGGGGGCAATAGCTTTATAGGTTAAAAGTGGTAGTTTAGGACTTACCAATGTAGGCTTGAGATCCACATATGAAGGAGGATAAGCTCTAAGGATAATAGATAAAACCTCTAGAGTAGGAATTTGATATCTCTATCCATTGTCAATAGTTAAAACCACCTTAGAAGCTTTTGGAAGGAGAAGATTCATTTTTTTTAATTTTCCCGAAATTCTAGAACCATCACACATACAAAGTAGAGAAACCTACACTGGTCAGTTCAGGTGCTCAATTATGCAACTTGTAACCATTACACGTGGAGAATTATGTAGGGTGGGCTGCATAGAAAATTTTAGGGGCGAATGTTCGCCCTTTGGCGAAATTAAGGGGTTTTAAATTTTTAGTGGGCGAATATTTTGTATCATAGTACATTTTTACAAATCACCTCAAATAGCCCACCTTATTTTAAGGGAGAGGGTAAAAAAGGAAATTTTAGCCCTTGAAATTAGGAGTTACAACCTTCCATTCGCCCATTTTCAAGAATAGGTTTTATTTAAGTGAATTCATTCGCCCATTTTCGAGAATAGGTTTTATTTAAGTGAATCCTATGGGCCAAAGGCCCGAATACCATATTTATAAAAGAGGTATGGTAAATTAATAAAAATATAAATAAATGAGAGGTATGGTAAATAAATAAAACATTTTTTATATTTACTCCATAAGTCACCTTATATACATGCAAGGGTGTAAACAAATAAAAATATAAGTAAAGTGGAGGTATGGTAAATAAATAAAATGTCTTTTTATACTTACTCAAAAGGTATGGTAAATAAATAAAAATATAAATAAACTAGACGCATGGTAAATAAATAAAGCCTCTTTTTATATTTAGTCCATAACCCTTGTTCTATTTATGAAGGCTCAAGAAAGAGGTTTTATTTAAGTGAATCCTATGGGCCAAATACCATATTTGTAAAAGAGGTATGGTAAATTAATAAAAATATAAATAAACGAGAGGTATGGTAAACAAATAAAACATTTTTTTATATTTACTCCATAAGTCACCTTATATTTACGAACACTCAAAAAATGCGTTATATTTAGGTGAAACCTATGGGCAAGATAATATGGGACAAATACCATGGAATAGATTGTTATTAATACAATGCAAAAAAATATTATTAACCCTAATATTAGTATTAATAAAAATAAAAATGGCACATGGTATTGACCCATGGTATTCACCAAAATGGCACATGGTATTGACCCATGGTATTCACCTGGAATGTAGCCTATTTAAATGGGGGAATTAAACCAACATAGATCCATCTTTACTCTGGATCTACTAACCCCCGAGAGGTATCAAATATCGTGATATGCAAACTAGAATAGAGTGAAAAATATTTGATCTGATCAAGAGTAAAAATGGATGTTGTAATTTAATGTATGTTAAACATTTTAGCTTGGTTAAAATAAAGAATAAAATGAAAATCAACTATTAATTTTATTAATTTTTATAAATTATTAATAGTAATTTTTAAGCTCCAGGTTTATGATAACCCATGGTAATACCATGGTATTTATGTGAGCATAGACTATTTAAAGGGGAAATTCTATCATCTTAGATCCATCTTAATTCTGGGTCTACCAAGTGCTTAGAGGGATAAATAGATTTCATCCCCCTAAGAGTGGTAGATGTGGAGTTAAGATGGATATAGGTTGGTTTTTATGATAATGAAAATATTAAATAGACTTAGGAAATTATATTGTAAAAACATCTTAAGGTGAATGGTTAAAGCATAGACATTGGACAAGTATATTTGTATACTTCTGTTTTAAACTGAAACAAATCCAGGGCTAAAAGGAATGGATTGATTGCACTAGTCATCCTTTTATAACTTTCCAACATATGCTGGAGTAAACAGATTGTAATTTGGGTAATTTTTCTAATTGCAAATACGAACAGACTTGTGTATTGGCAGGGTGGTTACGAGGTCCCTAGAAGTGATGAATTTGAATTTTTCTTGGTTTTATATATAGTATTAGGTTTTTTCTCATGCTTTCTGTGAATGGCACGGGTGAATTTTATCCTACACCCACTAGGTTATCGATATGTAATTTCGGTAATTTTGATTTCAAAAGATATTTTAAAGAAATGCAATGATTTCATTTGTGTATTCAATAAACACAAGATTTTATAATTGAGTAAAATATTCGCCAAGCTTGGTGAGAGATTCGCCAAACAATTATATATACATATCATATTATTGATAAAATCGCCTTCCATTTTTCCTATATACCATGGAGATTTGCCCATTTATTATACATGTAAATTTAGGGGGGGTTCTTAAAATTTTCCCTGGTGGGCTGGGGCTAAAAAAACTATTTTTGAGTTGATTGACTGAGAAAATCAGACTTTTTTGAGAAATGATGCTTAGGGCTTTGCAAAGGGATAATGAAAAAATGTTCGAGGATGTTGATTGATTTGGATTTTAGGCCTTTTGAGTGGATGTGACAAAATTGCCTATAACAAATTTCCCCTTGAAGTACAAAGTTAGAATCAGTGGCTGAGGAATGAAGTGCTTTACCTTGTGACAAGTCTAGATCAAGAACAAATTGGTCCAGATCATCATCTATTACAACACATATTATCATTATTATATCATTGCTAAGGGAGGCAAACCCATGCTCAACATATTAACCAATAATACATGTACACTGATTAAGAATTCTCATCCACCGATGAAAAAGAGTGGACCCATGCTTGGATGACTTTCTGAATGGTCATAGCCACCATACTTTATAATCTTGTATGAATCCTGAAATCATAGCCCGGATGGATGAATCTAGATTTGGGGTCTTCTACCTCGTCACTCGATAGTACGAGTCCAAACATGAGAATAAATGAGCTGGAGTTGAACATGGTAGATGCCATCTAATTACGAGCCAATGGTGTAAGTCATTAATAGACGCGAGAGAAACCAATGATAATGATAATGACTCTCAAGGTACCATAGTACAATATATGTGGTATGAATGGATGATCTAAAGTTGAACACCACACAAAATCTTCCAGTTGAAGGCTAATGATGAGGACCTGTCGCTGAGAGTGAAAAAAATTTCCATTGATGTGCAACCTCTACGGTATCGAAAGGAGTTTCTAAGTCAACTTCCTAGATAATGACCTGATGTCGACATGAAGTGACTCATCGTAAGAGGGTCGTGATGTATCCCTCATCAACGACACAAAATGGATATAAGGATTTGTGACAAAATGACGCTAATGTAAAGATGGTCCAGGAACAAAAGACACGAATGAAGGATTAAGAGTATCGTAGCAGATGTTAACTGAAGGACTTATCTTAAAAATACTGGTGACACTTTATAGAGTTGGCAACATTGACTCAAAACTGATTATGAAGGCTTATGATATGGTGTGATTAACCAAAGAGGCAAGTAGATTTCCCAACGCAATAGTCATGAAGATGAAGCAAAAGAGTGTCATGTTCAAGAGCGACTCAGTGCTATTAATAGGTAAAACGCCCTGTTTTCCGAATTTCCCAACCATTTCTGTTCAGTACCTCTTTATTTTTGACATTCTTTGAGGAGGATAACATATGCTTGATTTATAAGTTCATCCTTCAGATGAAGCCTTTTTAGTATATTTAAAGAACCATGAGAAGGAGTGGTTCAGTCCCGTCATGCTTGACAAGTCCAACGTTGTTTGATGATTTTACGAGTCCATCGAAGATGTAACTCGACTTCTTTTTCATGTTTAGAGAGTTTGGAAAAGAGGTGAAAAAGAAAATTCCAAAGGTTCCTTTTCGTAAATTTAATTTCTTGAGTATGAAAAGGAAGAAAACAATACTCATGAGAACCTTTTAGTCACGTTTGACTAAAGTACATTTTTCGTAAATAGTCTATCCCGATTCAGAAAAGGGTAAAAGTTATACTTGGTAGACGTCTTTTCATTTAACTTAATGAGTTGGAAAGACAAGTGCTAAGAAATATTTTCATGTTTTGGGAGTCAAAAAAGATCTCAAAGAGGACTCCACTTGGAGGAACGAGTGGTATAAATGGTAGCAACTAGTTCTGGTCATGATGGAATTGCTCAAAATACATAGAGGTCAAGAGGACGGCTAATAAGAGCACTCATAAAAATAGTTCTCCAGGAAAGGGTATTCAACCAAGTGAAAGTGTATGATCGGCCAAGCATATGGTGATGATGGAAAGAGAAAACCAAGTTTCATCTGGAAAAATAGGCTGATAAAATGGCAATCACATGGGATAGGATGAGAATGGTTTCATTTTTACAGAAGCTTGAAACATAGGAAACTATGCTTGAAATTGGTTTCATTTTTACACAAGCTTGAAACAAAATAAAAACTATGCTTGAGGGTAGTTTCATTTTTACACAAGCTTGAAACTGATAAAAACTATGCTTGAGAGTGATTTTCATGCCCCCAACATAATAATGCGATTCTAGGTGCATGCCCCCAAAGCTTCATTTCATTCACCTAAGTAGACTATTGGTTACTAATAGGTGGATGGAATGAAGGTTCATTTACGGGATCAAGTTAACGACTCAAATTGAAGGGATATCTGTTTCAGTTTTTAAACGAGCTTGACATAGGAAAAGAACTATGCTCAAGGGACCTTGTTTCATTTTTTAATGAGCTTGACACAAGAAAATGAAATTTGCTTCGACACCTAGGTAGCTCAGTAACCTTGTGGGGGGAAGGTTAACTGCTGGTGAGGGATATCCAGGATAAGACGAGATGGGTTGGGTCACTGACATTTGCATCCCATCTTGACACATATTGTTATGATAATTAAGATAACCCATACTAGGTTATCCAACCCCAAGAAAGCCCTGATATTGTTGAAAAGGTTTATATTGGAAATATTGGCCTGGATAAGGCTATTTCATGGTTGTTGTTTGACCAACAAGAGCTTGGGGTATTCCTTGTAATGGTTTCCATAATGGAATTTGTGTCATACCTGAACCATGATGACTAATTTGTGCCTGCGACATGTTATAAATATGTTGACTTACTTGTACCTATTAGATATCATTTTTTGGGATTCAATTGTGTTAAGAAAGTCATTCATCTATGACCATTTCCATGGGAGGTAGTCGTAACTGACTAATTTCTCATGATTTTTGAATAGTCCACTTAGCACTCATTGCATTGGGTGATGCTCACAGGGGTGAAGAAGTAGGATTGAAACTAGTGAAATGAATCACTTAGCGTCAATCATCACTTCTGGGGCTTGCACTCGGTAACTATAGTCATACCTATTAAATATTATGACTAAGTGAGTCATTACTTGGAGGGGGTTCTGTGATAATAGGAGAAATGTCCCCTTGTTAGACAAGATCTGAAGAAACAAGAACTTGAGAGGTATGAACTTCACTCTCTACAAGAAATTATGATCAACTAAAGGGGGAATATAGTCAACCATTTTCTCAACCGATGGTTGGTTGGGAATAGACTCATGGGATTCACATTCAAAGAGAGTGAGATTGACTAAATTTAGATCAATCACTTCATCAACTAGTGGAGGATTTGGAGAAAGCTTCTAGTAACCAACTAGAATCCATGGCTGAGAAGCTGTAAGGTTTTCGAACACTTTTGAGGCTTCATTGATGTAAGTAAAATGGTGAATAGGATGATTCTCTTCACATAAACTACAAGGAAAATTAACTTTACCCTTTTCCCCATGGAACTTACTGTCACTACTTCATGGTTTGTCATCAACATGATCTCCAGAGGCTAATGACATGGGTTGAAGTGAGCCTGTGGACCACACTTCCAATACCTGTGAAATACAAGGACAATTTCTAAGAAGGTGATCACCCTTACAAAGCATGCAAGGGAACTTAACTTTACCAGGATTTGATTGAAAGTTTCATGACATTAGTTTCATTTGTAGAAATGGTTGCTTAGTTCCCCCCTGCTTATTTTTGTTTGTGATATCCCTCCACTATTTAATTTTAATGTCTTTTATTTAAGATTGAACTATGATATTAGAAATGGAAGGGAATCCATAAAGTGTATTGAAATACTTATGTAAATAGATATTTTTTTAATAAATAAATGGATTCGAAAACACTTGGGAAAAACATTTGCAGATGAGATTCATATCTATAAACATGTTTCCATGATAAATATCTAGATAAAGTTCTAGATAAGGTTTAAGGGATAGGAGAGAAAATCCGTTAAACCTTTTGGTTGGAGAAAAATGGAAAACCGGAATAAGCATAAAGCGTACGGGAGATAAAAGTAGGTTTTTAATGAAAAAATCCTAGGCAAAAGTGGGATGGTGCTAAAGGGAAAAATCCATCATGGAAGGAAGGCATAAAATACCTATTGCAAGGATTAACAGAGGTTGTTGATACCTTGGAGAAATTTGAATCTTAGCTCGGGGAATGGAATTGAAGAAGTTCTAGGTTGGGTGGCGAGAGTGTTAATTCCTAAGTGGGATTTGATCCGTAAAGATCCTGGTTAGGTTTTTTGTTGTTTAATGATTTGATTTTATGCATGACGTTATTGGTAAATATTTTTATGTTTCCGGTAATAAATTTTAATTTTGGGCAAATTTCTATTTGAAGGGTTCATATGTTCTTTGTAATTAAGAGAAAATTCTATGATGATATGAGGAATTAGTCTAGGTATTTTTTGTTTGTTTGTTTTATGTTCCTATAGGATCGATAACAACTAGAATTCGAGTAATATTATTCGTAGGCAAAATTTACTGTAATTTATCATTTTTGAATCTAGTTAAGTGGGAATCGCTGCACTAATTAAATATAGAGTTGAATATATTGTTACTACATGTGAAGTTTACGAAGTTGTTACTGCCAATTTACAACGTGTTCTATTACTAATTGATAGGAAATATCATATTTACTTTCTCAAGGCTATAAATTTGTTTTCTCGATTTATTCATGCTTACAAAATAAACACATAGGTTTATATACTAGTTGGAACCTTAATTATCACTATAGCGGTCCATAAGACAACTAGTGAGAAAAAGGAGTAATAGCCGAGTTAAGGGTGAGTGGCACACTCCTAGTAACCAGAACACTACATCCGTTGGAGTAGGAACTTGGAGATCGATGGATCTGGTAAAATTATAAAAGTAAGTAAAGATAATAAAGTATAGCTTTGGATGTATTAATAGTCAATTCGTCTTGGATCCAGTTAGGAAACACCGCTATGCAGTTTTTACAGTATGGGTATAGAACCATCTGAGTATGTGTCTCGAGTTATCTATGTAGACTAACTAAAAGTGATATGGCAGGAAGCACATGATAAACCATTGGTAAAATATTATTTACTTTAGTAACGTTATATATCAAGATGTACAATTACACTAAACAATAACTAAACAATTAATTTTGGTATTCCTACCAAAAGAAAATTTAATTACAGTTGTTGGGCAGCTACTGTCAAGTTATCCCATGAAAAAGTGTATGAAAAATTAGATATATTCTTAAAGGAACACAATTAGAGCTAATAGTACACAACCACTATGTAACAATGCCAACTATTGTGTATACATGAGATGTTTATTCGAACTAGATAGGATCAAAGAAAAATCATATAGGAATTAAACATCCATTATCAACACATAGGTAAACATGAGTAAAAAATCTCATCCATTTACTGTAAACAAAGTTACCAATAAACCAAACCTATCAAAAGTAACTCGTTTAGACACACAAAAAAATTGAAACTTTTCATTCATAGTGCTGAGATGTCTCTAAATTAAAGCAGCAGAGATATATATAACAATACATGAAGGTGAAATCCCATTGTAACGGTAAATTCTACAGTAATAAGCCTAGATGTCAGTTAGTACACAAGACTGAGCAGTAAACAGTCATCTAGTTAGGCGACACTTTGCATCAACAAACAGACTACCTCACTAGGGTTGATGGGAATCAGCGACACGAAACAAAAATAACAATAAAACAATACTCTATTCTCGACATTCAACTACACACTTTACAAATTATGTAATTCAGGATCGGAAGGATTTCAGTATCATAAACTTCAGCCCAGAAATTCATTGTAAGTATCTAGTATTAGCCATTCCTGTTACAAGGAGGCGACCAACCTAGAAAAACCATTGAAATCATAGAGATGTAGGTAATAATCTATGTTGTAGTTCGAAAGAGCCAAGACTCAGGCCATGAACCAAAGTGTAGTGCATACCTGGAAAACAAATTGAACGGGAAAAAAAAAGTCAGGAAGGCTACCCTGCCATGTGAAGCGATTTAAGTAGAATAACACAATGATTTATAAAAGAGGAAAATATTAGATAAGGGTATGAGGGTATCGGTAAGATTAAATTCCAAACTTCGTGTCCTAAATCATTACCATGATAGTAGCATAATTCAGTAGAGGAATAGGTACGCGAATAAATATATATGTAAAAAAGAAAAGAAAAGGATTATGTCCGCAAAAGTAGAGCATACCTCTATCCCATGCTGTAAACTTGATTAATCAGTGCAGGGTACCCTTCAAATTGACAAGATAGAGAGGTCACAACTTGGAGACCTCAAGTCTACACTGGATACCTGGAAAACCCAGAAAGTATGTAAGATAACAAAAGAGAGAGCTATGAATAGTAGGAAAACGTAAACAATGAGGGTTTTCTCTAATACCTGAGTGGAGGCGGTAGGTCAAAACCTAAATAGCTACAAATCCAATGAATCATGGAGGCAAAACAATATACATGTGGACAAACCACGAAACAAGGAATTGAGAAATGACAAAGAGACAAAAAAACTGAAGGAAGTAAATAACTAGTATCAAAGTAATATTGTAATAAACCACCAGGTCATCAAGGAAATTATGAATTGGGTTACCTGGACGCATATAGCCGACCAATTGTGAAGGAAACACTACCATACAACCCGAAGATGCCACGTGCAGGTGAATATTTTTACAGGCATTCAACAAAGTAGCATATGGAAACTACTAAGTGCACAACTCGGTGAAATCCAAAACACAATGAGTCACTAAACGAGGAGAAAAGGATTTGGGTTGGGGTAAACTATCCCTTACCTTTGATTTCCCCCCGTAAATATAAAATATTGAACGCCATCCTAAATTTCACCTGTGCATCACTTGAAGGGTGTCAAGGTGGCACCCATGGATTGGCGAACCAAATCTCCAAGTAGGGTGCGTCAGAAAAAATAATGGGAAAATTCAATATAGACCATGAAGTAGTACCATGGTAAGAATGCACTAAGGGGAAACCATAGTAGTATTATGATAATCGGTTTCAAATAATTCATAGCAGTTAGGGACATGACATATATAAAGGGGATTACGATGGTGCATTAAATTTAGTCATAAAAGGTATGGAGTACCATAGAATAATATGTATAATACTATGGATCAAATCACATATTGTAAATGTAATGTAGCCATTAAATCTCAACAAACACACATTATTTGCTTAGAGAGACATGATAGCCACAGGTCTCAATATCACATTACATTTATATGATGTGCTTATCATACCATCGTTAGCATATAACCATTTCGACATTAGGAACAACACTCATAAGGGTTATGTAAGAGTACCATAAAACCCATATTCTAAATAGAATTTTAGATTTACATTAGGTACATACCAATAGGCAGGTATGACATAATTTGTATTGTTAATAAGCTTCAAAATGATATTGAGATGGAAGTCGTGATATACTTCTATTTAGTCATGGTATAATATACATAAGAAGAGTTATATTAGTAAATGTGGTGATTAGAAAGAAAAAAAATGTTGGAGATGAGGGGTTTGTGAGAGATGGTATCAGAGCCCAGATACAACACTAGAACCTTAATTAACCACCACAAAAATGTTAACATTAAACCAAACTGTATGATTGTTAAAGATGTTGAGGAAGCAAAAAAGAAAAGAAAAAAAGACTAACAATTGAATTTGTTGAAATTTCCGGTAAATAAATCAGGGATATGCTCACAACAACAAAAAAATGTCAGAAGAAACGCCAGCCATCACTTTGGGAAAAAATTTGTACATTGAACTAGGAGACATGGCCACCCCAATAGCTAATCAGTTCATGGATGTTATTCGAAATCTTTAGCAAGAATTCACATATTTAAGAAGCAACAATGAGAGTCTGTTAAAGGTGAGCGAGGAACAAGAAAGAATTATTAGAGGGCTAATTGAAAGGTCTAACCATAAAAAAGTGGAACCAAAGATAGAGAAAGGAGAAAAAAGGAGCAAAGAATCAAAGGCATCTAAAAGTGGGGGGGAGTCTGATAGAACATATCCCAAGGCTCAAAAGAAAAAGAAGCAAACAAAGTTGCAAGGTGAATCTTAAAAAATCAAGCCCCCTACTTTTGATGGGAAAGGAAGAGGACACAGAGGCTTGGTTACTCAATATGGCTAAATACTTTTAGGTTTAAGATTATGAGAGTAACCTAAAGGCTAGGTTGGAAATCTATCAGCTGCAGAATAAAGATGCCCTCTGGTGGGAAGAGGAAAAAAGTGTGCATCTGGTTGAGGAAAGGACATTATCTTGGGAGGAGTTCTAAAGGAAATTTAAAAACAGATATTTGAATGAACCTTATTATGATAATTGTACAAAGGAGTTCCATGAATTTAGGTTAGGAGAGTCCATGATGGTTGAATTTGTGGCAAATTTTACAAACTTGTTGTGGTACGTACATTACCATAAAGAGGGAAAAGCTAAAGTACAACGGTTTGTGAACTGTTTTCCTATGATGTACAAGTAGCATATTAATCCAAAAATGATGGATGAAGCTGTAAGGAAAGCCAGGAATAGAGGTGAGGGCTCTAAAATCTAGGAAAATAAGGACATAAGCAAGAATATAGCAGGAGCTAAGAGACATAAACCGGGATATCTTAAGAACTTTGGTAAAGATCATCAATGATAAAAGCTTAATAAGGTGAATATGAATCAGCTGGTACACTCTCAAATGGGGTAAAAAACTATGGACTTGAATGTTAACAGAAATAATGGGGGTAAGGAGAAAGAACCACTGAAGTGTTAGGGGTGTGGTGAACCTCATCTTCTGATAGATTGTCCACATAATCCCATATCTGTTCAAAATATTCAAGCTATCCAGGAACCCACCATAGTGAATAATATCGCTAGGAATATTTCCAAGATATGTGAAGCCTTGGAGGATAGACAGGTAGAACATCAACCAACAATGATTGAGATTGAAGGTACTATTCCCAACCAAATTGTTTCTGTTTTAATAGATCTAGGGGCTAGTTTAAGCTATATTGGACCGAAAGTGGTAGAAAAATGTAAACTTAAAACTGAAAAATATAACACCACATGGATGGTACAATTAACAACTCATACCAAGAGGATAGTGACTAGCCAAGTAAGGCAGTGTCAGCTAGATTTAAAGGGGTATACCACAACAAGTAAATTTGGATGTACTTACCCTTGGATCTTATGACACATTAATTTGAATGGATTGATTGGAAAAACAGGGGGAAATTATAATTTTTTAGCCAAAACAGTGACTTGTGTAAATCAACAAGGACAAAGTCAAACAATTCAAGGCATTCCAAAACCAATATCTGTTAGGAAAATATCAATAGTACAAATGAAAAAAAAATGCATGGAAGGGGTGTCAGTTGTTTGTGGTTCATGTGGAAGAAAGCAAACAACAAAGTGAGGGCCAAATTTAGATACTCTTCTTGTTATTAGTGAATTTCGGGATGTGTTTCTTGAGGAAATTCCAAAATTTCCACCCCACAAAGAAATAGATTTCTCCATTGACTTGGTACCTGGTGCAGCCCTAGTGTTTAGAGCACCTTACCAGATGAGTCCACCTGAATTATTGGAGCTGAAGATGCAGTTACAAGAGTTGTTGAATAAAGGTTACATTAGGCCTAGTGTGTCACCATGGGGGGCACCTGTGTTATTTGTTAAGAAAAAATATGGCACATTTAGAATTTGCATCGACTATCGACAACTAAATAAGCTAACTATAAAAAATAAGTACCCATTGCCGCAAATTGATGATTAGTTTGACTAGGTTTGGGGGGAAACCATTTTTTCCATAAATGATCTAAGGACATGATATCATCAACTACGAATCAAAAGAGAATATATTCATAAAACAACCTTTAGGACCAGATATGGAAACTACGAGTTTGTAGTGTTGCCATTTGGTCTTACTAATGCCCCAACAACCTTTATGTGCTTGATGAATAATATACCCAGTAAATATTTAGATAAGTTTGTGCTGGTATTTATTGATGACATTCTAGTATATTCTAGAAATGAGGAAGAACATAAAGAACACTTAAAATTTGTGTTGCGAACATTAAGGGAAAATCAATTGTACACCAAATATAGAAAATGTGAGTTCTACAATTTTTGGGTCACATCATATCTAGGAAGGGACTAGTAGTGTATCCTGAAAAGGTTAAATCCATGGTCATTTAGCCTATACCAAAGGATGTGTCTGCTGTTCGATCATTTATGGGACTTGTAGAATATTATCAAAGATTTATAGAAGGATTTACAAAATTAGCATATCCCATCACAACTTTACAGAAAGAGTAAAATTTGAATGGACTATAGAATGTCAGAAAAGTTTTGAAAATCTAAAATATCTGCTCACAACTGCTCCCATTTTAAAACTTGCAGACCCAAATAAAGAATTTACAGTTTGCAGTGATGCATGTATGGAAGGGTTAGAGGGTGTTTTACTACAAGATAATTCAGTAATAGCTTATGAGTATAGAAAGTTGAAGCTCCATGAAAGAAATTATGCAGTATATGATTTAGAGTTAGCTGATGTCATACGTGCCTTAAGGATGTGGAGGCATTGTTTGTTAGGAAAGAAATTCACTTTGGTAACCAATCATATTAGTCTCAAATATATTTTCAGCAAGCTAGATCTCGATACTAGATAAGCTAGGTGGATGGCGTTCCTTAGTGAATTTGAGTTTGATATAAAGCGCATAAAAGGGAAAGAAAACAAGATAGCAGGCACTTTGATTAGGCATGCTTATAATCTAATGGAAGTGGTTTTTAGTAGTATGAGTACAAATTTCATGGAAAAGATAAGAAATTATATAACTAGTGACCCAAAGTACCAGGAAATTCAACAGAAATTACAATAGATCAACATTCCTCGTTATGTAGAAAATTCTAAAAAGATGTTGATTTACAAAAAAAGACTATATGTACCTAATGAACTAGCATTAAAACATATGATACTTGATGAATATCATAAGAAGCCATAAACAGGACATCCTGGTTACCAAAAAATGATCACAACATTGTTGGAAATTTCTTTTGGCCAGGTATGAGGAAAGAGGTGGCAGAATATTTATCCAAGTGCCTGGAATGCCAATAGGTAAAGGTGGAAAGTTAACACCCTGCCAGGTTATTGAATCCAATACCTATCCCTAAATGGAAGTGGGAAATAATTTATTTAGATTTTTTCACAGGACTTCCAAGGAAAAAACGACAACATGACTCCATTATGGTAGTGGTGGATACCTTAAGTAAGGCAACCCATTCATACTAGTGCAATCTAATTTTGGCATGGCACAAATTGCTAATATTTTCATGAGAGAGATTTTCGACTACATGGAATAACCAAAATGATAGTATCACACAGAGATTCCAAATTCACTTCAAACTTATGGAAGGCCTTTTTCGAGGGCATGGGAACTCTACTCAATTTCAGTACAACATACCATCCCTAAACAGATGGCCAAACTGAAAGAATCAATCATAATTTGGAAGACATGCTCAGAATGTATGTAATGGATAAACCTACAAAATGGGAAGATTTTCTGCATTTGGTCGAGTTTTCTTACAACAACAGTTATCAAACATCTATTCAGATGAGCCCTTTTGAAGCTTTATATGGAAGAAAATGTCGTACCCCTCTCAGTTGGAGCCAATCAGAGGATATACTACTTTTAGGACTGGATGATTTACAGGAAATAGAGCAGATAATGTAGAGGATTTAGCAGAGCATTAAAACCACACAAGACAAATAGAAAATCTATGTAGACAAGAAAAGAGTGCACTAAGAGCTTAAAGTGGGAGATCATGTTTACATAAGGGTGAAACCAAGGAATAGTACATTAATAACAAGCAATTGTCCAGAACTGGCACCATGGTTCTGTGGACCATTTGAAATTCTAGATGGAGTTGGACCCGTAGCCTACCAATTGGCCCTACCCAGTCACCTTAAATTTCATAATGTTTTTCTATGTGTCTTTACTTAAAAAATATGTACATGACATTTCTCATATTGTTGATTGGAAAATGTTACAGGTGGAACCCGAAGGAAACTTCCTGGCAAAACCTCTCTGTATACTAGATAGGAAATATACTTGGCTCTAAAATCAAGTCGTCGTTTAGGTTAAAGTTCAATGGAAGCACTTTACTCCTGAAGAGGCTACATGGGAGTGTGAGGAGGAAATGTAGAGAAATTACCCAACTTTATTTAAAAAGGAAGGCATGAGAAACTAAACACTGAGGACGATGTAAATAAAGGGGGGAAGAATGTGATATCCCTCCACTGTTGAATTGTTATGTGTTTGATTTAATACCGAATTATGATATCAGAAATGGAAGGGAAGCCATACAGTGTATTGAAATACTTATGTAAATAGATATTTTGTTGATAAATAAATGAATTCGAAAACACTTGGGAAAAACACTTGTAGATGATATTCATATCTATAAACATGTTTCCATGATAAATATATAGATAAAGTTCTAGATAATGTTTAAGGGATGGGAGAGAAAATCCGTTAAATCTTTTGGCTGGAGAAAAATGCCAAACTTAAATAAGCATAAAGTGTCACGGGAGATAAAAGTGGGCTTTTAATGCAAAAAGCCTAGGAAAAAGTGGGATGCCGCTAAAGGGAAAAATACATCATGCAATGAAGGCATAAAATACCTATTGCAAGGATGAACAGAGGTTGTTGATACCTTAGAGAAAATCTCATCTCATCTCAGGGGATGGAACTGAAGAAGTTCTAGGTTGGGTGGCAAAAGTGTTAATTCCTAAGTGGGATTCAATCTGTCGAGATTCCGGTTAGGTTGCTTGCTGTATTGTAACTTATTTTTATCCTAGTTGTTTTCTACTTTTCCTTTATGTTAAAAAAGAAAAAAAAAAAAAAAATATAAATGAGAATAAAAATAAGAAAATATCAAAAGAAAAGAAACAAAAAGGGATATAAAAAAAATATAGAATAAAAAATCCCAAAGTTGCGAGCAAGTCAAAATGTTGCATTCATTTGTTTTTTATTATCATTATTTTAAAATACTTTGTATTTTTCCAAAGGGTTATATTTTATTGTAAATAAAAATGATTTGACATGTTCTACCATTTAGTGATAAAACGCAATTGAAAATGAATGGATGGAATCATCCTCAGTCGGGTCAACGACGAAGGATGAATTCGAGACCCCTCGTACTTTCATAAGTTAAGGAAGGGGGGTGTCACAAAGGTCGTTTTGTGATTACCACCCGCTCATACATGGCGACCTCACGTTGAGTTTGGGACCCTCTTCTCTAATATTGATAACTTCCCACCCCCCAAAAACCATTTTCTCGTTCCCACTCCGCTCCCGCGCCCGCTCACACTTTGTCACTTGTCCCTCTCCTATTCACTCCCACCAAATAACTGTTACATAATTAATTTTTCCCACCAAATAGCTAATAACAGTTAGACAATTAGTTCTTCCTGCCAACATCTAGTTTACTAACTAGATGTGCTAAAAAATGATTATAACCTGTTATTTAATTCGAATCCCCTCTTTTAAAAACCATGAATTACCCCACATTCTCTTCTCTCACCATTTCTTCTTTTAGTAGTGCAGGTGCAGTCCTAAATTCCACAATTGTGTATCCATCGTTCATAGACCAGTGATCACCATAGCTTGGTAATTTGCCACCTAGCTTGTATTTTGTTGTTCAAGATGTCTTCTCATAAAGGAAAATCGAAATTAGTTGTAGAAAGCCCTACATTTCCCTCTGTAATTAACCTAGACAAGCTCCCTCTGGTCGATACACAATACAAAATCTCAGAGATCCAATGCGAGTTCGATCTTTATGAACTCCACAACTGGGTAAACCAAAAATTCCTAGATGTTAGTGGGGAGTGTTTCTTGCCTCAATTTATCTTTCCCCAAACTCATACCTTCCTAGAATTTTTCGCCTGGTGCCATCTCAGATATCTTCTCAGTCAGAGGGTTGTAATTGCCCAAAACAATGTAGTTTTATTTGCCATTACACTTGAATCCATATGACAAGCATTCCAAATCAATCTCACAGCTCATATGCACCCTTTTTCTACTAATTCCCTCATGGAAATCTATCAGAAACCCACATTTCCCCAGCGAGCTCATATATTTGAATCATTCCTACTTTAAAATTCTGAGTTACCTAGAACTAATCTACCCTATTCCACTTCAATTTATCTAGAAATGTCAACATAGGTCATTTCCATGGTCGCTTGTTTGTTAGGTTACCCTACTGATCAGTGGGTAGATGAAGTAATATTGGGATTTTTATCAGTGTTCTCTGTGGGTAATAAACCCTCATTTATTTTCAATTACAGTTAGTTTTTGTCAGACATTATTCATGATCAGTTTCTAAAGTTTTATGCTGAAGGTGCATTTAAACATCAATCAGTTCTTGTGTATTTACTTTTATTTCATCAAGAAGAAAGATTTAAGTTCCCATTGCAGAAATTAGATGCATAAGGAAAGCCTCAATCAGTTATTCACTAGACTTCCTTGGTAAGGAAGAACACAAGAGTATTCTGTTTGCAATTTTGTAAATCAATTTTTGCATATACCCTTATGTCTTCTAAGAAGTGATGTTATACTAGGGATTTCACCTGAAATTAGAAGAATTATGCACCTTACTGAGCAAGCCAAAGTTGGATACTTGTACCTTTACTAGAATTATACAGAGATCAAAATATATGGATGTGAAATCCCTCCCTAGAGGTTACCAATGTTTGTACCGATAACGATTTTTGCTTTAGAATATATTAGGAAAATGATGAACATTGATGATTTGTATTTTGTATCCAGGAAGTAGAAAGCACAATTCAAGCTAAAGGCAAAGATTGGCCCTTTCATTGTCAATACTAGAGCAACAACAAAGGAGGCAAATAATTTTTTAAAGCAAATGAAATTCAAGTTGAGTTTTACTTGGTAGTATGATCCCTTGGAAATTATTTCAATGCTGATGGTTGAGAAAAAAACAACACCTTATGTACATACAACTACGCCAGAGATAGAACAATATGAAAATCAAGAAGAATGGCAGGAAAATACATTACAGGAAGTTTAAGTAAAAAATGTTAGTTGGACACCTTCACAAACTCCAATTCCTTAAGAAAAATAAACCAAATGACCAAGAGAAAGTCTGTCTCTTATAGACTCAGAAACTAAAGCTATAGGTTTCACATTTTTTGAAAGGAGAAAGAAAATAAACACTAATCAGGAGTCCTCAAAGGACAAGAGTTCACAGGAGTAGACTGCAATGGTGATGTTATGTTCTCCTACTACTTCCTTTCCACAAATTGAAGAGATCATAGATTCTCCTGTGTCATCTGTCTCTCAAGATACATCGCAGCAAAATATATTTTCTAGATACAAAGAAATTAAAAGGAAGAATGCAGCACTAAAGGCCACTATTAATTTAGAATTTTGGAAGAGCCTTCCACTACTCTGCATATACTTTTTTCTGCACTTGATACTGAAAAGGGGAAATTTCAATTAGCTTTCTTAGAACCTAAAGTTCCAACCCCTAAAAGTGCATAAGATTACAAAACAACCATTTTTTCTTTTCACACCAAGAAAATTCATGCAATTGATCAAATTGACCTTCATAAACGTGCTGGTGAAATGATATACTCTACATTCACAAGTTCATATATGATAGCCTCTAAATTAAAAGCTTCCTTGAACAATAGTCACACACAGTTGAAAATGGAGAGAACGTCATCTTTAGCTAAAGATACCAGAATCAAAGCACTTGAAGATTTGGTGATCAAACTAGGATATGATCCTAGTGATATTAAAGTAGCAGAAGAGATGATAAAGAATAAAAATGCTGACATTCAAGCATTGAGGAAACAACTTAAACTTCCTACTACAGAACATCCACAAGCTAAGGAAGTAGGTCAGCTAGGAAGAGAAAAGGAAAATATGTCTAAATTGATAGTTGAACAAAATCTTGAAATTTAGAAGATGGAAGCTGACACAGAAATAATCTTAAAAGAGAAATAGCAACAACTCAATATTTCAACTCCCATTCCTATAGTGACAACTTCTACAACAACTACTTTAGGATTAAGGACTTCTACAACAACAACCATCACAGTAGAAGCACATACTACTGATTTAGTAGAACAACTATCAAAGGCCATGGGAAGCTTATCTTTAAAGGATGAAGAAATTGAAAAACTCAAAATATAGTTCAGGAACATAAAAACAAAATTGATAATTCATACTTGGTCGAGATTCAAAAAAGTTACAAGTTAACTCAACAATTAGAAGTTTATGAGAATGAATCTTTAATTGTTGTTGACGGTGTTGGACCCACCAAAATTCAGAGGATGTCCCCGGTAAGAAGTCCCAACTAGACCTTAGACCATTTGGAGTAAGAGTCCCAGTAGTGAGTGGTAATGTAGTGCCTTGACCATGGTAGTGCACAAAGATAAGTATGATGACTTTGAGTGGAAGCAAGTGTGTGACCTTGCAGCCAGTCAAGTGAGATGTATGGGGGTTCTAACACAGAGAAGGAAAAAGGAAGTGTGCCCCTTAGAAGCCGGTAATAGTATGAAGCTTGAAAGGAACACATGGGCGGAAAGACATCACAAGTTGAAACACAGAATAGTCCAAAAGTCAAAGTGACAGGTTAATCCAACAACACACATTCAACAAGATTCATACAATTTCATACAAAATAGTTCATAAGAAAATGCGTAAGTTAAACAACATACATTGCTAAATAAACCAGAATAGTGAAATTACAATAACAACATATGCATGAAATCGTTCTGACTCTATTATTATTATTATAAGTGAAAGTTCCATCCATACATACACCATTGACAACTACTAGCCCCAATAGTGGAAAATTACAGTAAAAAACATTTGCTCCTCCAAAGAAGTATACTCACTCTACGCTGTGGAGAAGCCAAGGCTCGTCATAATACTCCCAAGCCTTTCCTAAGCCTAAGCCTAGCCAAAAGGTTTGCTCCCAAAAGCTCGTTCTATCAGTTATGTAGTTCTATTTATAACAAAGGGTGGGGTGACCCTTGACATTCCCCTTTGTGACTCTTTGACTACCCTCATGACTCTTCACTACCCTCATGACTCTTCAACTTCCTTACAGGTAACTCATTACATAACATGATGAATTTTCACATTCCATTAGTGACACTTGGAATTTCACTTACAACATATTTACAAATAATATTACATTTTCCACATGTACCCATGTAAGAAAAAATAGGCTAGAGACAACCTAACAATACAAAACACTATGACTTAGAAGTTCTGGGAAAGACCAACTCTGCCAACTCCACTTGATGCTTCTCGGTTGCATACTAATACCAAGCTTGGTACTCTTGGATGATGTCCCCAAAATTCTTGGACTTGGAACCTTTGTCCAAATAATCTTGAAGCATGTACAACATGGTGTTAACCATGACAAGACCACCAATGTACTTCTGCATGTTTTGTACACTCAACTCCAAGTCATCGTTGGTGGCCTCTCGCCTTAGCTGCTCCATGTAAGTGTCGACCTCTAGCTGGACTTGGTTCTTGTGCTTAGCTTTAGTGAGGGAATCGATTGACGGGATCCTATGTATTCTTACCATGATGTCCAAACTCTTATGCAATCGTGCATATGAATCATGTATGCTGTTGATGAACGAGGTGAGCTACTCATAGTTCTGGATCAACATCCAAACCTTTCTTTATCTAGCTCTACCTATGGCTTCATCATCTTCATCAAGTGAAGTGAGTCCCCTTTGTACCGCATTATCCACTCTTGCACACGGGCGATGGAAACATGTATGTCCCTGAGAGTTTGGACAAAGATTTTGCACAACAGATGTAAGCCATGCAAATGGACAACTTCCTTATGCATGGTGACGAATCCGTCATAGAGATTCTGCATGGTCATCTCAAGTGTTGATACTTCAGTAAGTATGGATTTCCTCATCTCTGCCATTGGGGAACCTGTGCTATGCTCTCTGGATTTTCTGCCTCTTGCCTCACTACCTACAAGTTATTTTCCATCTGCTCATTCTCGGCTAACATGAACTTGACATTCAAGGTCATGGCTCCTGCATAAGCCAAAGTGGCGTTCTAAAATCTGACACTGTCACCCTTTCCTTCTTGAATCCACGTTATGTGTGATCATCAAGGAAATTATATCTCCATGCTTGTACAATATTCTTCTGTAACTTGTCGAATTATAGATTGTACACATTCATCATCAAATCATCATCAAGGAGAACAATCTCTCATTTATCGCTCGAGACTAGTTCTGACACTGGAGGTGGTGGAGACTAAGAGGTGACCTCAGGTGCTCTCTGAATGAGGTCAATTTCCTGATGCCGTGGCTTATTTCCTAACTCCATGTCCATCACGTTAATCAGTTGCTCAATATGTTGAGCAAGCTCCCAATCCTGCATTTGGTCACCCTCTTCTTCAGTTGCTGGTTGTTCTAACTCCTTAACCTGTATGGGAAATTTTTGTTCTGTCATCGAGCCTTGCCTTTCTTCTTCTTCTTGTTTTTGCTTCTCTTCCCTCTCTCTCCTTCTTAGCTCTTGCTCTTCCTTCAACTTCTTCTCTGTTTCCTGCAACTTCCTTTCTTCTTCCTCCAACCTTTGCTTTTCTTTCTTCCTTCACTCTGCCCTCTTTATGCATTGTTTCCTCTTTTCCTTCGCTACCAAAGATGATTTCTCAATGATAAGATCTTATTTGAACTTGTAGCTTTTCTCAACCTATGGGTTATCAAAAATCTTCCTCTTACCCCTATCTTGCGCTAGTTTGTTGCTTATTGTTGATGTTGTTGTTACTTCTTGCGGTGTTGCTTCCTGCAGAGCAGATTTCCATCTTGTGAATATATTGACTGGTTCATTGAACTTGGCGTAGTTGTAAAAATATATCCAAGGGTCCTCCTCCACCCAATGACATGTCCCGTGGATCCATGGATAGTACACCTTCACACAGTGGTTCTTGCAAATACCATGGGGATCATACTGATTGAAGTCTTTGGTGAAAAAATAGAACTTCACTATGTTGGAAATAATACTGAGAGGGGGGGTGAATCAGTATTATCAGAACTATAAAACTTTTTCAATGCTTAGAAACATATACGCTACTTTCGTTAAGTGAACCAGCGTGTACACGCAACTGTGTCTAAAGAAAACGGTGTATAACCAGAAATCTTATAATTCAGTTAGTTTATCTTCTGTTAAGTGCATAAGGACATTATTCACCATATTAAGAGTAAACAGATGCAGTAGAACAGATCACACAAAAAACCACACACATGAACACCATGATATAAGGTGGAAACCCAATGTGGGTGAAAACCACCTGCTGCAAGTCGTCTCTATCTTTCTTTAATATGAAACTTCAGTTTACAATCTTTTTGTACTGGTGCAGCCTTATACCAGTACGCAGGCTACAACCTGCAGAAGGCTACAACCTTCTTTCGTTCTCCAAACTTCCTTGGAAGGGAGCTCCAACCCCCTTTGCTCTTGTAGGTGCTGGCCTACAATCTTCTTTCTTTCAGGTACCACCTTTCATACATTTTCAGACTGGATATTCCTGAAGCACAAAATTACAATCTGAAGACCACAACTCATTCAACTTTCACAACAGATCATTGAAGCACAAAACAACCAATACTAGCATCATCAATCTTTGAATTACTGAACCACTGAAATCCTGTCAATCACCAGTTACCTGTACACAGAGCAGACTACAGAACTCTGCAATAACAGTCAGATCCAACTGTAAACCCAAAAATCAAGCTTCAAAATATATACGCTACTTCAATGAGAGCAACCCGCATATACACGCGCTTTTACCGAAGACAACCTGCGTACAGATCTAAAAATAAATTCTCTCAACTTGCAGCTGTACCAGACATCAGTTAGACCCAGAACATAACATTGCGTCAGTATGCAGATCTAGAAATACGCATAATCAACCATATCATAATAGTGTATTTCAAATCATTAGATCCCGATCTATCCTTAGATCTAGTCTTCCATCAACCGAAGTGATCTCTCCTTAGCTTAGATCAAGCAACGCAGAACCTGCATACCAGATCTCTTTCTTTTTCAGATATTCAAGCCTTTTCAAAAGATGTCCTTGCCTAATGATCTTCTTCTCCTTATATAGCCTTAGGCCTTGCTCAATACCAAGAGCCAAAACCATAGAGATCCAATACCATCAACTTTAAAAACTAGGGATCAACACGTCTGTCGAGATACTTTGGTCCAAAGACATAGGCTCAAGTACCGAGGACTAACTACCTCGGACCAAAAGGAAGCTTCCCGACATATACGCCCTTTTCTGTTCATGCATCTGCGTGTATACGTGCCTTCGTATATAGATCTCCTGCGTATACGCGAATTAGTATGCAGATCACCGGCGTGTATACGCAACTTGGACTTAATTAACCTGCGTATATGAGATTTCTCTTCATTCTGTAGTCTGAACGGAGATCTGTCATCAAAGAAAGTTGCCATCAAGGACAACACCTGTATCATAACACCACACCTGTGCCAAAATGCCAACAATCTCCCCCTTTGGACTTGATGGCAACCTTCAGATCCTTAAAATCATTCTCCCCCTTTGTCATCAAGGGCAAAGGGCTGTGCTCCCCCGGAGGACATGCTGATACCTCTGCTTGGCTGTGCTGAATCATGCTCCCCCTGACTGTAGGCCAGATCTGCAAAAGATGTTCTTCAACAAGAACCAAGACTTATACACCATAAGGGACCTTCCTATCACCAAAAGACTCAATACATACATCCATACTCCCTACCAAGAGGGGACACATCAGAAACAACCAATTATATTACATCATTCATCCCAGGCATAGTGGGGAAACCAACATAGGCCGTTACATGACCTTGACACCATAAAAGAGATATCACAAAAGAGATACATGACATAGAGACAATAGATCTAGATCAAGACTTATGAAAGTCAATAGCAGCATCTGATAAACATCTTTTAGATCAGCAACCAGGATTTCTTTCTGAGCTCCTTCTCCTGAAACCAACAACCAAAACATCTAAATGCCAACAATGCTTTATGAGACTTTTAAGCTGCTCCCCCTAAACCTGTGCCTGCTGCACTCCCTGAAACTATGCCTGAAGAATTCTGACATACCCATCTCAGACCTTTTCAAACCAGAGTTTGCCCTTGCTGTTAAGAACTCTATATACGCAATTTCTCCTGCATAAACCAGCGTATGTACGCGGATATACTTTCTGCAACAAGCGTACAACATACACGCGACTTACCTCGCATAAATCGGCGTATATACGCAAATATCCCTTACGTAACTTGCGTATACCAACTTTTCTGTAGAACAGACACGCTTTAACAGCAGGATGAAGCATCAACTACTCCCAGCTTTTGTCTGAGATATTCAAAAGTTTCCCTGGGCAGTGGTTTTGTGAGAATATCAGCAACTTGTTCCTTAGAAGGAACATACTCCAACTTGACCTTCTGCTCAAGCACTTGTTCCCGAAGAAAATGGTACTTGATTGGTATGTGCTTGGTCTTTGAGTGCATGACTGGATTCTTTGAAATGCTGATTGCACTTGTATTATCACATAAGATAGAGACTGGTGGAGTGCAAGTGATTTGAAAGTCCTGCAAGGTCTGCATCATCCAAAGAAGTTGTGTGCAACAAGATGCCGCAGCCACATATTCTGCTTCAGCTGTAGATAAGGCAATCGAACTCTGTTTCTTGCTGAACCAAGATACTAATCTGGAACCCATGAAGAAAGCACCACCACTTGTGCTTTTCCTATCATCCACACTTCCAGCCCAATCTGCATCTGTGTAAGCATGAAGAGTGAGATCTGTATTTCTAGGATACCATAAGCCATAGTTTTGGGTCCCTTGAAGATACTTGAAGATTCTTTTGACTGCCTGAAGATGAGTTTCCTTTGGGTTGGCTTGAAATCTTCCAACAATTCCTACTGCATGTGTAATATCTGGTCGGGTACCTGTCAAATAAAGCAAACTCCCAATCATGGATCTATAAGTGGGTTGGTGAACTGCTGCTGATTCATCATTTGTACTGAGGCTGCATCCTGTAACCATGGGTGTACATACTGGCTTTGACTCTTCCATGCCATACTTCTTCAAGATCTGCTTGAGGTATTTAGTTTGAGACAAGAAGATACCTCCTTCATTTTGTTGGATTTGCAATCCAAGAAAATATGTCATTTCTCCAAGTAGTGACATTTCGAATTCTTTCTGCATAACCAAGGCAAAGTTTTGACTCATAGTCTCTTCATTGCTGCCAAAGATAATATCATCTACATAAACAACAAGAATTAGCAATTTGTTATTTTCAACTTTTATATAGAGATTGCTATCTGCTGATCCTTTTGAAAAACCTTGTTGGTGAAGATATTTGTCCAACCGATAGTACCAAGCCCTTGGAGCTTGTTTGAGTCCATAGAGAGCCTTTTTCAATCTGCATACAAGGTTTGGATCATTCCCAAGAATCAAACCATCTGGCTGCTCAATATATACTTCTTCTTCTAAGTCTCCATTCAGAAAGGCTGATTTCACGTCCATTTGAAATACCTTGAAGTTTTGAAAGCTTGAGAGAGCAAGGAACATTCGGATGGCCTCAAGTCTTGCCACAGGAGCAAAGGTCTCTTCAAAATCTATTCCTTATTGCTGTGCATACCCTTTACAAACAAGTCTGGCCTTGTTTCTAATTACTTCTCCATTTTCATTCAATTTATTCTTGAAGATCCATTTTGTTCCTATTACATTCTTATCTTTTGGTCTAGGAACTAATTCCCAAGTGTTGTTCTTTTCGATCTGCTCAAGTTCTTCATCCATTGCTTTGACCCAACATTCATCTTTGCATGCCTCTTTCACATTTTGTGGTTCAGTGGCGGAGAGTAATGCCAAATAGCTTGAAGCTTCTGCAAGTGTCCTTCTTGTTTGTACTCCTGCTTCTTTCTGCCCCACAATCTGAGATTCTGGATGATTCTTTTGAACATATCTGGATGGAGTCTTCTCTTCTATTCTTGTCTGCTCCTCTGGTTCTTCTTGAGGTTCTTCTTCTTCATCATTCCGCCTTTGAGGGTAGCCTTCATCTTCTTCAATGTCTTCATGATGAACTTGCCTAGGAATATATCCCTTCTCATCAACCACTACATCAATGCTGTCAACAATTCTGCCAAGTCTTTTATTGTAGCACTTGTATGCTTTTCTATGTGGAGAATAACCAAGAAGAATGCCCTCATCTGCTCTTGGTTCAAGTTTGCCAAGTTGCTCATCAGTATTCTTAATATAACATTTGCTCCCAAAGATTTTGAAGTGCTTCACCGAAGGAGTCTCACCACTCCAGATCTCATGAGGTGTTTGAGTGCTGTTTACTCGGACATTTGTTTTGTTAAGAATAATAACCGCAGCATGTGCATCTTCACCCCAAAAGGTTGCGGGAGTACCTGATTCATCAAGCATAGCACGAGCCATTTGTTGGATTGTTCTGTTCATTCTTTCCACAACCCCATTTTGTTGAGGAGTTCTAGCTGTAGAAAATTCTCTTCTTATCCCATGTTCTTCACAGAAATCGAAAAATTCGTTTGAGGTAAACTCCCCACCTCTGTCAGATCTGAGGCACTTAATTTTGTGTCCTGATTCATTTTCAACCAAGGCTTTGAAGGATTTGAATTTTTCGAATGCTTCATCTTTGTGCTTCATGAGCCCTAACCAAACAAATCTGGAGAAATCATCAATGAATAATATCAGATATTCTTCTCCTCGAGGTGTCCTCTTCCTAAATGGACCACATACATCTGTATGGACTAGCTCGAGAGGCATGCTAGCTGATCCTTCCTTCTCTGGAAAGTTAGTTCTGGTTTTCTTTCCAAACTGACAAGATTTGCATATGGTATTGTCTGGAATTTTGATATCTGGAAGACCACGAACTGCCTGATATTTGCATGCTTTCCTTATTTGTGAAAAGCTTAGATGCCCCAACCTCCGATGCCATAGCCAATGTTCATCATCCTTGCTTAAGTAGCATTGTTGTCTTTCCTCAAAGATATATAGATTATTTGGAGTCCTTCTTCCTTTGATCACTGTTTTACCTGTATCAAGATCGCGAACACAACATCCATTTGATCTAAATATTACCTCAGTTCCTTGATCGCACATCTGACTGACACTCAGAAGATTATGCTTCAATCCATCAACATATAAAACATTTCCTGCTTTGACCTTCTCTTTCAACGGAGCAACACCTTTTCCTTTTATGGCTGCAGAGATATCATTCCCAAAAGAAACTTTCTTCCCCTTTTCTAATGCGGTATATGACTCAAGCTTTTCTTTGTCCCCTGTCATATGCTTCGAACATCCGCTGTCAATGTACCATAGACTTTCTTGACCTTCTGCATAAAAGGCTATCCCACATCTTTCTGGTTGTGATTCTTTTATTCTCCATGTTCTAACATTTGAGGTTTGTTCCTTCCGAGTTGTCTTCCGGAACCTGCTCCTGCATTCAGAGTCTTCATGACCAAAGTTATTACAAATAGAGCATTCAACTTCATTTTCAAGAACCGAAAAATTGTTATAAGTCCTTTTCATGGTTCCAGTCATTCTCCCTTGCTTTTGAGCTTCTCTAGTCATGATTGTTTTGTAGGCAACACATTGAGGTTCTTTGTGACCGAAGTATGGCAAGAAAAGCATTGGCAATTAAAGAAACTTCTGCAATAATCAGATCTATCATCCAACCGATTGTAGCTTCTATTCATTCTTGGAGCAAATTGGGAAGATTTTACCTGTGGCTGATTGTAGCTTCTGTTTGTCCTTAAGGCAGTTTGTCCCCGAATTTCTTGATGGTCTTTATTTGTTCTTGAGGTAAACTGTCCCTGATTCACCTGATGACTTTTATTTGGCCTTTGCTCGCTTCTCCTTGCTGCATCAAGATAACTTTTAGAGGTAGAGGCTTGAGATGTTTCTCCATTATATCCAAGACCTGTCTTGATCAGAGGAGATCGCTGCACATTGATAATCTCATCCAAGGTTTCAGATCCTTTGACAAACTTAAGATTAATTGCTTTGGTTTTCTCAATCTCCTTTCTAAGACAAACAATCTCACATTCCAATTTTTCAAGATGTTTTTCCTTTTCAGCTAGTTGACATTGTAGAGAATCAATAATAGCACTCTTCTCTTCTAAACAAACTTTGAGATCTTTCATTTCTTCATAAAAGCCTTCTACATCTATAGCATCCATGTAGTCATCATCTTCAAAAGCCATTAAAAGTTTATATCTATTACCTTGTTCATCTTCATCACTATTTGAAAGTCCATCACTATCTTCATGAGTGTAATAGCTTTTCTTCTTTTCATATTGTTTCTTGTTCCATTTAACAGGTTCCTTTCCCTTGTCATTCTTATCTTTGTGAGGACATTTGGCAGCATAATGACCTACTCTTCCACAAGCAAAGCATTTAAAAGGTAACTTACCTCTGAACCTTCCAGAACCCCTTTGAAGATTTCTGACAAAATTTGATTCCTCTTCTTCATCTTCTGGCAGGTGACTTGCTTCATAATAATCTTCTTTGCCTGAAGCCTTGAAGGCAGATTCTCTTCTGTCTGATGGACCTCCCTTTCTCATTTCATAAGCGGTTAGAATTCCGTGAAGCTGAGACATAGTAAGAATTTGCAAATTTTCCTTTTCTTCTATGGCAGACACTTTAGATTCAAACTTGGGGGACAAAGATCTTAGAACCTTTTCAACCACAATAGCCTCTTTTATTTCTTCACCCAAGTTTTGCATGCAATTGACAATCTCATCTACCCTAAGGAAGTAGTTAGCCACACTTTCATCATTATACATTCTGAGAGTCTCATACTTAATCCTGAGAGTTTGAAGTTTAGCACGCTTTACCTGATCGTCTCCTTCATAGCTCGTGACCATTTTATCCCATATTTCTTTTGCAGATTTATAGTGCATTACCTTCATGAATTCTGATTGAGAGATGCATCCCAATAGAGTATTGACTGCTTTCGCATTTGTTTCATATTTCTTTTTCTCGGCTGCATCTGTAGGAGTAGCTGAAGGAAAAGTGTAGCCTGTCTCTACAATGTTCCAAACTTCTGTACCAAGAGATTGAAGATATGCAGTAACTCTTACCTTCCAATAATTGAAGTTTGTCCCATCAAAAACCGGTGGCCTGATTGATGCTTCTTTCTCGTAGTTGCTCATGATGAATGATCTACCTTCAAGCGGTCAAGCTTCTCTGAAGGACCTGCTCTGATACCAATTGTTGGAAATAATACTGAGAGGGGGGGTGAATCAGTATTATCAGAACTATAAAACTTTTTCAATGCTCAGAAACATATACGCTACTTTCGTTAAGTGAACCAGCGTGTACACGCAACTGTGTCTAAAGAAAACGACGTATAACCAGAAATCTTATAATTCAGTTAGTTTATCTTCTGTTAAGTGCATAAGGACATTATTCACCATATTAAGAGTAAACAGATGCAGTAGAACAGATCACACAAAAAACCACACACATGAACACCATGATATAAGGTGGAAACCCAATGTGGGTGAAAACCACCTGCTGCAAGTCGTCTCTATCTTTCTTTAATATGAAACTTTAGTTTACAATATTTTTGTACTGGTGCAGCCTTATACCAGTACGCAGGCTACAACCTGCAGAAGGCTACAACCTTCTCTCGTTCTCCAAACTTCCTTGGAAGGGAGCTCCAACCCCCTTTGCTCTTGTAGGTGCTGGCCTACAATCTTCTTTCTTTCAGGTACCACCTTTCATACATTTTCAGACTGGATATTCCTGAAGCACAACATTACAATCTGAAGACCACAACTCATTCAACTTTCACAACAGATCATTGAAGCACAAAACAACCAATACTAGCATCATCAATCTTTGAATTACTGAACCACTGAAACCCTGTCAATCACCAGTTACCAGAACACAGAGCAGACTACAGAACTCTGCAATAACAGTCAGATCCAACTGTAAACCCAAAAATCAAGCTTCAAAATATATACGCTACTTCAATGAGAGCAACCCGCGTATACACGCACTTTTACCGAAGACAACCTGCGTACAGATCTAAAAATAAATTCTCTCAACTTGCAGCTGTACCAGACATCAGTTAGACCCAGAACATAACATTGCGTCAGTATGCAGATCTAGAAATGCGCATAATCAACCATATCATAATAGTGTATTTCAAATCATTAGATCCCGATCTATCCTTAGATCTAGTCTTCCATCAACCGAAGTGATCTCTCCTTAGCTTAGATCAAGCAACCCAGAACCTGCATACCAGATCTCTTTCTTTTTCAGATATTCAAGCCTTTTCAAAAGATGTCCTTGCCTAATGATCTTCTTCTCCTTATATAGCCTTAGGCCTTGCTCAATACCAAGAGCCAAAACCATAGAGATCCAATACCATCAACTTTAAAAACTAGGGATCAACACGTCTGTCGAGATACTTTGGTCCAAAGACATAGGCTCAAGTACCGAGGACTAACTACCTCGGACCAAAAGGAAGCTTCCCGACATATACGCCCTTTTCTGTTCATGCATCTGCGTGTATACGCGCCTTCGTATATATATCTCCTGCGTATACGCGAATTAGTATGCAGATCACCGGCGTGTATACGCAACTTGGACTTAATTAACCTGCGTATATGAGATTTCTCTTCATTCTGTAGTCTGAACGGAGATCTGTCATCAAAGAAAGTTGCCATCAAGGACAACACCTGTATCATAACACCACACCTGTGCCAAAATGCCAACACACTATCTCCTTAGCTTCAGCATCTGCATCATTCAAGCTCTTAATATCATAAAATTCAATCCACAAAGGAAGAGAAGGCCATGGTGCCTTCTTCCTCCTATGCATCTCAGTTGATAACCTTGTGGAGATGTGATATGAGACATCTTTCATGACCAACTTGTCTGTGGCATACCTTGGTAGAACGTGCAGAGGATTTTCTCTGCCAAACATCATGATAAAGGTGCCACCGGGTGAGGCATACCAATATGAAATGTTAAGTATTTCCTTGATGGCTTCCTGGGACATGCAAGGTGGATCCTAAAAAAAGATCAACTGGTAGACCGAGATGATGAAATAGTCAGTCAGCTTCGCCATAACTCCTCTGACGACAATATCTTTTGATTTCCATGTTCGACCCATTTCAGGAAATTGATGTTGGGCATGAATTGCATCAAGTAAATACACAAACATGTAGAATATTTCTTACTCATCCTTGGGCGGATTCAGGTATTAGTCACATGGAATTTCAACTAAAGAACCAACATATTTGACCTATTGAATGGCCTTCCATCATTCACCAACTGGTCCTTCTGGAAAGGTCTTCATGCTCTCTTGACTATATAATTGACATGCAAAGATGATCAAGAACCGGTAGGACTTCTCGAGTGACTTTGTCCTGTGCAAATGATTGGATGTCTCTTTGAACTTCGACAATTCTTTCACCCAACACTTTACAATATCTCTCGCGTTCACAAAGTTGCGGGTGTCATAGAAAAGTGCATCCATGTGGTTCACCAACTGAGGTAAATGATACATCTGTTGATAGTTCTCTACCCTGAAGTTGGAAACCGATATCCCACTGGCACTGCTCAATGTCATAGTCTTTGGATCTGTGTGAGACAATCCAGTGGATTATGTCCATACATGGGAAGGCAAGGTACCTGCATGGAACCTTATGTAAGCTTGACCGGTTGACATTGATATACACCTACCAATCCTCTAGATATTCCTTGAAGTCCCCTGCAAATATATCCATGATTTCCTGCCATGTTAACATCATGCCCTTCTTAATGAACAACTGAGTGTCTACGTAAATTGGCAAATTCACTGACACCTGCTCAACTGCTTCCCCAGTGAAACTCTCAACAGTATCCTTTGATGCAGCTCTCTTGGCAAGCATGTTACCTGTAACTGCTAGAGAGTTACTCAACAACTACTGTACCTAGAGACAAAGAGGACACTCATGGCATTCAAATGTTAGCTTGAAACCAAAAGCACTTCAAGAACAGATAAAGCAATTAAATCGAAAGCTTCTGGGAAGGATTGCACAATCTTGGCTCACAGAGGTTTCTAGCTACTAGATGGAACTACGCAGTCCCAATAGTCAGTGGGGAGGTCTTGCTAACTGGAAATTTGAAATGCACAGTTTAGTCTGGGCACAGGTCAGGAGAGACTGCGCATTACACAATCTCAGTGGCCAAAGCTCGGGGCTGCCTCTTGGAACTACGCAATGTGCAGTTGGAGCAAGGCCTAGGAAAAATATGTGCAATTCTAGAAGCCAAGGCTGAGGCCATGAGCTCTAGAAATGCGTAGTGCATTCTTGGGAAAATGAGATACAAGCCAAGGAATCCCAGATATGCCCAAGGGAAGTGAGAAATCGAACAAATCTAAAGGATTGGATGATGTTGGGTGCAAATATAAGTGAATTATAATGCATGCAATTGAAATGAGTGTAGGAATCAATCAAACTGAAGGAAAACGAAGTGTGTGGAGAGGCTCACTGCAATGGCGACCATAAGTGTAGAAACTGGGTGATGCATGCGAAACTTGGGAAAGGAAATGAAAACTTAAAACAACACTTCTACAAGATAATACAAGTTGAAACTCCAGTGGTTGTTCAACAAAATGAGTGAAACAACACTCTCACAAGCTAAACAAATAAAAACGACAGAAAAACAACAAAAGACTAGAAACATAAGACTTTCGTGGAAAAGCAATGACGATCGCACTAGAGGTTCCTTGATCTCCTCAGGAATGGAAGAGATCCAAGATTGAATGTGAAAATGAGCTCTATCTATGTTGATTAAATAGATTTGGTTGATTTAGGGTTTATGCCGTGAAGGCCAAAAATCATGGAAAAAGTGACACTTGGCGGGAATTTCCAAAATAACTCAAATGTCTCCTCTGGACTGCTAAAAATAGATCCCTATTTTCTAGGGATGCTTTTTCACTTTTTGATTTTTTTCTTTTTCAGGAAAAAGCTGCCATGCATGGCCCTGAGAGATTGCATAGTTCTAGGAAGGACTGGGAAACTCACTGTATCATGCACTTATCAAATTTTGAGCAGGAAGCTTCTATGCAATTTTTGGGTTGAGTGGATCTGGGCCGCCTCTCATGCTCAACACAGTTTTCCAGCTTACAACAGGTTGTAAGTTGGATCTGTGCAATTCTGGAGCAGAAGGCTCACCGTTAACTTGGACAATACGATTCCTCAGAGCAAGGTTGGTTTCCCTCAAGGATTGCGTAGTTCACTAAAGCAAGCCTAGAACCTGGTTGAAACCAAGTCAAGAAACCGACTTGTGGGTCAGACAGTAAAACAAGTAAGAAAACAAAAGCTAAAATGCAAAATATAAAGCTCCATCAAAGCACAAGTACCTGGGTCAGTGCGAGATGAGCTATTGTGATTTAGGAGGGAGGCTATAAAACGAAGCATAGGAAAAATTTTGGAGGGTGGTTGTAGTCGCTACAACATTGGCAACAAACTAGTAGAACTCCAACTCTCTTTATGGGCCTTGTCTCGTGTAAAGAGAGTCTAACTCTTCTAGAGGTATTGTTTGATTGTTTGATCATTATAGCTTCTTCACTAGCTTGAGTTAAAGATGTAGCCCTACCTTTCTCTTTATCGGTAGCACACATACCAAGACAAGTCTATTGATTGGTTTCGATTGGGGATGAGGGGTATATTGATGCACAAGTAATATAGGTTGTTAGAGTTTTAGTTTCATCTCTGGTGTTGCTCCGCTGCTAGCAGGCTTAGACAGTATCCCGACGGAGTAACTTCAGGAACAAAAGCATTGCTCTGCTACCAGCGACCCTAGACAGTACCCTCACAAAGTTACTTGCTTCACCTCTCTCCATAGGAATCCCTTCTCTTCTTTCACCTTTATTTTAATTTTTTTCATTTCATTTCATTTTCATAGAATTGTACATAGGCACTTATTTATTTCATGAGGCGGAAGAGGGATCCCGACTTATTGAGAACAGAAGAGGTTGTACCTTCAAAGAAGGATGTTTATATATACCGCTGACATACTTGTTAAGGTTTCCCCCCTCTCCTTACTCTACTTGACTGAGTTGAATAGGGTTAACCGAATATAGAAAACCAATTAGAGTAGGTGGTACTAGTTAAAAGTGCAAGCGTTGTGATTTCACAAAGACTCGCTCTAAAAAGAATATATTTTCCATCAGGGTATCATCGACTAGAATAAGTGCAGGATATTCATAAAGAGAGGGAATAAACATATAACCAAGTGTTGATAGCTGCACAAGTCCTCTTGTATTCAACCCTGCTTGTCTTAAGAAGCCAAACACGGTTTCATGCAGAAACTAATCCTATAGGTGCACAAGCAAAGAAGCAAAGGAAAGAAGTAAGACAAAGAAAAATAGAGTAATCAAAACAAAGAAGAAAAGAAAACAATACTCCTACTCCTAAGCTAAGAATATCATGGGACAACTCATGTCAAGTGATATTTCCAATGCAGCTACTGGTGCATTGGTTGACCCATGTAGGTGATGGCATGGTTGAAGAGAAAGATATTCAAGCATACCAACAAAAAATAAAGATAAAGCAATTCAAACCAAAATGTTCAAAGTTTGAATACATCCACAGAAAAGAAAAGATTGAAATCACATGAAAGGCACTCTGCAGACGTATCATGGTGTTGTGTCACATTGAGCATGGACGATAAGCATGTACACACCTTCAAACAAGACAAACGAGCTAACATGAAGAAAGACAAAATTTTTTGTTTGACAACAGTGCTTACCACGTATGACTCCTCTAATGCATGAGTAATAGGATTGTGTGATTCTGGTGGAGGATGCGAAAACTGTGCATTGGATTGATTTTCAATGTGAATAGGAGAGTGATGAGTAGCCTGGGGAGATTCAACAGATTTTTGATTGGAAGTGGGATTGACCTCAAGGCTATGAGAACTTGACATAACCATCGGCTCGGGCTGAAGTGCCTTAACAACTTGAGGAGTTTCCAATTCATCAGAAGATAGATCATAAAAGAGCGGGGGGCTTAGAAAGATTAACAGTAGGTGAATCAGAATCATGATCAAACAAATGAGTGAAAAGATCACGACAACCATGATAAAAAAATTGAATATGGATAATGGCATCCTCATGATCTAACGAATCATAGAGAGGGGTTGATGAGAAATAAATTTTTTCACCCTCCGAGTTTCCAGAAATGAAACATGAGAGATCGAGTGGATCCGGGAAGAAAGATTTGTCCTCTCCACAATCAGATGACAAACTGACATCCTGCACATTCTGCAAAAGATCAGAAATGGAAACATCTGGAGATATATTTTCACAAGAGGAATCTGGAATGGAAGAACTGTAGAATATGTCAGGATAAAGCAGACGAGGTGCAACAGAAGGAGGTCTTCCTTCACTGCAAATTCTTGTTCAGATTTCCACACATACTCATAAAAAATGATAGAGCAGGTTGACTATTCAACACCAACTCTGTCCACAACTTTATCCTCATGAAAATCACAAGTGGAATCAGGATTCGGATGAACACAACACACCAAAATATGGAGGATCAAAGTAACCACTGGACAGAGGCTGAGTGGATGAGACCATGTGACAACCATCAGGCTTGCAGTCCAAATCTGCGGAGAAATATAGAGTAGGTGGGGTAGGAGGAGATGGTGATAGTTCAACAAGTAGGTTCACAACTTATCCCACCTCATCCTGTGGAGCTAGAGTTGTTTGATGAGAAGGGGACATAGTGTCATTTGGGACAACAACCTTGTCCGTCTTAGATTTCAAAGCTCTAACAATGAGGTATATTGGGAGGGGTTCGAAAGATTTTAACTCACATGGATTATGAGAGATTTAAAAAAGATACTGAAATATTTCATTCGGAAATTTCTAGTCAAATTCATCTTCTGGAAATTCAAAATAGTAATGGCAGAAACGATCATAAAAGTGTGCAATTGATTCATCAAGTGCTTTTCACAATTTTAAATTTTGTGATGAAGTGCTTTGCAGTCATAAAAGACGAAATCACGACCTAATTCTTTGATCATGTGCTTGAAAGAGTGTATAGAGGCTGTGAGAAATGTGTGAGACCATTGCTTGACGCACCCTTCAAATGTGTAAGCGGACAACCCACGGGAAATGTCATCCGAGGGGACCTAATTCATGTCGCAGAAACCTAGAAAGGAAACTACATGAATTAATAGGGATATCTACTTTCGCCATCAAATTGGAGTTGTGACAAGTCATCTATAACATCCACTGACACATTGAAATCAATAGCATGAGAAAAACATGTCGGGGTTGTGATTGTGATATAAGTCATGAATGATGTGCAGAAATTCAAAACAAACTTCAAGGGCTCAACTTGTCATTTGGCCCTCCTTCTAGCACCAGAAATGTTGACGGTACTGGACCCGCCAACATTCAGGGGATCTCCCTGGTAAGAAGTCCCAACTATACCTCAGACCATTTGGAGTAGGAGTCCTAGTAGTGGGTGGTAATGTAGTGCCTTGACCGCGGTTGCACGCAGAGATAAGTATGATGACTTTAGGTGGAAGCAAGTATGTGACCTTGCAACTAGTCAAGTGAGATGCAAGGGGGTTCTAAAGAACAAAGGGGAAAAGGAAGTGTGCCCCTTAGAATCCTATAATAGTATGCAGCTTGAAAGGAACACATGAGAGGAAAAACATCACAAGCTGAAATAGTCCACAAATGAAAGTGACGGGTTAATCCAAGAACACACATTCAACAAGGTTCATACAATTTCATACAAAATAGTTCATAAGAAAATAAGTAAGTTAAACAACATACATTGCTAAAGCAACCAAAATAGTCCAACTACAATAACAACATATGCATGAAAGTGTGCTGGCTATGTTATTATTATTATAGTGAAAGCACCATCCATACATACACCATTGAGAGCCACTAGCCCAGATAGTGGGACATTACAGTCAAGAACACCTACTCCTCCAAAGAATTATACTCACTCTATGTTGTGGAGAAGCCAACGTCACAATACTCCCAAGCCTTTCCTAAGCCTAAGCCTAGCCAAAAGCTTGGCTCCCAAAAGCTCGTTATATGAGTTATGATGTTCTATTTATAACAAAGGGTGTGGTGACCCTTGACATTCCCCTTTGTGACTCTTTGAATACCCTCACGAATCTTCAACTTCCTTACAAATAACTCATTACATAACATGATGACCATTCACATTCCACTAGTGACACTTGGAATTTCACTTACAACATATTTACAAATAATATTACATTTTCCACATGTACCCAGGTAAGACAAAATGGGCTAGAGACAACCTAACAAGACAAAACACTCAGACTCAAAATTTGGGGGAAAGACCAACTCGACAACCTCCACTTGATGCTTCACAGTCACATACTGATACCAAGCTTATCACTGTGCGATGATGTCCCCAAACTCCTTGATGGTGTCTTTTTGATAATAGACTCTTGCCTCCATAGCTTCTGGGTATATGGTTTTGGAACCTTTGTCCAACTCATCCTGAAGCATGTGCAACATGCTGTTAACCATGACATGACCACCAATGTACTTCTGCATGTTCTGTGCACTCAAATCCAAGTCATCACTAGTGGCCTCTCTCCTTATCTGTTCCATGTACCTGTCGACCTCTAGCCAGACTTGATTCTTGTGCTTAGCTTTGGTGAGGGAACCGATTGATAGGATCCTGTGTGTTCTTACCATGACATCGAAACTCTTATGCAACCGTGCATATGAGGCCTGTATGCTGCTAAAGAATGGGGTGAGCTGCTCATAGGTATAGATCAACATCTAGATCTTTTCTTTGTCTAACTCTACCTACATCTTCATCATCTTCGGCAAGTGAAGCAGAGCCCCTTTGTACCACATTTTCCCCTATTGCACATAGGCGATGGTAGCATGTATGTCCATAATGTTTGGAAAAGCCTTTTGCCCCACTGTTGTAAGCCATGCAAATGGAAAAATTCCTTATACATGGTGACGAATCCATCATAGAGCTTCTACATGGAAGTCTCAAGTGTTGATAATTCAACAAGTATCTCTTTTCTCATCTATTCCATTGCAGAACCTGCACTCTACTCTCTAGATTGTTCTACCTCTTGCTTAGCTTTCTACAAGTTCTTTTCCATATGCTCATTCTCGGCTAACAAGAACTTGACTTTTGAGCTCGTGGTTCCTGCATAAGCCAAAGTGGCATCAACCATGGCAACTTGATGCTTTATGACATCTAAAACTATCATATTTTACTCCAGAATGTAGGTGACGTGTGATCATACGAAAAATTCTTTCTCCGTGCTTGTACAATATTCTTCTGTAACTCGTTGAATGATAGATTGTACACATCCATCACCGAATCATCATCAATGAGAACAACCTCTTCTTGCTTGATCAGGACTGGTTTTGACACTGGTGGTGCCGGAGATTGATATGTGACCTCGAGTGCTCTTCGCATGAGGTCAGTGTCCTAATCCTGTGGTTGCTATCCTAATTCCATGTCTGTCACTTCAATTAGTTTCTCAATATGTTGAACAAGCTCCCAATCCGCCATTTTCTCACCCTCTTCTTCGATTTCTGACTGTTTTGACTCCTCAACCTGTATGGGCATTGTTTGTTCTATCATCGCGCCCTGCCATTCTTCTTCTTCTTGCTTCTGCTTCTCTTCCCTCTCTCTCCTTCTTAGCACCTGATCTTTCTTCAACTTCTTCTCCATTTCTTGCAACTTCCTTTCTGCTTCCTCCAACCTTTGCTTTTATTTCTTCCTTCACTCTACCCTCTTTATGCGCTGTTGCCTCTTTACCTCCGCTACCAAAGATTCTTTCTCAATGATAGGATATTATTTGAAATTCTAGTTTTTCTCAGCCTCTGGGTTCTCGACAATCCTCCTCTTACCCTTGTCTTGCACCGGATTGTTGCTTATTTCTAATGTTGTTGTTACTTCTTGCAGTGCGGCATCCTAGAGAGCAGATTTCCATGCTATGGCTATACTTATTGGTTCATTGAGCTTGGATTAGTTATAACAATATCTCCAAGGGTCCTCCTCAGCCCAATGACTTGTCTTGTGGATCCATGGATAGTACACCTTCGTACAGTGGTTCTTGAAAATACTGTGGGGATCATATAGATTGAAGTCTTTGGTGCTGAACTTGAACTTCACTATCTCCTTAGCTTCGACATCCACATCATTGAAGATCTTAATATCATACAATCCAATCCGCAAAGGAAGAGCGAGCCATCGTGCCTTCTTCCTCCTAGGCAACCTTGCTAATAACCTTGTGGAGATGTGATATGAGACCTCTTGCATGAACAACATGTCCTTGGAATACCTTGGTAAAACATGCAGAGTCTTCTCTCCACCAAACATCTTGATGAAGGTGGCACCAGGTGAGGGATACCAATATGCAATGTTAAGTATTGCATCCATCGCTTCTTAGGACATGCAAGGTGGATCCTGCATAAAGATCAACTAGTAGACCAAGATGACGAAATGGCCAGTCAGCTTCACCATAACTCCTCGGTAGTTGCAGTCAAAATGAAACTTGCAATAAATGTTGATGACAATCTCTTTTGGCGTCCATGTCCAACCCATGCCAGGAAAATGATGTTGGGCACATATTGCATCAAGTAAATATGCAGACATGTAGAATATTTCTCGCTCATGCTTGGGCGGATTCTGGGCGTTAGTCAAATGGAATTTCAACTAAAGATCCAATGGATCTAACCAATTGAATGGCCTTCCATCATTCGCCAAATGGTCCAACACAACCACCCAATTTTATAGAAAGGTCTTCGTGCTCTCTTGACCATATAATCAACATGCAAAGATGATCAAGAACTAGTAGGCCTTCCTGAGTGACTTTGTCTTGTAAACATAATTGGGTGTCTCTCTGAACTTCAATGATTCTTTCACCCCAACAATTTACAATATCTTTAGTGTTCACAAAGATGTGGTTGGCATATAAAAGTGCATCCATGTATTTCGCCAACTGAAGTTAATGATATATCTGTTGATAGTTCTCTACCCTGAAGTTGGAAATTTGTATCCCACTAACACTGATCAATATCATTGTCTCTGGATCTGTGTGTGAGAAAATCCAGTGGATGATGTATGCACATGGGAAGGCAAGGTACCTTGATGTAATCTTATGTAAGCTTGATTGATGGACATTGATATAAACCTGTTGATTCTCTAGATCTTCCTTGAAGCTCCCTGCAAAGATATCCTTGATTTGTTTCCATGTTAACTTCATCCCCTTCTCAATGAACAACTGAGTGTCTACATAAACTGGAAAATTCACTGACACCTGCTCAACTTCTTCCCCAGTGCTAGTCTCGACATTATCCTTTGATGCGACTCTCTTGGAAGCCATGTTACCTGTAACTGCTAGAGATTTTCTCAAAAAATGATGTACCTGGAGACAAAGAGGACACTCATGGCATCCAAATGATAGCTTGAAACCAAAATCACTTCAAGACATACAAAGAACAAATTAGGCAACTCCTGAGAAGTATTACGCAATGTAGGCTCATAGAGGTGGCTGGATGCCAACTGGAACTACGCATTGTGCAGTCCCAATAGTTGGTGGGGAGGTCTTGCTAACTGGAACTACAAAATGTGCAGTTTAGTTTGGGCACAAGCTAGGAGAGACTGCGCATTGCATAGTATCAGTGGCTAAGGCTCGGGGTTGGCTCTTGGAATTGCGCAGTGCGTAGTTGGAGCCAGGCCTGGGAAATCTATACACAATTCTAGAAGCCAAGGCTGAGGCCTTGAGCTCTAGAAATGCGTAGTGCATGCTTGAGCAAGACGAGATCCTGGACAAGGAAGCCTAGATCTGCCTAAGGGAAGTGAGAAATCAAACATATATGAAGTATTAGATGATGTTGGGTGCAGATCTAAGTGAATGATAATGCATGTAAGTGAAATGAGTGAAGGAATCAATCAAATGGAAGGAAAACAAAGCATGTGGAGAGAGTCGCCGCAATGGCGACCGTTAGTACAAGAAATGGGTGATGCATGTGAGACTTGGAAGAGGCAATGAAAAACTTAAATAAACACTTCTACAAGCTAAAACAAGTTGAAACACCAGTGGTCGTTCAACAAAGTGAGTGAAACAACACTCTCATAAGCTAAACAAACAAAAGTGACATAAAAGGTCGCAAAAAACTAGAGAAACAAGACTTACCCGGAAAAGAAATGAAGATCACACTGAAGGTTCCTTGATCTCCTCAGGAATGGCAGAGCTCCAAGATCGAATGTGAAAATGAGATCTAGCTACACTGATTAAATAGATTTGGTTTGATTTAGGGTTTATGACACGAAGGCCAAAAATCAAGGAAAAAGTGACACTTGGCGGAAATTTCCAAAATAACTCAAGTGTCTCCTCCGAGCTGCTAAAAACAGGTCCCTATTTTCTAGGGATGCTTTTTCACCTTTTTATTTTTTAATTTTTCGGGAAAAAGCTGACATGCATGGCCCAAAGAGATTACACAGTTCTCGGAAGGACTGGGCAAATCACTGGCTCATGCACTGAGCAACTTCTGAGAGGGAAGCTTTTGTGAAATTTCTGGGCTGAGTGGCTATCAACTAGATCTCATGCTCTGTACAGCTTCCCAGTTGAAGACATGATGTCATCTAGCTATGCACAATTCTAGAGCTGAAGGCTCACTGTTAACTTGGACTGCGTAATTCCCGAGAGCAAGGCTAGTTACCCTCAAGGATTGCACAGTTCACTAAGGAAAGCTTGGAATTGGGTTGAAACCAAGTCAATAGATCGGATTGTGGGTTAGAAAATAAAAAAAGCAAGAAAATACAAGTTATAATGAAAAAGATAAAGCTCCATCAAAGCACAAGTACCTGGGTCAGTGAGAGATGAGCTGCTGTGATTTAGGAAGAAGGTTCCAAAACAAAGCATAGGCAAAAATTTTGGAGGGTGGTTGTAGCCGTTACAATAATTGTATAGATTATTGCTCAAGCCAATGAAAATATCTAGATTGACATTAATGCATTAGTGATTGAGTTATGGACTTCTATTGAAATTATTTTTGAACAAGAAGATTTAACAGAGATCACAAGCAACAATGGTAGAAATAAAAGCAGACCTTGATCACAAACCAAGAGATGGAACAAGGATATTCAAAGTCTTAAACTCCAAGACAAAAGATGAACTTGAATAATTCAACATTGAAGACAGAACTAAAGTTTTCTTGGAGGTGAGAAAGGTTCTAACCAAGAGGAATGTGATGCTACAACTTGAGAACAAGTGCCAAAATTTAGAGGTTTAAATTAATTTTTTATTTATATTTTTAATGCTCTACATCAGAAAGGACTTCCAGGTTTGCAGGATAGAGGTGGAAAATTGATTCCACTTGAATATTATCAACACATGTTACATGAGATAGCAGTGGACAAGACCAAGTTTGCCAAAATCAGAGGAATTATAACTGGCAAAGCTTTCATTGAAGGTTTAAGTTATGATTTGTTAATTCAACATGAAATTAAGCATATGTTTCTAACTCGGCCTACTTTTGAAAAATATACTGAGGTTGATGAGTCATATATAAAATTGCTAAATTTTTCTATCCCCAATGAAAAGAGATGGGATAAACCATGTGATCTCATCGAATAGGAACATAATGCCAAATTTCAGGAGCAGAAAACAGAATTTCAGAAGCATACAACACATTAACAAGGGTAGTGAACATAAAAGCAGATTTCTAGCTACATTTCTGGCTACATTCATCAACAATAACCCTTGAAATCTGTGCAAAGTGTTCAAATCAGTTCAGATCTAATATTTTTCAGTTCTATTTTTGTAATATCCCAATTATTCTGGATGATATTATATTTTGAATTCAAACTCTATAAATATTTTGTAATTCAAAGAAGAAAGGGCACCCTTGTGATGAACCAATAGACATGATTGTAACTTTCTAAGCTATTTCTGAAGTTAATAGAAGGAATCTGGATCCATTCTTAGCAACTTGTGTATCTCTATGAGTTCTTCTGGCATGCAATTATGTTTTCATTTTTGTTTTCTTTTCACATGTTCAAGGTAACATAGAAATCTGGGGAAAATTAGATTGAATGTAAATTTGTCTAAAATCTCCTGCAAAGTTATCATTATTTAAAGAGATTAATTAACTGAAACTCTTTGTCTTAGTTAATTCCTCTAAATTTTTAAATTGTTTCCCTCTGTCATCTCTTGCACATGTATTGTTTGGCTATAGAAAACTCCTCTAAATTTTTAAATTGTTTCCCTCTGTCATCTCTTGCACATGTATTATTTGGCTATAGAAAACTTCTATATGCATCTACTGTATATAACAAATTAGATGTTCAATCTGAATATTTAAGGAATTATATATCTTCTTTAATTTTTCTTTCCAAATCATTTTAAATTTAAGTATGTTAAGGATGAAGAATCAACCCTTCTGTTTTCTCAAAAATATTGCATTTGTTTAAAAGTATTAAGCATTGATCATCCACTCAATTAAAATAATTACTTTAGATGCTTTGGTATAGTCCCTTAACCTAGGATTGTCTACAAAGAACTGCATGCTGTTCGATGATTTGATTTTATGCATAAATTTATTGGTAAATATTTTTATGTTTTCGGTAGTAAAATGTTAATTTAAGGTAGCACCGAAAATTCTGGGAAAATTTCTATTTTAAGGGTTCACATGTTCTCTATAATTAAGAGAAGATTCTAAAGATGATATGAGGAATTTGTCTTGTGTCCTTTTTAATTGTTTTCTATTCCTACAGGACTGATAAGAGATAGAATTCGAGTAATATTATTTGCAGGCAAACTTTACTGTAACTTATCATTTTTGTATCTAGTTAAGTGGGAATAACTGCACCAATTAAATATAGAGGTGAATTTACCGATTAGTATGCACAAATGTTGAATATATTGTTACTGCATGTGATGTTTAGGAAGATGTTACTGTCGATTTACAACGTGTTCTATTACTAATTGAGGGGAAACGTCAGATTTACTTTCTCAAGGCTATAGATTTGTCTGCTCGATGTATTCATGATTACAAACTAAACACCTAGGTTTATAGACTGGCTAGAACCTTAAATATTAGTGTAGCTATCCATAAGACAACTAGTGAGAAAAAGGTGTAATATTCGAGTTAAGGGTGAGTAGTGCACTCCTAGTAACCAAAACACTACATATGTTGGAGTAGGAACCTGGAGATCGATGAATCTGGTAAAATTATAAAAATAAGTAAACATAGCAAAGTCTAGATTTGGCTATATTAATAGTCAATTCATCCTGGATCGAGGTAGGAAACACCACTATGCGGTTTTTATAATATGGGTATAGAACCATTTGAGTATGTGTCTCAAGTTATCTATGTATACTAACTAAAAGTGGTATGTCAGGAAGCATAAGATAAACCACTGACAAAATATTATTTACTTAGTTTAGTAACTTTATATATCAAGATGTACAATTACACTAACTAATAGCTAGACAACTAATTTTTGTATTTCCTACCAAAATAAAATTTAATTACAGTTGTTGGGCCGCTACTGTCAAGTTATCCCATGACAAAGTGCAAGAAAAATTAGATATATGCTCAAAGGAACATAATTAGAGCTAACAATACACAACAACTATTTAACAATGACAACTATCGTGTATACATGAGATGTTCAGTTGAACCAGATAGGACCAAAGAAGAATCATACAGGAATTAAACATACATTATCAACACACAGGTAAACCTGAGTCAAACATCTCATCCATTTACAAACAAAGTTACCAATAAATTGAACCCATCAAAAGTAATTTGTTTATACACATAAACAAATCAAAACTTTTTGTTCATAGTGCTGAGATGTCTCTAAATTAAAGAGGAAGAGATATATATAACATTAGATGAAGGTGAAATCCCATTGTAACAGAAAACTATACAGTAATAAGCCTAGACGCTAGTTAGTACACAAGACTGAGCGGTAAATAGTCACCTAGTTAGGCAAAACTTTGCATCATAAAATAGAATACCCCACTGGGGTTGATGGGAATCAATGACACGAAACACAAGTAACAATAGAATAGTACTTTTTTCTCGACATTCAAGCACACACTTTACAAATTTTGTAATTCAACACTGAAAGGATTTCAACATAAGAAATTTTAGCCCAAAAATTTGTCCCAAGTATCCAGGACTAACCATTCCTATTACAAGGAGGCGACCAACCTTGAAAAACCATCGAAATCATAGAGATGAAGGTCAGCAGCACCGATGTAGTTCGAAAGAGCTGAGGCTCAGGCCATGAACCAAAGTGTGGTGCATACCTGGAAAAACATTGAACAAGAAAAAAAATAAGTTGGGAAGGCTACCTTTCCATCTAAAGCGATTTAAGTAAAATAAAATAAAAAATGATTTATCAAAGGATTATGTGTGCAGAAGTAGAGCATCCCTATATCTCATGTTGGAAAATTGGTTAATCAATGCACGATACCTTCAAATTGACCAGATAGAGAGTTCATACCTTGGAGGCCTTGGATCAGCACTAGATACCTGGAAAACCTAGAAAGAATGCAAGCTTATAGAAGAGAGAGCTATGAACAGTAGGAAAACATAAACGATGAGGGTTTGATCTAATACCTAAGTGGAGATGGTGGGTCGAATCCTAAATAGCTACAAATCCACTGAATCATGGAGGCCAAATAATATACCTGTGGACAAGCCACAGTAAAACATACGTATAGAAACAAGGAATGGAGAAATGACAAAGAAACAAACTAACTAAAGGAAATAAATAACCAGTATTGAGATAATACTATAATAAACCACTAGGTCATTAGGAAAATTACAAATTGGATTACCTGGATACATATAGATTACCACCTATGAAGGAACCACTACCATACAACCTAGAGACGCCACGACAAGGATAATATTTTTAGCTGCATTCACATAGTAGCATTTGGAAACTACTGAGCGTAGAGCTCGGCGAAATCCAAAACACAATGAGTTACTAAATGAGGAGAAAAGGAGTTAGGGTAGGGATAAACTATCCCTGACCGTCGATTTCTCCCTTGTAAATATAAACCATTGAACGCCATCCCAAATTCTGCCTGTGCATCACGTGAAGGGTGTGGAGGTAGCACCCATAGATTGGCGAACCAAATCCCCAGGTGGGGTGTGTCATAAAAAATAATGGGAAAATTCAATACATACCATGAAGTAGTACCATGGTAAGAACGCACTAAGGGGAAACCATAGTAGTATTACGATAATCCATGTTCAAATAATTCATAGTAGTGAGGGACATGACATATATAAAGGTGATTATGATGGTGCATTAAATTTAGTCATAAAAGTTATGGAGTACCATAGAATATTGCATATAATATTATGGATGAAATAACATATTGTATATGTAATGTAGCCATTAGGCCTCAATAGATACACATTACTTGCTTAGAGAGACATGATAGCCACAGGTCTCAATATCATATTACCATTATATGATGCACTTATCGTACAATAGTTAGAATATAACCATTTCGACATTAGGAACAACACTCATAAGGGGTTTGTAAGAGTCCCATAAAACCCATATCCTAAATAGAACTTTAGATTTATATTAGGGACATACCAATAGGAAGGTATGACATAATTTGTAATGTTAATAAACTACAAAATGATATTGATATGGAAGTTGTGATACACTTCTATTAGTCATGCTATAATATGCATAAGAAAAGTTATATTAGTAAATGTGGTGATTAGAAAGAAAAAAAATGTTGGAGATGAGGGGTTTGTGACAGATGGTATCAGAGCCCTAAGATGATAACTTGAGGTTGATGTTGTTCAGGTGGAGGACTACCTGGTTGAGAATCCATTTGGACATTTAGAACCAAGGGGGTTGAAAATAAATAAACTGGTAAACCAATGGTAAATCTGAGAAGGGACAACGTTTCCATGTAAGGAGCACCAATATTTCCAAAAGAAGGAAAATGACTAGGATTCCTATTAGAGGGGTTTCCTTGATTGGTAGAATCAGGAACTATTGCCATTAGTTTCAACCGAAGATCTACTAAGGAGTTGTTCCGCGGTGAGGATGTTGTTCCGCTCTCAATTAATATATTTTAGAAACTAACAACACAAATAAAAAAAAGGGTTTACAGAGTAACTATGAACTACAATATACCATTTCTAGTATGTGCAAACAATCTCCCCAAATGCTGTGTTCGGTGTATCACAATAGAAAAGGTGGTTGAGTTGGTTACCTATGGTAGGATAAAAACCTATAGGGGACTTCCCAAATATACCCAGAGGTACTTGGAAGCGCATTCCGTAGTAGTGTTGTCTAATGCATCCTATACAATAGGAAGCATTACGATATACTTTTCATACGTGGAACGACATTTGATATATTAACAAGAAATTGGGTTAGATGTTACAACAACTAGAGACACCTTAACATCAATTCTTGAAGCTACAGTAGTAGAGTTAGCAGAACCCATAACGGCTTCCCCTTGCCTATTGTTTAAAAGGAAATTTATAAAAATAAAAGAAAAAGAATGTATTTCTTACTGAGAGATAATAGAAAATATCCTTTATAAAATTAGAGAAAGTATACTTTTCCTTATTTTAATACCATGTTACATCAATGCAAATAAAAAATAAACACAGTAGTTATTTGGGTTATTACCAAGAACACCATAATGATTTTTAAAGATAAGAGAAAATACAACCTCATTTTTAGACATGAATAATAATTTACATCAACATTTTCCTATTACCACACATCCAAACTAAAAGAAAGCAGGAGTGTCGTATTTCCTGTAGGGTTTGAATAGGGTCAAATGAAAGATAATGCATTGAAGCCCTACATCAATACAATAGATAAATTGAAAAATATGATTTACGTTTTTGTAATACAATTACATGAAAAAACATCAGTATAATTCTTTGTAGTCAACAATGGTTCAAATGGTGTGCCATACTCCCACGAGTAATTTGGAAAACTTAAAAAACAAAAGATCGTTCATAGAAAAATTTTAGGAAGCGGAAAAAAACTAATAAGATTATCAACTTCCTTTATATGGATAGTAACAAATATATAACCAATTAACTATTGTGCTATTCAGTAATAGTAGTGAAAAGAAGTTTCCTTGACAAAAATAGATAAACCAATTTTGGTATATATAGATTTAAAGAAACTTAAAAACTTCTTGAGTAACTAATGCCTCATCAAAAGATGTTTTAATTAAAAACAGATAAGAAAAACAAGAAAGATTCCTAAAGAAAACTTAAGAATTGTATAGAGCACCACCAATCATGTAAAGAGACTACATTATAATTGAAAGAAAATTTTTACAGTACATGGAAAGCTATAATCTGTCGAAAAACACAACATAAAAATTAAATACAACAATCATTAAAAAGTACTGATTCCTTTATAAAATATTGTAGTCAAATGTCATGGGCAATTCAGGATGCAAGTCCCTAATAACCTAAAGGAGAATCAAGGGTCAAACCCTAAGTGTTAGACCTTTACAATAAATAGTATCAATTCAAAGAAAAATTTCGAGTACCTTTTAAATTTAGAAACAAATGCACACCCATCAACAAGTATAAACATCGAAAGAGAAGGAATGTGAAAAATTAAAAACCTGAGAAAACTGGAAATTTGATTCGCTGAAAAGAAGTAAACTGAGTAAGAATGGACTCTTATGCATTGCATTAATTCAACCTATAGGGTCTTGCAACAACAGGTAACTAAGATGGAATTAGTAGATTGAAGAGACCTCAAGAAGAATGAGAATTATCGAAATTAAACTCATGAAAAAAAAGAATTCATGAGTTAGAAACCCTGGTTCCTATATAATATAGATTACTTGTAGTAGTGCATAACCCCTTTCCTCACCATTTATACGAACCCTATCGCATAGGGAAGAAATACCTATTTATTAAAAACACCTCTTAGGGTGAAATGTAACAAAAATTATTAGCCCTATAGCCATTAAATAAAAAGAAAGAGAAACCTGTAAGAAGTTAACCACAACCTAGAGTGAGACATGCCCACTGGGATAAATGCTTTGAATAGACTCTACCTTGGAGGAATTCTCTTCATATGGTTTGCATGTCTTGTTAATCACTAAAGCAAAACTAAGGTTCGATATGAAATTACAAGGTAAATCCATGAAAGAAAGAAGAGAAGGAGAAAAATTTTACGAGCAAAAAAAAAGTTACCTCTATGAAGAACCTTTGAGGGAGGTGAAATATGAAAACTATGAACTTGGAGCAACCAGACACAATAGTACAGTCACCGTGGTGGTTTTTCATGATAAGGCATCTTCAATAAACCCCCGAAGTTACCAACAAAGGGAGCATAGAAAACTATAGATAATTCGAAATTCAATACATAATTGCAAACACTAGTGTCATATAGGTAACATATGTATTTATGGTGATCGAAAGTTTGATTGAAAATCCCCATGATACCATTAATTTAAATGATTAATAAAATCACATATGCAATATAGAGTGCAGTGAACAAGAACTATATATCGAGATCCATTTATTACAATGACGAAGGAAAACAATAGAACTATACAACAAAATATTAATGTTTCCTAATATATGATAACATAAATTAATAGGTTGAGTCTTACATTAAAAGAAAGATGATATATATATATATATATATATATATATATATATATATATATATATATATATATATATATATATATATATATATATATATATGTGTGTGTATATATATATATATATATATATATACTATATATATATATATATATATATATATAATATATATATATACTATGTGTGTATATATATATATATATACACACATACATATATATATATATACACACACACACACACACACACACACACACACACACACACACATATATATATATATATATATATATATATATATATATATATATATGACGCAAAATCTAGAGTCATTACCCATTCTCAACTGCAAAAAGGTTATTGATGTAAATGTCGATTATATAAAATTATATTTATAAACAATTTTATTCATATATGGACATTGTGTCTAAGTGGGTAACTAAATAGAAAGAGAAATTATATATATGGAATTGAGATATAAGTTGTGTGTCAAAGATTCGTTAAAATTTCTTGTTTAAAAAAAAAGATTTTCTTTTCTATAGTTGAGTTTCATGGTGATGTCACAAGTGGTATCAGAGCCAGGTTCAACTCTAAGGCCAAAGGGACAACCTAAAACTCAAATTTTAATGAAAATATTATTACATTTATAGCTAGTAAGTTGCAACTAAACCTAGTATTGAGATCAAGATAATTGTAAATACTTGTACTAAAAAAAATATACAGATAATCAAACCCTTTTGGGTCAAGTGTAATATGTTTAAAATAATAATCTAAGTGTTGGTTTCTCAGTTCGTACATAGAACCTAATCCCAGTAGGCCAAGATAAAAGAAAATAACCTGAAAGGGAAAGGGGTGATGAAATGGAAAGATGTACACTCTTGAATAATTGAATGGCTATGCATTTCCATAAACCTATGTATAGAGCAATAATGAAGGTTTTCATTAGAATGACTATCATCCTTATATTGGACCGAATTCATCATCTATACACGTTGCTGATAATTTTATATTGAGGAAAATCTTGGTGTGGCCTTGAATGTAATTGTGATAAGAGTATTAGTATAACAGATCGATATTATGTCATGAATGCAATTCATAATTAAAAGAATCAAAATGGGGCAGAAGCCATGTTGGAAATTGTCATTCCAGGTAGTAACTCCACAAAATTAATTCGTATTATTCCTTCAGGTAGGTCTTTATTATATACATGAGGGAGACTGTTCACTTCATCTCCCGATGACTGTTCATATTTCTTATTATTTATTTACATCAATTGTATTTATTCACCCAAGCCTGATGATTAGGTGTCAACATTCCCCCCCTTAATTTGAAGGGATGTTGGTGAGTCCAAGCATCATTCTGAATCATTCAAGCTTTTCTCTTCCAAGCACTTTGGTGAAGATTTCTTCAATTTTCTCATTGGAACAATGACGTAGATGGATTGTCTTGGCCTCAACATGATGTCGAATCAGATGATATTTAGTATTGATGTGCTTCGTTCGATCATGGAACTTTGGGTTGTTGGCCAACTTTATTGCAGAGGTATTGTCAATGATGAGTGGAGTTGATTGTACTTGTTTTACCTGCAAATCTTCAAGAATTTTCCTGAGCAACACAATTTATTTTGTTGCCTTAGCTGCTGCCACGTATTCTGCTTCTGTTGTGGAATCTGCTGGAACTGATTGTTTGCGTGATCTACATGAGGCAGCTTCTGATCCAAGACTCATAGAATATCCTGAAGTAGATACCCCAGTTCCTTTGTCTCCATCGAAGTCTGAATCAGAGTATCCAATCAAACTGAAGTCGTCCACCTGTGTATACTTGATTCCAAAGGCTTGAGTTCCCTTCAAGTACCTTAGAACTCTTTTTGCATCAGACCAATGTCCCTCACAAGGCTTTTGCATAAACTTGGAGAGGATTCCAACAAAAAACAAAATGTCTGGTCTGGTAGTAGTTAGGTAGTTGAGACTTCCTACAAGCTGTCTATACTTTGTTGCATCCTCAAATTATTTTCCTTCAATAGATGTGAGCTTTAAGTTTTGTTCCATTGGAGTAGTAAGAGGATTGAATTCTGTCATGCCAAACCTGTTTAACAGATCTCCAATGTAATTCTTTTGAGAAAGAAATATGGACTTCAGATGTTGAGTTACTTCAATACCAAGATAGTAATGAACATAGCCCAAATCAGTAATTTCAAAACTTTTCCCCAATTCCTTCTTTATGGATGCAATGTAGCTTTCATTGTTCCTTGTCATCAAAAGATCATCTACATATACCACAAGATATACAACTTTTTTGCCAACTTTCTTAACAAATAAAGTTGCATCATCAAGATCATAATGTTTGAAATTGAGTTTCAGAAGATGCTCAGTTAGTTTTTCATACCAGGCTCGCGGTGCTTGTTTGAAGCCATACAAGGACTTCAAAGTTTGCATACTTTATGTCCATGTCCTTTCACAACAAATCCTTCAGGTTGGGACATAAAAACATTCTCTTTTAGATCTCCTTTCAAGAAAGAAGTTTTTACATCCATTTGATGGACTTTCCAACCGTTCTGAGCTGCTAGGGCAAAGAGTGTCCGAATGGTAGCCCATTTTGCTGTGGAGGAAAAAGTCTCCTCATAATCGACCCCTTCCTTCTGTGCAAAACCTTTTGCCACAAGCCTAGCTTTGTGCTTGTCAAGTGATCCATCAACTTTATACTTGTTCTTGTAGACCCACATGCAGCCAATTGGTTTGGTTCCTAATGGAGGATCAACCAGATTCCAAGTGCTATTCTTTATGAGGGCATCATACTCCTTTTGCATCACTTCTTTCCATTCATCATGAGAAGCAGCTTCTTTGAAGGAAGTTGGTTCAAAATCTGTAGACAAGTTCAATTCACAATCATAAGAAACATCCATATCAACAGGTGAATTAGAGTCATCTACATCACCTCCATTTTTCCGCTTTGAATTTCTAGTTCCCGTCTTTCCAACCTCATCAGGATGAACATTTTCAAGTGTCTTTGTCAACCACTTTGGGGAACCTTTCTCAGATGGTCCAGACTGCTCCATCTCTAGATACAACAAACTTTTTATTGACTTCATCATAGAGACAGTATGCTTTGGAGGTGTTTGAATACCCCAAGAAGATACACTTACGACTTCTTGCACCAGGTTTGTTTCTATTTACCTTTGGTATCAAGGCATAACGAGTGGAACCAAAGACCCTGAGATGCTTTACCAAAGGAACATGTCCATTCCACATTTCATATGGAGTCTTGTTTCTAATAGCATTAGATGGAAATCTGTTCTTTATATATGCAACACATAGAACATCATCAGCCCAAAACATTATCTTTACATTTTTGAAGAAGAGCATGGATCGTACCATATTTAAGATTGTCCTATTCATTCTTTCAGCTACACCATTCTGTTGGGGATTATAAGGCACAATTGTTTGATGTTTGATCCCATGTTGGTGAAGATAGTTTTCAAATTCATTTGATGTGTATTCTTTTCCATTATCAGTGTGAATAGACCCAATATGAGATTGTGCATCATTTTCAATCCATTTATGAAAGTTCTTGAATGTTTGAAAAGCATTAGATTTGTTCTTCAATAAATAAACCCAACACATTCTGGTGTAGTCATCAATAAATGTCATCATATATTTATTTCCATTTGCAGAAGGAACAGGCATTGGACCACATAAATTTGAATGAATGAGTTCAAGTTTTCTATGTGCTCTTGAATGTGAATCATGAAAAGACTGTTTGCTATGCATTCCTAGAATGCAAGCATCACATTGCTTAAGTTTCCTAGGAATTGTAGGAAAACCAGCAACACCATCTTTCTTCACCAAGTGGAGGTTTTCATAGTTAAAATGTCCAAATCTAGCATGCCATAATAAACTTGATGGAAGTGTACCTTCTTCATAATAAGAATTGTATGAGAAATGTTGTGCACAAGCAGAGGTACCTTGTAGCTTGAGAAGCCTTTCTTCTTCTATTCCCCTCATGACAAGTGAGTGGTCAGATGCTTTTCTCACCTCAAGCTTGCCATCAAACATATGAATTGAGTGACCTTGCTAGCGGATGTGGACCAAGGACAACAAGTTTCTCTTCAGCTATGGGAGATAGCGAACATGATGCAGAAGAAAGTCTGGAAGACCAGGCAATTTAAGCCTAATTGTGTCAAGCCCTGATGGCTTGATTTTTTATTGGTCTGTAAAGTATACTGATCCATCAACATTGTCGGTAAATTCTTCAAAAAAATATTTTCTATGAGTCATGTGGCAATTTGCTCCTCAATCAAGCAACCAATCATTTTTCCAAGAAGCAAGTGAAGCATTAAATAAATCTTCATTTACTCCAATATTACATTGTGCCACAACATAGTGAGTGGATTCAGGTGCTTTACCTTTGTTTGTATCATCAATTTTACCTTTCTGTTGGTTTCTTTGCTGCTCAATTTTGTCCCATGGTAGCTTGCATGTAGAGGCATCATGTGATCCATTTCTTTTGCAGCGTATGCAGTGCAAATCTGCCTTTTCTCCTTGAGAGTGGCTGCCCCCCTGCCTCTGAAATTTCTTCCTCTTCCTTTTCGACCACCTCTTCCTCTGGAAGAATCTTGAGCAAGATTATTCTCTCTATGTGTAGGACACACAACTTTTTCGGAAGACAGAAAACCCTTCTCTTTTTCAACAAACTTCTCCATCATAAAATTTGAACTGAGCCCAACAATAATTACAATATTCGTAGCAAAACACTAATAGTAATTTTCTATGTCTTTACAAAATGGAATCAACTAGAAGCTCTCAATATTCATATATCATGCAATATATATTGTATTCCTTATAACATAATCCACAATATTCATATACCAAGCACAGTCATCGAGTTAATGCACCAGAACAACAGTGTTCTTGGACAACAGGTAACACACTACACCTTTATGCAACATATTTCCCTCACCTCATTGTTTATGCGAGAACTAAATGAAAGGCTCATCGACGGAAGAAGATGACAACCCACGAAGGAACGGATCATATGAATAGAGGGAATAAGGACCCCATTGGATTCCTTTTTCCGGGTAGAATTGTTGTTGCAAAAACGCATACTCGCCCTATTCGTTTATATGTCAAACTCATAAATCTACATAAAGAAAAACGCTGGATGCAATGCATCAGGTTCTTCTTGTTAAACACTATGCTCAATACCGGATGACATGCTGCTGGCGGATGGAAGTCGACTCGTTCTCTCGGTACTATGTTGAGAGTCTATGTCTAAAAGTAGCTTTCGAGGCCCTCTCAAAGGGAAACTATGAGGAAATGGTGCGCTTGTGCAAGCAAGTTGTCAAGCAGCCCGGAGGCCAAAACAATTATGAAGCTCTCGTGCTTTTGGGCAAGGCCCTCTTCTGCGGGAACCAATACGATCACGCTCAAACTGCATACCGCCGCGCTGTTGATCTCAACCCATCAGCCCTGCGAGCTTGGCAAGGGGCTTGCTGAATTGTATGAAGCATCTGAAAATTTTGATAAGGTTTTGAAGGCTTGTGAGTCAATTATTGAAATTGCCAAGGCAACAAATGATAAGCCTCGACTGACAGACTATTTATGTAGACTTGCAAGAGCACATGTCAAATCTCTTGATTATGAAAAGGCTTCTCAGACTTGGAATGTTCTGTTAGGCATTCCATCGATATTAGAAACACAACGGGTTGAAGCACTTTGTGGTGTTGCAGATGCCCAGGTACTAGATGGAGAGGCCGTTCGATGGAGAGGCCGAGGTGTATTCCAACAGGCAGTAAGGTCTACGCAACAACGAGCGGTGTGGAGGGTTAATAGCGAATGGAACACACGGTATGGTAAGCAACCATAAGAATAATGTATGCGGGTGTATACCACAGCGTATATCACACAGCCTCCAATGGCACAAACAATGGCAGACAATGGCAGACAACGGTTATGGCAGAGAGCCCAGAGAGCGCAGAAAGGAAAGGAGGGAATATGGCACAGACAATAATTATGGCAGAGAGCCTAGAGAGCACAGTGGACAGACTCCATAGGGGGTAGTGGATAGACTGCAAGAAAATGGCAGAAAGGAGTTACATCTAATTTCGGGAGCTGGCTTTGATACCATGTCAGGCCAGGTAGTAACTCCACAAAATTAATTCATATTATTCCTTCAGGTAGGTCTTTATTATATACATGAGGGAGACTGTTCACTTCATCTCCTGATAACTGTTCATATTTCTTATTATTTATTTACATCAATTGTATTTATTCACCCAATCCTGATGATTAGGTGTCAACAGAAACTTACATAACAGTAAGATTAAATCATTGCACCTATATAATTGGGTTGAGGAAACACCATTGGTAGTAGGAGTACAAATTAATTCCTGCCAGGAGTCATTTTCATAAGGAAATATAGACAACAAGTAGTGTCCATATGGAAGCAAAGAAAAGCAGGACATAATTGGTTAATTATAAATGAATCACTCTAAGTTATTACGCTTGTACCAACATAAATTTGGAACATGGAGTGAAAGCACTGGAGGAAAGAAAAAAAATTACCTAAGGGAGGTGGTTCCCTAGAGGTTAAGTCCAAAACCTATGCATAGAAGTGACGGGTATCAATGAGGTAAAGAGAAGTAGAAATGGAAGTACAAAATAAAAATTCCAATAGAAATTGTGAAAATGGACTGTGTAGATATCAACGCAAAAAATTTAGAAAATTCCAGTATACACAAGATCAAATATAAGTGATGCTTAAAATATTTATGCACATGACAATTAAGAGGGTTCAAAAACAACGTGGAAAATAGTAGAGTACAGATTAAGACTATGGATAGGAATAAAGGTAGGATGTTGTCTATAATAAAAAATAATAATAATAACTCGCTCATGTTAAAAGTTAATATGTACATGAAACCTGGCACGCAAAAGTTAAAAAATTTGACCTATCATATAAAATTTATATGTAAGTATGTATGCAATAATCAATGTTTTAATCTTGAGGCTACAATAGAACTAAAAGGGTACTATATTGTTGGTCAATGAAGTATTGTGAGCCCTAAGGTAAACATTGATAAGTGTATGGTGTGCAAGTTAAATAATAATTACGAATTTTTGCTTGTATATGCAGGAGTCCTATTAAAAGCATTAATACACCAAAAAGACTAGAAAGGATGGGAACCTCCACTACAAATACTGTGATTTGAGGGTATAAATATATAATAAAATTAATGCAAGATGTTGCATAAGGATGTAAATACTTGTGGAAAAGTGTTGCGAAGAGGGTGAAAAAAACACCCTACATTATGTAGAATAGAGTATAATAAAAACATTGGAGGTACATAATGTTAATATATGTTACAAGCGAACATGATAATCCAAATATCCTCATTATAGGAGAAATATATAATAAAAACACATCTCAAGTAAGAACATGCTAAATGTTGCAACTTATAACTGTGAGCCAATGTTTAATTTTAGTTTCGGATATCAAAAAAATCTAAAGAATGATGGCACAGGAATGTCGGGTGACCCTCTCAATGGCACAAGAATGTCGGGTGACCCTTTCAAGGAAAAAGATGTGTGTAGTACTAGGTAACTGTGTGATACAAAAGAAAATCCAGTTTAAAAATCCCTGTCATACCCACAAAGTGTTGGTGTGCAGGGAAAAAATGTGAATATCATTTAATGAGATAACAAAATAAAGGAACATTTTGTGACTCTCTAATTAAAGAGTAAGAGTGATAATAGTGTGTTGGTTGCGCCGGGGACAAAAAAAGCATGAAAGCACATAGATAGAGATTAAAAAATATATATTTGTGTGATGATAGCACTACACAACCTTGGATTAGGTGGAATCGACTAAGGCTAAAATTCAAGTGGAAACAATAACGTGACAACCTAGAGGGCTAGTTGAGTCCAAGGATATAGTGAATAATAAAAAAGGTTTAAGGGATTTCCCTTAACCTCAACTTAAATTGCATATATGCTGCAAACATAATAATGCAGAATATATATATATATATATATATATATATATATATATATATATATATATATATATATATATATATATATATATATATATATATATATATATATATATATATATATATGAAAATTCCCTTATGTTTGATATGGTTATCAAGAGTAGTCATCAGAATAGGAATATGACTGCTTTAGATGGCATGGATAGAAGAACATACTGACCAAAAAGGAATTCCTAATGAGTAGGACTTTTATATTGTGATCATTGAAAAGCATAGGTGGTGGTATGGTTTGACTCACGTGAATAGAGATAGAGTAGTCTCTGGACTCTATGTGATAATGTGTAAAGTGTTGAGTCATGGGTATATGTGCATGTGTGTACGTGTATAGGTTCATTGCTGCATTATGCAATGTGTACATGGTATTGTGAGCAGATAACTTCGAAGAAAAAAAATGAACCCTAAAAAGAAAAAAAAAACCATTGATTGGTTTATCTCTTATGGATGGAATGATCATGAGATTTATAGAAGCTTACATATTGGTATACCTTACTCAATGGAATTTCACTAATTAATTTACTTATATTTTTATCCATAAGGAAAAGGGTTAAGCTAACCTAAAATCAAAATAATCAAGAGAGTTGATTAATTGATGGTAGTTAACTGCAGACTGATATGGGTTAATTCCAAGGGATAAATAGGTAAACATAAATTAGGTTCTTGGACCAACCTAGTGAAAAAACAAAATATTATGTTCGAGTGGTTTATCTGTAACTATGAAGAGAAAACTCTAAATATAGTTTTTTCTATTTGTGTCAATATGCATATGAGTGCAAGAGGGAAGAAACCACACAATTCTACATAGAAGAAAACTGCATATAGCCCTCATAAATAACTTGCAATTTCGAATGACAAACGACCGAAAAAAAAATTTGCAATGTGAACTCATGGTTTTGCGCTAAAGGAGAATAGAAATGATACCCAAGATGGGCATAACTAAATCTTCTTGGACAAAATAAACAACAATGTAGTTGCAATGAAAATGGCAGGAAAAATGAGGGTATCCTAAAATTTACTCATGCATGACTAATGCATATCTAACATTTCAAATCAAGATAAAAGCATAGTAATGCTACCCAATGTAATAAAAGACTAGTTGTAATTTATCATAAAAAGTCTGAACATTACACTGTTTCTGAAATATTATTGATGCTCTGTAAATAGTGCAAATGGAATTGGTGTTTCCATGGTTTAAAATTACAGTGGATCCATGTGGTGGTGTCCACATCATTTGGCATAAGTCGTTGGGTAAGTAACAAAAAAAACATATATTTGTTATTGTTGATGTACTTATATTGATGTTGCCAACTCATGTTATGCACAGACTGCTAACCCGTGTTGGGCTAAGATGTATGCTTGTGACCCTTTTTAGGTACATAGAATCCAAATTTTGGTGCCTAATTAGCATGGATGAGAACATGCTGTAAATGGAGTGTAGAATTTGAAAAGGAGTGAGCTTTACTCTAGAGACTGAACCATCCCTTGAAATGAAGTGCAAGACTTTTGGGTGGAACACTTTTGGGCCTGTAGAGGCCACTCGGAAAATGAAGGACAACTTTAAGGGGAGGGGAGATGTAATATCCCCCATAACTTTAATTATAACTTTTAACTTTTGGTTGAAAAAGTTAATGAGAGTAAATAAATAAATAAAAATGACATGTGATGAACTATTGTTTTATTTCTACTTTCAAAAGAAATAAATGAATGAGAAGTTAATTTTGGGAACGTGTTAAAGATGTTAGGGTAATACAAACTCAAATTGACAAGAGACAGTTGGGAATTAGTTACACTACAAGGAGTAGAAAGGAAAAGTGACTAGAGAAAAATGCCACAGTTTTTCCTGGGGAGAAGAGAATTTTGTGGGAGAAAAAGACAACATTTCTCAATTGAAATCTTAAGGGAGATAAAAACAAGTTTTTGGCTAGAACCAGTGGGAGATAGATGTTGTTTCAAACCCAAATAAGTGTGTAGGACACTTGTCAAGGTTTCTGACGGAGAAAGAAAAAAACCCTTTGTAAGAAGAAACTTTCTTGAAAGCCTTTTTCCAGTAAGTGACAAGAGCTTCAGGGTTTTCTTGAAAGGATTTTTCCAGTAAGTTACAGGAGCTCGAGGGTAGTCATATTTTCATGTTCCATAGATTTTTCTGGTTGAAAATGTTTTAATTAGCATCAGATAACCAAAATAAGAAAGATGCGTAAAGAAAATTTAACAATTGTACAAAACACCACCAACGATGTAAAGAGACTACATTATAATCCAATGAAAATTTCTTACAGTCCATGGAAAGGAACATGTCACTTTATTAGTATATAATGCTCCCATGTTTCTTTTTCCCCAACAATGCATGGACATGGAGTGTGTAGATTAATGCATGGACATGGAGAAACACTTGCCACAAGCATGTATATCAATGCATGGACATGGACCAACACTTGCCATGAGACCATAGATCATGAGCATAATCTTGAAGACATGGACCAATACTTGCCATCTCAATCCTCTTAATCCTTTAATCATTTTATTGAATGATTTAATCATCTTTGTTATAATGTACGGTTACAACTTAAATTTTTCTTCAAATCATATTTTTGTTACATGACAAATCTAATTCAAAAGTTAATATATAAAAGAATAAAAATAAACATTTTTCGTTGAAATATAAACATTACTATATCAATAATATAACTAAGATATACAATAAAAAGCTAATGAGTATATACAATAATATTATTAAAAATAAACAATTTCTATTCAACTATATAATTATTTCATCAATAGAATATTGTTTCTATTCACTTATATAATTCTTTCATTCGTGGAAAATTGTTATTATGTTTTGAATTTCTATATTTTTAGAAATTATTTATAAAATATAATTTTATAAATAAAATACATTTTTTTTTTTTAATTATAAATATAAAAATATATTATAAATTTCCTTAATTTGTTTCATTAACGTAATAAATATAAATGAAATAAATTAAGCAAACTCAAATATGATAATCTTATAATAAAACTTATATAATATGTATTTAAAAATGAATTAGAAAAAAAATAAGAAACATTTTACAATGGAGCACCTAATCTACCTTGGCAATCCTAGATCATATTGCCTTGTGCCATAACTTGATGATGAAAGAGGGATGGCACTGGGCACAGATAAACTAGACAAATTAGGCATTGTGTGGGTGTAGGTGTTGGTAGCACCAACCAAATCTTTGAAAATATTTCCAGGGTAGGTGAAACACCATCATTAGCCAACTCTGTTGAAGAAACCATAATTACACGTTCATCTGAATCTGATTGTGCATCTTCAACCTTAATACTTGCTCCTGTATCTTTCCTCATGCTTTTGATGATATTATCGCCTTTACCAATCACACCTCCAATTTTATCATTTGGGAATACTATTCGAATACAGAACTCCTCTGGACTTTTCTCAACATCAAAATTCCTAGATTTTGGAGCAATGGGAAGAGCAGGGTTATAAGTAAGAGGCCATATTGAACTTCGAGCTTCACTTCCATATTCTCCTAGTGCTGGTAAATGGCTGGAGGCATAAGTACCATATATTCTTGGAGCACCTGAACTGTGTTGAGCAAACATTGTTTCTCGTTGTGGAACATAATTTGGCAAAGTAAATAATGCGGGCACACCAGAAGGAAGGAGTGAAGTTGGGTTCGTTGCAGATAAAATATCAGTCCTAGGAATTTGCTCCTTAGGTGGGTGTTCATACAGAAAAGCTGAAACTGCATACAGTGCTTTCTTGGCAGTGGTTGCAACGACTTCACCAAAACTAAAAGCAGAGCCTGGCAACTCATCTTTTGGCCGTATCTGAATTTGTGCCCCAGATTCGCTCCTCAACTTTTTAATGTTATTTCCACCTTTTCTAATCAAACCTCCAATCTAGTTGTTAGCAGCCAGCAACTGAGCATTGTGTTGTCTCTTTTTGTCAGTGTCATCATTATCTCTACCAGAAGATTGTTGAACAATAACAGAATGCACTCTAAGAAGAGCATCCTGAGCAGGACACACAGGTTAAACTTCAACTTCATTCTCATTGCAATCCTTCTCCTTGTCATTGCCTGATGGTGAGCTGAAGATTACTATCACGCGATCATTAGTTCCTGGAATAGCATCTATAATTTTGATCTTCGAACGCGTATTTCGACTCATAGATTTTATAACTTTACCCACCTTTCCTATAACACTTCCTACCACATTAACAGGGCATAGTATGCAATACACAGTACTGTCAGCACCAGGCAAAGCTCACTCTCTACTAGTGCCAGAGTTCTGCCTCTTATTTCCAGAGTCATTGTTCTCTGAAACCTCATTTTCCCTGCGTGCTCGCTTTCCAATGGAAGAGTAAAACCCGTCCATTGCAGCAAATCCTTTCACTTTCGCAAATAAAAACTCTCCCTCTTTTAAGGAAAAAGATGCTGAGCCACGAGAAGAAGTTCATGTACTTGAATCCTACCTGTCTTCTTGAGTCTCCCACACCCTCCCGTCAAGGCCACTGGATTGCCCCCTTTTATATGACATGCATTAGGGCTTATTAAGGCTGACAACTTGTTCAACCGGTACTGTAACGACCTGTGGTCCGAGGCCTTATCACCGTGCAAAGTGCGATACGAAGTGCGAGCTGAGGTTGAGTCAGACGAACGAGCATGTACATAATGCACGTGGGAGTTTTGGCAGAAGTGAACTTATACCGTGGGACGAGTTGGCATCACCCACGGGCCGACCTCATGACTTATGCAATTCGGGCGAAGTTTGGGTTGGCGATTCCGTGCGATGGGCGGGCCGACCAAATGAAGGTAGCGAATTGGCAAGTATGAGGGCGTCGGCGAATGAGTTGGACGAGTCGGCTAGGTGGCACGACCCGCCCAACCGCCCGTATATATGGAGGGCATAGTTGGAGCGAAAGACATCAAGCATTCAATCAACGAACTTGATCACCATACAATCAAGTGAAGGACGAGCTCGCTCATCGAAGGAAAGTGCAAAGAGGTGGAGAGAAGAGCCGCAGCAAGCGCAGGTGAATGCGCCTGCTCTCGGGCAGCTCTACATGGAGGTATTGGCACGAGTCTTGGTGACGGGTGTAGCGTGGGTCGTGGGTCGCACGAAGGCGCCCACCCACCGTTCAGTTGAAGTTTCGGTGTAACGTGGGTCATGGGTCGCACGAAGGCGCCCGCCCACCGTTCAGGAGTAAAAGTGAGCGTGTAGTGCTCGCCTGCCGGTTGGAAGTTCGGGTGGAGGGTGCGTGTGAGGCACCCGCCCGACGGTTGCAAGTGCGAGTGGAGGGTGCACGAAGGCGCCCGCCTGCCGGGTGAACACGAGCTCGGTTGTGAAGTTCGGTTGGCGGTCTGTGTGAGGGCGCGCCCGCCCAACTTGGGCAAGGTGACTCGGGTGTTGCACGGTGAACTCGGTTGGCTGCACGAAGGTGCTGCCGAGTGGAAATTTGGCTAAGTATGAAACTTGGGGTTTCCCAAGGATACTTGTAAAATTTGTAAAGTTGAATAATATATTGAATTCGGGCAGACTCATTGTTCAGGGAGTTGCCCCTCCCTTTATACTGTTGCAATTGTCTTGTTTATTTATAATTGCTGTGGATAATGAATGTGTATGGGTGTTCATTGGTATAAAGGATAATAATAATACTTGGTGAAGAAAAATAAAACTAAGTATCAAATGTTAAGGCGTAGTCCATGAACATAAGTATTGGTGAAAAGAAAGTGTTCGGTGGTGCCGCACCTCGCTATAAGCGGTTGAAAGACTACCGCAGGTGTAGGGGCGTGACAGTTGGTATCAAAGCAGGTTCACAGTTGGTGAAGCTGGTGTATGACAAAGAATTGATACACACCTTGACAGGTGGTATCAGAGCTGATTCTGGAGGACCGATGCTGGTGGATGACAAGTGATCAGAGCTCACAGTTGGAGCTGGTTCATGAACAAAGTGACAGTGGAAACATGTACTTGTAGGTGAAGGAAGTTGGTTTCACATACAAGTGAAACAAGAACTGGTTCAGTTTTGCAAGAACTTGGTGAAGCTGGTGAATGTGGAGAAGGCTGAAATGGTAAAGGTGGTAGATGAACCTATGGAAGGTGAATCTAGCCATAATACAGGTGAAGCTCTCCGGTACAAAGTGTTGGAACAGGTGAGTAGATGGAGTTCTGACTAGGTTTCGATGAAGGTTGAGAATATGAAGATTCGGGAAAGCTGTTCGAAGCTGAGGAAGGAACTTGAAGAACTCAAGTCCCAATATGGAAGTACGATGGATGGTGAACTCAGGAAACTTGATGGAGAGATCTGATGGAATGGTCTTGATATTCAAGAGCTCTTGGATGAAAGAGCCCGGTTGAGGAAGAAAAGTGCCATGGTGGAGACCGAAATCAAGCAGCTTGAGGAGAAGATAAAGAAGAAACTTCTTGGTAAGAAGGTTGTTGTAATTGAGCAGGATGAGCTTGACTACATTGACAGGCTAGGGACTCACTACCGTAACAATCCAGAGGATGTTCGGAAACTTAGTTCCATGAAGGTAGTCAATGGGCACTTGGTTGGTGCACTTAAGCAAGATGCGATGGAGGACAAGCTTGAAGGAAGTCAAGTTGAGCCAGGATCAAATTGCTTAGAAGAGCCAAGCAAGGAAGTGAAGTACCTTAGGAGGAATGTCAAATTGGAGCACAAGCCAATGGACACTTCTGAGGCCAAGTTTTTGAAGAAGGTTGCTAATGTGAGACACAAGATAAAGCTGACAGAAGGAGGTGATGCCTTGAAGCTGAGTTTTGTGCAGGTGACCGTGAAGGGCAAGAGATTTGCAGCTTTAGTGGATACAGGGGCTACTCATAGCTTTTGAAGTAAGAAGGCAACAAATTATTTTGGGAAGAAAGCTGAAATGGAGAGGGAATGGAGTGCTTTCAAAGCAGTCAACTCTACCATGAAGGCTGTTACTGGTGTGATGGAAAACACTCAGGTGAGAGTGGGATCGTGGTTTGGAAAGTTGGACTTAAGGATCGTGGACATGGATGATCATTCTATGGTGCTGGGGCAAGATGTCATGAAGCTTGCACAAGCCATACCAATGGTGGACTGGGATATTCTCTTGATCGTAGCTGGAGGAAGAACTATGTTGGTTCCGATGAATAGAAGGAGTTGCTTGGGGTATAGATCGAGGATGAATTCTATGACTTTGTATCCCAAAGATCCGAATGTGAAGCATGAGGATGTGGAGCAAAGAGGACTTGGGAGTATGACTCAAACAACAAAGGAAGGGAAGCTGATTGTCTTCGTTGCAAGAGCGAGAAAGAAGGAAGGAACTAAGAGGTCAATCTCACAAATTTTGGAGCACTTGTCAGACATCTTCTACTAATGATCTTCACAATGGAGTTGCGAATGAAGGGAGTCCGAGCACTATTTCTGAAGCAGTGGTTGGAGAAGGTTATGCAGGTAGAGATCCATCTGGTATAATGAACTTTTGCAGGTATGCTATGGGTATATATGAATTTCAATTGACGAAAGACAAGCTTGGTGAGCTTGGATGTACATGTGAGGAGGTTGAGGCTATGCATAGATATTTGAGGACACAGTATCAATCTGATACATGGGTGGATGAGAGTCAGGGAGGAAACTTCCTGGCCCTCCTTTCTCTATAAACAACCTTGGGGATGGGTTGGTGTAGGGACCTTGATTGGAAGGGGTTGCACCACCTTAACAAGGGGCCTTGAAGGAGGCTTCTTTATGACAGATTGCAGACTTGGATGCGGGTGACCAGATATTGGGATGAGACCACTTGGTTGGGCATCATGGACAACTAGGGTCATGGAAATTAGGTTGGAGACATGGAGCATGGGTTATGTAGGGACATTATGCAAGAGCATGTATAGAGGTGTCACTCATGGACATTCTATGGGAGTGCCAAGGCAAGATGTTGTGCAAATGCTGATGTGACATGGAGATGTTTGTATGAGCTGATGGAGAGGTTGTACACTCCTTGTACAACAAGACCATGGACTGAACATGTTGCAGATGGGATGGAGATTCCATGGACCTGAGCATGGGATTTAGAGCAGACTTTGATGATTCCAGAATGTAGCAAAAGTCAGGAGAAGACTGATGATGGCATAAGGATGTGCATTCTTATGGTTTGGACGTATGGTTGGATTAGCTACCCAACTAGTTCGAGTCATGAGGGGTACCAGTGTGCAGATGTGTGTCAGCATTGGGGAGTATCTTGGCAGGCAGACTACAAGGAGGGACGAGACATGGTGGAATTGGTCATTTTACATATGTTGCAGGGATGTTTGTGATGTATGGACTGATTGGTATCATGGATAAGACTGTTTGGATATGGAAATCTTGGTGACAAGAGGGTTTACCTTGGTGGTATATATTGTTGAGGACGACAATGACTTCAGGTGGAGGAGGATGTAACGACCTGTGATCTGAGGCCTTATCACCATGCGAAGTGCGATATGAAGTGCGAGCTGAGGTCGAGTCAGATGAATGAGCATGTACATAATGCGCGTGGGAGTTTTGGCGGAAGTGAACTTATACCGTGGGATGAGTTGGCATCACCCACGGGCTGACCTCATGACTTATGCAATTTGGGCGAAGGTTGGGTTGGTGGTCCCGTGCGATGGGCGGGCCGACCAAACGAAGGCAGTGAATTGGCAAGTATGAGGGCATCGACGAACGAGTTGGACGAGTCGGCCGAGTGGCATGACTCGCCCGACCGCCTGTATATATGGAGGGTGTAGTTGGAGCGAAAGACATCAAGCATTCGATCAACGAACATGATCACCATATGATCAAGTGAAGGACGAGCTCGCTCATTGAAGGAAAGTGCGAAGAAGTGGAGAGAAGAGCCGTAGCAAGCATAGTTGAATGCGCCCGCTCTCAGGCAGCTCTACACAGAGCTATCAGCACGAGTCTTGGTGACAGGTGTAACGTGGGTCGTGGGTCGCACGAAAGTGCCCGCCCACCATTCGGTTGATGTATTGGTGTAACGTGGGTCGTGGATCACACGAAGGCGCCCGCCCACCATTCAGGAGTAAATGCGAGTGTGTAGTGCTCACCCGCTGATTGGAAGTTCGAGTGGAGGGTGTGTGTGAGGCACCCGCCTGATAGTTGCAAGTGCGGGTGGAGGGTGCACGAAGGCGCCTGCCTACCGGGTGAACACGAGCTCGGTTGTGACGTTCGGTTCACGGTCTGTGTGAGGGCGTGCCCGTCCAACTTGGGTAAGGTGACTCGGGTGTTGAACGGTGAACTCGGTTGGCTGCACAAAGGTGCTGCCTAGTGGAATTTGTTTAAGTATGAAACTTGGGGTTTCCCAAGGATACTTGTAAAATTTGTAAAGTTGAATAATATATTGAATTCGGGCAGGCTCATTGTTCAGGGAGTTGCCCCTCCCTTTATATTGTTGCAATTGTCTTGTTTATTTATAATTGTTGTGGATAATGAATGTGTATGGGTGTTCACTGGTATAAAGGATAATAATAATACTTGGTGAAGAAAAATAAAACTAAGTATCGAATGTTAAGGCATAGTCCATGAACATAAGTATTGGTGAAAAGAAAGTGTTTGGTGGCACCACACCTCGCTATAAGCAGTTGAAATACTACCGTAGGTGTAGGGGCGTGATAGGTACCCTCGTGTTAAGACCCAAGTGTGTGGGTTAGGTTTCCACTTCAATAATATTATCATATTTTCATGTTCTTATATCAATAAGAATATCATATTTTCATGTTCTTATATCAATATTAATATGAGGGAAATAAGAGTTTAACTTAATCTAAGGGAAATAAGAGTTTAATTTAATCTAAGGAAAGAAGAGTTTAACTTAATTTAAGGGAAATAAGAGTTTAATTTAATCTAAGGGAAAGAAGAGTTTAACTTAATCTAAGGGAAATAAGAGTTTAATTTAATCTAAGGGAAAGAAGAGTTCAGGAATGAAAGAAGATTTCAGGAATGGGTTACTATAAAGGAATTAAGAAAATGTCATATGAACATAAGTTATGGTTGTTTAGACATATGGTATTAGTAAGTTATAATATTGAGTCATAATATCGCAACAAAGTCTACGTATAGCTTAAGAATCTCCATGGTTAAGAATCTTCTTATATGCATTTCTAAATTTATACATGTTTAACTCATATCTTGTTATATCAGCATCTACCAACCATTTAATTTATATGGCTGCATTAGTTAATTAGTTTAAACAACTTTAATGAATTTTTAAATGATAATGTAATCAGGCTAAATCTTATAATTACATATGAGTTTTAAACCAATTGGTTTGTGTGGCGTTAAGTCTTCACTAGGTGACCAGGTTCAAATTTGTGGGGAAGGGTAGAAATTGAATATTCCTAAACTTGTTAGTTAATTTTTTTTATTGTTGATTTTGTATTAATTATGCTTTGACTATATATATTTATCTAAAATATTACTCAATTTTTATTTTATTTTTGTGATATACTTAAAAAATAATTTTGCACCCACTCTCCAGCTTAGTATCGAAGAAATATTGTAAGGTTATGTTACGTTATATAAACTTTTTGACTACATCAAATTACATAAATAAAATAAAATAAAATAAAATGATAAAATTAATAATTATAATTATGAATTAAAATATTTTGATTTGTTAAAATTACAATTAAAAACAAAATAATAATAATAATAATTAATTAAAAAATATGAAAATTTTACAAATAAAATAAAATAAAAATATAAAAAATTGTTATTAATGATTAATAATGAAACCATTTAGGGGTGGTAGAGTGAGAGGGGTTATTTTTTGACCTAACGATAAAATATAGTATCAATATGCTTGGGGTTTGGGAGTAGAAACCAATAATCAAGTAGAATATCTCGCTCAATGGAAGGGTCGGGAAATAGCAATTGAAAAGAAGATTACCAAAATCCTTTTGTTTCAAAATTTTATGATAGTAACTTGACATGTGTGGAATGCCAAAGGTTTGCACAACTCAACTCTTCCTTTAATTATCCAAAAAACTTCTTTGCAAATTATGATATTTGAGGAAATAGAATTATTAGCTCCTAATAAACATAAATTTCCCCTCTATGATGGATCCTAAGACTTCATCTTGTGAGGTGGACTAGACATATTTGGGTCAACTCCTATCCAAGTTGTTGGAGTCACTCCAAGGGTTGTTGGAAAAATTGAACCATAGAGGATTTGTAGAAGATAAGGAGATGGAGACTTATTAGCTCCTAATACACATCAATTTCGAACTACTGCAGAGTAAAGTAGAGATGTTCTAGGCTGAGATTTGCATTGATTTGGAAACTATGGAACAAAAAGTGTCTAAAATCAAAGAGAACTCCAACAATAGGATTTAATTAATCAAGATTAAAGTTGGGACTAGCTGGGTTCCAAAAAACAAAAATAAAACCAAAGTCACATAGTAGGAAAATAAAGTAGAAATGGAGTGAAGCAACTAGCTACTTGTGACACTAAAGTTTAAATGATAAAGTTGACTCCCTTGAAAACAAAGGATCTACTATGGAGAAAGGGGCATTACAAGTGAATTAATGTGTTTTCAACTCACACATTTCCTGAATTGTATAATATGAAGGGTGAAAATTTTAATTTTAAAGATTTACATAGTCAAAATGTGGTTTCAATTATTAACAAACGATCTGATTGGGTAAGTTCTTCTCCTAGCAAACGAATTCTTGATATTACTTCAATACACATAACAAGGGATAGGTGGCCAAAAATAACTCTTTAGCCATGAACACTAACGAACTTGAAGCCCTGTTCTTTCTGGATCAATAGTTGGTAAAAGGAGGACACAACATGGCAGCAAGGGAGGCCTCAAACTTTTAGAATTAAATTAGGGAACTATCTCGCACAAGATATTAGCATCTTCAGCTTGTTAACACATTCTACAATATCCTAGAGTTAATTCTATCCCTCTAGTGTATCATTTAAATGATAGTCCAAGAAATTAGTGAGGATTCAGGCATGGGTTTGCACGCAAGGAAATTCAATGCTTCAGGATGGTGGATAAGATGTAGTAGAGGATATATATGGCACACGTTTACTCTTCTTCAACCCATCTCATCATATTGATAATCATATCCCTCTATGAACAATGATGATTGTCATATTTTGAGATTCATAGAGTGGGAAGGCATCTCCCCTCTATGATGGAGCATAAGACTTCATCTTGTGAGGTGGACTAGACTTATTTGGGTCAACTCCTATCCAAGTTGTCGGAGTCACTCCACAGGTTGTTGGAAAAGTTGAACCATAGAGGATTTGTAGAAGATAAGGAGAGGGAGACTTATTAGCTCCTAATGAACATAAATTTTGAACTTCTGCAGAGTAAAGTAGAGATGTTCCAGGCTGAGATTTGCATTGATTTGGAAACTACGGAACACAAAGTGTCTAAAATCAAAGAGAGCTCCAACAATAGGATTGAATTCATCAAGTTTGAATATGGGACTGGCAAGGAGCCAAAAAACAAAAAAAAACCAAAGTTGCATAGTAGGCAAATAAAGTAGAAAAGGACTGAAGCAACTAGCTACTTGGAACACTGAAGTTTAAATGATAAAGTTGACTCCCTTGCAAACAAAGGATCTACTATGGAGAAAGGGGAATTAAAAGAGAATTAATGTGTTTTGAACTCAACCATTTCCTGAATTTTATAACATGAAGGGTGAAAATTTAATTTTAAATATGTACATAGTCAAAACATGGTTCAAATTATCAAAACACGATCCAATCAGGTAAGTTATTCTGCTAGCAAGTGAATTGTTGATAGTACTTCAGTAAATGTAAGAAGAGATAGGTGGCCAAAAATAACTCTTTAGCCATGAACACTAAGGAACTTGAAGCCCTTTTTTTCTGGATCAATACTTGGTAAAAGGAGGACACAACATGCTAGCAAGTGAGGTCTCAAACTCTTAGAATTAAATGAGGGAATGATCCCACACAAGTGATTAACATCTTAGGCTTGTTAACACATTCTAGAATATCCTGGAGATAATTATATCCCTCTAGTGTATCATTTAAATGATAGTCCAAAAAATAGCGAGGATTCAGGAATGGGCTTACACGCAAGGAAATTCAATGCTTTAGGATGGTAGATCAGATGTAGTAGAGGATATATATGGAACAAATTTACTCTTCTTGAACCCAGATTTTCATATTGATAAGCATCTCCTGCTATGACCAACAATGACTTCCATGATATTCGTAGAGTGGGAAGGCATCTCCCCTCCATGATAGATCCTAAGATTTCATCTTGTGATGTGGGCTAGACATATTTGGGTCAACTCCTATCCAAGTTGTTGGAGTCACTCCAAGGATTGCTAAAAAAGTTGAACCATAGAGGATTTGTAGAAGATAAGTAGAGGGAGACTTATCATCTCCTAATGAACACCAAATTCAAATTATTGCAGAGTAAAGTAGAGATATTTTAGACTGATATTTTTGTTGATTTGGAAACTTTGGAAAAAAAAGTGTCTAATACCAAAGAGAGCTCCAAAAATAGGATTCAATTCATTAAGGATGAGGTTGGGATGAGCCGGGAGCCAACAAAAAAAAAACCAAGTCACCTAATAGGAAAATAAAGTGGAAAAGTACTCAAGCAGCTCGCTGCTTGGAACACTTGTCTCTGAATGGTCTTCCAATGCCAAATAAATCCCCAGAGAATTTTAAATGATATTTTATAATATATATATATATATATATATATATATATATATATATATATATATATATATATATATATATATATATATCTGTCAGGTTGTTCCTGTAAGGCATATAACATGCTTCTTTTTAGAATCGTAGGAAAAAATAGCCATAATAATAGGCTAGCTATATTGTGGACATATGAAGGAAGCTTAACCATTGGATATGTAGACCAAAGTATAAGTCATGGTCCTGAAACCAACTCTATATATTAATGAAAACACTAACCCGCTCTTTAAAAAAAAAGAAAAATAATCCATCAATGAGAGGGAGACTTATTAGCCTATAATGAACATCAATTTTGAACTACAACACAATAAAGTAGAGATGTTCCAGAGTAAGATCTGCATTGATTTTGAAACGATGGAACACAAAGTGTCTAAAATCAAAGAGAGCTCCAACAACAGGATTGAATTCATCAAGGATGAAGATGGGACTAGCTGGGAGCAAAAAAAAAAAAAAAACTAAAGTTGCATAGTAGGAAAATAAAGTAGAAAACGACTGAAGCAACTAGCTGCTTGGAACACTTGTCTTAGAATGGTCTTACAATACGAGATAAATCCCCAGAGTTAGAATCTTTGAAATGTTATGCATATATATGTTTATGTTAGGTTGTTTTTGTAATGCATATAACATGCTTCTTTTTGGAATGGTAGGCAAAAATTAGGCATAATAATATGCTAGCTATATTGTGGACATCTGAAGGAAGTTTAATCATTGAATATGTGGACCAATGAATTGGTTGTGGCCCTGAAACCAACTTTTTATATTAATGACAAGGCTCACCCACTCTTAAAAAAATAAATTAATCCATCTTAACTCCATATTTACCAAGCGTCGAGAGGGATCAAATCTCTAGAGGTGCAAACCTTTCCTTAAGTTTTGCACTCAAAAAGTAGGTTTGCACCTTGAGAATTTTTCTCCCTCATTAAGATGGATGTGCGGCTTGTCTTGTAGAAAATGAAAATGTCAACATTATTAGAAAATTTAGAATTAAAAGGAAATACATCTAAATATAATAAGTAAGCATTATTTTTATTTTTATTTTTTTTATGACTAACAAAAACATCTATTTCAATTGTTTATTGCTATATGAAACTCTTAAACATGTGAAACATTTTTTGGGCTACACAGTATTCATTAATGCATATAATAAGCTATATCTATTTTGAAATAGGGATTTCAAAGTTTTAATTTAATTATTCATAATTATTAGGTGGATAGTAAGGATTTAACCACCAAGGGATATTGTAGAATGTTCTTAGTACTCGTGATAGATCAAATATTGAGATTTATTTCAAAAGGGATCATCACTTTTCTTCTATTTTAATTAAATTCATTAATAAAAGAAGTGTCATAGGAATACGAGTTATGACTTTTTGAGCATGTGGTATTAGTAAACTATGATATTAGCCCATGATATTGTAACAAAACCTATTTACATGTTAACAACTTTCTATTGTAAAGCAAGATTGAATCTAAATGGTTAAGGATATATATATACATATACATATACACATACACATACACATACACATACACATACACATACACACACACACACACACACACACACACACACACACACACACACACACATATATATATATCCTTTTTTTAAATAATGAATAATAATATAAAATAAAGTTATAAATTAGTTGTTTTTTATGAATTTTCTCTTAAAGCTTGTCAATGTGAAATGTATCACAAGGTAAGTGTTTTGATACCTAATATTTGAGCTGAGAGGTGCTCCTGCCAACATGAAAGTGATGTTGTAAATTTGTATTATATAAACATTTTGACTTGGTCAAATAAAAATAAATAATATAAAATAAAATAAAAAATGAAATATATATATATATATATATATATATATATATATATATATATATATATATATATATATATATATATATATATATATATATATTGGACTCATCTTAACTCTGGACCTATCAAGCCCAGAAAAGGATCAAATCTATAGATGTGAAAACCTTTCCTCAAGTTTTTCCTTCAAAAAATAGGTTCACATATTAGATATTTTATCCTTTTCAAGCTTGATAGATCCAAAGTTAAGATAGATCTAGATTGGTTATATTGGTAGGAATGTCTATTTTGGAATAGGGCATCAAGAATTTTAATTTAATTATCAAAAATATTTGACAGATAGTAGGGATTTAATTTTGAAAATTAAAATTCAATAAAAATAAATAGAAAAACCCATGTCTAATTGAAAAATTTGTTTCAATTATTTTTGCCCCTTAAAACTCGTAATATCATGAAGAATATTTTTGACGATATTATATACATTAATGTATGTGGTATTAATATATCTTTGTTAGTGCGATATTTAAATCTCTTTTTCCTTTTATATTAAACTCTTCATTCCTCTACATATTCTATGAGTAAATACTATTTTTCTTATTTTACTAGTCATCCTTTAACAAATAACACCGATTAGTTACATAATTAGCCATATTAAGTTTAACTATTCATTATGTATTTTTCTAACTTCTTCTTGAGGGACTAAGATGTCATGCAACACTTGTTAATTTAATCATGTAAATATAAATACTCTCTCTCTCTCTCTCTATATATATATATATATATATAATAAAATGTGGTCAAATCTCATAGAAGTGTTACAAAATTTTGATGTTATAAGAGAACTTCTCTATATTTAGATACATAGGTATCAAGATTCCTTTGTATTTTGAGTCCAAAATTCAAAAAAATCATATATAGCATACACTGTGCAAAATAAAAATAATAGATAACACATAACGTGGAGAGAAGGTAGACATGGTCTGCATGGGTGGAACTATGTTTTTCCAATGGCCCAAAAACCACAATTCTTCTTGTAGACTAAACTTATGGAAATCCTAAGAACCAAAAGCATAATTTAAAATAGATAAAACATCAATGAGGAGGACAAGATGGTAAACATCCATGAGCATCCACTTGAGTTGTCAGGATATCTCAATTGATGTAGAGGAGCTATGGAAGAAGTAATCTTTTTGAGTCATTATTTCCTGATGTTGAGGAACCATAACTACAATTGGGTTATCCATGCTACAAACCCTTTTCTCCAGAGAGTTAATACTTTTCTTTAGGTTTATTAAAATTATCAGAGCCATGTCCATATCCTTTCCTATAGAGCTCTCTATTGCTACCAATCTTCCTAAGACCACTTTTAGTTTGAATCACAACTCTTCAATGGTTGTTTCGTATTTTCAGAGGGAGCTACGAGTGGATCATAACTTCGTAAAATCCATGATTGTTATTGTAGCAGGGGAAAATACAAAAATAAACTAGGAGTAGGCTAATATCAAGTTCAACTATCCATGCTGAGCAGTCAGCCAGACCAACTATTCAAGAAATAACCAAATGCCTAGTTCAAAAGCCTAGGGATCAACCATTTGATCATGTTTCTATTTAATATGAAAGCACTAGAAATTCCATGGTAAGTGGAAGGATTACTCCCAAATTTGGTTGATGATGGATTCAAATCCTATTTCTTTTTCATTTATCCCTTTAACCAGGTAATTTATTAACAAAAAATAATTTCTAAACATAATTAATGAGTATGGTTGTAGAGGTTTTCCTAGGAAAATTCCTTTAACAAGAGCATATTATTCTGCTAAGTTGTTGGTTTCCATTCGAAATCTACAAGCGAGTTTTCCTCCATTTTTTCTTCCAAGGAAAAAGATAACTCCCCCACCTACCTATCTCCCTTGGGCTTCCTTTTGAGTCTCCATCGAAGAATAAAACATAGGAGTCTTTCATTCTCCACCATTTAGAGAATTCCTTTGAGTCTAATTAAAGTTGCAAGCATGAGTTTATGGGAATTTTTGGGATTTTTCTCTCTTTAGAATTTACCAATTCAATGGAAGTGGACCAACATGCCTTCTCTAATTCATCTATTGATATTCTGGTTTTCATGAAAAGGGACGGTAAAGGAATTTGTGGGGAGAAAATTGAGACCTTCTCACAAAAATGTTTAGAAAGAAGGATGAATTTCCTTAATATAACTTTGTTTTGACTCAAGACTATATTCCATAGTAGAAATTATATGATAGCCATCCAAACCATTTCCAATTTTGGTTTGGAGTGAAAGGAACCACCATAGTTTTTATAACAATTTGCAAATAGATATGGTCATGTGAATGAATATGTCATGTGAGGATCAATATCCTTATAAAAGAAAGTCGATACCTATTTGGCATAAGGGAATTCGAGGAAGAGTTGTTATGATCTAGGTGGATATTGGTGGTCACCCTCCTATTCCACATGGACCCCCAACATTTTCTCTTTCAGGTTCCTTAATTGTAGCATAATTTACTATTTTTGGCAAATTTTAGAGTCCTAAACGATGGTTTTTGTGAAATAGGAAAACCTATAGGCAAGAGTTAGAGATTGTAGTTGAAAGTTGTAGTCCTAGGATATATATTTCTAATGAGGTATTGTACATGTCAAACAAAGATCATATGCCAAAGTTACGACCTCGGGAAGTTGATGTACTAACTAACCGCAGCGGGGCCCACAAAGTTTTAGTGCTTCCTCTTCGAGGGTTATGCTTTTGGATGTTTATGGTTTTCATTTGTTTCTCAATAACAAAAAGGCCTTAGATCCTTGTTGTAACATATTTTAGAGGAATGTATCCATCACATCTCTTCTCAAAGATAAGCTACTATCACCTAAGATAATTTATTTCCATTGCGCATGTAAACAATTTCAATATTTTTTTATTACTGAATTGAAGTTCAGTTTTCACTATAGCTCTATGTTTATGTTTGAATCTATATTTCATTTCATTCCTGCATAAATCTAGATCATGTTTTGTCATTTCCTTAAAGGCCAAGAAAATTTCACATCTAAAGTGCCCAAGGATGCCTGTTCTTACTAGAATGTCAATTATTAAGGTCTTCCCCTGTGTATATGTCCAACTAAAAATGTTCATCTTTGGAGAAACATTGTTGGACCAATTTTTTTTCCAAATCACATCCCTCACAATAATGTTCTCTTCCTCACATTTTCAATATCCTTGTTTAATAGTGTACTCTCTTCTTCCCCAAGATCTTATATTTCTTGTGGATTGCTTCAGGTGCGCATCCCAAAAGAATTGATTCAAAGATAGAAATCAAAGGAGATAACTGAATTGGATAATGACCAATTTATGATAGATATACCATTTGTATATTAGAGAGAGATGACTTTTAGAGTCCTTTTGACAATACTACCTAACCATTTTATTAAGGGAGTTAAACCTAAGGATTGTCTTCTAGTAGAGGGTGGCCTTTAATGCTATCTGTCCATAAACTAAAACGTTTTTCATTGCCTATGATCCATGATAATTTGGACTTGATGATGTGAAGGGTTGGTTATGGTTTCTAGATAGGTGATCTTGATTTTTCTTGTATAGGTGAATCAATTCATTTTTTATAACAGCATAATATTTAACTATATAATTATAATATAACAATATATAATATAACATAACTATATATACATATTTAGGATAACATATATATATCTATATATATATATATATATATATATATATATATATATATATATATATATATATATATGTATGTATGTATGTAGGTGTGTATGTATGTATGTATGTACGTGGTTAAATGCACGAAGTTAGGTTACACTTTTCGGGAAGGCAAAACAGATTTAGGTGGAAAAAAAGAGAGCTCGATGGAGGTCTTGTTTTCTATTAAAACACGCAACCGCGTTCTGCGCGCGTCATTTCTGCCTAGACCGCAGACAAAGAGGAGGTCGACCAAGTTCTTGGAGCTTAATTGAGCAATTGGACCATGGAACAACCAAGCCAACCTCACCAATGTCCTAGAGGCTCAAGCGAATGTAGGTTTCCTATCCTTTTTTTATTATTATTTATCTTTTCTTGCAAAATTAGATAAATTGATTTGAAAAAAAACCTTACGATACAAAATCCATGAAAACAAAATAAAACACCATAAAACCCTTCAAAACAACAAAAAATAACTTAGAAAACCAACAACAACAACCTAAAAAGTTGCAAAAAAAAAAAAACAACTTAGAAAACCCCAAAAATCAAAGAAAATCACAAAAAACAACTTAGAAAATAAAAAAAAACAACCTAGAAAACACTTTGAAATCACCAAAAGAACTATAATTTATGTTTTACATTTTTTTCTTACTTGCAATGGTAGCATGTTTATTATGCATATTTTCTGATTTTGAATGATTAAAATGTTATTTTCTAATTATTTTAGGGTTTAATGTTTTGTTTAGGAATTTTGTGAAATATATTTTCCATTTTTTTAATCTTTTGTTATTTAAAATGCATTTTAAATTTCTAACAAATTTAATTGACAACATACCCCCAAAAAACTCCAAAATAGAACAGAACTAAACTATAACAAATAAATAAATAAATTAGGAGCTTGATATTCACATGATTAATATGGTTGCTTATGGTGAACCTCTATTCATCAAATAAAAAAAATAAATTAATTTTTTATTTTAAATTTAAATTAATTTATGTTTTAAATATCTTCTAATAATAAATATAGTACAATTTTATTTAAAAAATTACTTACTTGGAAATAAAATATTAATGTTTAATGTTAAAAATCCCAATATATATATATATATATATATATATATATATATATATATATATATATATATATATCATCATGTATATATAAAAACACATAGCTTAGTTATATATAATATAGCTATAACATAACTATATTTTAACTATTTATCATAAAATGAATTATTTAACCTAACACATACATATATATTATAACTATAACATAGCATGTAAAGTAACTATAACTATAGTTCATAACATAATTATATAACTATATAGATTTAACTATTATAATAATAATATCACATAACTATATATTATAGTTCTATATATATAACATAACATAGAGTTATTTAAGACATATCATATATATGTGTGTGTTAGTGTTATGTTTTAAATATTTATGCTATGCTAAATATATATATATATATATAAGTTCAAGTTTCAACAATGCGTCATTAATAGCTACATTAAATCCATCATGAAAAGTTCATTTAAGGTGAATAAAATCATTTTGACTATTTTCAAATTTGTACCACATTGTTTCATTATGTAGTGTGTTGTACAAGAAACAATGTCTTCATGTGCTTTCTCCTAGTACATGTCATGTGTCACAGTCAAACACTATAAGAACATAGAGTCTATTGGTGTATTTGGTTGGCATGAACTTTTATTAATTTTGCAAATAGGTTTATTTCAAACTTTTACATATATATTTACATCTCTATGCCCTATGAATAAAATGCATTATTTATAAATGGGAAAAAGTGTGGAAATAGGCTTGATCACTACTTTCGTTTGTGTTCACATGGAACTCAATACTTTGGTTGATAGATTATAGCAAATGAGCTCTAAAGTTTAGGACTTTAGGTTAGATTATTCTACTTGAGTTTAGAAATGGTTTTCTTATCAACATTCTTTGTAAGTTAACATTTGTTTCTTGTATTAGCTTATAAGTATTATATGTAATAGTTTTGTATTACATGCAATATTTTAGTCAATTTTTTTTCTTAGATTAGTTTATATGTATTACATGTAATATAAAGAGGCATCTCCTATACGACCCAAAACTGTAGGTCGTCAAAGTGCAAGGGGATCTGCTATACATGGTTGGGCTCGAGATAGATGATGTAGCCCACCCAAAATGTGCATTCCACTCATATTTCCTACCTCTGATGCCAATCACAGTGTCAATGAAGTGTTTGTCTTTGTTGATGATCATTCTATCGATAGTTCCAACCTTCTTCACCTGTTTTAGGCACATCTCTTGCATTTTAAATCCTGTTTAAACTTTATGTGTTTATGTTTTGAAATTGTCTTTAATTTTTAAATCATGTTCAACTGATGTGTTTGAATTTAATTTATATGTTATTTTGCTTCTTGTAAATGTATATGTTAACTATGTTTATGATTTGTAGATCATTATGATCATAGTGCAGTGTCGATCTCTTCATGGGATGATGCCACAACTCATATCACATTGGAGGATGTTACGACCCAACATATGTGGATCACATGAGAGCTGAGTAACATCTCTGCTAGTTCACCTACTAGCCATAGTTTTTCTTTGATGTTGGAAAGCATCAATAGGTTGATTGAGACATACTAGAGGTTGATCCCATAGAGCTACCTCATATAGTTCATGCAAAGGATTAATAGGTGTGAGGTTAGATGCCCACATACTTAGCAGCTGGTGAAAGAGACCACCAAGAATATTGATATTCATGGGGAGTTGCTCGACATCCCTCCAGATCACCCTGATCAACATAAAAGTTTCATTCCACTCAAATATTTTAAGAATGTTGATGCAACCCATTTTGTGTATGATTGATTCAATGGAGGTTAGGGACAGTTCCCCATAATGACGAGGTCACCCTTTAATTTTCCATACATATATATGCATAATTCGTTCTACACATGAGGCTGGATTACATTGATATTAGATCTCGTTATTATGAACCTATCATGTTATGTACCTATGATTGTGGTGGGGCTTAAAATATAAGTGATGCTTAAAATATTTATGCACGTGAAAATTAAGAGGGTTCAAACACGACGTGGAAAATAGTAGAGTACAGATTAAAACTATGGACGTGAATAAAGGGAGGATGTTGTCTATAATAAAAAATAACAATAATAACTCGCTCATGTTAAAATTTAATATGTACATGAAACCTCGCGCAAAAAAGTTGAAAAATTGGACTTATCATATAAAATTTATATGTAAGTATGTATGCAATAATAGGTGTTTTAATCTTAAGGCTACAATAGAACTAAAAGGGTACTATATTGATGGTCAATGAAGTATTGTGAGCCCTAAGGTAGACATTGACATATGTATGGTATGCAACTTAAATAATAATTACGAATTTTGCTTGTATATGCAGGAGTCCTATTAAAAGCATTAATACACGAAAAAGAATAGAAAGTATAGGAACCTTCACTACGAATACTCTAATTTGAGGGTATAAATATATAATAAAATGGATGCAAGATGTTGCATAAGGATGTAAATACTTGTGGAAAAGTGTTGCGAAGAGGGTGAAAAAAATGCCATACATTATGTAGAATAGAGTATAATAAAAACATTGGAGGTACCTAATGTTAATATATGTTACAAGCGAACATGATAAACCAAATATCCTCATTATAGGAGAAATATATAAGAAAAACACATCTCAAGTAAGAACATGCTAAATGTTGCAACTTATAACTGTGAGTCAACTTCCATGGCTATCATGAACATCTTTGGTTTTTCCAGCTGATAAGACAGTGGAAGAACTAATCATATGCCCCTCTCTCTCTCTCTCTGTCTATATATATATATATATATATATATATATATATATATATATAGAGAGATATATGATTATATATATATATATAGAGAGAGGGGCATATGATTAGTTCTATATATATATATATACATATACATATAGATTAGTTATATATATATATATATATACATATACATATACATATACATATACATATACATATACATATACATATATATATATATATATATATATATATATATATATATATATATATATATATATATATATATAAAAAGAGAGAGAGAGAGAGAGATATGAATATTTTCAAAGGAAATCTTGTGTGGCCTTCTTGATTGAGAAATTTCAAGAATCAACGTACTTGTAATCTAAAATTTTAATTCCGGATATAAAAAAAATCTAAAGAATGATGGCACAGGAATGGTGAGTGACCCTTTCAAGGAAACAGATGCGTGTAGTACTAGGTAACTGTGTGATACAAAAGAAAATCTAGTTTAAAAATCCCTATAATACCCACAAAGTGTTGGTTTTCCGGGATAAAATGTGAATATTAGTTATTGAGATAACAAAATAAAGCATCATTTTGTGATTCTCTAATTAAAGTGTAAGAGTGATAATAGTATGTTGGTTGCACCCGGGGACAAAAAAAGCATGAAAGCACATAGACATAGATTAAAAAATATATATTTGTGTGACGATAGCATTGCACAACCTAGGATTAGGTGGAATCGACTAAGGCTAAAATTCAGAGTGGAAACAATAATGTGACAACCTAGAGGGCTGGTTGAGTCCATGGATATAGTGAATAATAATTTTTTTTTAAGGGATTTCCCTTAACCTCGACTTAAATTGCATATATGCTGCAAACATAATAATGTAGCATATATATATATATATCTGAAAATTCCGTTATATTTGATATGGTTATCAAGAGTGGTCATCAGAATAGGAATATGACTGCTTTAGATGGCATGGATAGAAGAACATACTGACCAAAAAGGAATTCCTAATGAGTAGGACTTTTATATTGTGATCATTGAAAAGCATAGGAGATGGTATGGTTTGACTCATGTGAATAGAAATAGAGTTGTCTCTAAACTCTATGTGATAATGTGTAAAGTGTTGATTCATGGGTATATGTGCATGTGTGTACGTGTATAGGTTCATTGTTGCATTATGCAATGTGTACATGGTATTGTGAGCAGATAACTTCGAAGGAAAAAAATGAACCCTGAAAAGAGAAAAACAACCATTGATTGGTTTAACTCTAATGGATGGAATGATCATGATATTTGTAGAAGCTTACATATTGGTATACTTTACTCAATGGAATTTCACTAACTAATTTACTTATATTTTGATCCATAAGGAAAAGGGTTAAGCTAACCTAAAATCAAAATAATCAAGAGAGTTGATTAATTGATGGTAGCTAACTGACAACTGATATGGGTTAATTCCAAGCAATAAATAGGTAAACATAAATTAGGTTCTTGGACCAACCTATTGAAAAAAAAGAAGATTATGTTCGAGTGATTTATCTGTAACTATGAAGAGAAAACTCTAAATCTACTTTTTTCTATTTGTGTCAATATGCATATGAGTGCAAGAGGGAAGAAACCAAACAGCTCTACACAAAAGAAAACTGCATATAACCCTCTTAAATAACTTGCAATTTTGAATGACAAACGACAAAAAAAAAATTGCAATTTGAACTTATGGTTTTGCGCTAAAGGAGAATGGAAATGAAACCCAAGATGGGCATAACTAAATCTTCTTGGACAAAATAAACAACAATGTAGCCGCCATGAAAATGGCAGGAAAAATGAGGGTATCCTAAAATTTACTCATGCATGACTAATGCATATCTAACATTTGAAATCAGGATAAAAGCATAGTAATGCTACTCAATGTGATAAAAGACCAGTTGCAATTTATCATAAAAAGTCTATATTATTGATGCTATGTAAATAGTGCAAATAGAATTTTTGTTTCCATGGTTTAAGATTATAGTGGAGCCATGTGGTGGGGTCCATGTCATTTGGCATAAGTTGTTGGGTAAGTAACAAAATAACACATATATTTGTTATTGTTGATGTACTTATAGTGATTTTTCTAACTTATGTTATGCACAGACTGCTAACCCTTGTTGTGCTAAGATGTATGCTTGTGACCTTTTTTAGGTACATAGAATCCAAATTATGGTGCCTAATTAGCATGGATGAGAATATGCTGTAAATGGAGTGTAGAATTTGAAAAGGAGTGAGGTTTACTCTAGAAACTGAACCATCCCTCGAAATTAAGTGCAAGACTTTTGGGTGGAACACTTTTGGGCCTATAGAGGCCACTCAGAAAATGAAGGACAACTTTAAGGGGATGGGAGATGTAATATCCCCCGTAACATGGAAAGGAACATGTCGCTTTATTAGTATATAATGCTCCCATGTTTCTTTTTCCCCAACAATGCATGGACATGGAGTGTGTAGATTAATGCATGGACATGGAGAAACACTTTCCACAAGCATGTATATCAATGCATGGACAGGGACCAACAATTGCCATGAGACCATAGATCATGAGCATAATCTCGAAGACATGGACCAATACTTTCCATCTCAATATTCTTAACCCTTTAATCATTTTATTGAATGATTTAATCATCTTTGTTATAATGTATGGTTACAACTTAAATTTTTCTTCAAATCATATTTTTGTTACATGACAAATCTAATTAAAATGTTAATATATAAAAGAATAAAAAACAAACATTTTTCTTTGAAATATAAACATTACTATATCAATAATATAACTAAGATATACAATAAAAAGCTAATGAGTATATACAATAATATCATTAAAAAGAAACAATTTCTATTCAACTATATAATTATTTCATTAATAGAATATTGTTTCTATTCACTTATACAATTCTTTCATTCATGGAAAATTGTTATTTTGTTTTGAATCTCTATTTTAAAAAAAATTATTTTTAGAATATAATTTTATAAATAAAATATAATTTCTTTTTAATTATAAATATAAAAATATATTATGAATTTCCTTAATTTGTTTCATTAACCTAATAAATATAAATCAAATAAATTAAGCAAACTCAAATATGATAATTTTATAATACAAATTATATAATATGTATTTAAAAATGAATTAGAAAAAAAAGAAACATTTTACAATGGAGCACCTAACCTACCTTGGCAATCCTAGATCATATTGCCTTGTGCCCTAACTTGATGAAAGAGGGATGGCACTAGGCACAAATAAACTAGGCATTGGGCACAGATAAATTAGGCATTGCGTGGGTGTAGGTGTTGGTAGCACCATCCAAATCTTTGAAAATATTTCCCTTCAGCCTTTTTGTAATTTGGATGAGTGCATCTCTAGCTACACTGGGGTCTCCAGTAACCTGAACGAGCTTCTCATTTTGGGAGGCACATTTTGGTCGCTCCTATTTGCGAAATATGCGAATATTTTCTCCAATGTACTTCTGCATCTCACTGATGATGTTGCCACGTTTACCAAGAAGGCAACCAATGTGCTTTGATGGAACAAGAAGCCTTTTACAAAATTGTTGTGGGGAAAAATGCCTATGCAGGACGATCCTATCCACCTAAGGTGTGACAGTGCCTTAGCAACAAACAGAGACAGCTATTCTAGTATTCTTCCTTTATGAATTAAGAATGAAGAGAGATGGATGGACTAACCGGTGTCTTCCGTTTGTCCTTCGATCCGGTTTCTCTTCTCTTTGAGAGTTCCCAGCTACTTGCCTTCTCGCTCACCCAGCTTCAACAGGTCTCTGCAAGATCACAAGAAGAGAACACTACACAAAGACATAGATCCATATTCATAACTAGTTCAAGATTAGAAATAAACTAAACATACTAATGCAATCATACATCAAAGATACATCAGTATATAGGAGAAACCAAGATAGCTTTATTGATGAATAACAAGGTTCAGGAAGAGATACAACCCAGAGGGCTCCAATCCAGCATCTCCTTCCCAGCAAATGGAATTACTATCTTCACCCCCTTTAAAGCATTAAGCACCCAATGATTCCAGTCTCAAACCAACAACAATTCTTTGCAATAACAAAATTCCAGCCTCCAGATCTCATGGAGGAGAGATCCATATATAGATGTTTGGAGAGAGGATGAGTCAGCTTGAGGTCTGACTAGTGTCCTCTCCCTCTGTCAGTTCTTGATTCCACTTGGAGGTTCTTGCTTCCACTTGGAGATTGGGAACCTCTTACTCATCATTAGTCGAATTCACTGAGACAAGTGTCATTGAGGAAGATTCTGGAAGCTTCCTGGGTCTTGACACCTCTTGGAATGAACTTGCCATTTGTCAATTCCCGCTCAGCGCACCCTGGTAGTGCTTCTACCTGCGTTGCAGTGCAGGTAGCCAGTGTTGACTTTGCATTTCAGCGCAGACAGCTAGTGGAGCCACTGAATTGATCCTGAATTGACTTGTTTTTGAGCAGTTTCTGGTGGAGAACTTCTGTGAATTGCTGTGGTTTGTTAGCCTTGTTCCTCTAGGGGTAGGAACAACATGTTTAGGGACTTTGGATCCCTTAGATTATGGACATTTCATGCTTATAGCTGTAAGGCACAAAAATTTCTATAACAGTTGCCCCCTAAAGTATGAGGCCGTTTATCGGGTGAAATGATTTATCAGGAGGATCCGAAGTTCATCCAATGCTGGGAGGAGACCTGTAATAAGATACAATACAATACATTATTTTTCATACTGCTTTCATGATCTAGTTGAGGCGGGCATTCCCATGCTCAGCTTTATAAATTCATTTTCCTGTACATAGAACAGACAATCGTCTGATGGTAGACTGATAATTTTGATGCAATTATCATCCTTTGGATAGGATGATTATCTGTTGCAATGGTGTACATGTCTTTATCTTCCCTGAATATATATCGCAGCCCGGATGGATGAAACTAGATCCGGGGTCTCCAAACTCGTTCGATCTTCACTCTAAGTACAAGTCGATCCATGTGAGAAATGTTCTGAAGTCGAACATGGAAAGACATCGCTTGATTACCGGTCAAATGAGGTAAACCGTTAACAAGCGCGAGAGGAATCACCGATAATGATAATGACCCTCAAGGTACTGCAGTACAATTCACGTGGTGTGAATAAAGGACTTGGCGTCAAACACCACGCGAAATCTTTCGGTCGAAGGTCATTGATGTATACCTGTCGCCGGAAGTGAGAAACTTGCCATTGAGGCATGCAAGCTTCAAAGTACTGAAGGGGTTGTTCCTAGATCAACTTCTTGGATAATGAGCTGATGTCGACAAGAAGCGATCCATCAAAGGAGGGCCTTAATGAATCCCACATCAATGACATGGAACGGAGCTAATGATTTTGATGGAGGTGAAAACGATCTGTGACATATCATTCAGGGTGGCGGTCATGAAAGGATGAAGGATAATATACGGCAGTGGATGGGACACGGTTGACTTTTCTGAACGAATTCTCTTGAACATATGGCGACACTGATGCGATGGATCGGTAGCATTACCCCAAATACGGATGGTATGGCGAGACCATGGTGATGTGACCGGTGAATGAAACAACCCAACCCGATTGTGGTACGGAGGAAAAATGTCATGTTCAAGAGTGACTTGCTACCATCAAAGTTTTCTCGAGTTTCTCCCAATTTTTCCCCAGTCATTGCTGACCAGTACCTCTTTATTTTTGTCAAGCCTGAGGAGGATAACATATGCTTGTTCTATAACCTGCCCTTTGGGCAAGCCCATCGCTATGTTTTATCGAGCCTAGCGATAATGAAACTCGTTCTCGTCTAAAGACAAGTTTGTCGCTATTTAATGATTTTAACGAGTCTAACGACAAAGATAACTCGGTCCTTTTCATTTTTAGAGAGTCTGAAAAGGTACATAAAGTTAACTCCAAAAGTCCTTTTTCGTCATCTAATCCCTTAGGTCCGAAAAAGTATAAAACAATACAGAAGGGATGAGTTTTCGATAGTTTTAACGAGCCGAATAAAACAAGCGCTCGATCTTTTTGTGCAATAATCCCTCAGGTCCAAAAAGATTAAAATCTAGAGGAGGGATAGCACTTCCTGTCCCTTTAACGAGTTGGAAGGCCAAGGACTCGGCAATCTTTTCATATTTTACGAGTTAGATGAAAAGAGCTTAAAGAAGACTCGTCTTTTGAGGAACGAGTGATAAAACGGGTTAGCAGCTGATTCCAGGTACAAGTTGGAATTTTCCAATCACGGTAGTGTCACAAGGATGGCTAGTGAAATCACTCTTCGTAGCTGTTCCTCAAAATGGGTAAACAAACATATGGAGGTGAACGATCGGCCAATGGAAAAGTGGAGGTGACGGTGCAAACACGACCAAGGCTTTAATGGCTGATGATATTACATTCACTGTGGTTATTTACTGGGATAGTTCATTTTTTAACGAGCTTAAACGCGGGTGGAAACATTTGCTCGATCTTATGTTTATTTTTTAACGAGCATGAACTATGTGCTAAAAATGCTCGGATCTTGCGTTTATTTTTTAACGAGCATGAACTGTGTGCTAAAACTGCTCGAATAATCTAGTCATATGATAAGAATGTCTCATGTAAGATTCCATTTTTTATGGAGCTTGCGCCTTACCAAAGCTATGCCCCGCATCCTTTCGTTATGCAAGTTCGGAAACGACTAATCCTACGAGTTTAAAGGGTTAGACCTACGAGTTTAAAGGGAGGACCTAAAAATTTAAAAAATAAATAGCCGCCCCTTGCTTGCACTCCGAAAGGTTTTCATGCCCCCAGGTATAAAACAAAGTTTCAAGGTTACCCCTACTTTAGTCCGGCAAAACAATTGTTTTATCGAGAGAGGCCTACCTCTTTCAGGTTACCCAAAGATTGCTCCATTCGCGGCCACGAATAAAACACTTCCTTGGCGATGTCTATCGAAATAGACAACGGTGAGCGACGATGCCTGCCAACTCACATAACTTTGACAAAAGAATCTTATTCTAGAACAACCCCTCTTCCACTCACTGATGGGGTACGGACTAGTCATATTCTCCCGCGGAAACCTACCCTATACCCAAAGTTTTCCTGCCGAAGCAGACCAGGACGCATGCCCCCTGGGTTCTAGTCATATCCTCCCAGATTACTCGCACTCATCAGGAGGACGGACCGTGGGTTGAGACACTTCTTGCGTGAAGAGACCATTTAGGGATGGTATATGACTATTTGCGATGCGTGATCCGGGAAATGAAAGCTGGTCCACGAGCTTGACCACTCTTCCTTCGTGCGGAAAACACATTACTCTAAAGAGTGAGGAGACGATGGCTCCCATGCAATATATATAGTCTCGTCCAAGGAGTAGGTTATAATCCAAGGGTCCTTGAACGACCATCACGTTCATTTGAACGGTCTTCCCTTTCAATGTTATGGGCACATTGGGGAGGATCCCTAAAGGTCGACTGGTTCCTTTATCAAAGCCTGATAGATTTCTCATTTCAGGCAAAAGCGCTGGCGAACCAAGTGCTTTCCAAGCAATAGAGGAAAGGATACTCACAGATGCCCCCTCATCAATGATAGTGCCAGCCATTACCATTCTGTATATTTGAACGATAATTCTGAATGGTATGCTTGCTGGCAAACGGGGTCTGCCTAGTTGGTTCCAGTCGAACGAGACAACTAGGTTGCTTGGTGGTGGGACCGAATAGACGGCCGAGTATGACTCTGACGAAGTTCCTTCCTGCGATAAAGGAATGGGAAAATTGCCCCCTTGTTCGTCGGAGTCTGTGTTGATGAAGAGAATTTGGACGGTGTCGGCTTTATTCTCCCCTGTGATGGTATCATTCGAAGATAGAGCCTCTGAAGGCAAAACCGGGTCAACTGCCGCCTCAACCTTTTGACTTTCGTCAGGTATGGATCCAGACGATTAATCTTCAATGATAGGTGCTTCGGCTGACCACCTGGGCGGGCTAGTCGGGTTCTCAACTAGTGAAGGACTTGGCAAGAGTTTTTGATATCCAGGAGGAAGTTGCGCTTGTAAAATCAGGCGATCTTCCAAAACTCTTTTAGCCTTGTCTAAGAAGGGACAGTGGTGGATGGCATGGTCGCCTTCACACAGTTTGCAAGGAAATCTAGCTTTCCCTCTCTGTCTTGTGGCTTCACTTTCACTAGTTGACGGTGTGCTGTCAACATGGCTATCAGAGGTTGACGCCACCGAATTGTGCAAACGGGGAGACCAGTCCCTTAGTATCCGAGGGATGCAGGGACAATCTCTGTGGAAGTGGTCTCCCTTGCATATGACACATGGCGATTTAGGCCTAGTCAGTGTTGTGTGTGGATTTTTGTCAGATGACACTTGTTTGCCCCCAGTCGCTTTTGGCTCCTTCTTCTTCTTCTCTTTCTTCTTCTTTTCCTTCTTCTCCTTAGGAACTTGGTTTTTTGTTTTACCAGTTCCGTCAAGCGAAGAGGAAGGAGGAGAGGAAGAATTAGATGAAGTAGAAGGCTGGTGGGCAACTCTGGTCTGGTCTAACTGTTGATTCGACTGTTCAGGAATAGTGGTGTTCTGAACGACATTGGTTGAAAAGAGCCAGATCGGCAAGCCGATTGTCAGTCCTGGAAGCGACAATGTGGCCATATGGGGCGCACCAACATCTCCCCAAGAGGAGAAGGGACTAGGATTTGCACCAAGGGGAATTCCTTGGTTGGTGTGCTCCATTTTCTCAACCTAAAAATCAACGTAGGAATAGGGGTGATTGTTCCGTTTAAAATAAATTTTAACGATGCTTTAGACACAACTTGCTTTTTCACTTTTAAAGAGTCGAGAAAAAGCTAAAGATGACTCTAGTCTCCTTCGATGTTTTAACGAGCCCGAAGTGACAAATGCTCGGATGGACTTTTTCCGTTATAGAGTCTGAAAAAGGCCAAAAGGAACTGCTCTGGAGTTCTAGGCAGAGGGTGTGCCAAACTTTTCGCAAAACCGCAGAATACTTTTTAGGGTACGGGCGATCGATCTTCCTGAATGCTGTGTTCAGTGCATTGCGATCAGTAGGGCGGCCGACACGGCTTCCTAAGGATAAAGGTTTTATGCCTATAGGGGTCTCTCAATATATACGCGACGGTACGTGGGACCACAATCTGTACTGGCGCTATCGTCCCTTAGGAGGAATCACCCACCATCAACGAGATCGACAGTCACCAGGCTTTACGACGCCGGAACACGTCTCTAGCCTAGACCTCTATGTTGTGCGTTGTGTTGCAAAGCTTTGTTAAGTTCATTCAATTTATTTTAGGTTGATCTTTTTAGAAGTTTGCCTTTTGAGGTTCACCACGAGATGTATGATACAATTCCTAAATGCAGTCTAAAGATGATAAGCAAGCTTTATATCTTTTCAACTTATGAAAATCCTAGCTACAAAGGGAAAAGAAAGACACCATCTTTTCTCAAAGAGCAATCAGCACACTCTAATGCACTTTTCCTAAATCAAACATGCAAACTATCAAGATGCAAATGCACAATGCAGGTGTTTGTTTTCCGCTTTCTTAGTATTGATGCCTACAAAGAAAGCTTTTTGTACAACTTTGAATTTGCTTTTAAATGACAAATACAAACAAGTTTACTTTTTCGAAATCAGAGAGGGTAGAAGAGATTACACCACTTAACGATTTCCGAAATGAATACTTGTTTCAACACTTAAAAGAGACAAACTCAAACCAAAAGCAAAAGTAAATGTATAATCAACTGCAAACAGCCAATGAACTCTCTCCTAAGATCATAATCAACAGATCTGAATCAAGGGCTTCAGGATGACTATTTCACTCTTGCAAAGGAAAACTGTAAATGACGCCACAAACACATAAAAACACTCACAGTCTTTTGTACAAAAGGAGGCGGAATTTAAGCAGAGAAAAGGAGTTATCAGACTGGTACCTATGTTGGTTACAGGCTGCAAAAATCAGAGATAAAAACAAGGCAAAACAGAGCAGAGAACCCCAGTTGCACAAGGCCTAACTGGATCAGCGCACCCTCAACACAGGGGTTTTGACATTCAGCGCAGGTAGCCTTCATGGGACCTGCGTTGAAATGCAGAACCTTTTCACAGGGTCTGCGCTGAAGGAGAAACGAGAGTTTCTCACTGGGTTCTGGGTCACAGTTTGCTGATTAATCTACGGTTTCAGGCCAAATAAAAGCAACAAGAAAGGTACAAGCAAAGGGATGCTTTGAGGAAGGGCTAAGATCTATCACAAAGGATCATCAAATCATTTGTGAATCCATTGTTCAGATCATAGACAAATCCAGTGATTGGTTCAAAGCAGCAACTGTCTACTTTGCATCTGAGAATAGCAGATGCAGTTCGATTGTTGCTGTTGAGTCTATGAAACAAATAATGATAGAGACACAAATAAAATGACTAAACAGATCTCCCCAACGGAGTCGCCAATTTGTTGTGGGGAAAAATGCCTATGCAGGACGATCCTATCCACCTAAGGTGTGACAGTGCCTTAGCAACAAATAGAGACAGCTATTCTAGTATTCTTCCTTTATGAATTAAGAATGAAGAGAGATGGATGGACTAACCGGTGTCTTCCGTTTGTCCTTCGATCCGGTTTCTCTTCTGTTTGAGAGTTCCCAGCTACTTGCCTTCTCGCTCGCCCAGCTTCAATAGGTCTCTGCAAGATCACAAGAAGAGAACACTACACAAAGACATAGATCCATATTCATAACTAGTTCAAGATTAGAAATAAACTAAACATACTAATGCAATCATACATCAAAGATACATCAGTATATAGGAGAAACCAAGATAGCTTTATTGATGAATAACAAGGTTCAGGAAGAGATACAACCCAGAGGGCTCCAATCCAGCATCTCCTTCCCAGCAAATGGAATTCCTATCTTCACCCCCTTTAAAGCATTAAGCACCCAATGATTCCAGTCTCAAACCAACAGCAATTCTTTGCAATAACAAAATTCCAGCCTCCAGATCTCATGGAGGAGAGATCCATATATAGATGTTTGGAGAGAGGATGAGTCAGCTTGAGATCTGACTAGTGTCCTCTCCCTCTGTCAGTTCTTTATTCCACTTGGAGGTTCTTGCTTCCACTTGGAGATTGGGAACCTCTTACTCATCATTAGTCGAATTCACTGAGACAAGTGTCATTGAGGAAGATTCTGGAAGCTTCCTGGGTCTTGACACCTCTTGGAATGAACTTGCCATTTGTCAATTCCCGCTTAGCGCACCCTGGTAGTGCTTCTACCTGCGTTGCAGTGCAGGTAGCCAGTGTTGACTTTGCATTTCAGTGCAGACAGCTAGTGGAGCCACTGAATTGATCCTGAATTGACTTGTTTTTGAGCAGTTTCTGGTGGAGAACTTCTGTGAATTGCTGTGGTTTGTTAGCCTTGTTCCTCTAGGGGTAGGAACAACATGTTTAGGGACTTTGGATCCCTTAGATTATGGACATTTCATGCTTATAGCTGTAAGGCACAAAAATGTCTATAACAAAAATCCACCTTCATCATTGTCATTGTCACTAGTGCTTCCACTAGTCTTTCCTTGCAATTGGAGCACTGCCTCCAGCATAGGTGAAACACCATCATTATCCAACTCTGTTGAAGAAACCACAATTACACGTTCATCTGAATCTGATTGTGCGTCTTTAACCTTAATACTTGCTCATATATCTTTCCTCATGCTTTTGATGATATTGCTCCTGTATTCTTATATGCATTTCTAAATTTATACATGTTTCCATTTAATTTATATGGCTGCATTAGTTAATTATTTTAAACAACTTTAATGAATTTGTAAATGATAATGTAATCAAGCTAAATCTTATAATTACATATGAGGTTTAAACCAATTGGTTTGTGTGGCGTTAAGTCTTCACTAGGTGACCAGGTTCAAATTTGTGGGGAAGGGTAGAAATCGAATATTCCTAAACTTGTTAGTTAATCTTTTTTTTATTGTTGATTTTGTATTAATTATGCTTTGATTATCTAAAATATTAGTCAACTTTTATTTTATTTTTGTGATATACTTAAAAAATAATTTTGCACCCACTCTCCAACCTAGTATCGAAGAAATGTTGTAAGGTTATGATACATTATATAAACTTTTTGACTACATCAAATTACATAAAAATAAAAAATAAAATAAAATAATAAAAATAATAATTATAATTATGAATTAAAATATTTTGATTTGTTAAAATTACAATTAAAAACAAAATAATAATAATAATTAATTAATTAAAAAATATGAAAATTTTAAAAATAAAATAAAATAAAAAAATGTTATTAATGATTAATAATGAAACCATTTAGGGGTGGTAGAGTGAGAGGGATTATTTGTTGACCTATCGATAAAATATACTATCAATATGCTTGGGGTTTGGGAGTAGAAACCAATAATCAAGTAGAATATCTCGCTCAATGGAAGGGTCTGGAAATAGCAATTGAAAAGAAAATTACCAAAATCCTTTTATTTGAAAATTTTATGATAGTAACTTGACATGTGTGGAATGGCAAAGGTTTGCACAAGTCAAATTTTCCCTTAATTATACAAAAAATTGCTTTGCAAATTATGATATTTGAGGAAATAGAATTATTAGCTCCTAATGAACATCAATTTCCCCTCTATGATGGAGCCTAAGACTTCATCTTGTGAGGTGGACTAGACATATTTGGGTCAACTCCTATCCAAGTTGTTGCAGTCACTCCAAGGGTTGTTGGAAAAATTGAACCATAGAGGATTTGTAGAAGATAAGGAGATGGAGAATTATTAGCTCCTAATAAACATCAATTTCGAACTACTGCAGAGTAAAGTAGAGTTGTTCCAGGCTGAGATTTGCATTGATTTGGAAACTATGGAACACAAAGTGTGTAAAGTCAAAGAGAACTCCAACAATGGGACTTAATTCATCAAGATTAAAGTTGGGACTAGCTGGGAGCCAAAAAACAAAAATAAAACCAAAGTCACATAGTAGGCAAATAAAGTAGAAAAGGAGTGAAGCAACCAGCTACTTGTAACACTGAAGTTTAAATGATAAAGTTGAATCCCTTGAAAACAAAGGATCTACTATGGAGAAAGGGGCATTAGAAGTGAATTAATGTGTTTTGAACTCACACATTTCCTGAATTGTATAACATGAAGGGTGAAAATTTTAATTTTAAAGATTTACATAGTCAAAATGCGGTTCCAATTATTAACAAACGATCTGATCGGGTAAGTTCTTCTCCCAGCAAACGAATTCTTGATAATACTTCAGTACACATAACGAGGGATAGGTGGCCAAAAATAACTCTTTATCCATGAACACTAACGAACTTGAAGCCCTGTTCTTTTTGGATCAACAATTGGTAAAAGGAGGACACAACATGGTAGCAAGGGAGGCCTCAAGCTTTTAGAATTAAATTAGGGAACTATCTCACATAAGATATTAGCATCTTGAGCTTGTTAACACATTCTACAATATCCTAGAGTTAATTCTATCCCTCTGATGTATCATTTAAATGACAGTCCAAGAACTTAGTGAGGATTTGGGCATGGGTTTGCACACAAGGAAATTCAATGCTTCAGGATGGTAGATAAGATGTAGTAGAGGATATATATGGCACAAATTTAATCTTCTTCAAGCCATCTCATCATATTGATAATCATCTCCCTCTATGAACAATGATAACTATCATATTTTGAGATTCATAGAGTGGTAAGGCATCTCCCCTCTATGATGGAGCATAACATTTCATCTTGTGAGGTGGACTAGACTTATTTGGGTCAACTCTTATCCAAGTTGTCAAAGTCACTCCAAGGGTTGTTTGCAAAGTTGAACCATATAGAATTTGTAGAAGATAAGGAGACGGAGACTTATTAGCTCCTAATGAACATCAATTTTGAACTACTGCAGAGTAAAGTAGAGATGTTCCAGGCTGAGATTTGCATTGATTTGGAAACTATCGAACACAAAGTGTCTAAAATCAAATAGAACTCCAACAATGGGATTTAATTCATCAAGATTAAAGTTGGGACTAGCTGGGAGCCAAAAAACAAAAATAAAACCAAAGTCGCATAGTAGACAAATAAAGTAGAAAAGGATTGAAGCAACTAGCTACTTGGAACACTGAAGTTTAAATGATAAAGTTGACTCCCTTGCAAACAAAGGATCTACTATGGAGAAAGGGGAATTAAAAGAATTAATGTGTTTTGAACTCACCCATTTCTTGAATTATATAACATGAAGGGTGAAAATATTAATTTTAAATATTTACATAGTCAAAACATGGTTCAAATTATGAAAACACGTAATTTATTCTACTAGAAAGAAAATTTTTGATAATACTTCAGTAAACGTAAGGAGAGATAGGTGGCCAAAAATAAATCTTTAGCCATGAACACTAAGGAACTTGAAGCCCTGTTCTTTCTAGATTAACACTTGGTAAAAGGAGGACACAACATGCCAGCAAGGGAGGCCTTGAACTTTTAGAATTAAATGAGGGAATGATCCCACACAAGTGATTAACATCTTGGGCTTGTTAACACATCCTACAATATCATGGAGATAGTTATATCCCTCTAGTGTATCATTTAAATGGCACTCCAAAAAATAGTGAGGATTCAGGAATGGGCTTGCACGCAAGGAAATCAATGGTTTAGGATGGTAGATCAGATTTAGTAGAGGATATATATGGAACACATTTACTCTTCTTGAACCCAGATTTTCATATTGATAAGAATCTCTCGCTATGACCAACAATGACTTCCATGATATTCGTAGAGTGGGAAGGCATCTCCCCTCCATGACAGATCCTAAGATTTCATCTTGTGAGGTGGGCTAGACATATTTGGGTCAACTCCTATCCAAGTTCTTAGAGTCACTCCATGGACTGCTAAAAAAGTTGAACCATAGAGGATTTGTAGAAGATAAGGAGAGGGAGACTTATCATCTCCTAATGAACACGAAATTCAAATTATTGCAGAGTAAAGTAGAGATATTTTAGACTGATATTTGTGTTGATTTGGAAACTTTGGAAAAAAAGTGTCTAATACTAAAGAGAGCTCCAAAAATAGGATTCAATTCATTAAGGATGAAGTTGGGACGAGCTGGGAGCCAAAAAAAAAAAAAACCAAGTCACCTAATACGAAAATAAAGCAGAAAAGTACTCAAGCAACTAGTTGCTTGGAGCACTTGTCTCTGAATGGTCTTCCAATGCCAAATAAATCCCCAAAGTCAGAATTTTAAATGATATATATATATATATATATATATATATATATATATATATATATATATATATATATATATATATATATATATATATATATGTATATATATGTTCCTGTTAGGTTGTTCCTGTAAGGCATATAACATGCTTCTTTTTAGAATGGTAGGAAAAATAGCCATAATAATAGGCTAGCTATATTGTGGACATATGAAGGAAGCTTAACCATTGAATATGTAGACCAATGTACAAGTCATGGTCCTGAAACCAACTCTTTATATTAATGAAAACACTAACCCACTCTTTAAAAAAATAGAAAAATAATCCATCAATGAGAGGGAGACTTATTAACCTATAATGAACATCAATTTCGAACTACAACACATTAAGTAGAGATGTTCCAGACTAAGATTTGCATTGATTTTGAAACTATGGAACACAAAGTGTCTAAAATCAAAGAGAGCCCCAACTACAGGATTGAATTCATCAAGGATGAAGATGGAATAGCTGGGAGCAAAAATAAAATAAAAAAATCCAAAGTCGCAGAGTAGGAAAATAAAGTAGAAAACGGCTGAAGCAACTAGCTGCTTGGAACACTTGTCTTAGAATGGTCTTACAATACGAGATAAATTCCCACAGTTAGAATCTTTGAAATGTTATGCATATATATGTTTCTGTTAGGTTGTTTTTGTAATGCATATAACATGGTTCTTTTTGGAATGGTAGGCAAAAATTAGGCATAATATTATGCTAGCTATATTGTGAACATCTGAAGGAAGTTTAATCATTGAATATGTGGACCAATGTATAGGTTGTGGCCCTGAAACCAACTTTTTATGTTAATGAAAAGGCTGACCCACTCTTAAAAAAATAAATTAATCCATATTAACTCCATATTTACCAAGCATCGAGAGGGATCAAATCTCTGGAGGTGCAAACCTTTCCTTAAGTTTTGCACTCAAAAAGTAGGTTTACACCTTGAGAATTTTTCTCCCTCATTAAGATGGATGTGCAGCTTTTCTTGTAGCAAACGAAAATGTCAACATTATTAGAAAATTCAGAATTAAAAGGAAATACATTGAAATATAATAAGTAAGCCTTTTTTATTTTTTATTTTTTTTATGACTAACAAAAACATCTATTTCAATTGTTATTGCTATATGAAACTCTTAGAGATGTGAAACATTTTTTGGGCTACACAGTATTCATTAATGCATATAATAATTAAGCTATGTCTATTTTGAAATAGGGATTTCAAAGTTTTAATTTAATTATTCATAATTGTTAGGTGGATAGTAAGGACTTAACCACCAAGGGATATTGTACATTGTTCTTAGTACTAGTGATAGATCAAATATTGAGATTTATTTCAAAAGGGATCATTACTTTTCTTCTATTTTAATTAAATTCATTAATAAAAAAAATGTCATAGAAATATGAGTTATGACTTTTTGAGCATGTGGTATTAGCAAACTATGATATTAGCCCATGATATTGTAACAAAGCCTATTTACATGTTAACAATTTTCTATTGTAAAGTGAGATTGAATCTCCATGGTTAAGGATATATATATATATATATATATATATATATATATATATATATTTTTTTTATATATATATGAATAATAATAGAAAATAAAGTTATAAATTAGTTATTTTTTATGAATTTTCTCTTAAAGCTTGTGAATGTGAAATGTATCATGAGGTAAGTGTTTTGATACCTACTATTTGAGTCGAGTGGTGCTCCTACCAACATGAAAGTGATGTTGTAAATTTCTATTATATAAACATTTTGACTCGGTCAAATAAAAATAAATAATATAAAATAAAATAAAAAATGAAATATATATATATATATATATATATATATATATATATATATATATATATATATATATATATATATATATCCTAGACTCATCTTAACTCTGGACCTATCAAGCCCAGAGAGGGATCAAATCTCTAGATGTGCGAACCTTTCCTCAAGTTTTTCCTTCAAAAAAGAGGTTCGCATATTATATATTTTATCCTTTTCAAGCTTGATAGATCCAAAGTTAAGATAAATCTAGGTTGGTTATATTGGTAAGAATGTCTATGTCTATTTTGGAATAGGGCATCAAGAATTTTAATTTAATTATAAAAAATATTTGACAGATGGTAGGGATTTAATTTTGAAAATTAAAAGTCAATAAAAATAAATAGAAAAACCCAAGTCTAATTGAAAATTTGTTTCAATTATTTTTGTCCCTTAAAACTCGTAATATTATGAAGAATATTTTTGATGATATTACATACATTAATGTATGTGGTATTAATATATCTTTGTTCGTGCGATATTTAAATCTCTTTTTCCTTTTAGGTTAAACTCTTCATTCCTCCTTTATAGATTCTATGAGTAAATACTATTTTTCTTATTTTACTAGTCATCCTTTAACAAATAACACCGATTACTTACATAATTAGTCATATTAAGTTTAATTATTCATTAGGTATTTTTCTAACTTCTTCTTGAGGGACTAAGATGACATGCAACACCTGTTAATTTAATCATGTAAATATAAATATACTCTCTCTCTCTCTCTCTCCATAAAAATAATAGATAACACATAACATGGAGAGAAGGTAGACATGGTCTGCATGGGTGGAACTATGTTTTTCCAATGGCCCAAAAACCACAATTCTTCATGTGGACTAAACTTATGGAAATCCTAAGAACCAAAAGCATAATTTGAAATAGATAAAACATCAATGAGGAGGAAAATATGGTAAAAGGCCATGAGCATCCACTTGTGTTGTCAGGATGATCTCAATTGATGTAGAGGAGCTATGGAAGAAGTCATCTTTCCGAGTCATTATTTCCTGATGGTGAGGAACCACAACTACAATTGGGTTATCCATGCTACAAACCCTTTTCTCCAGAGAGTTAATATTTTTCTTTAGGTTTATTAAAATTCTTAGAGCCATGTCCATATCCTTTCCTATAGAGCTCTCTATTGCTACCAATCTTCCTAAGACCACTTTTAGTTTGAATCACAACTCTTAAATGGTTGTTTCACATTTTCATAGGGAGCTACGAGTGGATCATAGCTCCGTAAAATCCATGATTGTTATTGTAGCAGGGGAAAATACAAAAATAAACTAGGAGTAGGCTAATATCAAGTTCAACTATCCATGCTGAGCAGTCAGCTAGACCAACTATTCAAGAAGTAACCAAATGTCTAGTTCAAAAGCCTAGGGATCAACCATTTGATCATGTTCTATTTAATATGAAAGCACTAGACATTCCATGATAAGTGGAAGGATTACTCTTAGATTTGGTTGATGATGGATTCAAATCCTATTTCTTTTGCATTTATCCCTTTAACCAGGTAATTTATTATTAACAAATAATTTCTGAACGTAATTAATGACTATGGTTGTAGAGGTTTTCCTAGGAAAATGCCCTTAAGAAGAGCATATTGTTCTGCTAAGTTGTTGGTTTTCATTCAAAATTTACAAGCGAGTTTTCCTTCATTTTTTCTTCCAAGGAAAAAGATAACTCCCCCACCTACCTATCTCCCTTGGGCTTCCTTTTGAGTCTCCATCGAAGAATAAAACATAGGAGTCTTTCATTCTCCACCATTTAGAGAATTCCTTTGAGTCTAATTAAAGTTGCAAGCATGAGTTTATGGGGTTTTTTGGGATTTTTCTCTCTTTAGAATTTACCAAATCAATGGAAGTGTATCACCATGCCTTCTCTAATTCATCTATTGGTAGTCTGGTTTTCATCAAAAAGTACGGTAAAGGAATTTGTGGGGAGAAAATTGAGACCTTCTCACAAAAATGTTTAGAACGAAGGATGAATTTCCTTAATATAACTTTTTTTTGACTGAAGACTATATTCCATAGTAGAAAAGAGAGCTCTGAGTGACCTAAGCTAGGGTTCATATCGGCATTCAGAGTACTGCCATGAACTCTAGCAGAGGGCAATGCCCTGTTAGCAGAGCTCCGAAGGTGCGGGCTGGCCTTGGCCCAACAGATGAGGAGAGCGGGGTCCAATGGGGTCCTTTCATATATGCAGGCAATGATGGATAAAGGAAAGGCCCCACTAGAAGGAGTGCAGATATCTGGCTCTGAGAATGCAAGAAAGGATGAGCTAAGCAAGAAGAAAAAGATGGGTGAGCAAACCAAGGAAACCCAAAGCCAAAAGCGAACAAATAATATTAGGATTCCAGAAGGAAAAGACAATGGGAACCCCAATCCCGAGCATACACCACAAGAAGCAGAAGGAAGAAACAAAAAAACTATGGATACTGAAGCCATGCCCCAATACGACACAGATCAGGAGGGATCGGTAGCAACGACTAGAAAATAGGAGGACATGGGGCACTGCAAGCCCAAAACAACAGAGAGTCTGCGAGTTGTCATCACCGACCCTGAAATGCAGGCTTACAGAAACCATATGTCAATACATGTGGTGATCTGTAAGTTCATGGGCTTCTTTCCTACAGAAAAATCCCTCTTCTTATGGATCAAACAATAGTGGAAGCCAAAAGGGGATGTTAGGCTACAACTGGGAGCCAAAGGTTTCTTTACTTTCGTCTTCGCAAACCTAGAAGACAGGGATCACATTGTTGGGTCCCTATAATACTAGTGATTACCCCATTACTATTATAGTTATACCCCTTATTTATATTTTTGTGCCCCTATTACCCCCATATTTTTATTTCTGTGCCCCATAGAATCCCTCTATTGTTATTTTTGTGGCTTTATATTATTATTGTTAGGTCGGCTAGATTATATTGTGACTCCTTAGACTCCTATATATAGAAAGGAGGTTTTGTCATTTAAATCATCAAAGAATTGTTCATTTATGTAATGTAAAGGAGGTTTCCCCCTCGAAGAGGCTGAATTCTAAGGCGTTGATCTATCTTTTCTATCTTTTCTTGAGCTGGTTTCATAACACACATATTCGATGGAGGACCATACTTCTATGCCTCAGCAGGCCTATATATGAGACCTTGGAAACCCAACTTTGCACCAGAATAGGATACTTTCAAGCATGTACCTGTGTGGATAACTCTTTCATCTTGGGAGATTGTGCATAACTCTTTCTTGGAGAATCCAATTTGGATTAGACTAGTGGCATTGGAAATAGGACACAGAGAGCTACTACAGATCACAAATTCAGAACTAGATGATTGGAAAGTACAGAGATACATCAGAGGCAATATCGAGCTCCTACAAAGTGAAAAAAGGTGTGTAGATTTTTTTAAATTTTTGCTTAAGCTTGGTTTGAAAAGTTATTTTGAAGGAATTCAAAGGGCATAGTAGAGCATTATTATCGGTAACTGATGCCCCGAGGAAAGAAAATGCAAACACCTAGTAAGGAACCTGAAAGCTCTAGCATGACTCATGAAGAAGAGGAAGAAATGCTACATGATATATCAAAATTACAAGAACAAGTGCAACAAATGTCACGCTCACAAAAGTTAACAGATGCTAAGATAAATAGCGTGGAAGCTAAGATAAATGGCGTGGAAGCTAAGATGAATGGCATGGAAGCTAAGATGGACAATTTGAAGATAGATTTGAACACAAATTTGAAGACAGACATGGTAGATTTGAAGACAAATTTGACAAATTTTCTACAAGAAATACTTACTAATGGTGAAAAGGTAGTAAAGGAAACTCATGATGAGAACAAAAGAAATGTTAATCATGATTCCATAGATGCTAATGTTGGATCGAAGAATCACCATATTCCAAAAATCGATATGAGGAAGTTTGATGGCAAGGATCCCGCCACATGGATATTACAGATGGAGCAATTCTTCGATCTCAATAATGTGCAAAACACACAAAAGGTACGTATGGCAACTGTATATTTGGAACCAAATCAGTTTGTATGGTATCAATGGCTTTGTTCTCGTAAACAATTTATCACTTGGGCAATTTTTACGGAAGAATTGATAGCACATTATGAGGATACAAAAAGCAACACTTTTTTTAGCCAATTGATAAGTCTCAAACAAAAGGGTTCAATAATGGAGCACATTGAGGAGTTCCAAAAATTGAACATAAGGGTAAAAGATATTCCAGAGGAGCATAGGATTGATGTGTTCATAGGGTCTTTAAAGGATAATATCCAACATGATGTTCGCCTTTGGGAACCTGATTCATTAGAGAAGGCATTCAGGTTAGCAAGAAAAATGGAAAGCAAAATTATGGCAACTAGGAAGCATACCACTCACAACTATAAAGACGGAAGTGTTGTTGCCCCTAGTCTTCCACAACCTATAAGGTTGACACCACAACAATTGGAAGAAAAAAGAGCAAAAGGGCTTTGTTACAATTGTGATAGCAAATACACAAAAGGTCATAAGTGTGCTGAGAAGAAATTATTCTACATAGATTGTGAAGAGGAAGAAGAAAAGGAGCAAGAAAGGTCAAAAGAAGAGGATATATTCCAGGAACAAAGCCTAGATGAAGAACAAATAAATCCGACCATATCTTGTAATGCATTGGCGGGAATTACCACTCCTCAAACCATCAAGATAGAAGGACAAATCAAGAAGAAAAAGGTAATAGTGTTGATTGATTCAGGAAGCACCCACAATTTTATTCATTGTAGGGTAGCAAAAGAATTGAATTGCTTCCTATATCCAGCACCAGAGTGTCAAGTGATGATTGCAAATGGAGGAACAATAAATTGCTCTGGAAAGTGCCATAATATCAAGCTATCCATGGGAGAATATGTATTGACTAGCCCAATGCTTTCCATTCCAATGGGAGGTGCTGATGTTGTACTAGGAGTCCAATGGCTACAATCCTTGGGTACAATAGCTTTTAATTTTCAAGAACTTTTCATCAAATTTTCTACGGAAGGAAAGGAAGTTGAATTAAGGGGTATTGCAGGGAAACCAGGAAAGATAATCAGCTCTAATGGCATGACAAAGCTTCTAAAAAAGGAGCAAAGAGGTGTAATTGCACAATTATGTTCGCTAGATGTTTCCACATTGGAATCATCTATTTCTCCAGATCTCCAAAAAGTCTTGGACAATCATTCCAAGGTATTTGAGACTCCCAAAGGTCTCCCACCTATGCGTGATCATGATCATGCTATTCATCTGATTCCAGGAAGTGTTCCTCCAAACATCAGGCCGTACAGATATCCCTATGTCCAAAAAAGTGAAATTGAACGTATGGTTGCAGAAATGCTAGAGGCTGGTATAATTCAACCGAGTCAAAGTTCTTTCTCAGCTCCAGTAGTATTGGTGCACAAGAAGGATGGATCATGGCGCATGTGTCCGGATTATAGGGAGCTCAACAAGCTCACTATTAAAGATAAGTTCCCCATTCCTGTCATTGATGAATTACTGGATGAATTGCATGGATCAATTTACTTCACCAAGTTGGATCTTCGTTCGGGATATCATCAAATCAGAATGAAGATTGAAGACATTCCGAAAACGGCATTTAGAACTCATGAGGGTCATTATGAATTTTTGGTCATGCCTTTTGGCCTTACCAATGCACCTTCAACATTTCAAGGTTTGATGAATTCAATTTTCAAACCATTCCTTAGAAAATTTGTGTTAGTATTTTTTGATGATATACTAATCTACAGCAAGTCTTGGAAGGATCATGTTGAACATGTTGACAGGGTGCTACAACTATTGGAGGAGAAACAATTATATGCAAAAAGATCCAAATGTTTCTTTGGAGTCCAGGAGGTGGAATATTTGGGTCATATTGTATCTCATGAAGGAGTTAAGGTAGACCCTAGCAAAATTAAAGCCATTAAGGAATGGAAAATCCCCACATCCATAAAGCATCTGCGAGGATTTCTTGGGTTGACAGGGTATTATCGCAAGTTTGTTAAGAATTATGGGAGAATAGCAGCACCTCTAACAACATTATTGAAGAAAGATTCATTTTCATGGACTCCAGAAGCAACAAAGGCCTTTGAACATCTTAAAGAGGCAATGTGCCAAGCACCGGTCTTAGCTACACCGGACTTCACAAAAACCTTTATTGTTGAATGTGATGCTTCAGGAAATGGAATTGGTGCTGTTCTAATGCAAGATGAAAGACCCATTGCTTTTGAAAGTCGTCCAATCAAGGGAAAGTTTTTAAACAAAGCTATTTATGAGAAGGAAATGTTGGCAATACTCCATGCACTTAAGAAATGGCGACCCTACCTAATGGGAAGACACTTCAAGGTAAAAATGGATCATGATAGCCTTAAATACTTTTTAGAACAAAGATTATCCTCTGAAGAGCAACAAAAGTGGGTCACAAAGATGTTGGGTTATGACTTTGAAATCATCTACAAAAAAGGGAAGCAAAATGTGGTGGCAGATGCACTCTCAAGAAAGGATGAGGATGTGGAAGCATTGTTGTGTGCCATTTCTATTATCCAACCAGATTGGATAAACGAAGCAAGGGAGGAATGGAAGAATGACGAAGAAGTGTGGGCACTTATTCGAAAGCTACAACAAGATTCCAGTACTTCTGATACATTTAGCTGGAAAAATGATTCGTTATGGTACAAAGATCGCTTATACCTCTGTAAGAATTCCCAGCTAAAACAAAATATTCTTATGGAATTGCACACTTCTCCCTTAGGAGGGCACTCAGGATTTTTAAAAACTTACCACAGGGTTAAGAAGGAATTTTTTTGGGATGGCCTTAAATCAGATATTCAAAAGTTTGTGGCGGAATGTTTGGTTTGCCAACAAAATAAAGTTGAAACAATTAAGACACCGGGTCTATTACAACCTTTATCCATTCCAAGCCAACGTTGGGAGGAGGTTTCAATGGATTTTATCACAGGTTTACCCAAGTCTGAGGGAAAGAGTGTCATCATGGTGGTAGTTGACAGACTTACCAAGTATGCACACTTTTGTGCATTATCACATCCATTTAAAGCCAGTACAGTTTCTACTGCATTTATGGAAACAGTTCAAAAGCTACATGGAAACCCAAAGATTATTGTAAGTGACAGAGATCCCATTTTCACTGGAAATTTTTGGACAGAATTATTTTCTTGTCTTGGTACTCAGTTAGCTCATAGCTCATCTTATCATCCTCAATCTGATGGGCAAACTGAGATAGTAAACAAATGTTTGGAAGGATATCTTCGTTTCTTTGTATCTGATAAACAGACACAATGGGTCAAATGGTTGCCTCTGGCTGAATGGTGGTATAACACTTCCTTCCATACAACAACAAAAATGACCCCATTTATGGCACTTTATGGGTATCAACCACCATCCATCACATCATATTTAAGAGAAAATTCTAAGGTTCAGGCAGTGGAACATCACATCGAACATCAACAACAAGTCCTCCAACTCTTAAAGGATAACCTCGTGTTGGCACAAAATAGAATGAAACAACAGGCAGATCAACATCGCAGTGAAAGAAGTTTTGATGTAGGTGATTGGGTATTCCTACCACTACAACAATATAAGCAAATGTCCCTAAAGCAAGCTAAGAAGGATAATAAACTATCACCAAAGTATTATGGTCCGTACAAGGTGTTGCAAAAGATTGGTACTATGGCATACAAATTGGAGCTTCCTGCAGCTTCTCGATTGCACCCAGTTTTCCATGTTTCATGTTTAAAGAAGGTTATATGCGAAAAGCTCCCAATTCAAACAATATTGCCAGAACTTGACGAGGAAGGAAAAATTATATTGGAACCAGAAGCAGTCACAGAAACAAGAACTCGACAGCTACGAAATCGATCAATTTCAGAGTATCTTGTCAAGTGGAAGAACTTATCCGCTGAAGATTCCACATGGGAGGATGAGAATTTTATGCAGAAGTATCCAGAATTACTCATGCGTTGAGGACAACACTTTTTTGAAGGAGAGGGGCATGTTGGGTCCCTATAATACTAGTGATTACCCCATTACTATTATAGTTATACCCCTTATTTATATTTTTGTGCCCCTATTACCCCCATATTGTTATTTCTGTGCCCCATAGAATCCCTCTATTGTTATTTTTGTGGCTTTATATTATTATTGTTAGGTCGGCTGGATTATATTGTGACTCCTTAGACTCCTATATATAGAAAGGAGGTTTTGTCATTTGAATCATCAAAGAATTGTTCATTTATGTAATGTAAAGGAGGTTGCCCCCTCAAAGAGGCTGAATTCTAAGGCGTTGATCTATCTTTTCTATCTTTTCTTGAGCTGGTTTCATAACACACATATTCGATGGAGGACCATACTTCTATGCCTCAGCAGGCCTATATATGAGACCTTGGAAACCCAACTTTGCACCAGAATAGGATACTTTCAAGCATGTACCTGTGTGGATTCACCTATTCTCTCTTCCCATTGATTACTGGAGACCTGCAGCGCTGGAACAAATAGGCAACAAATTGGGAACCTTCATCAAAGCCTTAGAGGCCACCCTGCAAAAAAGGTACACATCTTGTGCAAGAATATGTGTTGAAATGGATGTTTCAGGTGCCCTACATGAAGGTCTATGGTTAGAATTTAGAGATGAAGATTTCTTTCAAGCCATAAACTACGAACAAATCCCATTTCGATGCTGGAAGTGCCACGAACATGGACACTTGTTTAGGGAATGCCCAATGAACAAGCCAAACGAGAGAGCCAGAGAAAACACAGGCAAGCAACAAGAAGGTTTTACCTGTCCAAATGGCAGACATCGGGCCAATAAGAAATACCAACCCAAAACTGATACCTCCATCAAAAGCACAGTCAATGCCTTTGAAGTTCTTGGGTTAGACATGGAGGTAGCTGAAGCCCCCCAGGTACTAGACCTAATGCAGGAAATCTAGGATGTGCCTGCATAGAAAGCCCAAGATCCTAATCCAAACTCAACAAACGACACCCCACAGATTCAACCGCTAACAAAATACTTAGAGGAGGATGAGGAAATGATAGTCAGTGAAATGAGAACAGAGGGTATGGAACTAAGTGACATTCTAGAAAGAGAAGGCATGGATCTCCTAACCATGGTAGAGCAATGGAAGCAAAAATGAATGGAACATATCCCAGAGGAGGAAGTAGCATGAGTGAACTCTCTATTCCTAGCAAGGAAAGATGCTGAACTAAACTTGCAGAAAAGAGACTTTGGCGCAACAAAGGGTCTAGGAGTTAAGGCCCTAGGATTACATCAAACAAATACCAATGCCAAACACAGGAAGAAGAGAGGCCAACGTACAAACAAGGAGGCACTTCAAGAGCTAGGTCAGATGCTCCTAAACTCAGGTAAGATGAAAGCCCTTAAGGCTTTCATGCTTCCCTCTTAAAAACTCTGTTAATTATGAAGATACTTTCATGGAATACTAGAAGGCTAAATAGAAAAAGGAAACAAAGACTTCTAAGAAAGAAAGTCACAAATGAAAAGCCTGACATGATTTTTTTGCAAGAAACCAAATGCTCCAGCCAGAAAATGAAAGGGATAAGAAGAAACTTAGGTATAAGAATGGAATACATGGAATTGGAAGGGAATGGAATGGAGGGAGGACTGGCCACGCTCTTGAATCCCCATACCCTCCATCTTATAACTGCAGAGGCTTCCAGATCATTCATCTCCCTGGAAATGAAAATCATAGGGTATTCCAATACTTACCAGTGCACTAATATTTATAGCCCCCAAAGACTAGAGGACAAACTGGTGATGCTAGATCAACTCTCCAAAATGCAGCATAGATATCCCATAGCTAAAGCTATTTGGAGGAGATTTTAACATGATAACCTCGCTGATAGAAAATAAAGGAGGGGTAAGAATGCTAAATCGAGATGCATAGGCTTTCAACGGCTTCATCAGAACAAAAAATCTTGTGGATATCCTCACCAGAAACAGGTTATATACCTGGAATAACAAAAGAGGAGGAGACATGCAGATTGCCTCCAGACTTGACCGCTTTCTTATAACAGAAGCCACCCTCCTTGAAGGGGTAATTGTAGAATCAGGCATTATACCTTGTGGAGGTTCTGATCACTGGCCCATCACCATGGATGCAACCATCCTCGACACTCCGAAAAAACAGACCTTTTAGGTTTGATAAATTTTGGTTAAGTCACTTGGAATTCACTTCTATAATCAAACACTGGTGGCACGAGCTGCTGGACACCAAAGGCACCAAAATGTACAGGTTCCAAGCCAAATTAAAGCACCTCAAAGCTTGGCTAAGGTCCTGGAACCAAGAGGTATTCAGTGACATCTTCAAAGACAAACGGGCCCTGGAGGAACAATTGGCACTAATCCACACAGACTGGCTCCAAAGGGACATCACCTAGGATGCCATTAACACAGAGAAAATACTCATGCAGAAGTGGAATGATAGATGCCAGCAGGAAGAAATACTCTGGAGACAAAAGTCTCGCATACAATGGCTCAAAGAGGGGGAAAAAAACCAAGTTATTCCATCATTCGGATATAGATTACAGGTGCGCCAGCAAAATCACCCGGCTAAAGGATGAACAAGGCACTCCCCTCCAAACTCATCAAGAAATCTCATCTCTCCTCACAAATCACTTTAGCCAAATAGCAGCGAATCCAGACACTGATAGGGAAGAGGCTATAAGGGAGGTCATGACCTCCATTCCAAGGTTAATAACCGAAGATCAGAATAAATCTTTAGACCACCTTGTGACCATGGAGGAGGTGGAAGAAGCAGTGAAATAAATTCCCAGTGGAAAGGCATCAGGGCCGGAGGGCTTCACCATTGATTTTTATAAAGCTTGTTGGGAAATTTTGCGTCTGGAAGTGTGGGAGGTGGTGGAAGATTCTCGAAAATCTTCATCAATCCTCAAATCCCTTAATTCTACCTTCATTTCCCTTATTCCCAAAGAGGAGGTAGCAAGTACCCCTTCAAAATTTCGACCAATCGCTTTGTGTAATGTTCTCTATAAGATTATCTCCAAAGTAATGGCCAACATACTGAAGCCAATTCTTCCTTGGATAATCTCAGAGGAGAAATCTGGCTATGTGGAGGGAAGACAGATTATGGATAATATCCTGCTAGCTCAAGAAATGGTTCACACTCCTTAATCTCGGAAAAAAGCAGGTATGATCATCCAGTTGGATCTCTCAAAAGCCTATGATAAGGTTAGTTGGAGGTATCTGGAAGCCTTCGAATTTGCTCAACGCTGGATCAACTGGATTCTAGCCCTAATCAAATCCCCCAGATTTTCTATCCTGGTCAATGGAGCTCCCACCTCTCCCTTTGCCCCCTCTAGAGGCATTCGTCAAGGGGATCCTATTTCCCCTTTTCTTTTTTTCATTTTGATGGAAGGCCTGAGTCGCATCATCAAAACTGCAAAGGAGAAAAGCTCTATACAGGGTCTCCAACCCGTGCCACCCTACCCAACCACTACTCATCAACAGTTTGTGGACGACACCATGCTCCATGGAACTCCAACGATTCAGGAAGTTCAAGGTTTCAAATCCATTCTCAATCTCTTCAATAAAGCTATAGACATGGACCTTAATATGGACAAATCCTCCATTTTATTTTTCAATACTCACTTAGCGATCCAGAAAAATCTCACTGCTATCCTCGAGTTCAAAAGGCAAAACCTTCCCTCTAAGTATATAGGAATCCCTCTGACTGGAAAACCCTGGCAAAAGATCCACTAGGAGAAACTGCTCTCTAACCTCAAAAATCGAAGTAAACATTGGACTAATAGGGTCCTTAACTTCACTAGCCGGCTGGTCCTAACTAAGGCTGTCCTACAAACCATCCATCAATATATGCTCTCCATTCTTCCGACCCCTAAAGGAGTTCTCTAGAAACATTCAAAGAACTTTCTTATGGTCTGGAAATTCTGATAAACAGAAATGGGCTCTAACAGCGTGGGAAAAACTCTGTAAACCCAAGATCCTGGGTGGTTTGGGACTTCAAGACCCAGACACAGTAAATAAAGCCTATCGAGCCAAACTCTGGTGGAGGTGGGTTAAAGAACCACAGACACCCTAGGCCAGGCTATGGAAAGCCAAGTATGCTGAAAACTGGAGCCCTCAGGATCTCATTCGAATGACCAACCCTCTAGTAGGCTCCCCCATTTGGAACCTGGCTAAGGCTAATCGAAACATCATACAATAGCATTGCTTTTGGGAAATACGAAATGGCAACACAACTCTCTTTTGGGAGGATGCTTGGCAGCAACTTCCCAAGCTTGAAATTCCTAACTATCTTCCCCTACAACACAAGTACCAGGAATAAGGAAAACTCACGGTGAACTAGTATTGGAGAGACAATATTGGGGACCCGTGCTGGAGACAGTGGGACTCAAACAACACCCCACATGCAGATGGAATGGATAACCTTCTCCTATCCTTACACTCTTGTCTGGATAAAAGGAAGATCCATTACTCTCAGGATGAAGATCAACTGAGATGGGGCAAACTTGATGGTGGCACCTTCAACCTAAAGGAAGCCAGACTTTATTTAGAAAACAGGGATCAGGAAGGGAAAGTGAATTGGCACAACAATGTATGGGACACAACCATCTGGCCGAAGATAAAAACCTTCTTATGGCTCTTAATGCATCCTAAGATCCTCACTTGGGAGAACCTATGTAAAAAAGGCTTCATGGGTCCATCCTGATGCCCCCTCTGTGAAAAAGAAGAGGAATCGATGAATCATTTACTCAACAATTGTGAATGGACCAATGAACTTTGGGTTTGGATGGAGGAAATCTTTAAACAAACAAACAGAATCAGAGAATCTATACAGGACAACATATCCGACTGGAGAACCAATTATTCTAGCTGTGACATTGTAAACACCCTATGGAAGCTAAGCCCTGGTTTTATAGTTTGGTCCACATGGAAAGAAAGAAACATAAGAATTTTTCAAAAGGATTCCAGGCAGCTAGATACCATTAAAACAAATATCATGAAAAATATGCGTGAAACAACCCTTACCAGATGTAAAGCATAACAAGAGATCAGGCCATCCGCAAATGACATGCACAATCTACAGATTTTTGGAATAATTGCTGCAACTGATCCCATTTCTCCGGTGCAACGACCTCATCCCGTTTCCTCTCCACTCTCCTGGCAAATTCCTGAACTGGGATTTCACAAGTTAAATTTTTGATGGTGCCTCTCGAGGCAACCCTGGCCTTGCAGGCCTAGGAGGTGTAATACGCAACAATAGAGGCGAAATTCTTCACATCTTCAGTAAATCTCTGGGGGAAGCCACCAACAACGAAGCCGAATTTGCAGCCTTAGAGCAAGGATTATGAATCCTAATCCACTTGGGGAAAAGGGAAACAATAATGGAAGGAGACTCACTCCTAGCCATCAACGCAGTGAGGAAATTACAAACTGGTTCGAGGTCTGCAAAGGTAACTAAGCACTGGAGACTAGCCATAGTCACCGAGCTCATAGCCAAGCATCTTTCCATTCTTGATGGGGTTCTTCTGCAAGTAATCAAGCGAAATGCAAATGCTATGGCGGATATCCTAGCAAACCACGCGGTCGACCATCGAAATGATGACTTTGACACCTGCTTGTAGGATGTCGTGTTTGATGATCTTCAGGACAAGTGCTTACAACTCTCCAGGCAAGACCTCGCAGGCGTGTCAGGAGAGTTGAATGGCATTCATGGGATCACTAATCAATGATTTATGTGGCCAACTATAAATGTTCACTCCCTAATTCATAATGTCGGGAAATGGCACTGTGGGTGGAAGTCTTATGGTTCACATTAGGAGAGGTGGAAGATCCACCACAGGGATAGAGGTCAGATCATATATTACGAAGCAGATGACACGTGGCCTAGTTTCAGCAGTAACAAGCATGGCAATCCGATTGTAATCGACTGTGATAATGAGAAGGAAGTCAGTCACCTACCAGGGATTCAAAATGTCAGGTACAGTTGTATTACGGAGGCTCCAGTTGGGATCGCGGACCCTCACATTATGTCCTCAACTATAAATACACAGACCACCGGGATTGAATTCACCTGCCTTAGATATTTCTCAGAGCTCAGCCTTGTGCATACTATGTGGTATATAGGAACTCATTTATCAATTGTCGGCACCTGTAATAGTAATATGGCAAAGAGCAATGACCGAAGCGCTAGAGAAACCAGGGAGTTGAAAAGAGCCCGAGAAATCTACGAGGCCTCTATCTCGACAAAAGGCAAACAATATATTGAAGAAATCCAAGTCAAGTTGAACGAAGTCCATGAAGGGATGGACATTAATACTATCAGTGAGGAGATTGATTGGTTATCGGACCTAGGAACCCCTGCTACCAGGGCCACCCAATTCCTAAGAACTCAGAGTGAGGCCTGGCGAATGAAAACTATGCTAGCTAAAGCCTTGAGCATGCAAGGAGCAGCTATGAAGGATGCCTGCCAAGAAAATTATCTCACCTCGGCCAAGAATTCTGCGAGGTTGGACAAGCTGGAAATCACCATGAAGTCCCTCATGGAGGAAATGAGAATGATGGCTTAGAGCCTGGGAGCTTTCATTCAGCTCTTCAAGCTTCAAATTCACCAGGGGCTTAATGTTGCTGATGATATCCATGAGGACGACTTCAAAACCACTACCATCAAATGCGACAAGACACGAAGTATCCCAAGGAAGATGAGGGAGCTGGTCCAAGTGTAGTTGCTCCTCATGACAACGTAGGAATCGACCAGTAAGTTTCCAAGGAGGCAGTTTTCCACAGTAGTTTACGGTCTGCCCTCAGCTGTTCAGTTTTTCTTTTCTGGTGTCTGTTGTTTGTTTAATGCAGTGGGCCATTCAGATGCCTTCTATGTTAGTTTTGGCTTTAGTTATGTCTGGCAGCACTGTGAGGTTGGCCATTATTTGGTTTGATCTTTGTTTGACCAAGGTTCTGTTTTGTTAGTTCAGTTTAAAAGTAGCATGCTTCCAGCTCCATAAGGCCTTTGTAAGCAGTCTTTTGTTCTGACTGCCCTGCATTTCTCTTTTCTCTTTGGAAATGGTAGACCTATTTTGTAACCATATGTAATTTTTGTGATCTAATATATCAACTGATTTACACAAAAAAAAAAAATATTCCATAGTAGAAATTATGTGATAGCCATCCAAACCATTTCCAATTTTGGTTTGGAGTGAAAGGAACCACCATAGTTTTATAACAATTTGCAAATAGATATGGTCATGTGAATGAATATGTTATGTGAGGATCAATATCCTTAGAAAAGAAAGTCGATACCTATTTGGCATAAGGGAATTCGAGGAAGAGTTGTTATGATCCAGGTGGATATTGGTGGTCACCCTCCTATTCCAAATGGACCCCCAATATTTTCTCTTTCAGGTTCCTTAATTGTAGCATAATTTACTATTTTTGGAAAATTTTAGAGTCCTAAATGATGGTTTTTTGTGAAATAGGAAAACCTATAGCCAAGAGTTAGAGATTGTAGCTGAAAGTTGTATTCCTAGGATATATATTTCTAATGAGGTATTGTGCATGTCAAAAAAAGATCATATGCCAAAATTACGACCTCAGGAAGTTGATGTACTAACTAACCCCAACGGGGCCCACAAAGTTTTAGCGCTTCCTCTCCTAGGGTTATGCTTTTGGATGTTTAGGGTTTTCATTTGTTTCTCAATAATAAAAAGGCCTTAGATCCTCGTTGTAACATATTTTAGAGGCATGTATCCATGAAATCTCTTCTCAAAGATAAGCTACTATCACCTAAGCTAATTTATTTCCATTGTGCATGTAAACAATTTCAATAGTTTTTTATTAATGAATTGAAGTTCAGTTTTCACTATAGCTCTATGTTTATGCTTGAATCTGTATTTCATTTCATTCCTACATAAATCTAGATCATGCTTTGTCATTTCCTTAAAGGTCAAGAAAATTTCACATCTAAAGTGCCCAAGGATTCCCGTTCTTACTAGAATGCCAAAACTAAAAATGTTCATCTTTGGAGAAACATTGTTGGCCCAATCTTTTTTCCAAATCACATGCCTCACAAGAATGTTCTCTTCCTCACATTTTCATACATATCCTTGTTTAATAGTGTAGTATCTTCTTCCCCAAGATCTTATCTTGCTTGTGGATTGCTTTAGGTGCGCATCCCAAAAGAATTGATTCAAAGATAGAGATCAAGGGAGATAACTAAATTGGATAATGACCAAGGTTCAATATGATAGATATACCATTTGTATACTAGAGAGATATGACTTTTAGAGTCCTTTTGACAATACTAACTAACCATTTTATTAAGGGAGTTAAGCCTAAGGATTGTCTTCTAGTAAAGGGTGGCCTTTAATACTATCTCTCCACAAACTAAAATGTTTTTCATTGCCTATGATCCATGATAATTTGGCCTTGACGATGTGAAGGGTTGGTTATGGCTTCTAGATAGGTGATCTTTATTTTTCTTGTATAGGTGAATCAATTCATTTTTTATCGGTTCCCCTAAAATAATTTTCTATAGTTCTTTTCTACAGAGTTTATCATGGAGTTGGGTTACGCTTTTTTGCAAAGAAAGCACGTATTTTGGTGACAAAGCTTGATCGAGCAATATTAAGTGCTCGATCAAGTAACTCTTAAGAACTTGATCGAGCTACTTAAGGACATAGACATAGCTCGATTGAGCGTTTAAACAAACTCTCGATCAGGTTCTTGTGTAACCCGAGTTAACAAATGAGCTTGATCAAGCCTCTATTTTGCATTAAAAACCGTAGAGATGGTTTTGCAAGCCATTTCAAAAGACCGTGGCAAAATTATGCTTGAACAAAGGTTTGGAGCTCAATTGATCATTTGGGAGATGGCGTAACAACCCCACCAACATCCCCGAAAGTCAAACCCACCACTACTGGTAAGCCAAGGTGCGTTTCCTATAATTTTTTCTCTATTTGAATTATTTTAATTACAAAAAAATTAAAATTAATTTGAAATGAAAATCATAAAAAATATCACGAAAACCATGAAGAAAACCTTTGAAAACAAAAAAACAAGATAGAAAACTACATGATAACAAAAAACTAGATAATTTAGGTTTTAAATTTTCATTTCACTTAATCAAGAATAAGTTTTCAATAGTTGCAATGGTAGCATGTTTATTATGAATTTTTTCTGTTTTTTAAAGGTAAAAACTTTATTTTCTAATTATTGTACATTTTGAAGTTTTTTCTTAAGAATTTAGTGAAGTAAAATTTCAAAATATTTTGTTTTTTGTTATTTAAAATGCATTTTAACTTTCTAACCAATTTGACAAAAAATATGCCCAAAAAACTCCAAAATATAAAACCACCTAAACTATTATCTAAACAACTTAAACTATAACTTCTATTTATCAAAAAAAATTATTTCATTTATTATTTTAAAATTTTTAATTAATTTATAGTTTAAATATTTCTAAAAATTAATAGAATACGATTAGTTAAAAAAATAATTACTTAAAAAAAATATTATCTTTAAATTTAAAAATTATATATATATGAGATAAGGTTATTACTTAGCATAATATTTAACTATATAATTATAATATAACAATATATGATATAACATAACTATATATATACATATTTAGGAATATATATATATATATATATATATATATATATATATATATATATAGATGGGGTTAAATACACGGAGTTAGGTTACACTTTTCGGGAAGGCAAAACATATTTAGGTGGAAAAAAGAGAGCTCGATGGAGGTCCTGTTTTCTATTAAAACACGCAACTGCGTTCTGCGTGCATCATTCTTCATAGACCACAGACAAAGAGGAGGTCGACCAAGTTATTGGAGCTTAATCGAGCGATTGGGTCATGGAGCAACCGAGCCAACCTCACCAACGTCGTAGAGGCTCAAGAGAATGTAGGTTTCCTATCCTTTTTTATTATTATTTAACTTTTCTTGCAAAATTAGATAAATTGATTTGAAAAAAAAAAATTCATACAAAATCCATGAAAACAAAAAAAAACCACCATAAAACCCTTCAAAACAACAAAAAATAACTTAGAAAACCAACAACAACAACCTAGAAAGCTGCAAAAAAAAACAACTTAGAAAACCGCAAAAATCAAAGAAAATCACAAAAAACAACTTAGAAAATCACAAAAAACAACCTAGAAAACACTTTGAAATCACTAAAAGAACTATAATTTATGTTTTACATTTTTTCCTTACTTGCAATGGTAGCATGTTTATTATGCATATTTTTTGATTTTGAATGATTAAAATGTTATTTTCTAATTATTTTAGGTTTTAATGTTTTGTTTAGGAATTTTGTGAAATACATTTTCCATTTTCTTAATCTTTTGTTATTTAAAATGCATTTTAAATTTCTAACAAATTTAATTAGGAGCTTGAGATTCACATGATTAATATGGTTGCTTATGGTGAACCTCTATTTATCAAATAAAAAAATTTATTTAAATTTTTATTTTAAATTTAAATTAATTTATGTTTTAAATATCTTTTAATAATAAATATAGTACAATTTTATTTAAAAAATTACTTACTTGGAAATAAAATATTAATGTTTAATGTTAAAAACCCCAAAAGAGAAATTTATATATATACATGTAACATCATGTATATATAGAAACACATAGCTTAGTTATATATAATATATAGCTATAACATAACAATATTTTAACTATTTATCACAAAATGAGTTATTTAACATAACACATACATATATATTATAACTATAACATAGCATGTAAAGTAAATATAACTATAGTTCATAACATAATTATATAACTATATATATTTAACTATTATAACAATAATATCACATAACTATATATTATAGTTCTATATATATAACATATAGTTATTTAAGACATATCATATGTGTGTGTTAGTGTTATGTTTTAAATATTTATGCTATACTAAATATTATAGTTGTAGTTATATTGAGTTATATATATATATATATATATATATATATAGCATAACATGTACAACATAACTATAACATAATATAACTATAACATTTAACATAACATATATATATATATATATATATATATATATATATATATATATATATATATATATAGTTATATAAGTTCAAGTTTCAACAATGCGTCATTAATAGCTACATTAAATCCATCATGAAAAATTCATTTAAGGTGAATAAAATCATTTTGACTATTTTCAAATTTGTACCACATTGTTTCATTATGTGGTGTGTTGTACAAGAAACAATGTCTTCATGTGCTTTCTCCTAGTACATGTCATGTGTCAAAGTCAAACACTATAAGAACATAGAGTCTACTGGAGTATTTGGTTGGCATGAACTTTTATTAATTTTACAAATAGGTTTATTTCAAACTTTTACATATATATTTACATCTCTATGCCCTATGAATTAAATGCAATATTTAGAAATGGGAAAAAGTGTGGAAATAGGCTTGATCACTACTTTCGATTGTGTTCACATGGAACTCAATACTTTGGTTGATAAATTATAAAAAATGGGCTCTAATGTTTAGGACTTTAGGTTAGATTATTATACTTGAGTTTAGAAATGGTTTTCTTATCAACATTCTTTGTAAGTTAACATTTGTTTCTTGTATTAGCTTATAAGTATTATATGTAGTAGTTTTGTATTACATGTAAGATTTTAGTCAACTTTTTTTTTCTTAGATTAGTTTATATGTATTACATGTAATATGAAGAGGCATCTCCTATACGAACCCCAATTGTAGGTCGTCAGAGTGCAAGTGGATCTGCTATACATGGTTGGGCTCGAGATAGATGATGTAGTCCACCCAAAATGTGAATTCCACTCATATATCCTACCTCTGATGCCAGTCAGAGTGTCAGTGAAGTGTTTGTCTCTGTTGATGATCATTCTATCGATAGTGCCAACCTTCTTCGCCTGTTTTAGGCACATCTCGTCCATTTTAAATCATGTTTAAAATTTATGTGTTTATGTTTTGAGATTGTCTTTAATTTTTAAATCATGTTCAACTGATGTGTTTGAATTTAATTTATATGTTAGTTTGCTTCTTGTATATGTTAAATTATGTTTATGATTTGTAGAACATTAGAAGGGAAAAAGTTGACGATCATAGTGCAGTTAAGTATGTGGGCATCTAACCTCATGCCTATTAATCCTTTGCATGAACTATATGAGGTAGCTCTATGGGATCAACCTCTAGTATGTCTCAATCAACCTATTGATGCTTTCCAACATCAAAGAAAAACTATGGCTAGTAGGTGAACTAGCAGAGATGTTACTCAGCTCTCATGTGATATTCATGGGATGATGCCACAACTCATATTACATTGGAGGATGTTACGACATTGCCAAACATATGTGGATCACATGAGAGTTGAGTAACATCTCTGCTAGTTCACCTACTAGCCATAGTTATTCTTTGATGTTGGAGAGCATCAATAGGTTGATTGAGACATACTAGAGGTTGATCCCATAGAGCTACCTCATATAGTTCATGCAAAGGATTAATAGGCGTGAGGTTAGATGCCCACATACTTAGGAGGTGGTGAAAGAGACCAACAAGAATATTGATATTCATGGGGAGTTGCTCGACATCCCTCCAGATCATCCTGCTCGTGATAAAAGTCTCATTCCACTCAAATATTTTAAGAATGTTGATGCAACCCATTTTGTGTATGATTGATTCGATGGAGGTTAGGGACAGTTCCCCCATAATGACAAGGTTGCCCTTTATTTTTCCATACATATATATGCATAGTTCGTTCTACACATGAGGCTAGATTACATTGATATCAGATCTCGTTATTATGGACCTATCATGGTATGTACCTATGATTCTGGTGGGGCGTAAAATATAAGTGATGCTTAAAATATTTATGCACGTGACAATTAAGAGGGTTCAAAAACGACATGGAAAATAGTAGAGTACAGATTAAAACTATGGACATGAATAAAGGGAGGATGTTGTCTATAATAAAAATAGTAATAATAAATCGCTCATGTTAAAAGTTAATATGTACATGAAACCTGGCACAAAAAAGTTGAAAAATTGGACTTATCATATAAACTTTATATGTAAGTATGTATGCAATAATAGGTGTTTTAATCTTAAGGCTACAATAGAACTAAAAGGCTACTATATTGATGGTCAATGAAGTATTTTTAGCCCTAAGGTAGACATTGATAGATGTATGGTATGCAAGTTAAATAATAATTACGAATTTTTGCTTGTATATGTAGGAGTCCTATTAAAAGCATTAATACACCAAAAAGACTAGAAAGGATGGGAACCTTCACTAAGAATACTCTAATTTGAGGGTATAAATATATAATAAAATGGATGCAAGATGTTGCATAAGGATGTAAATACTTGTGGAAAAGTGTTGCGAAGAGGGTGAAAAAAACGCCCTACATTATGTAGAATAGAGTATAATAAAAACATTGGAGGTACCTATTGTTAATATATGTTACACGCGAACATGATAAACCAAATATCCTCATTATAGGAGAAATATATAATAAAAACACATCTCAAGTAAGAACATGCTAAATGTTGCAACTTATAACTGTGAGTCAACTTCCATGGCTATCATGAACATCTTTGGTTTTTCAGGCTAATAAGATAGTGGAAGAACTAATCATATGCCTCTCTCTCTCTCTCTCTCTCTCTCTCTCTCTATATATATATATCTCTCTCTCTCTCTCTATATCGATATATATATATATATATATATATATATATATATATATATATATATATATACATATATACATATATACATATATATATATATATATATATATATATATATATATATATATATATATATATATATATATATATATATATATATATATATATATATATATATATATATATATATATATATATATATATATATATATGTATATGAATATTTTCAAAGGAAATCTTGTGTGGCCTTCTTGATTGAGGAATTTCAGGAATCAACGTACTTGTAATCTAAAATTTTAATTCCGGATATGAAAAAAATCTAAAGAATGATGGCACAGGAATGGCGAGTGACGCTTTCAAGGAAAAAGATGCATGTAGTACTAGGTAATTGTGTGATACAAAAGGAAATCTAGTTTAAAATCCCTATCATACCCACAAAGTGTTGGTGTTCCAGGATAAAATGTGAATATCATTTATTGAGATAACAAAATAAAGGAACATTTTGTGACTCTCTAATTAAAGAGTAAGAGTGATAATAGTATGTTGGTTGCACCCGGGGACAAAAAAAGCATGAAAGCACATAGACATAGATTAAAAAATATATATTTGTGTGACGATAGCATTACACAACCTTGGATTAGGTGGAATCGACTAAGGCTAAAATTAAGAGTGGAAACAATAACGTGACAACCTAGAGGGTTGGTTAAGTCCATGGATATAGTGAATAATAAAAAATGTTTAAGGGATTTCCCTTAACCTCGACTTAAATTGTGTATATGCTGCAAACATAATAATGCAATATATATATATATATATATATATATATATATATATATATATATATATATATATATATGAAAATTCCCTTATGTTTGATATGGTTATCAAGAGTGGTCATCAGAATAGGAATATGACTACTTTAGATGGCATGGATAGAAGAACATACTGACCAAAAAGGAATTCCTAATGAGTAGGAATTTTATATTGTGATCATTGAAAAGCATAGGAGGTGGTATTGTTTGACTTATGTAAATAGAGATAGAGTAGTCTCTAAACTCTATGTGATAATGTGTAAAGTGTTGAGTCATGGGTATATGTGAATGTGTGTACGTTTATAGGTTCATTGCTACATTATGCAATGTGTACATGGTATTGTGAGCAAATAACTTCGAAGAAAAAAAATGAACCCTGAAAAGAAACAACAAACATTGATTGGTTTAACTCTAATGGATGGAATGATCATGAGATTTGTAGAAGCTTACATATTGGTATACTTTGCTCAATGGAATTTCACTAACTAATTTACTTATATTTTTATCCATAAGGAAAAGGGTTAAGCTAACCTAAAATCAAAATAATCAGGAGAGTTGATTAATTGATGATAGTTAACTGAAGACTGATATGGGTTAATTCCAAGTGATAAATAGGTAAACATAAATTAGGTTCTTAGACCAACCTAGTGGAAAAAAAAAAGATTATGTTCGAGTGATTTATCTGTAAGTATGAAGAGAAAACTCTAAATCTAGTTTTTTCTACTTGTGTCAATATGCATATGAGTGCAAGAGGGAAGAAACCCCATAGTTCTACACAGAAGAAAACTACATATAACCCTCATAAATAACTTGCAATTTCGAATGATAAACGACAAAAAAAAAATTGCAATGTGAACTCATGGTTTTGCGCTAAAGGAGAATAAAAATGAAACCCAAGATGGGCATAACTAAATCTTCTTGGACAAAATAAACAACAATGTAGCCTCCATGAAAATGGCAGGAAAAATGAGGTTATCCTAAAATTTACTCATGCATGACTAATGCATATCTAACATTTGAAATCAAGATAAACGCATAGTAATGCTACTCAATGTGATAAAATACTAGTTGCAATTTATCATAAAAAGTCTAAACATTAAACCGTTTCTGAAATATTATTGATGCTATGTAAATAGTGCAAATGGAATTGGTGTTTCCATGGTATAAAATTACAGTGGAGCCATGTGGTGGGGTCCATGTCATTTGGCATAAGTTGTTGGGTAAGTAACAAAAAAACACACATTTTTTATTGTTGATGTAATTATAGCGATTTTGCTAACTCATGTTATGCACACACTGCTAACCGTTGTTGGGCTAAGATGCATGCTTGTGACCTTTTTTAGGTACATAGAATCCAAATTATGGTGCCTAATTAGCATGGATGAAAACATGTTGTAAAGGGAGTGTAGAATTTGAAAAGGAGTGAGCTTTACTCTAGAAACTGAACCATCCTTCGAAATGAAGTGCAAGACTTTTGGGTGGAACACTTTTGGGTCTGTAGAGGCCACTCGGAAAATGAAGGACAACTTTAAGGGGAGGGGAGATGTAATATCCCCCATAACTCTAATTATAACTTTTAACTTTTGGTTGAAAAAGTTAATGAGAGTAAATAAATAAATAGAAATGACATGTGATGAACTATTGTTTTATTTCTATTTTCAAAAGAAATAAATGAATGAGAAGTTACTTTTTGGAATGTGTTAAAGATGTTAGGGTTAGACAAACTCAAACTGACAAGAGATAGTTGGGAAGTAGTTACACTACAAGGAGTAGAAAGGAAAAGTGACCAGAGAAAAATGCCAAAGTTTTTCTTGGGGAGAAGAGAATTTTCTGGGAGAAAAAGACAACAATTCTCAATTGAAATCTTAAGAGAGATAAAAACAAGTTTTTGGCTAGAACTAGTGGGAGGTAGATGTTGGTTTGAACCCAAATAAGTGTGTAGGACACTTTTCAAGGTTTCCGACGGAGAAATAAAAAGAACCCTCTACAAGAAGACACTTTCTTAAAAGGCCTTTTCCAGTAAGTGACAGGAGCTTGAGGGTAGTCGGTGGAAAAACTGACTTAAGGTTGGAAGGATTGTAAAAGTTTTTCTCACATTTCTAGAAGGTATGGGAAATGTTCCATAGATTTTTCTGGTTGAGAATGTTTTAATTAGCATTAGATAACCAAAATAAGAAAGATTCCTAAAGAAAACTTAACAATTGTACAAAACACCACCAACGATGTAAAGAGACTACATTATAATCCAATGAAAATTTCTTACAGTCCATGGAAAGGAACATGTCACTTTATTAGTATATAATGCTCCCATGTTTCTTTTTCCCCAACAACGCATGGACATGGAGTGTGTAGATTAATGTATGGACATGGAGAAACACTTGCCACAAGCATGTATATCAATGCATGGACATGGACCAACACTTGCTATGAGACTATAGATCATGAGCATAATCTTGAAGACATGGACTAGTAGTTGCCATCTCAATCCTCTTAATCCTTTAATAATTTTATTGAATGATTTAATCATCTTTGTTACAATGTATGGTTACAACTTAAATTTTTCTTCAAATCATATTTTTGTTACATAACATATCTAGTTTAAATGTTAATATATAAAAGAATAAAAATAAACATTTTTCTTTGAAATATAAACATTACTATATCAATAATATAACTAAGATATACAATAAAAAGATAATGAGTATATACAATAATATTATTAAAAAGAAACAATTTCTATTCAACTATATAATTATTTCATCAATAGAATATTGTTTCTATTCACTTATATAATTCTTTCATTCATGGAAAATTGTTATTATGTTTTGAATCTCTATTTAAAAAAAAAAAATATAGAATATAATTTTATAAATAAAATACAATTTTATTTTAATTATAAATATAAAAATATATTATGAATTTCCTTAATTTGTTTCACTAACCTAATAAATATAAATGAAATAAATTAAGCAAATTCAAATACGATAATCTTATAATACAACTTATATAATATGTATTTAAAAATGAATTAGAAAAATAATAAGAAACATTTTACAATGGAGCACCTAATGTACCTTTGCAATCCTAGATCATATTGCCTTGTGCCATAACTTGATGATGAAAGAGGGATGGCACTAGGTACAGATAAACTAGACAAATTAGGCATTGTGTGGGTGTTGGTGTTGGTAGCACCATCCAAATCTTTGAAAATATTTCCCCTTAGCCTTTTTGTAATTTGGATGAGTGCATCTCTAGCTACACTGGGGTCTCCAGTAACCTGAACGAGCTCCTCATTTTGGGAGGCACATTTTGGTCTCTCCTCTTTGCGAAATATGCGAATATTTGCTCCAGTGTACTTCCGCATCTCACTGATGATGTTGCCACCTTTACCAAGAAGGCAACCAATGTGCTTTGACGGAACAAGAAGCCTTGCACAAATGCCACCTTCATCATTGTCATTGTCACTAGTGCTTCCACTAGTCTTTCCTTGCAATTGGAGGACTGCCTCCAGCGTAGGTGAAACACCATCATTAGCCAACTCTGTTAAAGAAACCACAATTACACGTTCATCTGAATCTGATTGTGCGTCTTCAACCTTAAAACTTGCTCCTGCATCTTTCCTCATGCTTTTGATGATATTGTACCAATCACACCTCCAATTTTATCATTTGGGCATACTATTCGAATACAAAACTCCTCTGGACTTTTCTCAACGGCAGAATTCCCAGATTTTGGAGCAATGGGAAGAGCAGGGTTATAAGTAAGAGGCCATATTGAACTTCGAGCTTCACTTCCATATCCTCCCAGTGTTGGTAAATGGCCGGAGGCATAAGTACCATTTATTCTTGGAGCACCTGAACTGTGTCGAACAAACAGTGTATCTCGTTGTGGAACATAATTTGGCGGAGTAAATAATGAGGGCACACTAGAAGGAAGGAGTGAAGTTGGGTTTGTTGCAGATAAAATATCAGTCCAAGGAATTTTCTCCTTAGGTGGGTGTTTATACAGAAAAGCTGAAACTGCATACAGTGCTTTCTTGACAGTGGTTGCATCTCCAGATATGACAACGACTTCACCAAAACTAAAAGCACAGTCTGACAACTCATCTTTTGGCCGTATCTGAACTTGTGCCCTGGATTCGCTTCTCAACTTTTGAATGTTATTTCCACCTTTTCCAATCAAACCTCCACTCTGGCTGTTAGCAGCCAGCAACCGAGCATTGTGTTGTCTCTTTTTGTCAGCGTCATCATTATCTCTGCCAGAAGATCGTTGAACAATAACAGAATGCACTCTAAGAAGAGCATCCTGAGCAGGACACACAGGTTCAACTTCAACTTCATTCTCATTGCAATCCTCGCGGTCCTTCTCCTTGTCGTTGCCTGACAGTGAGCTGAAGATTACTATCACGCGATCATCAACGCTTGGAACAACATCTATAATTTTGATCTTCGAACGCGTCTTTCGACTCATAGATTTTATAACTTTACCCGCCTTTCCTATAACACTTCCTACCACATTAACAGGGCATAGTATGCGATACACAGTACTGTCAGCGCTAGGCAGTGTTCGCTCTCTACCAGTGCCAGAGTTCTGCCTCTTATTTCCAGAGTCATTGTTCTCTGGAACCTCATTTTCCCTGTGTGCTCGCTTTCCAATGGCGGAGTAAAACCCGTCCATTGCAGGCAATCCTTTCACTTTCACAAATAAAAAATCTCCCTCTTTTAAGGAAAAACGCTGAGCCATGAGAAGAAGTTTCGTGTATTTGAATCCTTCCTATCTTCTAGAGTCTCCCACACCCTCCCATCTAAGGCCACTAGATTGACCCCTTTTATATGACATGCGTTAGGGCTTATTAAGGCCGACAACTTGTTCAACCGGTACTTTCACACCCCCAATTCTTTTTTCGTTAATTGGCAACTGTGCGGCACCGCCTAAGTAGTTAACATGTTCCATGGTTAAGTTACTTTGTGAACTATGCCTAACATTCATCTTCATTTCATTAAAAATATTAATGTGCGGAATTCATTAATATTAAAACATCTTCATAAGCATCATAAAACAGTGGAAGGAACACCATTCATATGCAAATAAGAATCTTTTATTATATATGAGAAAATATACAAGTGACCGGGAGCATAGCTCCACCGGCGTTATAACCGTGTCGGGCACCCACCTCGTGCACGCCTTGCACGGTGGTCTCACCCGCACTACCGTTTCAACACACACGAGTTTCTTGCCCGAGTTGGGCGGGCGCGCCCGTGCACGACCCTCCACCCAAACAACAACCAAAACTCATTCAGCGTTTGCCTTCGAATGGCGGGCGGGCACCTTCGTGCGCCCTCCACCCACATCGCGACCTGTCACCAAGAACCGTGCCTTCACCGTGTAGAGCTGCCCGACGAGTGGGCGCATAGACCTGCACTCCTTTCTTTGACTTTGTCCACATTCGCACTTCCTTCTTCGATGTGTCGAGTTCGAATGATCCTCCTCGCCATATTTCCTCTGCCAATATATATGGTGAGGAACGAGGGTCGTGCCACTCGGCCGACCCTCCGTTCATTCTTCAACTGACCTACCTTTGTTATGAATTTATGCTTCAAGTGTTGGTTGGCCTACCCATGGCATGGGACCGCCCCACCATACTTTGCCCAAATTCACTAACTTGTGCAGTCGGCCCACGGTGCAAGCCTCCTCTCGCCCATGTATAAATATAAGGCAACCAACTCGTCCGCATAGTGATGCCTCGCCCTCGGTCACCTCAACTCGCATGTTTTCATCACTTCGTTTGGCGGGTGGGCGCGCCCAGGTGACTCGCCAGCCTCGGGGCGTTACATTCTCCCCCACCCGAAATCATTGTCGCCCTCGACAACCTTGATCTCCTCAGCAGCTTCCTATCATATTTCTCAATCTTCTTCTTCCATCTCCAAAGTGAATCCTCCGTTTCCCAGCTTTCCTCCTCCGGTGCATTCTTCCATCTGACAAGAAACTCCTGTTTCATGTGGCAACCAATCCCTGTAGTTTTGAAGCTCAGAATCTTCTCCAACTCTAAATCTGGTTTGTCCACAATCCCGGCTGGTCCTCTCGGTGGTTCAGCTCTCTCTGGATGATCAACATCAAGTCTGCATCTCTTCAACTGACTCATGTGAAAAACCGGATGCTTGATGTGCATATGATGTGGAAGCTCTAGCTCATAAGAAACTTCCCCCACTCTCTTCTTCACTCGGAATGGTCCCTCATACTTCCGTGTCAGTTTGCTTGCAGTCCCCTTAGGTGGCTGAAACTGCTCCCCAGTAATCCTGAGAAACACCATATCTCCCACACTGAAGTGTACATCCTATCTTCCCTTATCTGCCCATTTCTTCATTCTCCTTGCAGCTTCATGCAAGCGCAACAGTGCCAGCTCCAAGGTCTCATCCCAAGCCTTCATGAATTTCTTTGCATGAGGAATTCTCAAAAAACCTCCTGTCACTACAGTATGCGGTGTGACTGGCATATGTCCATTTACCAACTCAAATGGACTATACCCCATCGCATAAATCTTTTGAATGTTGTAGCTAAACTGAGCAACATCCAAGAGTCTAGGCCAATTCTTCTGATCAGCCGTCACATAATGTCTCAAGTAATCCTCCAGCAATGCGTTGATCCTCTCGGTCTGTCCATCTGTTTGCTGATGGTAACTCAAACTCATCAACAACTCTCTCCCGACTAACTTGAACAATGTAGTCCAAAATCTACCTATAAAACGTGGATCTCAGTCTGACACGATGCTTAATGGCATCCCCCAATACTTCACTATGTTCTTGAAGAACAACTCTGCAGTCCGCTCGGCTCCACAAGGCATCTTTGTTGGAACAAAGACATCATACTTGGAAAAATGATCAACCATGACCATTATCCCATTATACCCCTGAACCTATGGCAATTGAGTGATGAAGTCCATCGAGACACTCATCCATGGTCTCTTAGGAATCGGTAAAGGCTGCAACAGACCTCCTTGCCTCTGATTATCTGATTTGTCCTGCTGACAAATGATGCACATATGTACATACTCCTCTACATCCTCCTGCATCTTTTCCCAAAAGAATCCTCTCTCCAACAATGCCAAAGAACGATGCTGCCCTAGGTGGCCAACCCATGGTGAGTCGTGGAATTCCTTCAAAAGGTGCCTCCTGAGCCCAGATGACTTTGGAACATAGAGTCGGTTTCCAAAGAACAAGAATCCATCCCGTAGAAAGAACTTTTGTGTCTTCCCCTCCTTTATCTGCTTCACTATATTCTGCTCCTGAGTATCGGTCTCAACACTTTCCTTGAGCTTATTTTGCATCTCTTCTGACATCTGAACTCGACTCCTACTCCTAGCTGCCCAGTCTTCTCCCTCTAATGCTTGCAAGTTGTCCCTTCCTGCTAAGGGCATCTGCTACCACATTGTGTCTTCTCAGTCTATACTCAATAGTCATGTCGAACTCTGCCAAGAAGTCCGGCCAATGAGCTTGCTTTGCAGAAAGCTTCAGTTGTGATGCAAAATAACTTGCTGCAACGTTGTCTGTTTTGACAACAAATGGCTTCCCAATCAGGTAATGCCTCCATACATGTAAACAATGAATGATTGTAGTCATCTCCTTCTCATGCACCAGATACCTCTGTTCTCTATCCTACAACTTCTGACTCTCATACGCCACGAGATGCCCATCCTGCATAAGAACCCTCCTATGGAAAAATCTGAAGCATCTGTGTGTACCTCAAATGGTCGCTCGAAGTCCGACAACTTTAGTATCGGTGTTGTAACCATCCCCTTCAAATCATCAAATGCCACCTGACATTTATCCGTCCAACTCCATCTCTTGTCTTTCTTCAATAGGTTTGTCAGTGATGATGTCACCTTGGAGTACCCCTCTACAAACTTCCGTTGGTAGTTGGTCATGCCCAAAAACACCCTCATCTCATGGACATTCTTCGGTTCAACCTAGTCCTCGATCGCCTTCACTCTGCTCGGCTCCATCCGTATGTACCCTTGACCCACTATATGTCCAAGGAACAGAATCTTGGTCTGAGCGAACACACACTTAGACTTCTTCAAGTACAACTGATTTTCCTTTAGTGCCTCGAACACCATCACCAAGTGCTTCTTATGATCCTCCATGTTGTCACTATACACCACTATATCGTGCAAGTATACTACTACGAACGAATCCAAGTATGGTCGTAGAACATCATTCATCAAAGTGTAAAACGTAGCAGGAGCATTACACAACCTGAATGGCATAACAAGGAATTCAAAACTACCATACCTTGTTACTATCATGGTCTTCTTCTTGTCTCCTTCAGCTATCTGCACTTGATAATACCCATGCCTCAAGTCCAGCTTGGAAAACACTTGGGCTTTGCAAGCTTGTCAAAGCAATCAGCTGCCAATGGCAAAGGATACCTGTTCTTATTGTCTGCTTGTTCAATGCATGGTAATCACAGCACATTCGTAGCTCATTTGAATCCTTCTTCCGTTGGAACAATACCGGAGCACCATAGGGGGACCTTGAAGGTCTGATGAAACCTGCATCAGCTAAATCCTTTAACTGTTGTTTCAAATCCTCCAACTCGGGTCCTTACAACCGATAAGGTGCTTTAGCCAGAGGTTGCTTCCCTGGCTCAAACTCAATGCCATGGTCCACTTCATGCCTTGGTGGAAGCTTCTTTGGTAGCTCATCAGGCATCAAATCTGCATATTTGGCCAGTACCTCAGAAATCTCGGCTGGAACAGGCGTCCCCACTCCATCACCTTCGACTCCCTTGAACATCACTGCATATGTCTCTATATCTGACTCCTTCATAGATTTCTCCAAAATCAGTGCAGAAACATGTTGCACCTTGACTTCCCGCCTTTGCCTATGAGTGGGCAAAGTCCAAGTTTGTGACTGTCCAACCAGCACCACCTCATCATAGAAGGGGACAACAATTGCCATTTTTCCCTTCAAGAAATCTTGCCCCAATATCATATCAAAGTCGTTCATCTCCATCACAGTGAAGTCCAACAGACCCTTCTAGTCTTTTATCTACACAGGCACTTCGTGTGCCAAACCCGCTACTTTAGCTCTAGAGCTCACCGCCTCGACTTCCACATTCGATGGGAAGATCATCAGTCCAACTTCTTTTGCCAACCGTGTCGTCATGAAGTTATGAGTGGCTCCCGTGTCCACCAAAGCTTGAATGGTCTTGCCATGAACCATTAAGTCCACGAAACCCAGACTGTTAACCCACGATTTCTCCATAACTTTTCCCTGCATACATGTCTATTCACTGCATCCACCTCTGATACCATCTGTCACGCCCCCAATTCTTTTTTCGTTAATTGGCAACCGTGCGGCACCGCCTAAGTAGTTAACATGTTCCATTGTTAAGTTACTTTGCGAACTACGCCTAACATTCATCTTCATTCATTAACAATATTAATGTGTGGAATCCATTAATATTAAAACATCTTCATAAACATCATAAAACAGCAGAAGGAACACCATTCATATGCAAATAAGAATCTTTTATTATATATGAGAAAATATACAAGTGACCGGGAGCAAAGCTCCACTGGCGTTATAACCGTGTCGAGCGCCCACCTCGTGCACGCCTTGCATGGTGGTCTCACTCACACTACTGTTTCAACACACATGAGTTTCTTGCCCAAGTTGGGCGGGCGCGCCTATGCACGACCCTCCACCCAAATGACAAACAAAAATCGTTTAGCGTTTGCTTTCGAATGGCGGGCGGGCGCCTTTGTGCACCCTCCACCTGTACCACGACTTGTCACCAAGAACCGTGCCTTCACCGTGTAGACCTGCCCGGTGAGCAGGCGTATAGACCTGCACTCCTTGCTGCGGCTTTGTCCACCTTCGCACTTCCTTCTTCGATGTGTCGAGTTCGAATGATCCTCCTCGCCATGTTTCCTCCGCCAATATATATGGTGAGGAACGGGGGTCATGCCACCTGGCCGACCCTCCGTTCATTCTTCAATCGACCTGCCTTTGTTATGAATCTTCGCCTCAAGTGTTGGTCGGCCCACCCATGGCACGGGACCACCCCACCACACTTCGCCCGAATTCACTAACTCATGCAGTCGGCCCACGGTGCAAGCCTCCTCTAGCCCGTGTATAAATATAAGGCAACCAACTCGTCCGCATAGTGATGCCTCGCCCTCGGTCGCCTCAGCTCGCATGTTTTCATCACTTTGTTTGGCGGGTGGGCGCACCCGGGCGACTCGCCAGCCGCAGGGTGTTACAAGTACCCTCGTGTGTGGGGGTTAGGTTTCCACTTCAATAATATTATCATATTTTCATGTTTTTATATCAATATTAATATCATATTTTCATGTTCTTATATCAATATTAATATGAGGGAAATAAGAGTTTATTAATACAAGGGAAATAAGAGTTTAACTTAATATAAAAGAAAGAAGAGTTCAGGAATGAAAGAAGATTTCAGGAATGGGTTATTAGAAGGGAATTAAGAAAATGTTATATGAACATAAGTTAGGGTTGTTTGGACATATGGTATTAGGAAGTTATAATATTGCAACGAATTCTACTTATAGCTTAAGAATCTCCACAGTTAAGAATCTTCTTATATGCATTTTTAAATTTATACATGTTTAACTCATATCTTGTTATATCAACATCTACCAACCATTTAATTTATATGGCTGCATTAGTTAATTAGTTTAAACAACTTTAATGAATTTGTAAATGATAATGTAATCAAGCTAAATCTTATAATTACATATGAGGTTTAAACCAATTGGTTTGTGTGGCGTTAAGTCTTCACTAGGTGACCAGGTTCAAATTTGTGGGGAAGGGTAGAAATTGAATATTCCTAAACTTGTTACTTAATTTTTTTTATTGTTGATTTTGAATTAATTATGCTTTGACTATATATATCTATCTAAAATATTAGTCAATTTTTATTTTATTTTTGTGATATACTTAAAAAATAATTTTGCACCCACTCTCCAGCCTAGTATAGATGAAATGTTGTAAGGTTATGTTATGTTATATAAACCTTTTTGACTACATCAAATTACATAAAAATAAAAAAATAAAATAAAATAATAATATTAATAATTATAATTATGAATTAAAATATTTTGATTTGTTAAAATTACAATTAAAAACAAAATAATAATAAGAATTAATTAATTAAAAAATATGAAAAAACAAAATTAAAAAAAATGCTATTAATGATTAATAATGAAACCATTTAGGGGTGGTAGAGTGAGAGGGGTTATTTTTTGACCTAACGATAAAATATAGTATCAATATGCTTGGGGTTTGGGAGTAGAAACCAATAATCAAGTAGAATATCTCGCTCAATCGAAGGGTCTGGAAATAGCAATTGAAAAGAAGATTACCAAAATCCTTTTGTTTGAAAATTTTATGATAGTAACTTGACATGTGTGGAATGCCAAAGGATTTCACAACTCAACTCTTCCCTTAATTATAAAAAAAATTGCTTTGCAAATTATGATATTTGAGGAAATAGAATTATTAGCTCCTAATAAACATCAATTTCCCCTCTATGATGGAGCCTAAGACTTCATCTTGTGAGGTGGACTAGACATATTTGGGTCAACTCCTATCCAAGTTGTTGGAGTCACTCCAAGGGTTGTTGGAAAAATTGAACCATAGAGGATTTGTAGAAGATAAGGAGATGGAGACTTATTAGCTCCTTAAAACATCAATTTCGAACTACTGTAGAGTAAAGTAGAGATGTTTGAGGCTGAGATTTGCATTTTTTTGGAAACTATGGAACACAAAGTGTCTAAAATCAAAGAGAACTCCAACAATAGGATTTAATTCATCAAGATTAATGTTGGGACTAGCTGGGACCCAAAAAACAAAAATAAAACCAAAGTTGCATAGTAGGCAAATAAAGTAGAAAAGGAGTGAAGCAACTAGCTACTTGTAACACTGAAGTTTAAATGATAAAGTTGACTCCCTTGAAAACAAAAGGATCTACTATGGATAAAGGGGCATTAGAAGTGAATTAATGTGTTTTGAACTCACACATTTCCTGAATTGTATAATATGAAGGGTGAAAATTTTAATTTTAAAGATTTACATAGTCAAAACGCGGTTCCAATTATTAACAAACAATCTAATTGGGTAAGTTCTTCTCCTAGGAAACAAATTCTTGATAATACTTCGGTACACATAATGAGGGATAGGTGGCCAAAAATAACTCTTTAGCCATGAACGCTAACGAACTTGAAGCCTTTTTCTTTCTAGATCAATAGTTGGTAAAAGGAGGACACAACATGGCAACAAGGGAGGCCTCAAACTTTTAGAATTAAATTAGGGAACTATCTCACACAAGATATTAGCATCTTGAGCTTGTTAACACATTCTACAATATCCTAGAGTTAATTCTATCCCTCTAGTGTATCATTTAAATGACAGTCCAAGAAATTAGTGAGGATTTAGGCATGGGTTTGCACGCAAGGAAATTCAATGCTTCAGGATGGTAGATAAGATGTAGTAGAGGATATATATGGCACACATTTACTCTTCTTCAACCCAACTCATCATATTGATAATTATATCCCTCTATGAACAATGATGACTGTCATATTTTGAGATTCACAGAGTGGGAAGGCATCTTGTAATATCCCTCCCCTTAATAATAAATAAAAATAATAAATAATAAATAATACAAAAATAATAATTAATAATATCAATAATAAATAATAATAAATAAATCACTTAATAATAATAAAAATAATAAATCATAAATGATTAAATAATAAATAAGATTAAAAATATATACAAAGAAAATAGTAATAACCATACTAAAGCTCTAGATAAGAATAAGGAAACTATCAAAAAGAAGAAAATAAAACAAGAAAAGGAAACTATCAAAAAGAAGGAAATAAAATAAGAAAAGGAAACTATCAAAAAGAAAGAAATCAAAAGAAAGTTGCATGAGACACATGGAGTGTGTGCATGTGGTTCCTCTTCCAATGTTTGTTCTATTTAATAGATGGCGAGGAAGATGAGAGGCATTTTGGCATTCCATCTTTCCGAGATTCTGTCTTTCATTCTCTTGGGAGAATGGTATACTAAGACCTAGGAGTCATTGGCAGTAGTATGTTGATTGAGGGCTCGGGGGTGGCCAGTTGTAGCAAGACGTTGCACAATTGAGCCTACGGTTGGGTGGAGAGTCGTCCCCAAAACCTTGTTGCGGTAAACCTACTTCGACCACAGGTAGACAGGTAAGCACTATTCATTCAATTTGAATTTAGTTAATTAATTATATGTTTATTGGGCTAGGTAAGTGCCACTCTCATTTAAATTAATGTTAAATTATAGATATTTATTTTTTGGATTGTTACATATGGTATCAGAGCTTTGGCTCAACCCTTAGGGCCTATGGGCATCTTCGAAAAAATTTATTTTTCCGATTCTTTTGGGTTGTTCAACTCCTTTTACCTTTCTCCGCGACTTCGACTCTTATGGGTTTTCAAAATCTGTAAAAAAAAAAAGGTCAATCGATATAAGGTCTGTGTCTTTTACATCCACAAAAAGTTTTTGATATAAAAGATACGAGAAGGAATACCAGGTTCATAATTAGCAATTTTGCCTCAGAATTTCTTTGAATTTCCCAGATCTCATTGTCTGATAGCTTGTTTGATAAAATCTCCATTTTTAAAGTAAGGTCTCCAGTGAAATTTCTTAGCCTTGGCACTTGCAATTATGCTTCGTTTTCTGTACTGTGCAGCTCCAAATCTCCTCAAGATCGATCACATATATTCAGATCCATTATATTACCACACCTTTGCTCTGCTGGAAATGGCTTCTTTACTACTTTCAACGTGGGACATTTTGTAGTGCTAAGAACAATGGCGTTTTCAAATAAACATGAAGGCCTTTCAGAGCCGATTTCTTTCCATTGAGAATTGTTCTTTTTGTAGCCTTAGTCGTTCAGCTCACTGGCTGAACCAATAATGACAAGATCCCAGTGAGATTAAGAAAAGTTTTGTGTATCCATTGAATAATCTAAACGGGTGGATGGCCTCAGATTCTATCGTGATTGGGGAGGTGCAGACTTCATAGCTAGTATCTGTCCAGGGTATGGTCTCTTATTCTCAAGAATCTGTCAGGCTACATACCATCTGGTATTGGAAAGTTGACTGCCTTGAAGGTCTTGAATATTTCTGGAAATAATCTGCTTGGGGAAATATCACCCAAGATTGGAAATTGCAAGCAGTTGGAGATTCTTGATCCAAGCCGTAGCATGCTTCGCGATGAAATCCCTCCTCACCTTGACTGTTTGGTTCACTCGAAAAACTTATTTGGTCATGTCTTGTTGATCTGGTGATATAAACTAATAATTTTACGGGCCCCTTACATCATTTAAGAATCTAAAGGAACTGCAATTTTTTTTTTTCAACACATATAATATGACCATTCCTTAACCTTTACAATATGAGGCAGTTCAACTTCAGGCAATGTCATCTCAGGATACTGGTAAGTCGGTCCAAAATTTTTGTCATTTCTTTGTCTTTAAAAGTTTTGAATTTAGATAGGTGTTTCTAGAATGCATTGTCATAAGCATGAATCTTCTAGACTAAATTGTTTAAAGAAAATGTGAATTCCCTTCATCTTAAATGTATAGGAGAATATCTCAAAAAAAAAAAAAAAAATGTTTGAAGCAGTGGAAAAATAAACTTGCTCCAAGATTTCTTTTACCGAAGTAGGTGCAATCCCTTTTGTAGATTTGGATGTGCTAAGTGAGACAAGGGTAGTGTCAACTTTTTAACCTAATGTTCAACACCTTTATCTCTTTATGTAGCCTTTTATGTCTTGTACATGGTCTTTTAATTTATCTTTAATAATCTCCATAGAGGTTTCATGGATTTCTATGCTTTCCATTGGGTCATCTACTCGCATCGATTTCATTTTGACTGAATATAAAATCTGTTAGGTCAAATATGCAATTTGTGCACACTGTTCATATTCCAAATTAGGTGTTTAAAATGATGCTAATGAATTAGAATGTATACAAATAGGAGTATGAGTATGAAGGTATTCCTTAAACTATACAACGACCATACGCTGGTTAGTGGTAACAATGAAAGGATGAGTATCATCATAAAATTATATTAGGATTCACTGTAATATCAATGTTAGACATAAAACTTATGTAAATTTGATACAACTTAAAATCAATTCCAATATAACTGGGAGAAGTGGCATATAAATACTTACATTTCATCCCACTATAAATTTGAATTCTTTTCCATTAACAAACTTGCACAATAAATAAATAAAATCTTCTTTAAGAAATGACAAACAACAATGAGTTATTGACAGCTCTTATTATTTTGATTCTCCTTTGAGAATGCTGATTTATTCAATATATAACTTTATATATATATGGTGAACTTGAATTATAAGTTAATAAGAAATTATAATATTTTAATTATGGTTTATATTATATATATATATTTAATGTTAGGGAATTTAATAGTAGCCATATTTTCTAAACTAAGTGATTTTTGAATGATCTGTTTTAAAATCCAATCATGCATTTTGTTATTAATCATAATATTTTGTCAAATTCCATAATGTATTATATTTTAGTAGTGAAATTACGATATTCAATATGGTTACAAATAAGTATTATTTCAGAATTTGAATACACTTTATATGGATACGGTAAAAACAAAAAGGAAAAAAGATCAAGTTATACATAAATCTCATAAGAATCATTAATAATGAAATTGGTGAAATGTGGTTTAAGTTGTAGTGGATGCAAGTTCTTGACTTGGTGAAGATTATTTTCTTGTCCAATTGTGTATAATGATAGTTATGGTTGCGTCTTTTTTTTTTTTATATTGGTCAAAAGTTGTAAACAATTCTTTCAATATCTTTTGTTAGAGTTTGGAGGCATCCTAGTGGTTAGATCAAAAGGTTATAATACGCAATTCATGTCATTAAGAAATTCCATATGTTAAGAAGAAGCCAAGGAATGATGACATTTTTTTATGCTCCCTATAGCATGCACAAAAAAATTTAATAAAGGTGATAATGAAATTATGGTAACATTGGGTTATAGGTTTGTATGATGGGAATTGGATAACTTTACAAGTAGATGCAAAATTGGTAGATTTAAAAGTGTCTAAATTGGAAGTTGAGAATACTTGTAATTGATGAGAATGTCAAGTGATAAACTAGGATGAAAATGATGATTAATTGTGGGAAAAATGATATAGACTATGCAGACTAATATTAAACACCAAACATGAAGCCTAGGAAAAAGAATTATATAATGAAACCTTGAGAAGGACTACACATAAATTGATAAGAGAAGAGAAAATCAATTAATAGAGGATGTACTGGATTCATGATACTGAGGCTTTTGCAATAGAATTTATCAAGTTTTTACCATGGGAAATGGAAGGAGTTACCAAGCACACCAAGCATATGAAACCTTTTTGTGGATGATAGTGGCTTTGGGCTCCAAATGATTAACTAAGGATGAATATAATGAGACAGTAAGGCAAAGGTGTAAATTGATTTAAAATCCAATATTAATAATTTAAGGAATGTTGTAAGGCTAGTAATATATTGAGGAAGGAAGAAAAGATGACGAGAGATTAAATTTCAAAGCTGATGAGGCTCACGATGTACTTAATGAATTGTCAACTTCCTAGTTGAAAGAAGTAAAAATGAATATTGGAAAGCAATTGGTATCTTGATGAAAACATGACAATAATAGTATTCATGAGATAACATAGATCTTAGAGGGATGTTGAATAATCTTAATTCATAGTTAGTATTCATTGTTTATATAATTAATGAAATCAGTTCATGATAATAATGCTTAAAGTGCATTGTTGTTCTATATTTGATAAGTATTGAGATGGTTATCATATTAATGATGTTTCATGATGTGATGGTATAAGGGTATATGTGATGCTTCTTTATTTATCTGTTATTATAACGATGTTGAATGCTCATAATGGGTATGATATTCATAAAGATCATAATGTTATGATAAGATGTATACTGACATGTGTTTCATTTATTACGTGAAGTCATGATATATCTTTGATGCAAATATGTTGATGTTATAACTTATGATGGTATTCCATGAGGTGAAGCATGTGATAGTTGCATACAAATATATGACATGCATGAGCATGCAGTTTGTTATTTTTGCAATTAACAATGATGAATGTTCTCATAATGACATGCAAGACTTGGCATGTGGATTATTTTCTATGATACTATGATGGTATAGCTAATGCGTTGGTTGCATGTTGAGGTGTGATGATTCACAGGACTCCACAAATGGGCCGAAAGGGCCGGTTTATTCGATGATCTTGTGTGAGCCCATACGCATGAGAGAGAATAAGTAACACCATATGGGCTGGGGACAAACTCAATCAACACTACATATGCCAGTGGTTCCTTTGTCTTGTGTATAGCTCTTGATGGATAGCTCTTGAAGAGCTATGGGATCATCTTGAGGAGGCCAAGTGCTTGATGTTCTAGGCTAGGTGCCTGTTATTGGACTGGGATGCCGAAGTCTAGAAGGGATGTAAAGGACTTCGATGCCTGGGGCTGTGCACCTTAGTAGTTGTGGAGGGAGTGGGCCAGCCTTGCGAGATGCCCGGGGTCATTGAGTACCAGATCGGATGCCTGCCTTGGAGCAGATGAGGTCTGAGTCAGGCGCGAGCCTTGGGGCTAGCCTTGGACTAGGATACAGACTGGGTTAGGCTTAGCCTGGTGTCGAAAGTGGGAAAAAGGATAGAGATTCCTTGAGATTTCCCAGGGTGTTGGGGACTTTCGATGCCTGTTGGTTATACTAGTTCAACAGAGGGTGTTGGCAACATGAAGTAAATTAAATAATAAATAATAAATAATAAATAATTCAACTTAACTTCGGGATGGAGTTCCTTAAAGTGGGAGAGTATGTAATATCCCTCCCCTTAATAATAAATAATAAATAATAAATAATAATAAATAAATCACTTAATAATAATAAAAATAATAAATCATAAATGATTAAATAATAAATAAGATTAAAAATATATACAAAGAAAATAGTAATAACCATACTAAAGCTCTAGATAAGAATAAGGAAACTATCAAAAAGAAGGAAATAAAATAAGAAAAGGAAACTATCAAAAAGAAAGAAATCAAAACAAAGTTGCATGAGACACATGGAGTGTGTGCATGTGGTTCCTTTTCCAATGTTTGTTCTATTTAATAGATGGCGAGGAAGATGAGAGGAATTCCGGCATTCCATCTTTCCGAGATTCTGTCTTTCATTCTCTTGGGAGAATGGTATACTAAGACCTAGGAGTCGCTTGCAGTAGTATGTTGATTGAGGGCTCGGGGGTGGCCAGTTGTAGCAAGACGTTGCATAATTGAGCCTACGGTTGGGTGGAGAGTCATCCCCAAAACCTTGTTGCGGTAAACCTACTTCGACCACAGGTAAACAGGTAAGCACTATTCATTCAATTTGAATTTAGTTAATTAATTACATGTTTATTGGGCTAGGTAAGTGCCACTCTCATTTAAATTAATGTTAAATTATAGATATTTATTTTTTGGACTGTTACACATCTCCCCTCTATGATGAAGCATAAGACTTCATCTTGTGAGGTGGACTAGACTTATTTGGGTCAACTCCTATCCAAGTTATCGGAGTCACTCCACGGGTTGTTGGCAAAGTTGAACCACATAGGATTTGTAGAAGATAAGGAGAGGGAGACTTATTAGCTCCTAATGAACATCAATTTTGAACTACTGCAGAGTAAAGTAGAGATGTTCTAGGCTGAGATTTGCATTGATTTGGAAACTATGGAACACAAAGTGTCTAAAATCAAAGAGAGCTCCAACAATAGGATTGAATTCATCAAGTTTGAATATGGGACTAGCAAGGAGCCAAAAAGCAAAAAAAACCAAAGTCGCATAGTAGGCAAATAAAGTAGAAAATGACTGAAGCAACTAGCTACTTGAAACACTGAAGTTTAAATGATAAAGTTGACTCCCTTGCAATCAAAGGATCTAATATGGAGAAAGGGGAATTAAAAGAGAATTAATGTGTTTTGAACTCACCAATTTCCTAAATTGTATAACATGAAGGGTGAAAATTTTAATTTTAAATATTTACATAGTCAAAACATGGTTCAAATTATCAAAACACGATCTGATTGGGTAAGTTATTCTGCTAGCAAGCGAATTTTTGATAATACTTTAGTAAACGTAAGGGAGATAGGTGGCCAAAAATAACTCTTTTGCCATGAACACTAAGGAACTTGAAGCCCTGTTATTTCTGGATCAACACTTGGTAAAAGGAGGTCACAACATGCCAGCAAGGGAGGCCTCGAACTTTTAGAATTAAATGAGGGAATGATCCCACACAAGTGATTAACATCTTGGGCTTGTTAACACATTCTACAATATCCTGAAGATAATTATATCCCTCTAGTGTATCATTTAAATGACAATCCAAAAAATAGTGAGGATTCATGAATGGGCTTGCACGCAAGGAAATTCAATGCTTTAGGATGGTAGATCAGATGTAGTAGATGATATATATGGAACACATTTACTCTTCTTGAACCCAGATTTTCATATTGATAAGCATCTCCCGTTATGACCAATAATGACTTCCATGATATTCGTACAGTGGGAAGGCATCTCCCCTCCATGACAGATCCTAAGATTTCATCTTGTGAGGTGGGCTAGACATATTTGGGTCAACTCCTATCCAAGTTGTTGGAGTCACTCCAAGGACTGCTAAAAAAGTTGAACCATAGAGGATTTGTAGAGGATAAGGAGTGGGAGACTTATCATCTCCTAATGAACACCAAATTCGAATTATAGCAGAGCAAAGTAGGGATATTTTAGACTGATATTTGTGTTGATTTGGAAACTTTGGAAAAAAAAGTGTCTAATACCAAAGAGAGCTCCACAAATAGGATTCAATTCATTAAGGATGAAGTTGGGACGAGCTGGGAGCCAACAAAAAAAAAACAAGTGACCTAATAGGCAAATAAAGCAGAAAAGTACTCAAGCAGCTAGCTGCTTGGAACACTTGTCTCTGAATGGTCTTCCAATGCCAAATAAATCCCCACAGTCAAACTTTTAAATGATATATATATGTTTTTGTTAGGTTGTTCCTGTAAGGCATATAACAAGCTTATTTTTAGAATGGTAGGAAAAAATAGCCATAATAATAGGCTAACTATATTGTGGACATATGAAGGAAGCTTAATCATTGAATATGTAGACCAATGTATAGTCATGGTCCTGAAACCAACGCTTTATATTAATGAAAACACTAACCCGCTCTTTAAAAAAAAGAAAAATAATCCATCAATGAGAGGGAGACTTATTAGCCTATAATGAACATCAATTTCGAACTACAACACAATAAAGTAGAGATGTTCTAGACTAAGATTTGCATTGATTTTGAAACTATGGAACACAAAGTGTCTAAAATCAAAGAGAGCTCCAACAGCAGGATTGAATTCATCAAGGATGAAGATGGGACTATCTGGGAGCAAAAAAAAAAAAAAACAAAGTCGCATACTAGGAAAATAAAGTAGAAAACGACTGAAGCAACTAGCTTCTTGGAACACTTGTCTTAGAATGGTCTTACAATACAAGATAAATCCCCACATTTAGAATATTTGAAATGTTATGCATATATATGTTTCTGTTAGGTTGTTTTTGTAATGCATATTACATGCTTCTTTTTGGAATGGTAGGAAAAAATTAGGCATAATAATATGCTAGCTATATTGTGGACACCTGAAGGAAGTTTAATCATTGAATATGTCGACCAATGTATAGGTTGTGGCCTTGAAACCAACTTTTTGTATTAATGAAAAGGCTGACCCACTCTTAAAAAAATAAATTAATCCATCTTAACTCCATATTTACCAAGCGTCTCTGGAGGTGCAAACCTTTCCTTAAGTTTTTCACTCAAAAAGTAGGTTTGCACCTTGAGAATTTTTCTCCCTCATTAAGATGGATATGTGGCTTGTCTTGTAGCAAATGAAAAACTCAACATTATTAGAAAATTCAGAATTAAAAAGAAATACATCGAAATATAATAAGTAAACTTATATATATATATATATATATATATATATATATATATATATATATATATATATATATATATATATATATATATATATATATATATATATATATATATATATATATATATATATATATATCTATATATATATATATAGATAATGACTAACAAAAACATCTGTTTCAATTATTTATTGCTATATGAAACTCTTAAACATGTGAAACATTTTTTGGGCTACACAGTATTCATTAATGCATATAATAATTAAGCTATGTCTATTTTGAAATAGGGATTTCAAAGTTTTAATTTAATTATTCATAGTTATTAGGTGGATAGTAAGGATTTTTAACCACCATGGGATATTGTAGAATGTTCTTAGTACTAGTGATAGATCAAATATTGAGATTTATTTCAAAAGGGATCATCACTTTTCTTCTATTTTAATTAAATTCATTAATAAAAAAAATGTCATAGGAATATGAGTTATGACTTTTTGAGCATGTGGTATTAGTAAAATATGATATTAGCTCATGATATTGTAACAAAGCCTATATATATGTTAACAATTTTCTATTGTAAAGTGAGATTGAATCTCCATGGTTAAGGATATATATATATATATATATATATATATATATATATATATATATATATAGATATCTTTTTTTAAAATAACGAATAATAATATAAAATAAAGTTATAAATTAGTTATTTTTTATGAACTTTTTCTTAAAGCTTGCTGATATGAAATGTATCACGAGGTAAGTGTTTTGATACCTACTATTTGAGCTGAGAGGTGCTCCTGCCAACATGAAAGTGATGTTGTAAATTTCTATTATATAAACATTTTGACTCGGTCAAATAAAAATAAATAATATAAAATAAAATAAAAAGTGAAATATATATATATATATATATATATATATATATATATATATATATATATATATATATATATATAGCCTGGACTCATCTTAACTCTGGACCTATCAAGCCCAGAGAGGGATCAAATCTCTAGATGTGCAAACCTTTCCTCAAGTTTTTCCTTCAAAAAAGAGGTTTTCATATTAGATATTTTATCCTTTTCAAGCTTGATAGATCCAAAGTTAAGATAGATCTAGGTTGGTTATATTAGGAATGTCTATTTTGGAATAGGGCGTCAAGAATTTTAACTTAATTATCAAAAATAATTGACAGATGGTAGGGATTTAATTTTGAAAATTAAAAGTCAATAATAATAAATAGAAAAACCCATGTCTAATTGAAAAATTTGTTTCAATTATTTTTACACCTTAAAATACGTAATATTATGAAGAATATTTTTTACGATATTATATACATTAATGTATGTGGTATTAATATATCTTTGTTAGTGCGATATTTAAATCTCTTTTTCCTTTTAGGTTAAACTCTTCATTCCTCCTTTACAGATTCTATGAGTAAATACTATTTTTCTTATTTTACTAGTCATCCTTTAAGAAATAACACTGATTACTTACATAATTAGTCATATTAAGTTTAACTATTCATTATGTATTTTTCTAACTTCTTCTTGAGGGACTAAGATGACATGCAACACCTGTTAATTTAATCATGTAAACATAAATATACTCTCTCTCTCTCTCTCTCTCTCTCGATATATATATATATATATATATATATATATATATATATAGGATGTGGTCAAATCTCATAGAAGTGTTACAAAATTTTGATGTTATAGGAGAATTTCTCTATATTTAGATACATAGATATCAAGATTCCTTTGTATTTTGAGTCCAAAATTAAAAAAAATCATATATAGCATAAATCGTGCAACATAAAAATAATAGATAAGACATAACATGGAGAGAAGGTAGACATAGTCTGCATGTGTGGAACTATGTTTTTCCAATGGCCCAAAAAACACAATTCTTCTTGTAGACTAAACTTATGGAAATCCTAAGAACCAAAAGCATAATTTAAAATAGATAAAACATCAATGAGGAGGACAAGATGGTAAACATCCATGAGCATCCACTTGAGTTTTCAGGATGATCTCAATTGATGTAGAGGAGCCATGGAAGAAGTCATCTTTTCGAGTCATTATTTCCTAATGTTGAGGAACCACAACGACAATTGGGTTATCCATGCTACAAACCCTTTTCTCCAGAGAGTTAATATTTTTCTTTAGGTTTATTAAAATTCTTAGAGCCATGTCCATATCCTTTCCTATAGAGCTCTCTATTGCTACCAATCTTCCTAAGACCACTTTTAGTTTGAATCACAACTCTTCAATGGTTGTTTCGTATTTTTAGAGGGAGCTACGAGTGGATCATAGCTCCGTAAAATCCATGATTGTTATTGTAGTAGAGGAAAATACAAAAATAAACTAGGAGTAGGCTAATATCAAGTTCAACTATCCATGCTAAGCAATCAGCTAGACCAACTATTCAAGAAATAACCAAATGCCTAGTTCAAAAGCCTAGGGATCAACCATTTGATCATGTTTCTATTTAATATGAAAGCACTAGACATTCCATGGTAAGTGGAAGGATTACTACCAAATTTGGTTGATGATGGATTCAAATCCTATTTCTTTTGCATTTATCCCTTTAACCAGGTAATTTATTAACAACAAGTAATTTTTGAACATAATTAATGAGTATGGTTGTAGAGGTTTTCCTAGGAAAATGCCTTTAAGAAGAGCATATTGTTCTGCTAAGTTGTTGGTTTTCATTCGAAATTTACAAGCGAGATTTCCTCATTTGTTAGTCCAAGGAAAAAGATAACTCCCCCACCTACCTATCTCCCTTGGGCTTCCTTTTGAGTCTCCATCGAAGAATAAAACATAGGAGTCTTTCATTCTCCACCATTTAGAGAATTCCTTTGAGTCTAATTAAAGTTGCAAGCATGAGTTTATGGGAATTTTTAGGATTTTTCTCTCTTTAGAATTTACCAAATCAATGGAAGTGGACCACCATGCCTTCTCTAATTCATCTATTGGTAGTCTGGTTTTCATGAAAAAGTACGGTAAAGGAATTTGTGGGGAGAAAATTAAGACCTTCTCACAAAATGCTTAGAAAGAAGGATGAATTTCCTTAATATAACTTTGTTTTGACTCAAGACTATATTCCATAGTAGAAATTATATGATAGCCATCCAAAACATTTTCAATTTTGGTTTGGAGTGAAAGGAACCACCATAGTTTTTATAACAATTTGCAAATATATATGGTCATGTGAATGAATATGTCATGTGAGGATCAATATCCTTAGAAAAGAAAATGGATACCTATTTGGCATAAGGGAATTTGAGGAAGAGTTGTTATGATCCAGGTGGATATTGGTGGTCACCCTCCTATTCCACATGGACCCCCAACATTTTCTCTTTTAGGTTCCTTAATTGTAGCATAATTTACTATTTTTGGCAAATTTTAGAGTCCTAAACAATGTTTTTTTGCAAAATAGGAAAACCTATAGCCAAGAGTTAGAGATTGTAGTTGAAAATTATAGTCCTAGGATATTTCTAATGAGGTATTATATATGTCAAACAAATATCATATGCCAAAGTTACGACCTCAGGAAGTTGATGTACTAACTAACCCCAACAGGGCCCACAAATGTTTAGCGCTTCCTCTCCTAGGGTTATGATTTTGGATGTTTAGGGTTTTCGTTTGTTTCTCAATAACAAAAAGGCCTTAGATCCTCGTTGTGACATATTTTAGGGACATGTATCCATCACATATCTTCTCAAAGATAAGCTACTATCACCTAAGCTAATTTATTTCCATTCTGCATGTAAACAATTTCAATATTTTTTTATTAATGAATTCAAGTTTAGTTTTCACTTTAGCTCTATGTTTATGTTTGAATATGTATTTCATTTCATTCCTACATAAATATAGATCATGTTTTGTCATTTCCTTAAAGGCCAAGAAAATTTCACATCTAAAGTGCCCAAGGATGCCCATTCTTACTAGAATGTCAATTATTAAGGTCTTCCCTTGTGTATATGTCCAACTAAAAATTTTCATCTTTGGAGAAACATTGTTGGCCCAATTTTTTTTCCAAATCACATGCCTCACAAGAATGTTCTCTTCCTCACATTTTCATACATATCCTTGTTTAATAGTGTAGTCTCTTCTTCCCCAATATCTTATCTTGCTTGTGGATTGCTTCAGGTGCGCATCCCAAAAGAATTGATTCAAAGATAGAGATCAAGGGAGATAACTAAATTGGATAATGACCAAGGTTCAATATGATAGATACACCATTTGTATACTAGAGAGAGATGACTTTCAGATTCCTTTTGACAATACTACCTAACCATTTTATTAAGGTAGTTAAGCCTAAGGATTGTCTTCTAGTAGAGGGTGGCCTTTAATGCTATCTGTCCACAAACTAAAATGTTTTTCATTGCCTATGATCCGTGATAATTTGGCCTTGATGATGTGAAGGGTTGGTTATGGTTTCTAGATAGGTGATCTTGATTTTTCTTGTATAGGTGAATCAATCCATTTTTTATCGGTTCCCCTAAAATATTTTTCTATAGTTCTTTTCTACAAAGTTTATCCTGGAGTTGGGTTACACTTTTTTGCAAAGAAAGCACGCATTTTGGTGAAAAAATGTAGCTTGATCGAGCAATATTAAGCACTTGATCAAGTAATTCTTAAGAACATGATCGAGCTACGTAAGGGCATAGACATAGCTCGATTGAGCATCTAAACAAACTCTCGATCGAGCTCTTATGTAACCCAAGTTAACAAATGAGCTTGATCAAGCCTCTATTTCGCATTAAAAACCGTAGAGACAATTTTCCAAGCCATTTCAAAAGACTATGGCAAAATTATGCTTGAACAAAGGTTTGGAGCTCAACTAATCATTTGGGACATGCCACAACAACCCCACCAACATCCCTGAAAATCAAACCAACCACTGCTGGTAAGCCAAGGTGCATTTCCTATAATTTTTTCTCTATTTGAATTATTTTTAATTACAAAAAAATAAAAATTAATTTGAAATGAAAATCATAAAAAATATCACGAAAAGCACGAAGAAAACCTTTGAAAACAAAAAAACAAACTAGAAAACTACATAATAACAAAAAACCTAGATAATTTAGGTTTTAAATTTTCATTTCATTTAATAAGGAATAAGTTTTCAATAGTTGCAATGGTAGCATGTTTATTATGAATTTTTTTTTTTTTTTTTTTTTTTTTTTAATGGTAAAAACTTTATTTTCTAATTATTCTATGTTTTGAAGTTTTTTCTTAAGAATTTAGTGAAGTAAAATTTCAAAATATTTTGTTTTTTGTTATTTAAAATGCATTTTAACTTTCTAACCAATTTGACAAAAAATATGCCCAAAAAACTCCAAAATATAAAACCACCTAAAGTATTATCTAAACAACCTAATCTATAACTTCTATTTATCAAGAAAAAAAAAATCTCATTTATTATTTTAAAATTTAAAATTAATTTATAGTTTAAATATTTCTAAAAATTAATAGAATACGATTAGTCAAAAAAATAATTACTTAAAAAAATATTATCTTTAAATATATATATATATATATATATATATATATATATATATATATATATATATATATATATATATATATATAAGTATAAGGTTATAACTGAGCATAATATTTAACTATATAATTATAATATAACAATATATAATATAACATAACTATATATATACATATCTAGGATAACATATACACTCACACACATATATGTGTGTGGTTAAATGCACGGAGTTAGGTTACACTTTTCGGAAAGGCAAAACACATTTAGGTGGAAAAAAAGAAAGCTCGATGGAGGTCCTGTTTTCTATTAAAACACGCAACCGCATTTTGCGCGCGTCATTTCTGCACAGACAAAGAGGAGGTCGACCAAGTTATTGGAGCTTAATCGAGCGATTGGACCATGTAGCAACCAAGCAACCTCACCAACATCCTAGAGGCTCAAGCGAATGTAGGTTTCCTATCCTTTTTTTATTATTATTTAACTTTTCTTGCAAAATTAGATAAATTGATTTGAAAAAAAAACTTAACGTATAAAATCCATGAAAACAAAAAAAACCACCATAAAACAACAACAACGTAGAAAGCTGCAAAAAAAAAAAAAAACAACTTAGAAAACCGCAAAAATCAAAGAAAATGACAAAAACAACTTAGAAAATCACAAAAAAAAACCTAGAAAACACTTTGAAATCACTAAAAGAACTATAATTTAATGTTTTACATTTTTTTCTTACTTGCAATGGTAGCATGTTTATTATGCATATTTTCTGATTTTGAATGATTAAAATGTTATTTTCTAATTATTTTAGGTTTTAATGTTTTGTTTAGGAATTTTGTGAAATACATTTTCCATTTTTTTTAATCTTTTGTAATTTAAAATGAATTTTAAATTTCTAACAAATTTAATTGACAACATACCCCCAAAAAACTCCAAAATAGAACAAAACTAAACTATAACAAATAAATAAATAAATTAGGAGCTTGAGATTCACATGATTAATATGATTGCTTATGGTGAACCTCTAATTATCAAATAAAAAAATTATTTTAATTTTAAATTTTAAATTTAAATTAATCTATGTTTTAAATATCTTTTAATAATAAATATAGTACAATTTTATTTTAAAAATTACTTACTTGAAAATAAAATATTAATGTTTAATGTTAAAAATCCCAAAAGAGAAATTTATATATATATATATATATATAACATCACGTATATATAAAAACACATAGCTTAGTTATATATAATATATAGTTGTAACATAACTATATTTTAACTATTTATCATAAAATGAGTTATTTAACATAACAAATACATATATATTATAACTATAACATAGCATGTAAAGTAACTATAACTATAGTTCATAACATAATTATATAACTATATATATTTACCTATTATAACATTAATATCACATAACTATATATTATAATCCTATATATATAACATAACATAGAGTTATTTAAGACATATCATATATATGTGTGTGTTAGTGTTATGTTTTAAATATTTATGCTATGCTAAATATTATAGTTGTAGTTATATATATATATATATATATATATATATCATTTAACATAGCTATATTATGTTATAGTTATGTTATATATATATATATATATATATATATATATATTCAAGTTTCAACAATGCGTCATTAATAGCTACATTAAATCCATCATGAAAATTTCATTTAAGGTGAATAAAATCATTTTGACTATTTTCAAATTTGTGCCACATTGTTTCATTATGTAGTGTGTTGTACAAGAAACAATGTCTTCATGTGCTTTCTCTTAGTACATGTCATGTGTCAAAGTCAAACACTATAAGAACATAGAGTCTATTGGAGTATTTGGTTGGCATGAACTTTTATTAATTTTGCAAATAGGTTTATTTCAACATTTTACATATATATTTACATCTCTATGCCCTATGAATAAAATGCATTATTTAGAAATGGGAAAAAGTGCGGAAATAGGCTTGATCAATACTTTCCATTGTGTTCACATGGAATTCAATACTTTGGTTGATAAATTATAAAAAATGGGCTCTAAAGTTTAGGACTTTAGGTTAGATTATTCTACTTGAGTTTAGAAATGGTTTTCTTATCAACATTCTTTGTAAGTTAACATTTGTTTCTTGTATTAGCTTATAAGTATTATATGTAATAGTTTTGTATTACATGTAATATTTTAGTCAAATGTTTTTTCCTAGATTAGTTTATATGTATTACATGTAATATGAAGAGGAATCTCCTATACGACCCCCAACTGTAGGCCGTCAGAGTGCAAGGGGATATGCTATACATGGTTGGGCTCGAGATAGATGATGTAGCCCACCCAAAATGTGCATTCCACTCATATATCCTACCTCTGATGCTAGTCAGAGTGTCAGTGAAGTGTTTGTCTCTACTAATGATCATTCTATCGATAGTGCCAACCTTCTTCACCTGTTTTAGGCACATCTTGTGCATTTTAAATCCTGTTTAAACTTTGTGTTTATGTTTTGAAATTGTCTTTAATTTTTAAATCATGTTCAACTGATGTGTTTGAATTTAATTTATATGTTATTTTGCTTCTTGTAAATGTATATGTTAAATTATGTTTATGATTTGTAGATCATTAGAAGGGAAAAAGTTGACGATCATAGTGCAATGTTGATCTCTTCATGGGATGATGCCACAACTCATATCACATTGGAGGATGTTACGACCCAACAAATGTGGATCACATGAGAGCTGAGTAATGTCTCTGCTAGTTCACCTACTAGCTAGAGTTTTTCTTTGAGGTTGGAAAGCATCAATAGGTTGATTGAGACATACTAGAGGTTGATCCCATAGAGCTACCTCATATAGTTCATGCAAAGGATTAATAGGCGTGAGGTTAGATGCCCACATACTTAGCAGGTGGTGAAAGAGACCACCAAGAATATTGATATTCATGGGGAGTTGCTCGACATCCCTCCAGATCACCCTCCTCGACATAAAAGTCTCATTCCACTCAAATATTTTAAGAATGTTGATGCAACCAATTTCGTGTATGATTGATTCAATGGAGGTTAGGGACATTTCCCCCATATGATGAGGTCGCCCTTTATTTTTCCATACATATATATGCATAGTTTGTTCTACACATGAGGCTAGATTACATTGATATTAGATCTCGTTATTATGGACCTATCATGGTATGTACCTATGATTGTGGTGGGGCTTAAAATATAAGTGATGCTTAAAATATTTATGCACGTGACAATTAAGAGGGTTCAAAAATGACGTGGAAAATAGTAGAGTACATATTAAAACTATGGACATGAATAAAGGGAGGATGTTGTCTATAATAAAAAATAATAATAATAACTCGCTCATGTTAAAATTTAATATGTACATGAAACCTGTCACATAAAAGTTGAAAAATTGGACCTATCATATAAACTTTTATGTAAGTATGTATGGAATAATAGGTGTTTTAATCTTAAGGCTAAAGTAGAACTAAAAAGGTACTATATTGGTGGTCAATGAAGTATTGTGAGCCCTAAGGTAGACATTGATAGATGTATATTATGCAAGTTAAATAATAATTACGAATTTTTTCTTGTATATGCACGAGTCCTATTAAAAGCATTAATACACCAAAAAGACTAGAAAGGATAGGAACCTTCACTAGGAATACTCTAATTTGAGTGTATAAATATATAATAAAATGGATGCAAGATGTTGCATAAGGATGTAAATACTTGTGGAAAAGTGTTGCGAATAGGGTGAAAAAGACGCCCTACATTATGTTGAATAGAGTATAATAAAAACATTGGAGGTAACTAATGTTAATATATGTTACAAGCGAACATGATAAACCAAATATCCTCATTATAGGATAAATATATAATAAAAACACATCTCAACTAAGAACATGCTAAATGTTGCAACTTATAACTGTGAGTCAACTTCCATAGCTATCATGAACATCTTTGGTTTCTCAGGCTGATAAGACAGTGGAAGAACTAATCATATGCCTCTCTCTCTCTCTATCTCTCTCTCTCTCTCTCTCTCTATATATATATATATATATATATATATATATGTTTCTCTCTCTCTCTCTCTCTCTCTCTCTCTCTCTCTCTCTCTATATATATATATATATATATATATATATATATATGAATATTTTCAGAGGAAATCTTGTGTGGCCTTCTTGATTGAGAAATTTCTGGAATCAACTTACTTGTAATCTAAAATTTTAATTCCGGATATCAAAAAAATCTAAATAATGATGGCACAGGAATGATGAGTGACCCTTTCAGGGAAACAAATGAGTGTAGTACTAGGTAACTGTGTGATACAAAAGCAAATCTAATTTAAAAATCCCTATCATACCCACAATGTGTTGGTGTTCCGGAATAAAATGTGAATATCAGTTATTGAGATAACAAAATATAGGAACATTTTGTGACTCTCTAATTAAAGAGTAAGAGTGATAATGGTATGTTGGTTGCAACCGGGGACAAAAAAAGCATGAAAGCACATAGACATAGATTAAAATATATATATTTGTGTGACAATAGCATTACACAACCTTGGATTAGGTGGAATCGACTAAGGATAAAATTCAGAGTGGAAACAATAACATGAGAACCTAGAGGGCTGGTTAAGTCCATAGGTATAGTGAATAGTAAAAAATGTTTAAGAAATTTCCCTTAACCTCGACTTAAATTGCATATATGCTGCAAACATAATAATGCAGAATATATATATATATATATATATATATATATATATATATATATATATAGATGAAAATTCTGTTATATTTGATATGGTTATCAAGAGTGGTCATCAGAGACAGTTGGGAAGTAGTTACACTACAAGGAGTAGAAAGGAAAAGTGACCGGAGAAAAATGCCACAGTTTTTCCTAGGGAGAAGAGAATTTTCTGGGAGAAAAAAACAACAATTCTCAATTGAAATATTAAGGGAGATAAAAACAAGATTTTGGCTAGAACCAGTGGGAGATAGATGTTGGTTCGAACCCAAATAAGTGTGTAGGACACTTTTCAAGGTTTCTGACGGAGAAAGAAAAAAACCCTCTACAAGAAGACACTTTCTTGAAAGGCTTTTTCCAGTAAGTGACAAGAGCTTGAGGGTAGTCAGTGGAAAAACTGACTTAAGGTTGGAAGGATTGTAAAAGTTTTTCTCACATTTCCAGAAGGTATGGGTAATGTTCCATAGATTTTTCTGGTTGAGAATGTTTTAATTAGCATCAAATAACCAAAATAAGAAAGATGCCTAAAGAAAACTTAACTATTGTACAAAACACCACCAACGATGAAAAGATACTACATTATAATCCAATAAAATTTTCTTACAGTCCATGGAAAGAAACATGTCGCTTTATTAGTATATAATGCTCCCATGTTTCTTTTTCCCCAACAATGCATGGACATGGAGTGTGTAGATTAATGCATGGACATGGAGAAACACTTGTCACAAGCATGTATATCAATGCATGGACATGGACCAACACTTGCCATGAGACCATAGATCATGAGCATAATCTTGAAGACATGGACCAATACTTGCCATCTCAATCCTCTTAATCCTTTAATCATTTTATTGAATGATTTAATCATCTTTTTTATAATGTACGGTTACAACTTAAATTTTTCTTGAAATCATATTTGTTACATGACAAATCTAATTCAAAAGTTAATATATAAAAGAATAAAAATAAACATTTTTCTTTGAAATATAAACATTACTATATAATAATATAACTAAGATATACAATAAAAAGCTAATAAGTATATACAATAATTTTATTAAAAAGAAACAAATTCTATTCAACTATATAATTATTTCATCAATAGAATATTGTTTCTATTCACTTATATAATTCTTTCAATCATGGAAAATTGTTATTATGTTTTGAATCTCTATTTTTTTTAAATTATTTATAGAATATAATTTTATAAATAAAATATAATTTTTTTTAATTATAAATATAAAAATATATTATGAATTTCCTTAATTTGTTTCATTAACCTAATAAATATAAATGAAATAAATTAAGCAAACTCAAATATAATAATCTTATAATACAACTTATATAATATGTATTTAAAAATGAATTAGAAAAAAAATAAGAAACATTTTACAATGGAGCACCTAATCTACCTTGGCAATCCTAGATCATATTGCCTTGTGCCATAACGCCTTGTGCCATAACTTGATGATGAAAGAGGGAGAAACTAGACAAATTAGGCATTGTGTTGGTGTATGTGTTGGTAGCACCATCCAAATCTTTGAAAATATTTCCCCTCAGCCTTTTTGTAATTTGGATGAGTGCATCTCTAGCTACACTCGGTTCTCCAGTAACCTGAACGAGCTCCTCATCTTGGGAGACACATTTTGGTCGCTCGAGTGTACTTCCGCATCTCACTGATGATGTTGCCACCAAGAAGGCAACCAATGTGCTTTGACGGAACAAGAAGCCTTGTCACTAGTGCTTCCACCAGTGCTTCCTTGCAATTGGAGGACTGCCTCCAGCGTAGGTGAAACACCATTAGCCAACTCTGTTGAAGAAACTGCAATTTATTCTTGGAGCACCTGAACTGTGTTGAGCAAACAGTGTATCTCGTTGTGTAACATAATTTGGCGTAGTAAATAATGAGGGCACACTAGAAGGAAGAAGTGAAGTTGGGTTCGTTGCAGATAAAATATCAGTCCAAGGAATTTATACAGAAAAGGTGTTTATACAGAAAAGCTGAAACTGCATGCAGTGCTTTCTCCAGATATGACAACGACTTCACCAAAACTAAAAGCACAGCCTGGCAACTCATCTTTTGGCTGTATCTGAATTTGTGCCCCGGATTCGCTCCTCAATTTTTGAATGTTATTTCCACCTTTTCCAATCAAACCTCCAATCTGGCTGTTAGCAGCCAGCAACCGAGCATTGTGTTGTCTCTTTTTGTCGTCGGCGTCATTATCTCTAGCAGAAGAAGATTGTCGAACAATAACAGAATGCACTCTAAGAAGAGCATCCTGAGCAGGACACAGTACGGGTTCAACTTCAACTTCATTCTCATTGCAATCCTTCTCCTTGTCGTTGCCTGACGGTGAGCTGAAGATTACTATCACGCGATCATCAACGCCTGGAACAGCATCTATAACTTTGATCTTCGAACGCGTCTCTCGACTCACAGATTTTATAACTTTACCCGCCTTTCCTATAACACTTCCAACCAGCCATAGTATGCGATACACAGTACTGTCAGCGCCAGGCAAAGCCCGCTCTCTACCAGTGCTAGAGTTCCGCCTCTTATTTCCAGAGTCATTGTTCTTTGGAACCTCATTTTCCCTGCGTGCTCGCTTTCCAATGGCAGAGTAAAACCCGTCGATTGCAGGCAATTTCACTTTCGCAAATAAAAACTCTCCCTCTTTTAAGGAAAAAAAACGCTGGGCCACGAGAAGAAGTTCGTGTACTTGAATCCTACCTGTCTTCTTGAGCCTGCCACCCCCTCCCGTCAAGGCCACTGGATTGCCCCCTTTTATATGACATGCGTTAGGGCTTGTTAAGGCCGACAACTTGTGGGTTAAGACCCAAGCGTGTGGGTTACGTTTCCACTTCAATAATATTATCATATTTTCATGTTCTTATATCAATATTAATATCATATTTTAATGTTCTTATATCAATATTAATATGAGGGAAATAAGAGTTTAACTTAATCTAAGGGAAATAAGAGTTTAATTTAATCCAAATAAGAGTTTAATTTAATCGAAGGGAAAGAAGAGTTTAATGGGAAATAAGAGTTTAATTTAATCTAAGGGAAAGAAGACTTCAGGCATGTAAGAAGATTTTAGGAATGGGTTACTATAAAGGAATTAAGAAAATGTCATATGAACATAAGTTATGGTTGTTTAGACATATGGTATTAGTAAGTTATAATATTGAGTCATAATATTGCAACAAAGTTTACTTATAGCTTAAGAATCTCCATAGTTAAGAATCTTCTTATATGCATTTCTAAATTTATACATGTTTAACTCATATCTTGTTATACAACATCTACCAACCATTTAATTTATATGGCTGCATTAGTTAATTAGTTTAAACAACTTTAATGAATTTGTAAATGATAATGTAATCAAGCTAAATCTTATAATTGCATATGAGGTTTAAATCAATTGGTTTGTGTGGCGTGAAGTCTTCACTAGGTGACCAGGTTCAAATTTGTGGGGAAGGGTAGAAATTCAATATTCCTAAACTTGTTACTTAATTTTTTTATTGTTGATTTTGTATTAATTATGCTTTGACTATATATATTTATCTAAAATATTAGTCAATTTTTATTTTATTTTTGTGATATACTTAAAAAATAATTTTGCACCCACTCTCTAGCCTAGTATCCAAGAAATGTTGTAAGGTTATGTTACGTTATATAAACTTTTTGACTACATCAAATTACATAAAAATAAAAAATAAAATAAAATAATATAATTAATAATTAAAATTATGAATTAAAATATTTTGATTTGTTAAAATTACAATTACAAACAAAATAATAATAATAATTAATTAATTAAAAAATATGAAAATTTTAAAAATAAAAATAAAAAATAAAAAAATTGATTTAATGATTAATAATGAAACCATTTAGGGGTGGTAGAATGAGAGGGGTTATTTTTTGACCTAACGATAAAATATAGTATCAATATGCTTGGGGTTTGGGAGTAGAAACCAATAATCAAGTAGAATATCTCTTTCAATGGAAGGGTCTAGAAATAGCAATTGAAAAGAAGATTACCAAAATCCTTTTGTTTGAAAATTTTATGATAGTAACTTGACATGTGTGGAATGCCAAAGGTTTGCACAACTCAACTCTTCCCTTAATTATACAAAAAATTGCTTTGCAAATTATGATATTTGAGGAAATAGAATTATTAGCTCCTAATAAACATCAATTTCCCCTCTATGATGGAGCCTAAGACTTCATCTTGTGAGGTGGACTAGACATATTTGGGTCAACTCCTATCCAAGTTGTTGGAGTCACTGCAAGGGATTGTTGGAAAAATTGAACCATAGAAGATTTGTAGAAGATAAGGAGATGGAGACTTATTAGCTCCTAATAAACATCAATTTCGAACTACTGCAGAGTAAAGTAGAGATGTTCTAGGCTGAGATTTGCATTGATTTGGAAACTATGGAACACAAAGTGTCTAAAATCAAAGAGAATTCCAACAATATGATTCAATTCATCAAGATTAAAGTCGGGACTAGCTAGGAGCCAAAAAACAAAAATAAAACCAAAGTCGCATAGTAGGCAAATAAAGTAGAAAAGGAGTGAAGCAACTAGCTACTTGTAACATTGAAGTTTAAATGATAAAGTTGACTCCCTTGAAAACAAAGGATCTACTATGGAGAAAGGGGCATTAGAAGTGAATTAATGTGTTTTGAACTCACACATTTCCTGAATTGTATAACATGAAGGGTGAAAATTTTAATTTTAAAGATTTACATAGTCAAAACGCAGTTCCAATTATTAACAAACGATCTGATCGGGTAAGTTATTCTCCTAGCAAACAAATTCTTGATAATACTTCAGTACACATAACAAGGTATAGGTGGCCAAAAATAACTCTTTAGCCATGAACACAAATGAACTTGAAGCCCTGTTCTTTTTGGATCAACAGTTGGTAAAAGGAGGACACAACATGGCAGCAAGGGAGGCCTCAAACTTTTAGAATTAAATTAGGGAACTATCTCACACAAGATATTAGCATCTTGAGCTTGTTAACACATTCTACAATATCCTAGAGTTAATTCTATCCCTCTAGTGTATCATTTAAATGAAAGTCCAAGAAATTAGGGAGGATTTAGGCATGGGTTTGCACGCAAGGAAATTCAATGCTTCAGGATGGTAGATAATATGTAGTAGAGGATATATATGGCACACATTTACTCTTCTTCAACCCATCTCATCATATTGGTAATCATCTCCCTCTATGAACAATGATGACTGTCATATTTTGAGATTCATAGAGTGGGAAGGCATCTCCCCTCTATGATGCAGCATAAGACTTCATCTTGTGAGGTGGGCTAGACTTATTTGGGTCAACTCCTATCCAAGTTGTCGGAGTCACTCCAAGGGTTTTTCACAAAGTTGAACCATAGAGGATTTGTAGAAGATAAGGAGAGGGAGACTTATTATCTCCTAATGAACATTAATTTTGAACTACTGCAGAGTAAAGTAGAGATGTTCCAGGTTGAGATTTGCATTGATTTGGAAACTATGGAACACAAAGTGTCTAAAATCAAAGAGAGCTCCAACAATAGGATTGAATTCATCAAGTTTTAATATGGGATTGGCAAGGAGCCAAAAAACAAAAAAAACCAAAGTCGCATGGCAGGAAAATAAAGTAGAAAAGTATTGAAGCAACTAGCTACTTGGAACACTGAAGTTTAAATGATAAAGTTGACTCCCTTGCAAACAAACGATCTACTATGGAGAAAGGGGAATTAAAAGAGAATTAATGTGTTTTGAACTCACCCATTTCATGAATTGTATAACATGAAGGGTGAAAATTTTAAATTTAAATATTTACATAGTCAAAACATGGTTCAAATTATCAAAACACGATCTGGTCAGGTAAGTTATTCTGATAGCAAGCGAATTTTTGATAATACTTTAGTAAACATAAGGAGAGATAGGTGGCCAAAAATAACTCTTTAGCCATGAACACTAAGGAGCTTGAAGCCCTGTTCTTTCTGGATCAACAGTTGGTAAAAGGAGGACACAACATGGCAGCAAGGGAGGCCTCAAACTTTTAGAATTAAATTAGGGAACTATCTCACACAAGATATTAGCATCTTGAGCTTGTTAACAATTCTACAATATCCTGGAGATAATTATATCCCTCTAGTGTATCATTTAAATGACAGTCCAAAAAATAGCGAGGATTCAGGAATGGGCTTGCACGCAAGGAAATTCAATGCTTTAGGATGGTAGATCAGATGTAGTAGAGGATATATATGGAACACATTTACTCTTCTTGAACCCAGCATTTCATATTGATAAGCATATCCCACTATGACCATCAATGACTTCCATGATATTTGTAGAGTGGGAAGGCATCTCCCCTCCATGACAGATCCTAAGACTTCATCTTGTGAGTTGGGCTAGACATATTTGGGTCAACTCCTATCCAAGTTGTTGGAGTCACTGCAAGGACTGCTAAAAAATTTGAACCATAGAGGATTTGTAGAAGATAAGGAGAGGGAGACTTATCATCTCCTAATGAACACCAAATTCGAATTATTGCATAGTAAAGTAGAGATATTTTAGACTGATATTTGTGTTGATTTGGAAACTTTGGAAAAAAGGTGTCTAATACCAAAGAGAGCTCCAAAAATAGGATTCAATTCATTAAGGATGAAGTTGGGACGAGCTGGGAGCCAACAAAAAACAAACCAAGTCACCTAATAGGCAAATAAAGCAGAAAAGTACTCAAGAACCTAGCTGCTTGGAACACTTGTCTCTGAATGGTAGGAAAAAATAGCCATAATAATAGGCTAGCTATATTGTGGACATATGAAGGAAGCTTAACCATTGAATATGTAGACCAATCTACAAGTCATGGCCTTGTAACCAACTTTTTATATTAATGAAAACACTAAACCGCTCTTTAAAAAAAAAGAAAAATAATCCATCAATGAGAGGGAGACTTATTATCCTATAATGAACATCAGTTTCGAACTACAACACAATAAAGTAGAGATGTTCCAGACTAAGATTTGCATTGATTTTGAAACTATGGAACACAAAGTGTCTAAAATCAAAGAGAGCTTCAACAATAGGATTGAATTCATCAAGGATGGAGATGGGACTAGTTGGGAGCGAAAAAAAAAAAAAACCAAAGTCGCGTAGTAGGAAAATAAAGTAGAAAATGACTGAAGCAACTAACTACTTGGAACACTTGTCTTAGAATGGTCTTACAATACGAGATAAATCCCCACAATTAGAATCTTTGAAATGTTATGCATATATATGTTTCTATTAGGTTGTTTTTGTAATGCATATAACATGCTTCTTTTTGGAATGGTAGGCAAAATTAGGCATAATAATATGCTAGCTATATTGTGGACATCTAAAGGAAGTTTAATCATTGAATATGTGGACCAATGTATAGGTTGTGGCCCTGAAACCAACTTTTTATATTAATGAAAAGGTTGGCCCGCTCTTAAAAAAATAAATTAATCCATCCATCTTAACTCCATATTTACCAAGCATCAAGAGGGATCAAATCTCTGGAGGTGCAAACCTTTCCTTAAGTTTTGCACTCAAAAAGTAGGTTTGCACCTTGAGAATTTTTCTCCCTCATTAAGATGGATGTGTGGCTTGTCTTGTAGCAAATGAAAATGTCAACATTATTACAAAATTTAGAATTAAAAGGAAATACATCGAAATATAATAAGTAAGCTTATATATATATATATAGATATATATATATATATATATATATATATATATATATATATATATATATATTTATGACTAACAAAAACATCTATTTCAATTGTTTATTGCTATATGAAACTCTTAAACATGTGAAACATTTTTTGGGCTACACAGTATTCATTAATGCATATAATAATTAAGCTATGTCTATTTTGAGATAGGGATTTCAAAGTTTTAATTTAATTATTCATAATTATTAGGTGGATAGTAAGGATTTAACCACCAAGGGATACTGTAGAATGTTCTTAGTACTAGTGATAGATCAAATATTGAGATTTATTTCAAAAGGGATCATCACTTTTCTTCTATTTTAATTAAATTCATTAATAAAAAAATGTCATAATGATATGAGTTATGACTTTTTGAGCATGTGGTATTAGTAAACTATGATATTAGCCCATGATATTGTAACAAAGCCTATTTACATGTTAACAATTTTCTATTGTAAAGTGAGATTGAATCTCCATGGTTAAGGATATATATATATATATATATATATATATATATATATATATATATATATATATATATATATATAAGTCATATATCATTTTTTTAAATAATGAATAATAATATAAAATAAAGTTATAAATTAGTTATTTTTAATGAATTTTCTCTTAAAGCTTGTCAATGTGAAATATATCGCGAGGTAAGTGTTTTGATACCTACTATTTTAGCTGAGAGGTGCTCCTGCCAACATGAAAGTGATGTTATAAATTTCTATTAAATAAACATTTTGAATCGATGAAATAAAAATAAATAATATAAAATAAAATAAAAAATCATATATATATATATATATATATATATATATATATATATATATATATATATATATATATATATATATATATATATATATATATATATATATATAGATATAGATATATATATAGCTTGGACTCATCTTAACTCTGGACCTATCAAGCCCAGAGAGGGATCAAATCTCTAGATGTGCAAAACTTTCCTCGAGTTTTTCCTTCAAAAAAAAGGTTCGCATATTAGATATTTTATCCTTTTCAAGCTTGATAGATCCAAAGTTAAGATAGATCTAGGTTGGTTATATTGGTAGGAATGTCTATTTTGGAATAGGGCTTCAAGAATTTTAATTTAATTATCAAAAATATTTGACAGCTGGTAGGGATTTAAATTTGAAAATTAAAAGTCAATAAAAATAAATAGAAAAACCCATGTCTAATTGAAAAAATTGTTTCAATTATTTTTTCTCCTTAAAACTCGTAATATTATGAAGAATATTTTTTACGATATTATATACATTAATGTATGTGCTATTAATATATCTTTGTTAGTGCGATATTTAAATCTCTTTTTACTTTTAGGTTAAACTCTTCATTCCTCCTTTACAGATTCTATGAGTAAATACTATTGTTCTTATTTTACTAGTCATCCTTTAACAAATAAAATCGATTACTTACATAATTAGTCATATTAAGTTTAACTATTCATTATGTATTTTTTAACTGCTTCTTGAGGGACTAAGATGACATGCAACACCTGCTAATTTAATCATGTAAATATAAATACTCTCTCTCTCTCTCTCTCTCTCTCTCTCTCTCTCTCTCTCTCTCTCTCTCTATATATATATATATATATATTATAAAAGTTTGTGGTCAAATCTCATAGAAGTGTTACAAAATTTTTATGTTATAGGAGAATTTCTCTATATTTAGATACATAGATATCAAGATTCCTTTGTATTTTGAGTCCAAAATTAAAAAAAATCATATATAGAATAAACTATGCAACACAAAAATATTAGATAACACATAACATGGAGAGAAGGTAGACATGGTCTGCATGGGTGGAACTATGTTTTTCCAATGGCCCAAAAACCACAATTCTTCTTGTAGACTAATGGAAATCCTAAGAACCAAAAGAATAATTTAAATAGATAAAACATCAATGAGGAGGACAAGATGGTAAACAACCATGAGCATCCACTTGAGTTGTGAGGATGATCTCAATTGATGTAGAGGAGCTATGGAAGAAGTCATCTTTCCGAGTCATTATTTCCTAATGTTGAGGAACCACAACTGCAATTGGGTTATCCATGCTACAAACCTTTTTCTCCAGAGAGTTAATATTTTTCTTTAGGTTTATTAGCATTCTTAGAGCAATGTCCATATCCTTTCCTATAGAGCTCTCTATTGCTACCAATCTTCCTAAGACTACGAGTGGATCATAGCTGCATAAAATCCATGATTGTTATTGTAGCAGGGGAAAATACAAAATAAACTAGGAGTAGGCTAATATCAAGTTCAACTATCCATGCTAAGCAGTTAGCTAGACCAAATATTCAAGAAATAACCAAATGCCTAGTTCAAAAGCCTAGGGATCAACCATTTGATCATGTTTCTATTTAATATGAAAGCACTAGACATTCCATGGTAAGTGGAAGGATTACTCCCAAATTTGGTTGATGATGGATTCAAATCCTATTTCTTTTGCATTTATCCCTTTAGCCAAGTAATTTATTAACAACAAATAATTTCTGAACATAATTAATGAGTATGGTTGTAGAGGTTTTCCTAGGAAACTACTAAGTTGTTGGTTTTCATTCAAAATTTACAAGCGAGTTTTCCTTCATTTGTTCTTCCAAGGAAAAAGATAACTCCCCCACCTAACTATCTCCCTTGGGCTTCCTTTTGAGTCTCAATCGAAGAATAAAACATAGGAGTCTTTCATTCTCCGCCATTCAGAGAATTCCTTTGAGTCTAATTAAAGTTGCAAGCATGAGTTTACGGGAATTTTTGGGATTTTTCTCTCTTTAGAATTTACCAAATCAATGGAAGTGGACCACCATGCCTTCTCTAATTCATCTACTGGTAGTCTGGTTTTCATGAAAAAGTACGGTAAAGGAATTTGTGGGGAGAAAATTGAGACCTTCTCACAAAAATGTTTAGAAAGAAGGATGAATTTCCTTAATATAACTTTGTTTTGACCCAAGACTATATTCCATAGTAGAAATTATGTGATAGCCATCCAAACCATTTCCAATTTTGGTTTGGAGTGAAAGGAACCACCATAGTTTTTATAAAAATTTGCAAATAGAAATGGTCATGTGAGGATCAATATCCTTAAAAAAGAAAGTCGATACCTATTTGGCATAAGGTAATTCGAGGAAGAGTTGTTATGATCCAGGTGGATATTGGTGGTCACCCTCCTATTCCACATGGACCCCCAACATTTTCTCTTCAGGTTCCTTAATTGTAGCATAATTTGCTATTTTTGGCAAATTTTAGAGTCCTAAACGATGTTTTTTTGCGAAATAGGAAAACCTATAGCCAAGAGTTAGGGATTGTAGTTGAAAGTTGTAGTCCTAAGATATATATTTCTAATGAGGTATTGTACATGTCAAACAAAGATCATATGCCAAAGTTACGACCTCAGGAAGTTGATGTACTAACTAACCCCAATGGGGCCCACAAACTTTTAACGCTTCCTCTCCTAGGGTTACGCTTTTGGATGTTTAGGGTTTTCATTTGTTTCTCAATAATAAAAAGGCCTTATATCCTCATTGTAACATATTTTAGAGGCATGTATCCATCACATCTCTTCTCAGAGATAAGCTACTATCATCTAAGCTAATTTATTTCCATTGTGAATGTAAATAATTTCAATATTTTTTTATTAATGAATTGAAGTTTAGTTTTCATTGTAGCTCTATGTTTATGTTTGAATCTGTATTTAATTTCATTCCTGCATAAATCTAGATCATTTTTTGTCATTTCCTTAAAGGCCAAGAAAATTTCACATCTTAAGTGCCCAAGGATGCCCGTTCTTACTAGAATATCAATTATTAAGGTCTTCCCCTGTGTATATGTCCAACTAAAAATGTTCATCTTTGGAGAAACATTGTTGGCCCAATTTTTTTTCCAAATCACATGCCTCACAAGAATGTTCTCTTCCTCATATTTTCATACATATCCTTGTTTAATAGTGTAGTCTCTTCTTCCCCAAGATCTTGTCTTGCTTGTGGATTGCTTCAGGTGCGCATCCTAAAAGAATTGATTCAAAGATAGAGATCAAGGGAGATAACTAAATTGGATAATGACCAAGGTTCAATATGATAGATATAAAACTTGTACACTAGAGAGAGATGACTTTTAGGGCCCTTTTGACAATACTACCTAACCATTTTATTAAGGGAGTTAAGCCTAAGGATTGTCTTCTAGTAGAGGGTGGCCTTTAATGCTATCTATCTACAAACTAAAATGTTTTTCATTGCCTATGATCAATGATAATTTGGCCTTGATGATGTGAAGGGTTGGTTATGGTTTCCAGATAGGTGATCTTGATTTTTCTTGTATAGGTGAATCAATTCATTTTTTATCGGTTCCCCTAAAATATTTTTCTATAGTTCTTTTCTATAGAGTTTATCATGGATTTGGGTTACACTTTTTTGCAAAGAAAGCACGCATTTTGGTGAAAAAATGTAACTTGATCGAGCAATATTAAGCGCTCGATCAAGTAATTCTTAAGAACTTGAACGAGCTACTTAAGGGTATAGACATAGCTCAATTGAGTATTTAAACAAACTCTAGATCGAGCTCTTGTGTAACCCGAGTTAACAAATGAGCTTGATCAAGCCTCTATTTTGCATTAAAAACCGTAGAGATGGTTTTCCAAGCCATTTCAAAAGACTGTGGCAAAATTATGCTGGAACAAAGGTTTGGAGCTCAATTGATCATTTGGGAGATGTTGCAACAACCCCACCAACATCCCCGAAAATAAAACCAACCACTGCTCGTAAGCGAAGGTGCGTTTCCTATAATTTTTTGTCTATTTGAATTATTTTTAATAGCAAAAAAATTAAAATTAATTTGAAATGAAAATCATAAAAAATATCACGAAAATCACGAAGAAAACCTTTGAAAACAAAAAAACAACCTAGAAAACTACATAATAACAGAAAAACTAGATAATTTAGGTATTAAATTTTCATTTCATTTAATCAAGAATAAGTTTTCAATAGTTGCAATGGTAGCATGTTTATTATGAATTTTTTTTGTTTTTTAATGGTAAAAACTTTATTTTCTAATTATTCTATGTTTTGAAGTTTTTTCTTAAGAATTTAGTGAAGTAAAATTTCAAAATATTTTGTTTTTTGTTATTTAAAATGCATTTTAACTTTCTAACCAATTTGACAAAAAAAATTATTTCATTTATTATTTTAAATTTTTAAATTAATTCATAGTTTAAATATTTTTAAAAATTAATAGAATACGATTAGTTAAAAAATATTATCTTTAAATTATATATATATATATATATATATATATATATATATATATATATAGATATATATATATATATATAGATATATATATGGCGTTAAAAGCACGGAGTTAGGTTACACTTCTCGGGAAGGCAAAACACATTTAGGTGGAAAAAAAGAGAGCTCGATGGAGGTCCTGTTTTCTATTAAAACACGCAGCCACGGTCTGCGCGCGTCATTTCTGGATAGATCGTGGACAAAGAGGAGGTCAACCAAGTTATTGGAGCTTAATCGAGCGATTGGACCATGGAGCAACCGAGCCAACCTCGCCAACAACCTAGAGGCTCAAGCGAATGTAGGTTTCCTATCCTTTTTTATTATTATTTAACTTTTCTTGCAAAATTAGATAAATTGATTTGAAAAAGAAAAACTTACCATACAAAATCCATGAAAACAAAGAAAACCACCAAAAAACCCTTCAAAATAACAAAAAATAACTTAGAAAACCAACAACAACAACCTAAAAAGCTGTAAAAAACAACCTAGAAAACCACAAAAATCAAAGAAAATCGCAAAAGATAACTTAGAAAATCACAAAAAACAACTTAGAAAACACTTTGAAATCACTAAAAGAACTATAGTTTATGTTTAACATTTTTTTCTTACTTGCTATGGTAGCATGTTTATTATGCATATTTTCTGATTTTGAATTATTAAAATGTTATTTTCAAATTATTTTAGGTTTAAATGTTTTGTTCAGGAATTTTGTGAAATACATTTTCCATTTTTTTTAATCTTTTGTTATTTAAAATGCATTTTAAATTTCTAACAAATTTAATTGACAACATACCCCCAAAAAACTCCAAAACAGAACAAAACTAAACTATAACAAATAAATAAATAAATTAGGAGCTTGAGATTCACATGATGAATATGGTTGCTTATGGTGAACCTCCATTTATCAAATAAAAATTTTTAATTTAATTTTTTATTTTAGATTTAAATTAATTTATGTTTTAAATATATTTTATTAATAAATATAGTACAATTTTATTTAAAAAATTACTTACTTGGAAATAAATTATTAATGTTTAATGTTAAAAATCCCAAAAGAGAAATATATATATATATATATATATATATATATATATATATATATATATATATATATATAGCTTATAGCTTAATTATATATAATATATAGCTATAACACAACTATATTTAACTATAAAATGATATAACTATATATTACAATTTTATAAATAAAATATAACATAACATAGTTTTATAGCTTTTTATCATAACATGAGTTATTTAACATAACACATACATATATATTATAACTATAACATAGCGTGTAAAGTAACTATAACTATAGTTCATAACATAATTATATAACTATATATATATTTAACTATTATAACTATAATATCACATAACTATAACATAATATAACTATAACTATAACATTTAACATAACATATATATATATATATGTATATATAAGTTCAAGTTTCAACAATGCATCATTAATAGCTACATTAAATCCATCATGAAAAATTCATTTAAGGTGAATAAAATCATTTTGACTCTTTTCAAATTTGTACCACATTGTTTCAATATGTAGTGTGTTGTACAAGAAACAATGTCTTCATGTGCTTGCTCCTAGTACATGTCATGTGTCAAAGCCAAACACTATAAGAACATAGAGTCTATTGGAGTATTTGGTTGGCCTGAACTTTTATTAATTTTGCAAATAGGTTTATTTCAAACTTTTACATATATATTTACATCTCTATGCCTTATGAATAAAATGCATTATTTAGAAATGGGAAAAAGTGTGGAAATATGCTTGATCACTACTTCGATTGTGTCCACATGGAACTCAATACTTTGGTTGATAAATTATCAAAAAATGGACTCTAAAGTTTAGAACTTTATACTAGATTATTCTACTTGAGTTTAGAAATGGTTTTCTTATCAACATTCTTTCTAAGTTAACATTTGTTTCTTGTATTAGTTTATAAGTATTATATGTAATAGTTTTGTATTACATGTAATATTTTAGTCAACATTTTTTTCTTAGATTAGTTTATATGTATTACATGTAATATGAAGAGGCATCTCCTATACGAACCCCAACTGTAGGTCGTTTGAGTGCAAGGGGATTTGCTATACATGGTTGGGCTCGAGATAGATGATGTAGCCCACACAAAATGTGCATTCCACTCATATATCCTACCTATGATGCCAGTCAAAGTGTCAGTGAAGTGTTTGTCTCTACTGATGATCATTCTAACAATAATGCCAACCTTCTTCACCTATTTTAGGCACATCTCGTGCATTTTAAATCCTGTTAAAACTTTATGTGTTTATGTTTTGAAATTGTCTTTAATTTTTAAATCTTCTTGAACTGATGTGTTTGAATTTAATTTATATTTCATTTTTCTTCTTATATATGTATATGTTAAATTATGTTTATGATTTGTAGATCATTAGAAGGGAAAAAGTTGATGATCATAGTGCAGTGTCGATCTCTTCATGGGATGATGCCACAACTCATATCACATTAGAGGATGTTATGAACCAACAGATGTGGATCACATGAGAGCTGAGTAACATCTCTGCTAGTTCACCTAATAGCCATAGTTTTCCTTTGATGTTGGAAAGCATCAATAGGTTGATTGAGACATACTAGAGGTTGATCCCATAGATCTACCTCATTAAGTTCATACAAAGGATTAATAGGCATGAGGTTAGATGCCCACATACTTAGGAGGTGGTGAAAGAGACCACCAAGAATATTGATATTCATGGGGAGTTGCTCGACATCCCTCCAAATCACTCTGCTCGACATAAAAGTCTCATTCCACTCAAATATTTTAAGAATGTTGATGCAACCCATTTTGTGTATGATTGATTCAATGGAGGTTAGGGACAGTTCCCCACAATGACGAGGTCGCCCTTTATTTTTCCATACATATGTATGCATAGTTTGTTCTACACATGAGGTTAGATTACATTGATATCAGATCTCGTTATTATGGACCTATCATGGTATGTACCTATGATTATGGTGGGGCTCATAAGGACCCTGGGCATGTACCACCACCTCCGAGGTTTTTTCAACTGCCATGTTAGAGTGTGGTATTGCCAATAGAGGTAGAGGAGTTGTAGCAACTCAATGCTGAGATCAGGGATACCATTGTTGATAACATACATAAAGCATTGGTTAGTGTGCGTGTTGCATTGCACGAAGAGACTAGCATGCTACCACCATTGCCTCGTGACCTACCAGTTCCTTTATATGATGATTCTTTTCTCATGATTTTACTTATTGACCAACTTTCGTCATATGCATGTATGCATCGTGGTGCCATCCGTGACACATGGAGGGTTCACAACTTGCGTGACATAGAACAAGTATATATATATATATATATATATATATATATATATATATATATATATATATATATATATATATACTTTTGACTCTTATTGTCAAATTATGCATATATATTTATATTAATTTCTAGTTCGTATTATATCACATTTATAATAATAAGTTCATGATAACATGTAGACAAAGACTAACTACATGGATGAGCATATGAGGTCATCCAAGGGGGAATTTGACTAGCCAAGCCATCCTCCACTAGAGCATGTTTCCATGGATTCTATGGACTTTTCTTTTTAGACATATACTATGTTGGACATCGAACTATTATTGGGTTTAATGGCGAGGGAGATGAGAGTTACGTAATGATGTAATTATATTATGATTGAGTTGATAAATAAATTGCTTGGGAATATTCAGGAAGGACACTAGAGTGTAGAAGACTTATTTCTAGCTTAGAAAAATCTATGGTGATCAAGTCCACATGATGGAGCTTCCCTAAAAGTATCCTAAAAATATCCCTAGGAGAAAAAAATAAAAGAAATTAAATTAACATAATGGGAGAAAAATATTATGTTAATCACTTAATTGGAGAGAAATACTAAATGGGGGTGGAATAAAACACTGTAGGAGATGAAAACATGCTTTAAAGAAAAATAAAATTATATTTTTCAGAGAAAAACTAAGACAAAAGGACCTAGGAAAAAAAGTTGGAAGACCTTAAAGTAAGACACTACTAAAAATTTGCTGGGAAGAAAATCTTTAAAATGAACCACCTAGGAATCAAAGGAGGGATTCCAATGGCAAGGAGATATTAGCTTGGGGGAGAACTATTGGATTCAATTCGTGGTCAGGAGGAAAGTGCCCAGCTCCAAGAAATTCTCCAAGAAAACATTATGGTTAGGACAATGATTGTTTGGGTTGTTTGATATTTAATGATGATATCTGATGATTTAATGCAAGTTTAATTGTGGTTTATGATGTTAGAGAATTATTCTTATTAAATTGAATGTGGTTACAATTTGCATGAAAAGCATAATATTATGTCTAAGGGGGCCATGGGCTATGGCGGCATCTAAACCATTTATCAATATATAATAATAACTACTTGATCACATAAAAGCATGAGGTAGGAAATGTAATGCAATAGTTATAAAAAATAGTGAGAACTTCTAGGAAGGACCTTGTAAACTATTTTAGGTTAAAAAAAGGGGGTAAGGTAATGTGCACGTAGGTGTAAGTAATTTAGTTACCAAAATAATGGACTCATTTATTTACTTGTAATATTAACTTTTGGTTAATGGTGAGATATAGAGATAAGATAAATCCTGGCTGCTAAAATTAAACTCTATCTATTCGCAAAAAAAAAAAACGTTGTGCTAATGGATATAGGACTTGTATATCACAACTAATGTCCTACAACTATTCCAGAATATTAGGTTAAATTAAAAATTAGGGTCATTTATTTCGTAGTGGAACAAAGCATTTGATAGTTAGAGGATTCGTAATTTCAAAACTATTTTTGAGAAGTAAATAAAGGACACAACATGTTAAATAAAACTCTCTCGCTAAGTTCCAGTCATCTACATGAGTCTAGGAAAAGTAGTAGTTATGTTTTAAGTAAAAATGGAAAAATAAATGAAGCATATAAACTAATAGGGACATAAGATTTCAATTGGATTCTATGATGAATTAATGTGTCTATGTATGTCTTATACGATAGTTATAGTGATTGAGAAGTGAACTGTAAAAAGTTCTCTATTTTTTTTGTTACGAGAATGTGCAACATACAAAAAAAAAAATTAAATTAAGATAGGAAAATCAATAATTAGAAAGTTATGTGTTAAAGCATAATTACGTTTATGTTAAGGGAAATTTCTTATTGAAAAGAAAAACCAGTGATAAAAACATAATAAACCAAATAAATAAAAATATAGAAGCACACCGATCTCCACTAGTGATTTATTCACGACAATTTATCCCTATAAAAATAAGTGTTTTGAAATTGAGATAACAAAAAAAAAGTGGAGTTGGGACTATCAAGTCCACATCTAGGTATCTAGAGCAAAAACAGTCCTGTATGGTTGGTAAACAACATGAGATAGTAATACGGCTAACCAACCTAAATAATAACCATTTTGGCATGCATCAAAACGTTAACTGCAGGTTTCAACAGAAAAAGGCAATCAACGTTTATAAGAATTTTATGCTAATCCTAGATGGATTGAGTTGGACGACAACCTACAGTAACAGAGGAAATGTGTTATGGCACAAATATTATAGATCCATAATTATACATAGGTCGTTAGTCACAAGTAATACAAACATAAGACTTGTTCGACACTATCTACAGTGTAGCTATTAGACGAATGTATCCTTTGGGAAATAGTAACAAGAAGTAAGAGGTGGAAAGTTCTGCGACAACCAAATGTTATATCATCCTTAAAGACTAGAATGGGAGCCACAATAACTTTCACTATACTTATAACTCATCCAATAAAAAGTAATTAAAGGTTGATGTAACTATCTCAGATATCTAACGATAATTAAATATACATATTGTTAGGATCAAGCAACCCAGTACATTCATGTAGTGCATAGTATAACAAGGTTGCCAAAGCAATCAGAAATCATGTCGAGAGCATTGCCATCAATATGAAATTCATGTTGAGATTTTTTCTATTTCACAAAGTAGGCAAAAATCTCTAATGTGTGACAACAATAGGAATTTGTTGCTAGATTAGCTCCAGGTTGTTGGGAGTGAGTTAATGCATCCTATATTTGCTGTAGGACGATTTATGAGGCAGTTAGATCCTCTTAGCTATAAAACAGGTGTCCAGACGGATTGGGTGGGGTGTGTGAGTGTTTGAGAGGAAATTAATTCTCTTGTAATCTCCTATTTTGATAATAAGATTGCCGATGCCTATGTTTGGTGGACGTAGCCCAGAATGGTTGGGTGAACCACGTTAAACCCTGTATCTCTTTTTGTGATTTTTGTGATCTGCTATTGCTTATATTTTGTTTAGCTGCACTGACTGCTCCAACAATTGGTATCAGAGCATGTTGGAGGAGCGCTCAGTGGAGGAGGTGTGTATTGCTGCATGGAGGTGCGTATGCCATCCAACAGAACTGTGTGATTGAGCTGTGTAAACCTGCGTGGAGGTGAATCGGCCAACAGACCAGAGAAGCCTGCGTGGAGGTATTACCAGCGCCTGCGTGGAGGTATTACCAGCGCGCTGATCAGAGAATGTTGCCGCAGCTTGTTTGAAACCAAATGAGCATTGTGAAGGCTGCATGTATCAGATTGCACTGCGTGGTTCTTAAATAATATGCGTATTGATCTCTGTTCTCACTATACATCTCTACATAGTCAACACCGTTCGAATTTCGCTGTGGATTTAAATGTAGTGATTCTAACCTATATCGAACAGGTAATCCTTCACCAGTATGCATATATTCATCATGAGTTTGTACAGGTTGCTAGGACTTGTGATGGCAAAGAGTAAAACGGCTGAAACAACACGTCGAACAGCTGATGCTGCATATTGATTGGGTGCAGCTACGTATTGATTGGGTGCTGCTGCGGATACGTGTAATGCCAGAACACGGCGAAAACTTGATGAGTGCGTTTTATTTTATTTGTTGTTCGAAGTTTTTTAATTGGCGCGGGTTATTCCAAAACAGTAGTGCCAACAAACTGACATGGCACGGAAACGAGTTTATTAAGTGCGCCAATGCGCCCATTTCCTCATTAGCGCGGATCTGAAGGTGATAATCGCGCCAAGTTTTTTGCCTTACACCGATTTTTCATTGGCGCGGATCTTCTGTTCTTTAGCAAGCGCCAAGTCCCTTTCTGGTGCGTGTGTATTTGCTTCCGGCGTGGGTTTTTTGGTTAAAAGACAACAAAGGGGTTTGTTTGTTTTTATTATAGAATAAAAGCATTATACAATAAAGCATTGGCATTTGTTATAGATTAACTTTTTTTTTTAAAGTTGGAATTGGAGATTCTTTGATTTTTTAAACGAGATGGCGAAAACTCAGAGTGCCCGATTTGAAATCGAGAAATTTAATGGCAAAAATAATTTCGAGATCTGGAAGGTAAAGATGCATGATCTGCTGGTACAACAAGGCGTGGCGAAGGCGCTGTTGGGCAGATCCAAACTGCCTTACCCCATGACAGATGATGAGTGGAATGAATTGGATGGAAGAGCCTTGAGCGGAATTCGTTTGTGTTTGGCTGATGATGTTTTATTTAACATCGTGTCAAAGAAGACTGCCGCTGGTTTGTGGATGAAGTTGGAGAAGCTGTATATGACAAAATCCTTGACAAATTGGATTCTCCTGAAGTGACAGCTATACAGTTTGTGAATGAAGGAAGGTACTTCCATTACTGATCATTTGAATGTTTTTAATAGTCTAATGGTATAATTAGAAAGCATAGAAGTAAAATTTGAAGCTGAGGATAAAGCCATAACTTTATTGTGCTCATTGCTTGAGTCGTGGGATCATTTTGTTACTTCTATAAGTCTTAGTTCATCTGAAACCATTGAATTTGATGATGTCGTCGGAGCTTTGTTGTCCGAGGAGACCAGGAAGCGGTCGAACGCTGACACCTCTACATCAGAGGCAATGATGGCTAGAGGTCGTTCTAGAGAAAGACGCTCTGGTAAGCGCAGGGATTTGTGTTCAAAGTCCAAGGGGAAGAAGAGTAAAGTCAAGTGCTGGTTCTACGACAAATCAGGGCATTTGAAGAAGGATTGCTGGAAGCGACAACAAACTTCTAAAGAAGCTTCATCGACAGAAAAGAAGGAAGCGAACACGACTCATACATGTTCAGCATCTGGTTCAGGTATGAGCGACAAATTCTTATCAGTTAATTTGTCAAATCATGTTCAACATTGGTTGCTAGATTCCGGTGCATCAAACCACATGTGTATTCATAGAGACTGGTTTAAGACATATAGATCAGTGAATGATGGAGTCGTGTACATGGGTAATGATGTCACATCTAATATTGTGGGAATAGGCAGTATACATCTGCAAATGTTTGATGGGACAACCAAAATGTTAACTGATGTAAGACATGTACCAGATTTAAGAAAAAATCTAATTTCACTGGGGGCACTTGATACAAATGGATATAAAACTGTCATTCAAGATGGAGTCATGAAAATCTACAAAGGTATTTTACTAGTAATGAAAGCTAAGAAAGTAGGAAATCTGTTTCAATTAGAAGGAAGAACAGGGTCAGTTCATGTGTCTACCGTGTCTGAACATGACAATAGTTCCATTCGCCTATGGCATCAGAGGTTGGGCCATATGAGCGAAAGAGGGTTAAAGATTTTGGCTGATTGCAAGTTACTTCCTAATCTAAGGTCTGGAAAGTTAGATTTCTGTAAACATTGTCTGTTTGGCAAACAAAGTAAACAAAAGTTTAAAACAGGCAAACATACCAGTAAAGGAATACTTGATTATATCCATTCAGATGTTTGGGGTCCAACACCTACAACCTCGTACGGTGGCTCGTCGTATTTTATCTCGTTTATTAATGACTTTTCTAGGAAAGTGTGGGTCTACATGTTGAAAAGGAAGTCTGATGTTTTTACAGTTTTCAAGCAGTTTAGAGCATTGGTAGAAAACATCACTGGTAGAACTATAAAATGTTTAAAAACTGACAATGGTGGTGAGTTTACTTCCAAGGAGTTTGACAACTATTGCAAGGATGCAGGGATCGAGAGACATAAGACTACTGTTTATAATCCTCAGAAAAATGGAGTTGTTGAATGCATGAACATAACTCTTTTGGAGAGAGCAAGGAGTATGCTGAGTAACGCTGGTTTGCAGAAGGAGTTATGGACAGAAGCGGTGGCTACAACTTGTTATGTGATAAATTGGTCACCTTCGACAGCGATAGGTTGCAAGATTCCTCAAGAGGTATGGAAAGGTCACCCTTGTGATTATTCTAAACTCAGAGTGTTTGGTTGTGATGCATATGCTCTAGTGCCTAAACATCAGTGAAATAAATTAGATCCGAAATCGAAAAGGTATATCTTTGTTGGGTATGGTGATGGAACAAAGGGATTTAGATTGTGGGATCCTACTAGCCGCAAAATCATCATCAACAGAGATGTAAAGTTTGATGAATCCTCTCTTGTACAGTTAGATGTAGATAATAGATTGAAACAGGATGATGTATCTGATTTCCAGCACATTCAGTTTGACAACACTTCTAATGATAGTCATGACGACCATAGTTCAGATTCTAGTCATGAACAGGTTTCAGAATCAGATTATGAACAGGGTTCAGATGGAGGTCATGAATAGGTCTCAGATGGCGATCATGAAGAAGTTCCTACAGATGGTAGATAGCCAATTGTGGAAGCACCAGAAACATCCTTAAGGAGGTCTACAAGGATCAAACGTCCTTCGAGAAGGTATGATGATTATGTTACTTTAGTTGCTTTGACCGCTAACGATGATGAACCTTTGTGTTATCAGGAAGCTGTAGAAGGTTCAAAGAGTGACAAATGGAAAGCAGCCATGAAGGAAGAAATGATGGCCTTAGGTAAGAACGGCACATGGGATCTGGTTGAACTTCCCAAAAGCAGGAAAACTGTGGGATGTAAATGGGTTTTGAAGGTGAAACGGGGTGTGAATGATTCAGAGGACAGATACAAAGCAAGGCTGGTTGCAAAAGGATTTTCTCAGAAAGCTGGCATAGACTTTCATGAGATATTTTCACCAGTTGTTAAAACTGTTTCAATTAGAATTGTGTTAGCGTTAGTTGCTTTGCTTGATTTAGAATTACAGCAACTAGATGTTAAGACTGCGTTTTTACATGGTGATTTAGATGAGGAAATTTATATGGAACAACTGGAAGGGTTTGTTCATCATCGCAATAAGAAATTTGTCTGTAGGCTCAAAAAGTCATTGTATGGTCTGAAGCATTCGCCTCGACAGTGGTACAAGAAATTTGATTCTTTCATGTTGAGTCAAAAATATATAAGAAGTGAATATGATCATTTTGTTTACTTTAAGTAGTTAAGTAATGGCATGTTCATTATCTTAGTGTTATATGTTGACGATATGCTTTTAGCAAGCAAAAACATTGAAGAAATCAACAGGTTGAAGACTCAGATGGCAAGGACATTTGATATGAAAGATCTAGGAGCAGCAAGACAGATTTTGGGCATGGAGATTTTCAGAGACAGGAGCAATGGTAAGCTGTGGCTATCACAACAAAAGTATATTGAGAAAATACTTGTGAGGTTTGGTATGAACAATGTGAAGCCTGTGTCAGTCCCTTTAGCTTCCCATTTTAAGCTTTCTTCCAGTTTATGTCCTAATACAGATGAAGAAAAGGATTTTATGTCTCGAATTCCATATGCCAATGTAGTAGGATGTTTGATGTATGCGATGGTTTGTACTCGACCAGATATTTCACATGCAGTTGGGGTTGTCAGCAGGTATATGGCAAATCCGGGTAAAGAACACTGGTCAGCAGTGAAATGGGTGCTTTGGTATCTGAGAGGCACAAGTATTTATTGCGTTACTTACAATAAGAGTAGTGAATCTGTTTGCGGGTATGTTGATTCTAATTTTGCAGGTGATTTGGATAAGAGAAGGTCAACTTCAGGGTATGTCTTTACTCTTGCAGGTGGAGCTATTAGCTGGATGTCAAAGCTACAAAACATTGTTGCTTTATCCACTATTGAAGCAGAATACATTGCTGCTTTGCATGATTGCAAAGAGGCGGTTTGGTTGAAAGGTTTGCTTGGTGAGTTTGGTAGGTTACAGGACAACATCAGGTTACTTTGTGATAGTCAAAGTGCAATAAATTTGGCTAAGAATCCATCCTATCATAGTAAATCAAAACATATTCCAATTAAGTACCATTTTGTAAGACAGGTTATCACTGAAAGGGGAGTCTCTCTTGAAAAGGTGCATACAAAGAAAAACTGTGCAGACATGTTCACGAAACCGGTTTTGTTGGAGAAGTTGCATTGGTGTTTGGCTTCTCTTGGCTTGCAGAAAAGATAAAAATAATAAACAAACAGGGCATCAGGCTAATTGTTGTCAAGGTGGAGATTGTTGAGATTTTTTCTCTTTCATAAAGTAGGCAAAAATCTCTAAAGTGTGACAACAATAGGAATTTGTTGCTAGATTAGCTCTAGGTTGTTGGGAGTGAGTTAATGCATCATATATTTGCTGTAGGAGGATTTATGAGGCAGTTAGATCCTCTTAGCTATAAAACAGGTGTCCAGACGGATTGGGTGGGGTGTGTGAGCGTTTGAGAGGAAATTAATTCTCTTGTAATCTCCTATTTTGATAATAAGGTTGCCGATGCTTATGTTTGGTGGACGTAGCTCAGAATGGTTGGGTGAACCACGTTAAACCCTGTGTCTCTTTTTGTGATGTTTGTGATCTGCTGTTGCTTATATTTTGTTTAGCTGCACTGACTGCTCCAACAATTCATCCCAGAAAGGGCATTATGTATATATTTCAGAAGTACACAACACAAATAAATTAACACACATGGCGTAACTAGGTGAAGCTCCTTATGGAGACATTTTCATAATCAAATTAAATAAAAAATTAATCCCAACCTAAGGATTACATGAGGACGGTGTTTCAATTCTACATAGTATATAATTAATTGAAGAGAGGCAAAACAATTTGCACGATATTTTTTGTCTTGAAAGTTTCATATACTGTGTTGGACCTCAAAATTAGACATAAATTAAGGCCTATCTCACCATCCTTTAGAACATTAAACCTCCCTTTTTTCTACATTATATGACATATTTTTATCTTTAATATGTTCAATAGGAAGGTTTAGAGATAATTGCATATTTGTGCCTAATATTTTTTTTATTTTTGTAGAATATTTGACAGTTTATGTAACACCCCTCCCTTGTGTACTAAATTATTGTAAAATTAAGCTAAGTTAAAGCTAGGTGTGATATCCTCCCTTGTGTGTTAAATGTTTGTAAACCTAAGCTGAGGAAAGCTAGGTTTGATACCCTCCTTTGTGAGTTAAACTATTCTAAACCTAAGCTAAGGAAAACTATGTGATATGTAATATGAAAAAAAAATGTGTTATTAAATAAATTAATAAGATAAATCACTTGGAGGGTGGAGCATAAAGAGAGAGGAGATGCTTGCCAGATTCCATAAGGAATGGGATAAAGATGAATCTTTCATGATAAAGCTTCTAGATGTGATTCTAGATAAGTTTGGATGGATTGGTGATCCAACAGATGGATGGGAGATAAAGATCCATTGGACATAAAAGCTTTGCGGGAGATAAATGAAAGATTTTATGAGGAAAAACCTCGTGGGAGATAAAGATGATTTTTTCCAGAAAAAGACCTAGGCAAATGGAAAAATCCATAAAAGCGGGACACCGCTAATGGTAACTAAATCATGAAAGAGGATATTAAATACCCAGTTCATTGATCAATTGAGGACAGTTGATCCTTGGGAGGATCTTTGGCTTGGGGGGAATCTGAGGTGATTCATGGCTGGGTGGTGGTGCTCCTCCCTCCAAGTGAGGTTTTAGTTGGTGTCAAATGCGTGGAATGGTTGTATGATGATTCTTACTCTCTCTCTGCTATAGTTCCAGTTTGTTTATGAGAAGAGTTCTTAAGTTTTCTTCGCCATGAGAATGCTTGATGAATAGTATATGCTTATGTATTAATAGATTTAATGATGTTTCCCTCTAATCTCATGAGATTCACTTGCATGGTATGTGTTTTGTGTTAATCCTTACATGTTATGAGATTAAAATCAATTAGCTCAGATATAATGATGGTTGAATTTATCTCTATTATGGAATGACAGATTTATTATGCAGGTTGCATTCCAGTGTGAAGTTAACTATAGAAGCATGTTCAGTGGATAACAGTTCTAGGACCCATTCATGGTAGAAATTGGCATGTGACAATTATTCATAAATAGATTACCTGTGTTAATGTTTCCTTATGAAATGATTGCATCCATTGTGGCTTGATGTGCATATTAGTATTCCTTTGACCATGCTTAAGGAGTTGGAAAATGGTAACTATACCTAATAAATGATTTTGGTTCTAAGTTTGAAATCGTGAAGCTAGATCTTCATGTTATTTAATCCATACAATAAGGTACTATAAGCTGAGTTTCTTTCCTTGATGTATTCCACTTCTGTACTTGCATGGCATAAGATATCTATTGATGCTTCTATTTGTATTCTTGTAATTAATCTCATTTTATGCATGTGGATGTGTGTAATATCCGATGAATCTAAAGGTGATCATCATTTTAAAGGATCGGAGTATGTATGTATTGCTATATAAAGTCTCTAGTTAACATGGCAGATATTGGTGGTGGCATGTAGAACAGATGGTATAATGCCTTTAACGGAATAGTCCATGATGGTCAGAAGATCTATGGTATGTATAATCAATAAGGTTCAATCTTCATTCTTTCTGTTGCTTAAGAGTAATCTTATGATGGAAAATGATGGATTCTTATTATGCAAATGTTCTTACTGCATTATGATGTAACAGTAGAACATACTAATTGTATGAAAACATAAGTGGTTGATTTGAATTATAAAATTTGACAACTGGATCTAAACGCCCTCATCCTGGTACCGGTTAAGGACAGTATAGTTATTCTTTCATTTGCATAATAGATAAGACAGTAGTAGCTTTGATTATGCCTGAAGTAGGATGCATTCTCGTGCTATCATATATAGATGTAGGGAAATGTTCTATTAATTTTGCATGGAATATTGCATGAAGACATTATAATAGTTGTAAGGGTTGCATATGAGGAGATTATGTGATATTACACCCAGGGTATATGATTCTCTACCTTGATATTTCGTCGTGGTTATGATCCTTGGTTCACTGGACTTGTGATGACTATGAAATCTTAATTGAAATCAAGACAAAAATTTTAAATTTATGGGGCCTAGAGGCTATTTTCCTGGGTAGGCTAAGGAGGTTCATTAAAAATGGTATTAGAGCATAGGTTCAAATGCTGAGGCCTATGGAGTAATCCACCTCCATAGAGTATCATTGATGGGTTTTAAATACAAAATTTCCATATGAAAAATAACCCAAGATCCATAAAGATGAAATTGAATCTTGGAACTTAGAATATGTTAATACCATATTGATTTTCTTGTCATTAAAATTCCTAAAGGTTGAATCCCAATGTTAATATGGTTATTGAGGAATTATTAACATATGCATGATAATTTAGTTGGATCAAGCAACTAAATTTAATGAAGATGGGGTTATATGCACTCAAACACACCATCCAAAATTTGACATCCCATAAGCACCTTGTTAACATTTAAAGGGTATCGACAATGCTATATATGTAGTTTTAATCTTAATATATATATATATGAGGACTTCTATGGAAGAATATCTCTCATCGAGTATTTTAGCAAGTCTCAAATAATGATTTAATTGTGATATTTCTATCGATACCATCGTCACATTTCTCATAGAGCCTATGTCCATATTCTACCTATCACATCCAGGGGCAAACTATTCTAATGCGTCGATATGAGGACAAAAAATGCACCTACATGTGTTCATGTATTTCTGGTCTCATGCATACCATCCATGTATTCAATGATGGTATCCCTGGTAAGATTCACCGATGATGATGGAGTGGAGCTTACGATTGACAAAGCAGTGTCGACCTTATGTTTTCACCAGTTACATGGAGGAAATTGGAGAGCAGAATCTGGATATCTACAGAGAAGATAGGGAACAAAGCCATGGCTGTACCCAAAGCCAAAATGTAGTGTTTATTGTATAGTAGAATTTAAAAAGTCAATTTCTTTTTTTTCCTTGCTTACAGATGTAGAAAACCCATTAAAACACTAGTAAAAGGGAAGCAGTGTGTCAATGGGTGGTTCTATGATGGAATGTAGGATAAGATTTTTTTAGGATCCCTAACATGATAAAATATATTTTGGAATACATCTTGACATAACAATTTTAAATATGGTGTTCATTGAGTAAACATTACCGCGGTATTGGATAGAGTTATAAAGATTGATAAGCTCCAAGGAAGAGTTCCTAGAGGATAAGATAGAGATTCATAACGTAGTTGTATATCTTATCACATTATAATTTTTAGTAGACCCTTGCACTAATTAGATGAGATAAATCACACGATTAATTATGTGTCCTTTCCCTTTAGCAGTCACCACATGATGACAAAACCTAACAATTGAAGTTGAGAAATTTCCTTTCAGATTTACTCGAACTCATCTATCTGAGCTTGGGGTTACCAACTCGCTGTTCCATTCCAAGTTTGAGGGTCCCAATTCTCGTCTTAGATTGAATCATGATTCGCCATGCCCTACAATAGAGCTAGTTTTCGGTTTGGGTCACCACAAGGACGGAGGGGCTCTAGATGTGCTAGCTCATGATGATGTTGGAGGGCTACAAGTTAGGCGAAAAGATAGAGAACGGATTGGAGTAAATCCTATCCCCAATTCCTATATGGGATTGCATGTAGGGAATAGCATCTGAATTGGCATACATTGCTAAACTATTATGAAAAATCATCAACGCCACTGCAGTTGCATGCGGATAGAGTTACCATAAAACGTCTCGATAAGGATGTACGCCAATAAGGATAAGGCTATTGTGGTTTCTATTGCACTGCAAACAATTACCACAAGAGTGGAAAGAATAAAAAACAAAGCGTAGTGGATAATCATGCCCAGAGCATTATTACCATGAGTTTGGAGGGAAAACGATCCCGATTTGTTTCTTCTTTTTGTTTTACTCCTTTTACGTGCCATATCCTAGTTTAGAATTATGTGAGTTGGCCACATAACCCACACACCGTAAAAGATGTAGTCGATGTTTCCTTATTCAACTAGCGTAGGTGCGAAGTTGGAGTGATCATTATCCTAAGTCTAGTTAAGAAACATCCTCACAATCGAATAAAATCTCGACATTTAGGATAATGCTTATCCCCACCATCATATTCTCCAAAGTGTAGAGGGTATGCATGGTTAAAAAGAACTAGTTCCATCTTTAAATCAATTTTCTAGCAAGACTGAGAGTAAGTGATGTTTTCAAACATAAATAACTAGTGGTAAAAACTACCCAGGTAGGATAAACGGCGAAGCTGATAAGACGTACCACCATTTCATGAGTCCGCTTCTCGAGTTCCTTTCAGTAGTTGTCTTGAATAAATTTGCGGGGTTCTCTTTTGAAAACAAGCTGGAGTTATTCTATGATGTTATGATTTCTGTAAATTAAATTGGAGTTCCAATGAAAAGTTCACGTGAGCTACCTTAGAAGGGAATCAGGTTCTAGACTTCGAGGGTTTATCGATTAGGTTGAATTATTGGATTGGATTTCGTATTGAGCTATGGATGAGGTCGTGTGAGTTGCCATGAATAAGGGATGAGGTGTAAAATTTCCAAACGGCCGGTTGCAGCCCCGCAGAAGATCCAACAAGCCTAAGGAAAGTCCCGTTCATATTTAAAATGCTTCGGTCCAGAAGCTCGAGGATGTTCAAGCCTCCAATGGAATTGGGGAGGGGAAAGAGTTAACCGGGCAGAGGATATTATTGTAGCACTACTGCCCAGTCATTATCAATTCAAATATTTTGCAGAAATTTGAATCTTAAATTGGTAACCTTATCTACAGTTACTACTTCAAATTATTGTTGATCAATGTTGCAATATTGTTTGAATTATCATGTTTAGTATATTAAATTATGTAAATCTAAATGGCATAAAGTCATCAGAGGTAAATTGTGCATAGTAGAGATATAATTATATTTTCGTAAAAGGATTCCATATAAAGAGAATTCGAGGAAGAGTTGTTTTGATCCAGGTGGATATTGGTGGTCACCCTCCTATTCCACATGGACCCCCAACATTTCTCTTTCAGGTTCCTTAATTGTATCATAATTTACTATTTTTGGCAAATTTTCGAGTCCTAAACGATGTTTTTTCATGAAATAGGAAAACCTATAGCCAAGAGTTAGGGATTGTAGTTGAAAGTTGTAGTCCTAGGATATATATTTCTAATGAGGCATTGTACATGTCAAACAAAGATCATATGCCAAAGTTATGACATCAGGAAGTTGATGTACTAACTAACACCAATGGGGCCCACAAACGTTTAGCACTTCCTATCCTAGGGTTACGTTTTTGGATGTTCAGGGTTTTCATTTGTTTTTCAATAATAAAAAGGCCTTAGATCCTCGTTGTAACATATTTTAGAGGGATGTATCCATCACATCTCTTCTCAGAGGTAAGCTAATATCACCTAAGCTAATTTATTTCCATTGTGCATGTAAACAATTTCAATATTTTTCTATTAATGAATTGAAGTTCATTTTTCACTGTAGCTCTATGTTTATGTTTGAATTTGTATTTCATTTCATTCCTGCATAAATCTAGATCATGTTTTTTCATTTCCTTAAAGGCTAAGAAAATTTCACATCTAAAGTGCCCAAAGATGCCCGTTCTTACTAGAATGCCAATTATTAAGGTCTTCCCCTGTGTATATGTCCAACTAAAAATTTTCATCTTTGGAGAAACATTGTTGGCCCAAATTTTTTTCCAAATCACATGCCTCACAAGAATGTTCTCTTCCTCACATTTTCATACATATCCTTGCTTAATACTATAGTCTCTTCTTCCCCAAGATCTTGTCTTGCTTGTGGATTGCTTCAGGTGCGCATCCCAAAAGAATTGATTCAAAGATAGAGATCAAGGGAGATAACTAAATTGGGTAATGACCAAGGTTCAATATGATAGATATAACATTTGTATACTAGAGAGAGATGACTTTTAGAGTCCTTTTGACAATACGACCTAACCATTTTATTAAGGGAGTTAAGCCTAAGGATTGTCTTCTAGTAGAGGGTGGCCTTTAATGTTATCTGTCCACAAACTAAAATGTTTTTCATTGCCTATGATCCATGATAATTTGGCCTTGATGATGTGAAGGGTTGGTTATGGTTTCTAGATAGGTGATCTTGATTTTTCTTGTATAGGTGAATCAATTCATTTTTTATCGGTTCCCCTAAAATATTTTTCTATAGTTCTTTTCTACAGAGTTTATCATGGAGCTAGGTTACACATTTTTGCAAATAAAGCACACATTTTGTTGAAAAAACCTAACTTGATTGAGAAATATTAAATGCTCGATCGAGTAATTCTTAAGAACTTGATTGATCTACTTAAGGGCATAGACATAGCTAGATTGAGCATTTAAACAAACTCTCGATCGAGCTCTTATGTAACTAGAGTTAACAAATGAGCTTGATCAAGCCTCTATTTAACATTAAAAACTGTAGAGACGATTTTCCAAGCCATTTCAAAAGATTGTGGCAAAAGTATGCTTGAACGAAGGTTTGGATCTCAACTAATCATTTGGGAGATGGCACAAAAACCCCGCCAACATCCCCAAAAATCAAACCAACCATTGCTGGTAAGCCAAGGTGCGTTTCCTATAATTTTTTCTCTATTTGATTTATTTTTAATTACAAAAAAAATAAAATTAATTTGAAATGAAAATCATAAAAATCATGAAAACCACGAAGAAAACCTTTGAAAACAAAAAAAACAACCTAGAAAACTACATAATAACAAAAAAACTAAATAATTTAGGTATTAAATTTTTATTTCATTTAATCAAGAATAAGTTTTCAATAGTTGCAATGGTAGCATGTTTATTATGAATTTTTTTTCTATTTTTTAATGGTAAAAACTTTATTTTCTAACTATTGTATGTTTTGAAGTTTTTTCTTAAGAATTTAGTGAAGTAAAATTTCAAAATATTTTGTTTTTTGTTATTTAAAATGCATTTTAACTTTCTAACCAATTTGACAAAAGAATATGCCCAAAAAAATCCAAAATATAAAACAACCTAAACTATTATCTAAACAACCTAAACTATAACCTCTATTTATCAAAAAAAAAATCATTTATTATTTAAGATTAGTTAAAAAAATAATTACTTAAAAAGAAATATTATCTTTAAATTTAAAAATTATATATATATAACATAAGGTTATAACATAGCATAATATTTAACTATATAATTATAGTATAACAATATATAATATAACATAACTATATATATACATATTTAAGATTATATATATATATATATATATAGGGGTAAAAGCACGGAGTTAGGTTACACTTTTCGGGAAGGCAAAACACATTTAGGTGGAAAAAAAGAGAGCTCGATGGAGGTCCTGTTTTCTATTAAAACCCGCAACCGTGGTCTGCGGGCATCATTGTTGGATAGACCACAAACAAAGAGGAGGTCGACCAAGTTATTGGAGCTTAATCGAGCGATTGGACCATGGAGCAACTGAGCCAACCTCTCCAACAACCTAGAAGCTCAAGCGAATGTAGGTTTCCTATCCTCTTTTATTATTATTTAACTTTTCTTGCAAAATTAGATAAATTGATTTGAAAAAAAAAACTTACCATACAAAATCCATGAAAACAAAAAAAACCACCAAAAGACCCTTCAAAACAACAAAAAATAACTTAGAAAACCAACAACAACAACCTAGAAAGCTGCAAAAAAACAACTTAGAAAACCGCAAAAATAAAAATAAAAAATCGCAAAAAACAACTTAGAAAATTACAAAAACAACCTAGAAAACACTTTGAAATCACTAAAAAAATATAATTTATGTCTTACAATTTTTTCTTACTTGCAATGGTAGCATGTTTATTATGTATATTTTTTGATTTTGAATGATTAAAATATTATTTTCTAATTATTTTTGGTTTTAATGTTTTGTTTAGGAATTTTGTGAAATACATTTTCCATTTTTTTAATATTTTGCTATTGCATTTTAAATTTCTAACAAATTTAATTGACAACATACCCCCAAAAAACTACAAAACAAAACAAAACAAAACTATAACAAATAAATAAATAAATTAGGAGCTTGAGATTCACATGATGAATATGGTTGCTTATGATGAACCTCTATTTATCAAAAAAATATATATATATATATATATATATATATATATTTTAATTTAAATTAATTTATGTTTTAAATATCTTTTATTAATAAATATAGTACAATTTTATTTAAAAAATTACTTACTTGGAAATAAAATATTAATGTTTAATGTTAAAAATCCCAAAAGATATATATATATATATATATATATATATATATATATATATATATATATATAACATCATGTAAATATATAAAAACACATAGCTTATTTATATATAATATATAGGTATAACATAACTATATTTTAACTATTATTTAACGATAAATGATATAACTATATACTACAATTTTATAAATAAAATATAACATAACATAGAGTTATTTAAGACATATCATATATATGTGTGCGTTAGTGTTATGTTTTAAATATTTATGCTATGCTAAATGTTATATATATATATATATATATATATATATATATATATATATATATATATTCTATGTTAAATGTTATATATATATGCTATGTTATATATAACATTTAACATAGCCTATATATATATATATATATATATATATATATATATATATATATATATATAACATTTAGCATTATATATATATGTATATAAGTTCAAGTTTCAACAATGCATTATTAATAGCTACATTAAATTCATCATGAAAAAATCATCTAAGCTGAATAAAATCATTTTGACTCTTTTCAAATTTGTACCACATTGTTTCATTATGTAGTGTGTTGTACAAGAAACAATGTCTTTATGTGCTTGCGTGTTGTACAAGAAACAATGTCTTTATGTGCTTGCTCCTAATACATGTCATGTGTCAAATTCAAACACTATAAGAACATAGAGTCTATTGGAGTATTTGGTTGGTATGAAATTTTATTAATTTTGCAAATATGTTTATTTCAAACTTTTACATATATATTTACATCTCTATGCCCTATGAATAAAATGCATTATTTAGAAATGGGAAAAAGTGTCGAAATAGACTTCACCACTACTTTCGATTCTGTTCACATGGAACTCAATACTTTGGTTGATAAATTATCAAAAAATAGACTCTAAAGTTTAGGACTTTAGGTTAGATTATTCTACTTGAGTTTAGAAATGGTTTTCTTATCAACATTCTTTCTAAGTTAACATTTGTTTCTTGTAGGTGAAACAAGTGAAATATGAAAACTATGAACTTGGAGTAGCCATACACAATAGTACAGTCACCGTGGTGGTTTTTCATGATAAGGCATCTTCAATAAACCCGTGAAGTTACCAACAAAGGGAGCATAGAAAACTATAGATAATTCGAAATTCAATACATAATTGCAAACACTAGTGTCATTTAGGTAACATATGTATTTATGGTGGTCAAAAGTTTGATTAAAAATCCCCATGATACCATTAATTTAAATGATTAATAAAATCACATATGCAATATAGAGTGCAGTGAACTAGAACTATATACCGAGATCCATTTATTACAATGACGAAGGAAAACAATAGAACTATAACATTCGTTAAAATTTCTTGGTTTAAAAAAGAATTGTCTTTTCTATAGTTGAGTTTCATGGTGATGTCACAAGTGGTATCAGAGCCATGTTCAACTCTAAGGCCTAAAGGACAAACCAAAACTGAAATTTTAATGAAAATACTATTACATTTATAGCTGGTAAGATGCAACTAAACCTAGTATTGAGATTAAGGTAATTGTAAATACTTGTATTCATTTTTTTTTACAGATAATCAAACCCTTTTGGGTCAAGTGTAAGATGTTTAAAATAAGGATCTAAGTGTTGGTTACTCAGTTCGTACATATAACCTAATCCTAGTAGGCCATGATAAAAGAAAATAACCTGAAAGGGAAAGGGGTGATGAAATGGATATATGTACACTCTCTAATAATTGAATGGCTATGCATTTCCATAAACATGTGTATAGAACAATAATGAAGGTTTTCATTAGAATGACTATCATCCTTATATTGGACCGAATTCATCATCTATACATGTTGCTAATAATTTTATATTGAGGAAAATCTTGGTGTGGCCTTGAATGTAATTGTGACAAGAGTATTAGTATAACAGATTGATATTATGTCATGAATGAAATTCATAATTAAAAGAATCAAAATGGGGCAGAAGCCAAGTTGGAAACTTATATAACAGTAAGATTAAATCATTGCACCTATATAATTGGGGTGCGGAAACACCAATGGTAGCAAGAGTACAAAGTAACTCCTGCCAGGGGTCAATTTCATAAGGGAAATATAGACAACAAGTAGTGTCCATACAAAAGCAAAGAAAACTAGGACATAATTGGTTAATCATAAATGAATCACCCTACGTTATTACGCTTGTACCAACATAAGTCTGGAACATGGGGTGAAATTACTGGAGGAAAGAAAAAAAAATTACCTAAGGGAGGTGGTTCCCTAGAGGTTAAGTCCAAAACCTATGCATAGAAGTGATGGGTATCAATGAGGTAAAGAGAAGTAGAAATGGAAGTAAAAAATAAAATTTCTAATATCAATTGTGAAAATGGACTATGTAGATATCAACACAAAAATTATAAAAATTCCAGTATACAGAAGATCAAATATAAGTGATGCTTAAAATATTTATGCACGTGACAATTAAGAGGGTTCAATAACAACGTGGAAAATAGTAGAGTACAGATTAAAACTATGGATAGGAATAAAGGGAGGATGTTGTCTATAATAAAAAAAAAAATAAGAACTTGCTCATGTTAAAAGTTAATATGTACATGAAACCTAGCACAAAAAAGTTGAAAAATTGGACCTATCATATAAACTTTATATGTAAGTATGTATGCAATAATCAGTGTTTTAATCTTAAGGCTATAATAGAACTAAAAGGGTACTATATTGTTGGTTAAGGAAGTATTGTGAGCCCTAAGGTAGACATTGATAGATGTATGGTATGCAAGTTAAATAATAATTACGAATTTTTGCTTGGATATGCAGGAGCCCTATTAAAAGCATTAATACACCAAAAATAATAGGAAGGATGGGAACCTTTACTACAAATACTATGATTTGAGGGTATAAATATATAATAAAATGGATGCAATATGTTGCATAAGGATGTAAATACTTGTGGAAAAGTGTTGCGAAGAGGGTGAAAAAAAACCCCTACATTATGTAGAATAGAGTATAATAAAAACATTGGAGGTACCTATTGTTAATATGTGTTACAAGTAAACATGATAAACCAAATATCCTCATTATAGGAGAAATATATAATAAAAACATATCTCAAGTAAGAACATGCTAAATGTTGCAACTTATAACTGTTAGTCAACTTCCATGGCTATCATGAACATCATTGGTTTTTCAGACTGATAAGACAGTGGAAGAACTAATCATATCTCTCTCTCTCTCTCTCTCTCTCTCTCTCGCTATATATATATATATATATATGAAAATTTTCAAAGGAAATCTTGTGTGGCCTTCTTGATTGAGGAATTTCAGTAATCAACGTACTTGTAATCTAAAATTGTAGTTCCTTATATCAAAAAAATCTAAAGAATGAGGGCATAGGAATGGCGAGTGACCCTTGCAAGGAAAACGAGGTGTGTAGTACTAGGTAACTATGTGATACAAAAGAAAATCCAATTTAAAAATACCTATCACACCCACAAAGTGTTGGTGAGTCGGGAAAAAATGTGAATATCTTTATTGAGATAACAAAATAAAGGAACATTTTTGTGATCTCTAATTAAAGAGTAAGAGTAATAATAGTATGTTGGTTGTGCATGGGGACAAAAAATACATGAAATCACATAGACAGATTAAAAAATATATATTTGTGTGATGATAGCATTACACAAACTTGGATTAGGTGGAATCGACTAAGGCTAAAATTCAGAGTGGAAACAGTAACGTGACAACCTAGCAGGCTGGTTGAGTCCATGGATATAGTGAATAATAAAAAAGGTTTAAGGTATTTCCCTTAACCTCGACTTAAGTTGCATATATGCTACAAACACACACACACACACACACACACACACACATATATATATATGAAAATTCCCTTGTGTTTGATATGGTTATCGAGAGTTGTCATCAAAATAGGAATATGGCTGCTTTAGATGGCATGGATAGAAGAACATACTAAACGAAAAGGAATTCCTAATGAGTAGGAATTTTATATTGTGGCCATTGAAAAGCATAGGAGGTGGTATGGTTTGACTCACGTGAATAGAGATAGAGTAGTCTCTCGACTCTATGTGATAATGTCTAAAGTATTGAGTCATGTGTATATGTGCACGTGTGTACGTCTATAGGTTCATTGTTACATTATGCAATGTGTACATGGTATTGTGAGTAGATAACTTCGAGCAAAATAAAATGAACTTGAAAAGAAACAACAACCATTGATTGGTTTAACTCTAATGGATGGAATGATCATGATATTTGTAGAAGCTTACATATTGGTATACTTTACTCAATGGAAATTTCACTAACTAATTTACTTATATTTTTATCCATAAGGAAAAGGGTTAAGCTAACCTAACATTGTAATAATCAAGAGAGTTTATTAATTGATGGTAGTTAACTGAAGACTCATATGGGTTAATTCCAAGGGATAGATAGGTAAACATAAATTAGGTTCTTGGACCAAGCTAGTGAAAAAACAAAATATTATGTTCGAGTGGTGTATCTGTAAGAAAAATCTAAATCTAGTTTTTTCTATTTGTGTCAATATGCATATGAGTGCAAGAGGGAAGAAACCCCACAATTCTACACAGAAGAAAACTACATATAATCATCATTAATAACTTGCAATTCCAAATGACAAAAAACCAAAACAAAAAAAAATTGCAATGTGAACTCATAGTTTTGCGCTAAAGGACAATAGAAATGAAGCCCAAGATTGGCATAACTAAATCTTCTTGGAAAAAATAAACAACAATGTAGATGCCATGAAAGTGGCAGGAAAAATGAGGGTATCCTAAAATTTACTCATGCATGACTAATGCATATCTAAGATTTGAAATCAAGATAAAAGCATAGTAATGCCACCCATTGTGATAAAAGACTAGTTGCAATTTATCATAAAAAGTCTGAACAGTAAACAATTTCTGAAATATTATTGACACTATGTAAATAGTGAAAATGGAATTGGTGTTTCCATGGTCTAAAATTATAGTGGAGCCATGTGGTGGGGTCCACGTCATTTGGCATAAGTCGTTAGGTAAGTAACAAAAAAAACACATATATTTGTTATGGTTGATGTACTTATAATGATGTTGCTAACTCATATTATGTGAAAACTACTAACCCTTGTTTGGCTAAGATGCATGCTTGTGACCCTTTTTAGGTACATAGAATCCAAATTATGGTGCCTAATTAGCATGGATGAGAACATGTTGTAAATGGAGTGTAGAATTTGAAAAGGAGTGATCTTTACTCTTGAAACTGAACCATCCTTTGAAATGAAGTGCAACAGTTTTAGGCCTGTAGAGGCCACTCGGAAAATGAAGGACAACTTTAAGGGGAGGGGAGATGTAATATCCCCCATAATTTTAATTATAAATTTTAAATTTTGGTTGAAAAAGTTAATGAGAGTAAACAAATAAATAAAAATGGCATGTGATGAACTATTTCTTTTTTTCTATTTTCAAAAGAAATAAATGAATGAGAAGTTACCTTTGGGAATGTGTTAAATATGTTAGGGTAAGACAAACTCAAACTGACTAGAGACAATTGGGAAGTAGTTACACTACAAGGAGTAGAAAGGAACACAATTTTTCCTGGGGAGAAGAGAATTTTGTGGGAGAAAAGGACAACAATTCTCAATTGAAATATTAAGGGAGATAAAAACAAGAATTTGGCTAGAACCAATGGGCGATAAATATTGGTTCGAACCCAAATAAGTGTGTAGGACACTACTCAAGGTTTCTGAGGGAGAAAGAACAAAAACCCTCTGCAAGAAGACACCTTCTTGAAAGACTGTTTCCAGTAAGTGACAAAAGAGCTCGAGGGTAATCAGTGGAAAAACTAACTTAAGGTTAGAAGGATTGTAATAGTTTTTCTCACATTTCCAGATGGCATGGATAATGTTCAATATATTTTTCTAGTTGAGAATGTTTTAATTAACAACAAATAACCAGAATAAGAAAGATGCCTAAAGAAAACTTAACAATTTTACAAAACACCACCAACAATGTCAAGGGACTACATTATAATCCAATGAAAATTCCTTACCGTACATGGAAAGAAACATGTCACTTTATTAATATATATAATGATGTTATGTTTCTTTTTCCCCAACAATGCATGGACATGGAGTGTGTAGATTAATGCATGGAGAAACACTTGTTGTTAGGTCCCTATAATACTAGTGATTCCCCCATTACTATTGTCGTTGTATCCCTTATTGTTATTGTTGTGCCCCTATTGTCCCCATATTGTTATTATTGTGCCCCATAGAATCCCTCTATTGTTATTTTTGTGCCTTTATATTATTATTGTTAAGTCAGCTTGGTTATATTGTGACCCCTTAGACTCCTATATATAGAAAGGAGGTTTTGTGAGTTGAATCATCCAAGAATTTTTTCATTTGTGTAATGTAAAGGAGGTTTCCCCCTCAGAGAGACTTATTTCTAAGGCGTTCATCTATATTTTCTATATTTTTGTGAGCTAGTTTCATAACATTTGGTATCAGAGCTTTGGATTCTAGGGTTTCGCTGCTCCAAATAGGTCACCGTGGCATTTTCGCTATAACTTTTTTTATGTGATGTTTCAGAAGCTAAAAAAAAAACTATTCGAGAATAAATCATTCTGAATCTCGGCTCTGAATTTTAGATCCCGTCTCACTATATGTTCGAAGATATAATCCGAGGAAGTTAGGGTTTTTGTATACCCCCGAATTACATTCCAAACAGGTCACCTTGGGAAAATCGTCATAACTTTCGCTCTGAGCATTAGATTGAATTTTCATAAGAAGTTACACAAAGAGAACAGACTGTAGTTTTTGTGGGTACCATTTTCAGAACCTAAGGTTGAAACACTGACCCGCGGCACGTCATACAAGTTCGCTCTACTGAACCGGTCTATACTCAGGTCATTGTGGGAGATTTGGCATAAATCTTCATTGGAGAATCCAATCTTGATCAGACTTGCGGGGTTAGAAATATTACTCAGAGGCTTACCACAGGAAGCAATTTCAGACTTGGGAGATCTAAAAGTGCAGAGATACATCAGATTCAATATCGAGCTCCTACAAAGTGAAAAAAGTTGTGTAGTTTTTTTTAAATTTTTGCATAAGCTTGGTTTGAAAAATTAGTTTGAAGGAATTCAAAGGACATAGTGAAGCATTATTATCGGTAATTGATGCCCCGAAAAAAGAAAATGGAAACACCTAGTAAGCAACCTGAAAGCTCTAGCATGACTCATGAAGAAGAGGAAGAAATGCAACATGATATATCAAAATTACGAGACCAAGTGCAAAAAATTTCACTCGCACAAAAAGTAACAAAAAATAAGATGGATGGTTTAAAGAAAGATGTAGAAGCTAAGATGGATGGTTTAAAGAAAGGCGTAGAAGCTAATATGGATGGTTTAAAGAAAGGCGTAGAAGCTAAGATGGATGACGTGGAAGCTAAGATGGATGGCGTGGAAGCTAAGATGGACGGAGTGGAAGCTAAGATGGATGATTTAAAGAAAGGAATGGAAGATTTGCAGACAAATTTGAAGACAGATTTGAGAAAATTTCTACAAGAAATGCTTACTAATGGTGAAAGTGTAGGAAAGGGAACTCATGATGAGAAAAAAATAAATGTTAATCATGATTTCATAGACTCTAACATTGGATCAAAGAACCACCATGTTCCAAAGATTGATATGAGGAAGGATCTCGGAACATGGATACTACAGATGGAGCAATATTTCGATCTCCATAATGTGAAAAACACACAAAAGGTATGCATTGCAACTTTATATTTGGAACCAAATTAGTTTGTATGGTATCAATGGCTTTTCTCTCGTAAAAAAATTGTCACGGTCTATTTTTACAGATGAAATGATAACACATTATGAGGATACAAAAAACAACACTTTTTTTAGCCAATTGATAAATCTCAAACAAAAGGGTTCAATGATGGAGCACATTGAGGACTTTCAAAAATTGAATATAAAGGTAAAAGATTTCCAGAGGAGCATAGGATTGATGTGTTCATAGGGACTTTAAAAGATAACATCCAACATGAGGTTCACCTTTGGGAACCAGATTCATTGGAGAAGGCATTCAGGTTGGCAAGAAAAATGGAAAGCAAAATTATGGCAACAAGGAAGCCTACCACTCACAATCATAAAGATGGAAGTGTTACTGCCCCTAGCCATCCACAACCTACAAGGTTGACACCACAACAATTGGAAGAAAAAAGAGAAAAAGGGATTTGTTATAGTTGTGATAACAAATACACTAAAGGTCATAAGTGTGGAGAGAAGAAATTATTTTACATAGATTGTGAAGAGGAGAAAGAAAACGAACAAGAAATGTCAAAAGAAGAAGATATACACTAGGAACAAACCCTAGAAAAAAAAGAAATGAATCCAACCATATCTTGTAATGAATTGGCTGGAATTACCACTCCTCAAACTATCAAGATAGAAGGGCATATCAAGCAGAAAAAGGAAATAGTGTTGATTGATTTGGGAAGTACTCAAAATTTTATTCATTGTAAGATAGCCAAGGAATTGAATTTCTTCCTATATCCTGCACCAGAGTGTCAAGTGATGCTTGCAAGTAGAGGAACCATAAATTGCTCAGGAAAGTGCCATAATATCAAACTATCCATGGGAGAATATGTATTGAATAACCCAATGCTTTCCATTCCAATGGGTGGCATTGATGTTGTACTAGGAGTCTAATGGAGATGAAATTGGGAAATATAATCAGCTCTAACAGAATGACAAAGCTTCTAAAAAAATAAAAATGAGGCATAATTGCACAATTATGTTCACTAGAGGTTCCCACATCAAAATCATCCATTTCTCCATATCTCCAAAAATCCTTGGATAATCATTCCAAGGTATTTGAGACTCCCAAAGGCCTCCCACCTATTTGTGATCATGATCATGCTATTAATTTGATTCCAGGAAGTGTTCCTCCAAACATCAGGCTTTACAGATATCCCTATGTCCAAAAGAGTGAAATTGAACGTATGGTTGCAAAAATGCTAGAGGCTGGTATAATTCAACCTGGTCAAAGTTCTTTCTCTGCTCCAGTAGTATTGGTTCACATGAAGAATGGATCATGGTGCATGTGTCCAGATTATAGGGATCTCAAAAAGCTCACTATTAAAGATAAATTTCCCATTCCTATCATTGATGAATTATTGGATGAATTGCATGGATCAATTTACTTCACCAAGTTGGATCTTCGTTCAGGATATCATCAAATGAGAATGAAGATTGAAGACATTCCAAAACCAACATTTAGAACTCATGAGGGTCATTATGAATTTCTGGTCATGCCTTTTGGCCTTACTAATGCACCTTCTACATTTCAAGGTTTGATGAATTCCATTTTCAAACCCTTCCTTAGAAAATTTGTGTCAGTATTTTTTGATGATATACTAATCCACAACAAGTCTTGGAAGGATCATGTCCAACATGTTGACATGGTGCTCAAACTATTGGAGGAGAAACAATTATATGCAAAAATATCCAAATGTTTCTTTGGAGTATAAGAGGTGGAATATCTGGGTCATATTGTATCTCATGAAGGTGTCAAGGTAGACCCTAGCAAAATTAAAACCATTAAGGAATGAAAAATCCCCACATCCATAAAGCATCTACGAGGATTTCTCGGGTTGACAGGTTAGTATTGCAAGTTTGTTAAGAATTATGGGAGAATAGTAGCACCTCTAACAACATTATTGAAGAAAGATGCATTTTCATGGACTCTAGAAGCAACAAAGGCCTTTGAACATCTTAAAGAGGCAATGTGCCAAGCACCAGTCTTAGCTACACCGGACTTCACAAAAACCTTTATTGTGGAATGTGATGCCTTAGGAAATGGAATTGGTGTTGTTTTAATGCAAGAAGAAAGACCCATTGCTTTCGAAAGTTGTCCAATCAAAGGAAAGTATTTACACAAAGCTATTTATGAGAAGGAAATGTTGGCAATACTACATGCACTTAATAAATGACGACCCTACCTAATGGGAAGACACTTCAAGGTAAAAAAATATCATGATAGTCTTAAATAATTCTTAGAACAAATATTATCTTCAGAAGAGCAGCAAAAATGGGTCACAAAGATGTTGGGTTATGACTTTGAAATCATCTACAAAAAAGGGAAGCAAAATGTTGTGGCAGATGCACTCTCAAGGAAGGATGAGGATGTGGAAGAATTTCTTTGTGACATTTCTATTATCCAACCAGATTGGATAAACAAAGCAAGGGATGAATGGAAGAATGACGAGGAAGTGTGGACACTCATTCAAAAGATACAACAAAATCACAGTACATCTGATACATTTAGCTGGAAAAATGATTCGTTATGGTACAAAGATCAGTTATACCTATGTAAGAATTCCCAACTCAAACAAAATATTCTTAGGGAATTGCACACCTCTCCCTTAGGAAGGCACTCAGGATTTCTAAAAACCTACCACAGGGTTAAGAAGGATTCTTTTTGGGATGGCCTTAAATCGGATATTCAAAAGTTTGTGGCGGAATGTTTGGTTTGCCAACAAAATAAAGTTGAAACAATTAAGACCCCAAGACTATTACAACCTTTATCCATTCCAAGCCAACGTTTGGAGGAGGTTCCAATGGCTTTTATCACAAGTTTACCCAAATCCGAAGGGAAGAGTGTTATCATGGTGGTAGTTGATAGACTTACCAAGTATGCACACTTTTGTGCATTATCTCATCCATTTCAAGCAAGTACAGTTTCTACTGCATTTATGGAAACAATTCAAGAGCTACATGGAAACCCAAATATTATTGTAAGTGATAGAGGTCCCATTTTCACTAGAAATTTTTGGACATAATTATTTTCTTGTATTGTTACTCAGTTAGCTCATAGATCATCTTATCATCCTCAATCTGATGGGCAAAATGAGGTAGTAAACAAATGTTTGGAAGGATATCTTCGTTGCTTTGTATCCAATAAACATGCAAAATGAGGTAGTAAACAAATGTTTGGAAGGATATCTTCGTTGCTTTGTATCTAATAAACATGCAAAATGGGTCAAATGGTTGCTTCTAGCTGAATGGTGGTATAACACTTCCTTCCATACTGCAACAAAAATGAACCCCTATGGCACTTTATGGACACCATCCACCATCCATCACATCATATTTAAGAGAAAATTCTAAGGTTAAAGCAGTGGAAGATCACATCGAGCATCAGCAACAAGTTCTCCAACTCTTAGAGGATAACTTCACCTTGGCGCAGAATATGATGAAACAACAAGCAGATCAACATCGCAATGAAAGAAGTTTTGATGTAGGTGATTGGGTATTCCTATGGCTACAACCATATAAACAAATGTCCCTCAAGCAAGCTAAGAAGGATAATAAATTATCACCAAAGTATTATGGTCCATACAAGGTGTTGCAAAAGATAAGTGTACTATGGCATACAAATTGGAACTTCTTACAGCTTCCCGAGTGCACCCAGTTTTCCATGTTTCATGCTTAAAGAAGGTTATAGGTGACAAGCTTCCAGTTCAAACAATATTGTCAGAACTTGATGAGGAAGGAAAAATCATATTGGAACTTGAAGCAGTCAAAGAAACAAGAACTCGAGTGCTACGAAATCGATCAATTTCAGAGTATCTCATCAAGTGGAAGAACTTACACGTTGAAGATTCCACATGGGAGGATGAGAATTTTATACAAAAGCATCCAAAACTACTCAGGCGTTGACGACAACACTTTTCTGAAGGAGAGGGGCATGTTAGGTCCCTATAATACTAGTGATTCCTCCATTACTATTGTCGTTGTATCCCTTATTGTTATTGTTGTGCCCCTATTGTCCCTATATTGTTATTATTGTGCCCCATAAAATCCCTCTATTGTTATTTTTGTGCCTTTATATTATTATTGTTAGGTCGTCTTGGTTATATTGTGACCCCTTAGACTCCTATATATAGAAAGGAAGTTTTGTCATTTAGATCATCCAAGAATTTTTTCATTTGTGTAATGTAAAGGAGGTTGCCCCCTCGAAGAGGCTTATTTCTAAGGCGTGCATCTATCTGTTCTATCTTTTTGTGAGTTGGTTTCATAACACTTTCCACAAACATGTATATCAATGCATGGACATGGACTAACACTTGCCATGAGACTACAGATCATGAGCATAATCTTCAATACATGAACGAATACTTGTTATCTCAATCCTCTTAATCCTCTTTATCATTTTATTAAATAATTAGATCATCTTTGGTATAATGTATGGTTACAACTTAATTTTTTTCTTCAAATCATATTTTTGTTACATACATATATTAGACAAATCTAATTCAAATGTTAATATATAAAAGAATAAAAATAAACATTTTTCTTTGAATTATAAAAGGAAATCCAGGTAATGAGTATATACACTAATATTATTAAAGGGGAAACAATTTATATTCAACTATATAAATCTTTCATCGATAAAATATTGTTTCTATTCACTTATATAATTCTTTCATTCATGGAAAATTGTTATCATATTTTGATATAAAAATATATTATGAATTTCCTTAATTTGTTTCATTAACCTAAAAAATTTAAATGAAATAAATTAAGCAAACTCAAATTTGATAATCATATAATATATATTTAAAAATGAATTAGAAAAGAAATGAGAAACATTTTACAATGGAGCACCTAATTTATCTTGGCATTCCTGCATCATATTGCCATCAGCCATAACTTGATGATGAAAGAGCCATAACTTGATGATGAAAGAGGGATGGCACTGGGCACAGATAAACTAGAGAAAGTAGGCTTTTTTGTGGGTGTGGGTGTTGTAGCACCATCCAAATCTTCGAAAATATTTTCCCCCAGCCTTTTTGTAATTTGTTTGAGTGCATCTCTAGCTACACTAGGGTCTCCAATAACCTGAACGAGCTCCTCATTTTGGGAGGCACATTTTGATCGCTCCTCTTTGCTAAATATGCGAATATTTGCTCCACTGTGCTTCCTCATCTCATTGATGATGTTGCCATCTTTACCATAAAGGCAACCAATATGATTTGACGGAACAAGATGCTTCCTCATCTCACTGATGTTGAAGAAACTACAATTACCCGTTCATTTGAATCTCATTGTGCCTCTTCAACCTTAATACTTGCTCCTGTATCTTTCATCATGCCTTTGATGATATTGTCGCCCGTACCAATCACACCTCCAATTTTATCATTTGGGCATACTATTCGAATACAAAACTCCTCCCCACTTTTCTCAACAACAGAATTCCCAGATTTTGGAGCAATGGAAAGAGCAGGGTTATTGAACTTCGAGATTCACTTCCATATCCTCCCAGTGCTGGTAAATGGCCGGAGGCATAAGTACCATTTACTCTTGGAGCACCTGAACTGTGATGAGCAAACAGTGAATCTCGTTGTGGAACAGAATTTGGCGAAGTAAATAATGCGGGCACACCAGAAGGAAGGAGTGAAGTTGGGTTCGTTGCAGATAAAATATCAGTCCAAAGAATTTACTCCTTAGATGGGTGTTTATACAGAAAAGCTGAAACTTCATACAGTTCTTTCTCGACAGCGGTTGCATCTCCAGATATGACAACGACTTCACCAAAACTATTATATTTTTGCCGTATCTGAATTTGAGCCCCCGATTCGCTCCTCAATTTTTGAATGTTATTTCCACCTTTTCCAATCAAACGTCCAATCTGGCTGTTAGCAGCCAGCAACCGAGCATTGTGTTGTCTCTGTTTGTCGGCGTCACTATCTCTGCCAGAAGATTGTTGAACAATAAATAACAGAATGCAACCTAAGAAGAGCATCCTGAGCAGGACACAGTACAGGTTCAACTTCAACTTCATTCTCATAATTGCAGGACACAGTGAGCTGAAGATTACTATCACGCGTCTCTTGACTCACAGATTTTATAACTTTACCCGCCTTTACTCGCCTTTCCTATAATATGCGATACACAGTACTGTCAGCGCCAGGCAAAGCTCGCTCTCTACCAGTGCCATAGTTCCGTCTCTTATTTCCATCATTGTTCTCTGGAACCTCATTTTCCCTGCGTGCTCGCTTTCCAATGGCAGAGTAAAACCCGTCCATTGCAGGCAATCCTTTCACTTTTACAGATTATTAGATGTCTCCCTCTTTTAAGGAAAAACGCTGAGCCACTAGAAGAAGTTCATGTACTTGAATCCTACCTATCTTCTTGAGTCTCTCACACCCCCTCCCTCAAGGCCACTGATTTGCCCCCTTTTATATGACATGCGTTAGGGCTTATTAAGGCCGACAACTTGTTCACAGGGTACCCACCTGTGTTGTGTGGGTTAGGTTTCCACTTCAATAATAGTTTCATATTTTTATATCAATATTAATATAAGGGAAAGAAGAGTCGAGGAATGAAAGAAGATTTCACTAATGAGTTATTATAGTGGAATTAAGAAAATGTCATATGAATATAAGTTAGTATAGTATGTTTGGATATATATAGTATTGAGTTATAATATTGCAGCAAAATTTATTTATAATTTAAGAATCTCTATAGTTAAGAATAAGAATCTTGTTAAATGTATTTTTAAATTTATATATGTTTAATTTATATTAATTCTTTTGATGATGATGATGATAATTAGTTTTTATATATATATATATATATATATATATATATATATATATATATAACACAGAGTCACAGCAAAAAAACACAAAGTCACCCATTAGGCAAATAAAGCATAAAAGTGTTAAATGAGCTAGTTGCTTTGAACACTTGTCTCACAATGGTCTTCCAATGCCAGATAAATCCCCACAATTATAATATTAATTCATATATTAATTCTTTTAATATATAATTATAATGATGATGATGATGTTAAAAGTTCGTTTATATATATATATATATATAGAGAGAGAGAGAGAGAGAGAGGTAAGTGCCAATCATTTAATTTATATGGCTGCATTAGTTAATTAGTTTAAACAACTTTAATGAATTTGTAAATGATAATGTAATCAAGCTAAATCTTATAATTACCCATGAGGTTTAAACCAATTGGTTTGTGTGGTCTGTTCAGAAACTTGTTAGTTGAATTCTTTTATTGTTGATTTTGTATTAATTATGCTTTGAGTATATATATTTATCTAAAATATTAGTCAATTTTTATTTTTATTTCTGTGATATACTTTAAAAAATAATTTTGCACCCACTCTCCAGCCTAGTATGGAAGAAATTTTATAAGGTTGTGTTATGCTATATAAACATTTTGACTACAACAAATTACATTGAAATAAAAAATAAAATTAATAATTATAATTATGAATTAAAATATTTTGATTGGGTCAAATTACAATTAAAAACAAGGTAATAATAATAATACTAATAAGTATTAATTAATTAAAAAATATGAAATTTAAAAATAAAAACTAAAAAATAAAAAATAATTGTTATTAATTATTAATAATTAAACCATTTAGGGGTGGTAGGAGCGAAACAGGTTATTCTTTGACCTAATGATAAATTAGAGTGTCAATATGCTTGCGGTTTGGGAGTAGCAACCAATAATCAAGTAGAATGTTTGGATCATGGGAGTAACAACCAATAATCAAGTAGAATATCTCGCTCAATGGAAGGGTTTGGAAATAGCAATTGAAAAGAAGATTACCAAAATCCTTTTGTTTGAAAAATTTATGATAGTAACTTGACATGTGTGGAATGCCAAATGTTTTCACAACTAAACTCTTCCCTTAATTATACAAAGAATTGCTTTGCAAATTATGATATTTGAGGAAATAGAATTATTTCACGTCTTTAGAAGTTTAAATGATAAAGTTGACTCCCTTGCAAACAAATGATCTACTATGGAGAAAGGGGAATTAGAAGTGAATTAATGTGTTTTGAACTCACCCATTTCTTGAATTGTATAACATGAAGGGTGGAAATTTTAATTTTAAAGATTTAAATAGTCAAAACGTGGTTCCAATTATTAACAAACGATCTGATCGGGTAAGTTCTTCTCCTAGCAAGTGAATTCTAGATAATACTTTAGTGCATGTAGGGACAAATATGTGGCCCAAAATAACCTTTTAGCCATGAACACTAAGGAACTTGAAGCCTTGTTTTTTCTGGATCAACAATTGGTAAAAGGAGGACACACCATGCGAGAAAGGGAGGCCTCAAACTTTTAAAATTAAAGGTGGGAATGATCTCACAGAAGTGATTAGCATCTTGGGCTCGTTAATGCATTTTGCAATAGCCTAGATTTAATGATATCCCCCTAGTGTATCATTTAAATGACATTCCAAAAAGTTAGTGAGGATTTAGGCATGGGTTTGCATGCAAGGAAATTCAATGCTTCAGGATGGTAGATCAAATGTAGTAGGGGATATATATATGGCACACATTTACTCCTCTTCAACCCATCTCGTCATATTTATAAGCATCCTCTATTCAAAAAACAATGACTACCATCTTTTGAGATTCATAGAGTGGGAAGGCATCTCCCCTCTATGATGGAGCATAGGACTTCATCTTGTGAGGTGGACTAGACATATTTGGGTAAACTCCTATCCAAGTTGTTGGAATCACTCCAAGGGTTGCTGAAAAAGTTGAACCATAGAGGATTTGTAGAAGATAAGGAGATGGAGACTTATTAGCTCCTAATGAACATCAATTTCGAACTACTGCACAATAAAGTAGAGATGTTCTAGACTAATATTTGCATTGATTTGGAAACTATGGAATACAAAGTGTCTAAAATCAAAGACAACTCCAACAACAGGATTTAATTCATCAAGAATGAAGATGGGACTAGCTGGGAGCCAAAAAAAAAAAAAAACAAAGTCGCATAGTAGGAAAATAAAGTAGAAAATGACTGAAGCAACTAGCTACTTGGAACACTTGTCTTAGAATAGTCTTCCAATACTAGATAAATCCCCACAGTTAGAATCTTTGAAATGGTATGCATATATATATTTTTGTTAGGTTGTTTTTGTAAGGCATAAAACATGCTTCTTTTCAGAATGGTAGGCAAAATTAGCCATAATAACATGCTAGCTATATTGTGGACATCTAAAGGAAGTTTAATCATTGAATATGTGGACCAATGTATAGGTTGTGGCCCTGAAACCAACTTTTTATATTAATGACAAGGTTGACCCGCTCTTAAATTTTTTTTAATCCATCCATATTAACTCAATATTTATCAAGCGTCGAGAGGGATAAAATCTCTGGAGGTGCAAACCTTTCCTCAAGTTTTGCACTCAAAAAGTAGGTTTCACCTTGAGAAATTTTCTCCCTCATTAAGATGGATGTGCAACTTGTCTTGTAGCAAATGGAAATGTCAACATTATTATAAAATTCAAAATTAAAAGGAAATACATTGAAATATAATAAGTAAGATTTTTTTTTTTTTTTTTTTTTTTTTTTTTTTTTTTTTTTTATATGGCTAACAGAAACAACTATTTCAATTGTTTATTGCTATATGAAACTCTTAAACATGTAAAACATTTTTTGGGCTACATTGTATTCATTAATACATATAATAATTAAGTTATGCCTATTTTGAAATAGGGGTTTCAAAGTTTTACATTAATTATTCATAATTATTAGGTGGATAGTAAGGATTTAACCACTAAGGGATATTGTAGAATGTTCTTAGTACTAGTGATAGATCAAATATTGAGATTTATTTCAAAAGGGATCATCACTTTTCTTCTATTTTAATTAAATTCATTAATAAAAAAAATGTCATATGAATATGAGTTATGGGTTTTTCAGCGTGTGGTGTTAGTAAACTATGATATTAACCCATGATATTGTATAAAGCCTATTTACATGTTACAAATTTTCTATTGTAAAGTGAGTAATAATATAAAATAAAGTTATAAATTAGTTAATTTTTATGAATTTTCTTTTAAAGCTTGTCAATGTGAAATGTATCATGAGGTAAGTGTTTTGATACCTACTATTTGCGCTGAGAGGTGGTCCTGCCAACATGAAAGTGATGTTGTAAAGTTCTATTATGTAAACATTTTGACTATGTCGATTAAAAATAAATGAAATATATACATAGCCTGGACTCATCTTAAATCTGGACCTATCAAGCCCAGAGAGGGATCAAATCTTTAGATGTGAAAACCTTCCCTCAAGTTTTGCCTTCAGAAAAGAGGTTCACATATTAGATATTTTATCCTCTCCGAGCTTGATAGATCTAAATTTAAGTTAGATCTAGGTTGGTTATATTGATAGGAATGTCTATTTTGGAATAGGGCTTCAAGAATTTTAATTTAATTATCAAAAATATTGGACAAATGGTAGGGATTTAATTTTCAAAATTAAAAGTCAATAAAAATAAATATAAAAACCCATGGCTAATGGAAAAATTTGTTTCAATTTTTTTTTCCCCTTAAAACTCGTAATATTATGAAGAATATTTTTGACGATATTATATACATTAATGTATGTGGTATTAATATATCCTTGTCAGTGCAATATTTAAATCTCTTTTTACTTTTAGGTTAAACTCTTCAATTGTCCTTTACAAATTCTATGAGAAAATACTATTTTTCTTATTTTACTAGTCATCCTTTAACAAATAACACCGATTACTTACATACTTAGTCATATTAAGTTTAACTATTCATTATGTATTTTTCTAACTTCTTCTTGAGGGACTAAGATGACATGAAACACTTGTTAATTTAATCTTGTAAATATAAATACTCTCTCTCTCTCTCTCTCTCTCTCTCTCTCTCTCTCTCTCTCTCTCTCTCTCTCTCTATATATATATATATATATATATATATATATAAGGATGTGGCCAAATCTCATAGAAGTGTTACAAAATTTTGATGTTATAGGAGAATTTCTCTATATTAGATACATAGATGTCAAGATTCCATTGTATTTTGAGTTCAAAATTCAAAAAATTCCTATATAGGATAAAGTGTGGAACATAAAAATAATAGATAACGCATAACATGGAGAGAAGGTAGACATGATCTACATGGGTGGAACTATGTTTTTCCAATGGCCCAAAAACCACAATGCTTTTTGTAGACTAAACCTATGGAAATCCTAAGAACCAAAAGCATAATTTAACATAGATAAAACATCAATGAGGAGGACAAGATGGTAACCAACCATGAGCATTTACTTGAGTTGTCAGGATGATCTCAATTAATGTAGAGGAGCTATGGAAGAAGTCATCTTTCCAAGTCATTATTTCCTGATGTTAAGGAACCATAACTGCAATTGGGTTATCTGTGCTACAAACCCTTTTATCCAGAGAGTTGATATTTTTCTTTAGGTTTATTAGCATTCTTAGAGCCATGTACATATCCTTTCCTATAGAGCTCTCTATTGCTACTAATCTTCCTAAGACTACTTTTAGTTTGAATCACAACTCTTGAATGGTTGTTTCGTATTTTCAGAGGGAGCTACGAGTGGATCATAGCTCCCCAAAATCTATGATTGGTATTGTAGTAGGGGGAAATACAATAGAAACTAGGAGTAGACTAATATCAAGTTCAATTATCCATGCAGAGCACTAAGCTAGACCAACTATTAAAGAAATAACCAAATGCCCAGTTCAAAATCCTAGGGATCAACCATTTGATTATGTCTTTGTTTAATATGAAAGCACTAGACATTCCATGGTAAGTGGAAGAATTACTCCAAAATTTGGTTGATGATGGATTCCAATCCTATGTATTTTTCATTTATCCCTTTAACCAGGTAATTTGATAACAACAAATAATTTTCGAACATAATTAATGAGTATAGTTTTAGAAGTTTTCCTAGGAAAATGCCTTTAAGAAGAGCATATTGTTATGCTAATTTGTTGGTTTTCATTCAAAATTTACAAGAGAGTTTTCCTTCATTTGTTCTTCCAAGGAAAAAGATAACTCCCCCACCTGCCTATCTACCTTGGGTTTCCTTTTGAGTCTCCATCGAAGAATAAAACATAGGAGTCTTTCATTCTCCACCATTTAGAGAATTCCTTTGAGTCTAATTATAGTTGCAAACATGATTTTATGGGAATTTTTGAGATTTTTCTCACTTTAGAATCTACCAAATCAATGGAAGTGGACCACCATGCCTTCTCTAATTCATCTATTGGTAATCTGGTTTTCCTGAAAATGTATTGTAAAGGAATTTGTGGGGAGAAAATTGAGACCTTTTCACAAAAATGTTTAGGAAGAAGGATGAATTTCCTTAATATGACTTTGTTTTGACCCAAGACTATATTCCATACTAGAAATTCCGTGATAGCCATCCAAACCATTTCCAATTTTGGTTTGGAGTGAAAGGAACCACCATAGTTTTTATACCAATTTGCAAATAGATATGGTCATGTGAATGGATATGTCATGTGAGGATTAATATCCTTAGAAAATAAAGTCGATACCTATTTGATATAAGGGCATTCGAGGAAGAGACATTTTGATCGAAGTGGATATTGGTGGTCACCCTCCTATTCCACATGGACCCCCAAAATTGTCTCTTTCAGGTTCCTTAATTGTAGCATAATTTACTATTTTTGGCAAATTTTCGGGTCCTAAACGATGTTTTTTTGGGAAATGGGAAAAGCTATAGCCAAGAGTTAGGGATTGTAGTCGAAAGTTGTAGTCCTAGGATATATCTTTCTAATGAGGTATTGTACATGTCAAACAAAGATCATATGCCAAAATTACGACCTCAGGAAGTTGATGTAATAACTAAACCCAACGAGACCCACAAACTTTTAGCACTTCCTCTCCTAGGGTTAGGTTTTTGGATGTTTAGGATTTTCACTTGTTTATAAATAATAGAAAGGCCTTAGAGCCTCATTGTAACATAGTTCAAAGGCATGTATCCATCACATATCTTCTCAAAGATAAGATACCATCACCTAAGCTAGTTTATTTCCATTGTGCATGTAAACAATTTCAATATTTTTTTATTAATGAATTGAAGTTTAATTTTCACTGTAGCTCTATGTTTATGTTTTAATCTGTATTTCATTTCATTCCTACATAAATCTAGATCATGTTTTGTCATTTCCTTAGAGGCCAAGAAAATTTCACATCTAAAGTGCCCAAGAATCCCCGTTCTTACTAGAATGTCAATTATTAAGGTCTTCCCCTGTGTATATGTCCAACAAAAAATGTCCATATTTGGGGAAACATTGTTGGCCCAATTTTTTTTCCAAATCACATGCCTCACAAGATGTTCTCTTCCTCAGATTTCCATACATATCATTGTTTAATAGTATATTCTCTTCTTCCCCAAGATCTTGTCTTGCTTGTGGTTTGCTTCAGGTGCCCATCCCAAAAGAATTGATTCAAAGATAGAGATCAGGGGAGATAACTAAATTGGGTAATGAAAAAGGTTCCATCTGATAGATATACCATTTGTATAGTAGAGAGAGATGACTTTTAGAGTCCTTTTCACAATACTACCTAACCATTTTATTAAGGGAGTTAAGCCTAAGGATTGTCTTCTAGTAGAGGATGGCCTTTAATGCTATCTGTCCATAAACTAACATGTTTTTCATTGCCTATGATCCATGATAATTTGGCCTTGATGATGTGAAGGGTTGGTTATGGTTTCTAGATAGGTGATCTTGATTTTTCTTGTATAGGTGAATCAATGCATTTTTTTATCAGTTCCCCTAAAATATTTTTCTATAGTTCTTTTCTACAGAGTTTATCATGGAGATGGGTTACACTTTTTTGCAAAGAAAGCACACATTTTGGTGAAAAAACATAGCTTGATTGAGAAATATTAAAAGTAATTTGGATCGAGTAATTCTTAAGAACTTGATCGAGCTACTTAAGGGCATAGACATAGCTCAATTGAGCATTTAAGCAAACTCTCGATCAAGCGCTTGTGTAACTCGAGTTAACACATGATCTTGATCAAGCCTCTATTTGGCATTAAAAACTGTAGAGATGGTTTTCCAAGACGTTTCAAAAGACTGTGGCAAAAATATGCTTGAACGAAGGTTTGGAGGTCAATTGATCATTTGGGAGATGGCGCAACAACCCCACCAACATCCCAGAAAATCAAACCAATTGTTGTTGGTAAGCTAAGGTACGTTTCCTATCATTTTTTCTCTATTTGAATTATTTTTAATTACAAAAAGATTAAAGTTAATTTTTAATGAAAATCATAAAAAAACCACAGAAACCACCAAGAAAACCTTTGAAAACAAAAAAAACAACCTAGAAAACCACACAATACCAAAAAAACTAGATAATTTAGGTTTTAAATTTTCATTTCATTTAATCAAGAGCAAGTTTTCATGTTTATTATGATTTTTTTCTGACTTTTCTTGGTAAAATATTTATTTTTTAATTATTCTGTGTTTTGGAATTTTTTTCTTAAGAATTTAGTGAAATAAAATTTCAAAATATTTTGTTTTTTTGTTATTTAAAATGCATTTTAAATTTCTAACCAATTTAACAAAAAAATATGCCCAAAAAACTCCAAAATATAAAACAACCTAAACTATTATTTAAACCACCTAAACTATAACCTCAATTTATCAAAAAAATAAAATAAAATTTATTTCATTTTATTATTTTAAATTTAAATTGAGTTATAGTTTAAATATTTTTAAAAATTAATATAGTAAGATTATTTTAAAAACATAATTACTCAAAAAAAATATTATCTTTAAAGTTAAAAAAAAAAAAATATATATATATATATATATATATATATATATAATATTTAACTATATAATTATAATATAACATAAGTATATATATACATATTTAAGATTATATATATATATATATATATATATATATATATATATATATGGGTAAAAGTGCAGAGCTAGGTTACACTTTTCGGGAAGGGAAGACGCATTTAGGTGGAAAAAAAGAGAGCTCGATGGAGGTCCTATTTTCTATTAAAATGTGCAACCGCGGTCTGTGCGTGTCATTTTTGCACAGACCGCGGACAAAGAGGAGGTCGGCCAAGTTATTGGAGCTCAATTGAGCGATTGGACCATGGAGCAACCAGGTCAACCTCACCAACAAACCAGCCAATGACCTATAGGCTCAAGCGAATGTAGGTTTCCTATCCTTTTTATTATTATTTAACTTTTCTTGCAAAATTAGATAAATTGATTTGAAAAAAAAACTTACCATACAAAATCCATGAAAACAAAAAAAAACCACCAAAAACCCCTTCGAAACAACAAAAAATAACTTAGAAAACCAACAAAAACAACTTAGAAAACCTCAAAAAACAAAGAAAATGGCAAAAACCAACTTACAAAATCACAAAAAACAACCTAGAAAACACTTTGAAACCACTAAAAGAATTATAATTTATGTTTTGCATTTTTTTCTTACTTGCAATGGTAGCAAGTTTATTATGCATATTTTCTGATTTTGAATGATTAAAATGTTCTTTTCCAATTATTTTAGGTTTTAATGTTTTTTTTAGTAATGTTGTGAAATACATTTTACATTTTTTTAATCTTTTGTTATTTAAAATGCATTTTAAATTTCTAACAAATTTAATTGACAACATACCCCAAAAAACTTCAAAACTAAACACAACTTAAACTATAATAAATAAATAAATAAATAAATTACCAGCTTGAGGTTCACATGATGAACATGGATGCTTATGGTGAACCTCTATTTATCAAATCAGCAATTTATTTTAAATTTAAATTAATTTATGTTTTAAATACCTTTTAATAATAAATATATTACAATTTTATTTAAAAAATTACTTGAAAATAAAATATTAATTTTAATGTTAAAAATCACAATATATATATATATATATATATATATATATATATATATATAAAGAGTAATTATATAAAAAAACATAACTTTTTTTTTTTTCCGAAGAAAAGAACGCGTAATTTCCATTAATTTCAGAAAATTACATGTTGTAGATGCTGAAACGCATATGCAGTAGTGTGGGTAAACCACTTACAATAACCAATACTTCAGGGAAGTATGCTGATAAAGCCCTCAGACAGGGCATCCATAAACAGGGTATGTAAACCCCAACAGGAGTATACTCCTACCCTAACAAGCTAATAAAAACAGTAAATAAACGAAAGCTCCTGTGTAATGTGCAGAAATAATTCAAATGGCAGCCCAAAGACAGTGGGGAGAGGCACGAAATGGTAGAGGCCACACCTCCCCCATCCCCTCAACTCTCCACCAAAACCCGCAGAAGCCAGTGAAAGAAAGCCACCCATATATCCAGAGAAGCCAGAAAATAAACTAACCAGCAACAGCCATAGACGAGCGGCACGAATCGATGCAGAGACAGACTCTACATCTCAGATCCCTCAACACTCTCCATAGCTGCATTGGTAACTAGCAGAGGACCAAAAAAGTACCCAGCATCAGCAAAGGAGCCCAACAGGTCCCGAAACGAGCTGAGGCGGGTCGGTTCCGGGGGCAGAGGCGGCTAGGGCAGCCACCTCGCCCCCATGAAGAAAGTCAGGAGCCCAAAAACCCTTGGCCCCTTCTGCGGCGCAGTACAAAACGCAAAGGCCAAAACCCCTTGTTAAACCGCAAGTCAGAAGGACTGTCGGTGCGCAGAGAGCCGCCGAGGCACCAGAGGAACGCCGCCGCCGCTCAGCCCAAAGCCCGAGTCGCAGAGGAATAATGAAGAAAAAAACACCGCGCGAGAGAAAAAGCAGGAGATAGGGGAGCCGAGGTCGAGATCACGCCGCAGGCAAAACTGGACCGCAGAACCTCCAGATGCACGAGCCCCGGATCCGCAGAAACCACCAGAAGCCGAGCCCCAGCACTGATATCAGGCGATGGTAGCCGGAAGGGCGACCAGAACCCCCACCAGCAGGTAGCCCCGCCGCCGCAGGCTCAGGCAGCAGCCAGAGCCGAGTAAACCCTAGGTTCGCCGCCCAAGTTGTCCGAGCTATCAGTCAGCGGAGATCACACATTCCCAGGTGACATGAGTTCATAAAAAACATAACATATATATATATATATATATATATATATATATATATATATACTATTATTTAACTAGAAGATAATATAACTATATATTACAATTATATATATATAATATAACATAACATAGTTTTATAACTATTTATTTATTTATCATAACATGAGTTATTTAACATAAAACACATATATATTATAATTATAACATAGCATGTAACATAACTATAACTATAGTTCATAACATAATTATATAACTATATATATTTAACAATTATAACTATAATATCACATAACTATATATTATAGTTCTATATATAACATATAACATAACATAGAGTTATTCAAGACATATCCTATGTATATGTGTGTGTTATAGTGTTATGTTTTAAATATTTATGCTATGCTAAATGTTATATTTATATATATATATATATATATAGCATAATATGTACAGCATAACGATAACATAATATAACTATAACATTTAACATAGCATAACTATTTAAATAATAACACACACACACACACACATATATATATATAAGTTTCGACAATGCGTCATTAATAGCTACATTGAATCTATCATGAAAAATGCATTTAAGGTGAATAAAATCATTTTGACTCTTTTCAGATTTGTACCACATTGTTTCATTATGTAGTGCGTTGTACAAGAAATAATGTCTTCATGTGCTTGCTCCTAGTACATGTCATGTGTCAAAGTCAAACATTATAAGAACATATAGTCTATTGGAGTATTTGGTTGGCATGAACTTTTTATTAATTTTACAAATAGGTTTATTTCAAACTTTTACATATATATTTAGATCTCTATGCCCTATGAATAAAATGCATTATTTAGAAATGGGAAAAGTGTGGATATAGGCTTGATCACTAATTTCGATTGTGTTCACATGGAACTCAATACTTTGGTTGATAAATTATCAAAAAATGGACTCTAAAGTTTAGGACTTTAGGCTAAATTATTCTACTTGAGTTTAGAAATAGTTTTCTTGTCAACATTCTTTCTAAATCAACATTCTTTTCATGTATTAGTTTATATGTATTATATGTAATAGTTTTGTATTATATGTAATATTTTAGTCAACATTTTTTTCTTAGTTTAGTTTATATGTATTATATGTAATATGAATTTATGCTAATCCTAGAAGGATTGAGTTGGACGACAGCCCACTGTAACAGAAGAAATGGGTTATGGCACAAATATTATAGATTCATAATTATACATAGGTCGTTAGTCACAAGTAATACAAACATAAGACTTGTTCAAGACTTGTTGGACACTATCTAAAGTGTAGCTATTAGACGAATGTATCCTTTGGGAAATAGTAACAAGAACTAAGAGGTGGAAACTATCACAACCAGATGGGTTATATTGACATTAAAGACTAGAATGGGAGCCACGGTAACTTTCAATATACTTATAACTCATTCAATAACCAGTAATTAAAGGTTGATGTAACTATCTCAGATATCTAACAATAATTATTTATATATATATATATATATATATATATATATATATATATAATATTATATTATATATATATATATATATATATATATATATATATATATATATATATATATATATATATATATATATAATATATATATATATATATATATATATGAACCCAATACATTCACGTAGTGCATAATATAACAAGGATGCCAAAGCAGTAAGAAATCATGTCCAGAGCATTGCCATCAATATCAAATTCATCCCTAAAAGGGCATTATGAATATATTTTGGAAGTACACAACAAAAACAAATTAACACATATGGCATAACTAGTTAAAACTCCTTTTGGAGTCATTTTTATAATCAATTTAAATAAAAAATTAACCCCAACCTAAGGATTACTTAGGACGGTGTTTTGATTGTACATAGTATATAATTAATTGATGAAAGGATAGTTTTTGGCCCAAAAGGTTCATATATTATGATGGACCTCAAAATTAGACATAAATTAAAACCCATCTCACCATCTTTCAACACATTAAACCTCTTTTTTTTTGCATTAGATGACATATTTTTTTCTTTAATATGTTCAATAGGAAGGTTTAGAGATAATTGCATATTTGTGCCCAATATTATTTATTTTTGTAGAATATTGTGAGAATATTGGGTAGTTTATGAAGATTTCAAGAAAGAGATAATCTAGGGATTTTCTCCCTACTAATGGAGGATCAACATTGTATAATAAATAAACAAGATATTATGAAATTATTTCACAAATTCTGGAACACATTCCATTTAATGCAGATTCCCGGTGTTTGGAACCAAATCCATGATTTGAGGGATTTTGAAGGCGACAACTTCTTCTTTAAAAGAGAATCATTCCCCATCAATTTGTATAAGTACCAATTTGAATTTTCCTCTAGGGGCATGTATTTCTTATTCTTCTTGTGGAGAGTTTTTTCGTCACATTCTCTGTGATCCTCCAAGCTTGACCTGTAGCTTGAGGAGCCACGACCTAGGGGCATCTAATCCATCAAAGTCACTTGAGGATTGCACCCAACCTAGGCCACGCCCCCTAAGACGACTAGATTTTTTAGCATGTCTCCTCCCCCTACCATAGGGAACAACCACCCCCTATGAGGTTTGATCTTAGGTCACCTCGCTAGCGCGGCCCATCCTTAATTGATTGTGCTAGTGAGACTTGATGTGAAAAAAATTATTATTTAGTAGCTTCACTTTCATTTCTAGGAGGGGTATAGCTGGATTCATTCAAATAATGAATTTTGGTGAAATTTTTAGCTTCTAAAACTTGGTTTCCTTCATAGAACACTAATTTTCCTTGGGCTTGGCCATCCCAAGAGCCTTAGAGCTCTCTTCTAAAAAGGAATTATGTCAATTAAATGTTTTTTTCACTTGCATCTCTTATTTCTACATTTACTATTCATGTTTCCTTTGTTGGAAGTCATTTTGATTAAACGATTGAAGTGAGTTGTTTTGTAGGTTATTTAAAAATTCACAAGCATGATGCATCCTTACAAAAAAAATTAAAATTCATATTCATCATTGAACTAATTAGATTGGTGTACAAGTTCACAAATCTAGAATTTCTGGAAATTCCTTGTAGCAAAATAGTGGTAATTTTCTGCTATTTTTTAGAACTTGTTAATGAGCTTCATTTGAGTTGATTCCACTTGAATTTGGTCATAAAAAAATTTACCCCATAGAATTTTAACTTGATTAGGTTAGACATTTGGTAGGTTAACTAGCTCACTAGTTCTTGAATTTCCAATTTTTTAGAGTAGCAATTTTCTACTATTTTTTAGCGCGTGTTAATAGGGATATTTTGGAGTGATTCCATTTGGAATGGAGTCCTAAGAAATCCTACTTAATAAAAACATTATTCCATCCCATTTTCATTTGATTTACTTTGGAATTCGATAAGTTATCTCCTCATGTAACAAAATAAGACCTCTTGTAGCACTCCTATAACAAGTGTAAATTTGACCATATTTGCTCCAAAAGCTTAGGATTTATTCATTGCGGTTGAATCATGACCCCTAGGCTCTGAATCCATGATTGAGGAAGACCAAATACCACTCTAGACCCACCTTTCCTTCAATGCAAGTATAAATCTGCAATCAAAATTAGAAGACAAATTTCCACATTTGAATAATAATGGATGCTTTCTTATGAAATGTACATGGATTCTGTTACTAAATATAAGTTTCCTGGAACACAGTTATAAAAATGGTGACTCATCAATGCAAAGTATTTTATACTTGATTCTAGAATTCATGTTTCCTTAAGGTTTTGGTTACAAGCATTATTGTTGAAAAGATCAAATTTCCTTTTTCAAAACAACATTCAACATTTTGCAATTAGAGTATTAATTTACATTTTACTAGTAGACAAATGTTTCCATTTTTTTCCATTAGGTTAGTTTTTTTATTTCATGATATTCACTTCATTGCATGAGATCAATGAAACATTGACACATTGCATGCTACACATACAATGCCGACACCTCTTAAGTTTGTACGAATCTCAGGTTGATAACTGAAGTTGGTAGCCTTGGGAATTGCAACATACTTGTTGCGGTATAGGGGCTCATCATATTGCATAGGCTAGAGGCCACTTTACAGGAAAAACAAAAAAAAAGTAACATGTGATGCCAAAACCCTATACTAATACATCAAACTTCCTAGTAGGGAAGATGTAACAACAAGGGTTTCAAGGTAAGAGACTTTGTTAGGCACAGAGTATCCAATATCATAATGCACCTTGAATTTGAATAACTAGACGATGGAATTTGTGAAGAATGCCGACCTGGAGCATATTAAGCAGGAGTTAGAGATGGAAGGTGATTCCTTCTTTGAGTATAGCAAAGTTGAGCCAAATTTTACAAGTACCTACAATAGACAAACAAGGAAGAAAGGAATATAGGAATGGAAAAACATCAAACCCAAACTTAGAAACCCAATTCAGAGTGTTGTATACCTATAGTGGAGGGATTCCATACATTCTTCTATTCACGGTCACATGATAACCAATTAGCACTTTGGACCACTTGTATAATTATCTTTTGGCATTTGATGAAATAAAAACTAAAACCTAAAGCCTGAGATGGTAGTGGTGAATGAAGGAACTTGCAAAGACATAAAATAGGAAATAATGATACCTTATTCCTGTTTCAAGGAAGAATGATGCCAAAGGTAAAACTACTGCCAATAAAGGATGCATGCATGGACCACTTCAATTATTCCAACCATAGTAAAGGGAGAAAAGGAAATGAAATGGTTAGGGTTTAGAAAGCAATTAGATTAAAAATTGATGATTGAAAAAGTAGACTTCACAACATCAAATAATAATATAAAATTTACCTAAATAAAAAAAAGACTCGTACCACTCTTGAAAATCCTTAACACCACCAACAAGAGTGTTCCTAGTAAATGATAAAGGAAGTGAAGCAGTGGAAAATAGCAACGAACATTGAGATATGAAAAAAATTGATGAATAAATAATCAAACTTACTTAGTCAATAATCTATCGCAGTCAAGTACAAATGAAAGGAGATATGGGGAGGGCATGGGGTCAAGGGTGAAAATCTAGTTACCTATATATCAAAATTCCTCCTGTTAGCCCTCTCCACTCCTGGCACAATTACACTAACAAGCACAACAAAGGAAGAGAAAACTAAGTGAGACTTAGGTTAGGTTTTGGGAAAAACACCTTTCCATATTTGGATGGGCAACCAAAAATCCCCACCATTTGTATCCACGATGTCTGAAAAATCATGTAATATTCACATGGATCACAAAGATATGGCAGAATCAGGGTTAATCACGAATTTCAAGAATCATGTTGTAAAATTCTTAGACTCCACCTATATTACACCATTGAGGTAGTAAGGTACAAATTTCTAATGATCGCCATAAATAACAAAATTTGATTAATGATTCTCTCTAATACCTTCTATTGACAATGTTGGAAATTTGTCAACCAAGAGGTCTCCCCAATGTGAAGTCCCAATTATACCTCACACTATTTGGAGTAGGAGCCCCACCTGGAATATCAGCCTGGTTTCCATGTATTCTCATGGATTTTCCCTGCATCAACAAGACAGAGGAAAGTGTGGTACCTTCAAAAAGCAAGGGGGTGTGTCTGGTGAGTGTTTGATCGTAAGTGTGTCAAAGTTATTTCACTGCAAAGGGGAGGAAAAGTGAGCTTCTAAGAGAGAGGTAGTAGTATCGCCCTACTAGAGACACACATGAACAAAAAGGGTTCGTAAAAACTCAAGTGGAGTAGTCCACAAAGATGTGACATTTATTGAAACCAATATAATGAGAAATATGATAAGTACCAAAATAACCGAAATAGTTCAGCGACTTTAGCATAGATGAAAGCAAACATGAATTACAAACATTCACTGAATTGTCTTACAATCATTCATCTTAAGTTCCAAGACACATGTATACAATGACACCACTAGCTCTAATAATGGAGTGTTGGAGCCACTCCTTGCTCCACAAAAGAACTAGCTTATCTCTCTAATGCCTTGCAAGAGGAGCGAAGGTGAAAATCCCTTTTCTCATATAATGAGGGAGAATATATAACCAAGGGTGATGCTTCCTCCTCCTTGTGACTCTTTGACTACACTCATTATTGTTTGGCTTCCTATGACTTTTCAACTTACGTGACTCTTTATATTCCATGTAATTTCTTTGGACTTACACTTTACAATACATTTTGAATACCATTTACATGATCCACAATAACGATGTGGCATATGAAAACTCATGACATGACACTATTGACATGGAATGCTTAATGATGTGGCAGTGTCAAACCACTGATGTTGCTATGTGCTGAGTGTCTTCTTGAGAATGCTTTTCTTTTCACCTTTGTATGACTTTGTGATAAGGAATCTTCAATGATCTTAAGTCTTGAGTTGTGATCGAAAACTTATGTCCCTTTGATTTCTTTTGATTGATAAACTTGCATGTTCAGTTACAAGAGTGTCTTCTAGCATGTTTCCATCCTTCGTCTCTTTCTTCATCATCTCGCCATAGCATGGTAATATTAACAATACATTGAGTTAGATTCTACAATAGCGGAAGCCTCCTTAGCATCAATCCTTAAATCTACAATAGTAAGGTTAGAAAAACCAATAAAAGGTTACCCTTGTCCATTGTTTAAAAAAAAATTATAAAAAAAAAGAAAAATGATATATTTCTTACTAATAAACAATAGAAAATATCCTTTATAAAATAAAATAAAAGAGACTTTTCATTATTTTAATATCATGTTACAACAGTGTGAATAAAAAATAAACATAGTGATTATGTGGGTCATTATTGAAAGGGAATAAATTTCTTCTAACTTACAAATTCTTTTATCAAGATAAAGTTATTATGTTTTGAGAATCATTTTGTTAGTTATTTATAAAATATAATTTTCATAATTACATATTCAAAAGCCAATTTGTATCTATAATAACCTTATCGAAAGGCAAGAAATTTCTTTTAACTTATAAAATTCTTTCATTTAGAGAAATTTATTATAATTATTCAATTATAAAAAATAAATTATTTTACAAATTTTTTAATATAAATATAAAATCAGATATCAAATTCTATGTATAATCAATTTATTTATTTTTAAATATAATTAATTTGATTCAAATAAATTAGGTAAACTTAATATCATAAATATATATATATATATATATATATATATATATATATATATATATATATCTATAGATAGATATAATGATTTTCTTTATTATTTGTCAAATGGAGAAATTTAAGAAACATTTTACAGTAAAGCACTTAATCTACCAAGTTCTTGGAGTTTCTAAATGATATTGCATTGTACCATATGCAGATTAGATAAAGGAAGTACCGTGTCATTGTTTCACCCACCATCCTTCTCTTTGAAAATATTTTCCTTGAACCTTCTTGTAGCTTGGATGGGTACATATCTTATAACATTGGGCATATCAATACATGGACATGGACCAACACTTTCCACAAGAATGTAGATCAATGCATGCACATGGACCAACACTTACGATGAGCATGTAGATCATGAGAAGAATCTCCAGGAGGTTTGTTGGATGCTCCACACCAAAATCTTAACCTTCATATTTAGAGTCATTATTCTTTATTTTACTTTTCTTTCATCATTGACTCTTCATAATGTCCCATTCATTCACTTGAGACATTCACATCCAATTTTTCATTCTCTAAATAGACTATTCATTTCCATCGATCACTCCCAACCTCTCCCAATCCACAAGGGATAATTTTTCAAGTGCATGAAGTGCCAACCCACTTTCCTTTGTAATATTCAACTCCAAATTTGTGTTTACCTCAATAACCAAACTCTTTTATATATCAAAATATTCACCTTCATTTTTCTCACTTTAGTAACCAAGATGCTTTTTATGAAGCCAATTCTCACCATACTTAGGCAAAGTTTCACCTTGGTTTATGTGGGAATCTTCTTGACAATGGTCCTTCGTCTAACCATGTTGTAAATTATATCACCTTTTTCCATATCCAAGAGATGCATCATAATATCCACTTCTAATGGGCCTCTATTTTCTACAACTTGGAAATGAACATTATCTTCAATGGTTTTATCTTCTATAATTTCCTCCTCCATAAAGTATTTAGCTATATATACAAAATTTGCCATTCCATTTTTCATTAACATGGTGCTTTATTAGTATATAGTGTTGTCAAGTTTCTTTTTCCCAACAATACATGGACATGGAGCAACATTTGATGGGAGAATGTAGATTGCTGCATGGACATCAACAAACATTTTTCACAAGCATGTATATCAATACATGGACATGGACTAACACTTGCCCTTAGCACATACATCATGAGCAGAATCTTCAAAACATGGACCAATAGTTGCCATCTAAATCTTTTCAATCCTTTAATCATGTTATTAAATGATTTGATCATCTTTATCATAATATATGGTTACAACTTTATTTTTTTTCTCAAATCATATTTTTATTACATGCTAGTTTTAGTTCATATTAAGCCAATATAATTGAAATGTTAATATATATTAAAAAAAACATATTATGAATTTCTTCCATTTATTTCATTAAGATAATGAATTCAAATGAAGTAAATTAAGAAACATTTTATAATGGAGCACCTGATCTACCTTGGAAATCCTAGATCATATTGCCTAGTACCATAATTTGATGATGAAAGAGGGATATCACTGGGCACAGATAGACTAGACAAAGGAGGCACTGTGTGCGTGTGGGAGTTGGTAGCACCATCCATATCTTTGAAAATATTTTCCCTCAGTCTTTTTGTAATTTGGATGAGTGCATCTCTAGCAACACTGGGGTTTCCAGAAACCTGAACGAGCTCCTCATTTTGCGAGGCACACTTTGGTCCCTCCTCTTTGCGAAATATGCGAATATTTGCTCCAGTGTGCTTCCGCATCTCACTGATGATGTTGCCACCTTTTCCAAGAAGGCAACTAATCTGCTTTGACGGAACAAGAAGCCTTGTACAAATAACACCTTCATCATTGTCATTGTCACTCGTGCTTCCACTAGTCTTTCCTTGCAATTGGAGGACTGCCTCAAGCGCAGGTGAAACACCATCATTAGACAACTCTGTTGAAGAAACCACAATTACACGTTCATCTGAATCTGATTGTGCGTCTTCAACCTTAATACTTGCTCCTGTATCTTACCTCATGATTTTGATGATATTGCCGCCGTTACCAATCACACCTCCAATTTTATCATTTGGGCATACTATTCGAATACAAAACTCCTCCCCACTTTTCTCAACAGCAGAATTCCCAGATTTTGGAGCAATGGCAAGAGCAGGGTTATAACTAAGAGGCCACATTGAATTTCTAGCTTCGCTTCCATATCCTCCCAGTGCTGGTAAATGGCCGGAGGCATAAGTACCATTTACTATTGGAGCACCTGAACTGTGATGAGCAAACAGTGAATCTCGTTGTGGAACATAATTTGGCCGAGTAAATAATGCGGGCACACCAGAAGGAAGGAGTGAAGTTGGGTTCGTTGCAGATAAAATATCAGTCCTAGGAATTCGCTCCTTAGGTGGGTGTTCATACAGAAAAGCTGAAACTGCATACAGTGCTTTCTTGACAGCGGTTGCATCTCCAGATATGACAACGACTTCACCAAAACTAAACGCACAGCCTGGCAACTCATCTTTTGGCCGTATCTGAATTTGTGCCCCGGATTCGCTCCTCAACTTTTCAATGTTATTTCCACCTTTTCCAATCAAACATCCAATCTGGCTGTTAGCAGCCAGCAACCGAGCATTGTGTTGTCTCTTTTTGTCGGCGTCATCATTATCTCTGCCAGAAGATTGTTGAACAATAACAGAATGCACTCTAAGAAGAGCATCCTGAGCAGGACACACAGGTTCAACTTCAACTTCATTCTCATTGCAATCCTTCTCCTTGTCGTTGCCTGACGGTGAGCTGAAGATTACTATCACGCGATCATCAACGCCTGGAACAGCATCTGTAACTTTGATCATCGAACGCGTCTCTCGACTCATAGATTTTATAGCTTTACCCGCCTTTCCTATAACACTTCCTACAACATTAACAGGGCATAGTATGCGATACACAGTACTGTCAGCGCCAGGCAGAGTTCGCTCTCTACCAGTGCCAGAGTTCCGCCTCTTATTTCCAGAGTCATTGTTCTCTGGAACCTCATTTTCCCTGCGTGCTCGCTTTCCAATGGCAGTGTAAAACCCGTCCATTGCAGGCAATCCTTTCACTTTCACAAATAAAAACTCTCCCTCTTTTAAGGAAAAACGCTGAGCCACGAGAAGAAGTTCGTGTACTTGAATCCTACCTGTCTTCTTGAGTCTCCCACACCCTCCCGTCAAGGCCACTGGATTGCCCCCTTTTATATGACATGCGTTAGGGCTTATTAAGGCCGACAACTTGTTCAACCGGTACCCTCGTGTGTGGGGGTTAGGTTTCCACTTCAATAATATTATCATATTTTCATGTTTTTATATCAATATTAATATCATATTTTCATGTTCTTATATCAATATTAATAGGAGGGAAATAAGAGTTTAACTTAATATAAAAGAAAGAAGAGTTCAGGAATGAAAGAAGGTTTCAGGAATGGGTTATTAGAAGGGAATTAAGAAAATGTTATAGGAACATAGGTTATGGTTGTTTGGATATATGGTATTAGGAATGAGTTACTAGAAGGGAATTAAGAAAATATTATAGGAACATAAGTTATGGTTTTAGATAGAGGAGGAATGACCTGTTGAAGAGTTTTGTGAACCCAACGTTTCGGACTACGAAGTGAGTCCATCATCAGGGGGATTCTTAAGCTATAAGTTATGGTTGTTTGGACATATGATATTAGTAAGTTATAATATTGCAACAAATTCTACTTATAGCTTAAGAATCTCTACAGTTAAGAATCTTCTTATATGCATTTCTAAATTTATACATGTTTAACTCATATCTTGTTATATCAGCATCTACCAATCATTTAATTTATATGGCTGCATTAGTTAATTAGTTTAAAAAACTTTAATGAATTTGTAAATGATAATGTAATCAAGCTAAATCTTATAATTACATATGAGGTTTAAACCAATTGGTTTGTGTGGCGTTAAGTCTTCACTAGGTGACTAGGTTCAAATTTGTGGGGAAGGGTAGAAATTGAATATTCCTAAACTTGTTAGTTAATTTTTTTTATTGTTGATTTTGAATTAATTATGCTTTTACTATATATATCTATCTAAAATATTAGTCAATTTTCATTTTATTTTTGTAATATACTTAAAAAATAATTTTGCACCCACTCTCCAGCCTAGAATAGAAGAAATATTGTAAGGTTATGTTATGTTATATAAACTTTTTGACTACATCAAATTACATAAAAATAAAAAAATAAAATAAAATAATAAAATTAATAATTAAGTATTTTGATTTGTTAAAATTACAATTAAAAACAAAATAATAATAATAATTAATTAATTAAAATATATGAAAAAAAAAATTAAAAATGTTATTAACGATTAATAATTAAACCATTTAGAGGTGGTAAAGTGAGAGGGGTTATTCTTTGACCTAAAGATAAAATAGAGTATCAATATGCTTGGGGTTTGGGAGTAGAAACCAATAATCAAGTAGAATATCTCGCTCAATGGAAGGGTTTGGAAATAGAAATTGAAAAGAAGATTACCAAAATCCTTTTGTTTGAAAATTTTATGATAGTAAATTGACATGTGTGGAATGCCAAAGGTTTGCACAACTCAACTCTTCCCTTAATTATACAAAAAATTTCTTTGCAAATTATGATATTTGAGGAAATAGAATTATTAGCTCCTAATAAACATCAATTTCCCCTCTATGATGGAGCCTAAGACTTCATCTTCTGAGGTGGACTAGACATATTTGGGTCAACTCCTATCCAAGTTGTTGGAGTCACTCCAAGGGTTGTTGGAAAAATTGAACCATAGAGGATTTGTAGAAGATAAGGAGAGGGAGACTTATTAGCTCCTAATAAACATCAATTTCGAACTACTGCATAGTAAACTAGAGATGTTCCAGGCTGAGATTTGCATTGATTTGGAAACTATGATACACAAAGTGCCTAAAATCAAAGAGAACTCCAACAATAGGATTGAATTCATCAAGATTGAAGTTGGGACTAACTGGGAGCCAAAATACAAAAATAAAACCAAAGTCGCATGGTAGGAAAATAAAGTAGAAAAGGAGTGAAGCAACTAGCTACTTGGAACATAGAAGTTTAAATGATAAAGTTGACTCCCTTGCAAACAAAGGATCTACCATGGAGAAAGCGACATTAGAAGTTAATTAATGTGTTTTGAACTCACACATTTCCTGAGTTGTATAACATGAAGGGTGAAAATTTTAATTTTAAAGATTTACATAGTCAAAAAGTGGTTCCAATTATTAACAAACGATCTGATCGGGTGAGTTCTTCTCCTAGCAAGCGAATTCTTGATAATACTTCAGTACACATAAGGAGGGATAGGTGGCCAAAAATAACTCTTCAACCATGAACACTAATGAACTTGAAGCCTTGTTGTTTCTAGATCAACAATTGGTAAAAGGAGGACACAACATGCCAACAAGGGAGGCCTCAAACTTTTAGAATTAAATGAGGGAACTATCTCACACAAGATATTAGCATCTTGGGCTTGTTAACACATTCTACAATATCCTGGAGTTAATTCTATCCCTCTAGTTTATCATTTAAATCACAGTCCAAAAAATTAGTGAGGATTTAGGCATGGGTTTGCACACAAGGAAATTCAATGATTCAGGATGGTAGATCAGATGTAGTAGAGGGTATGTATGCCATGCATTTACTCTTCTTCAACCCATCTCGTCATATTGATAAGCATCTCCCTCTATGAACAATGGTGACTGCCATATTTTGAGATTCATAGGGTGGAAAGGCATCTGCCCTCTATGATGGAGCCTAAGACTTCATCTTGTGAGGTGGACTAGACATATTTGGGTAAACTCCTATCCAAGTTGTTGGAGTCGCTCCAAGGGTTTTTGGAAAAGTTGAACATGGAGGATTTATAGAAGATAAGGAGACGAAGACTTATTAGCTCCTAATGAACATCAATTTCGAACTACTGCAGAGTAAAGTAGAGATGTTCCAAGTTGGGATTTTCATTTATTTGGAAACTATGGAATACAAAGTGTCTAAAATCAAAGAGAGATCCAAAAATAGGATTGAATTCATCAAGTTTGAAGATGGGACTAGCTGGGAGCCAAAAGTAGAAATGGACTAAAGAAACTAGCTACTTCAAACACTGAAGTTTAAATGATAAAGTTGACTTCCTTGCAAACAAAGGATCTACTATGGATAAAGGGGAATTAAAAGTGAATTAATGTGTTTTGAACTCGCCCATTTCCTGAATTGTATAACATGAAGGGTGAAAATTTTAATTTTAAATATTTACATAGTCAAAACATGGTTCAAATTATCAAAACATGATCTGATCAGGTAAGCTCTTATGCTAGAAAGCGAATTCTTGATAATACTTCAGTACACATAAGGAGGGATAGGTGGCCAAAAATAACTCTTCAACCATGAACACTAATGAAATTGAAGCCTTGTTGTTTCTAGATCAACAATTGGTAAAAGGAGGACACAACATGCCAACAAGGGAGGCCTCAAACTTTTAGAATTAAATTAGGGAACTATATCACACAAGATATTAGCATCTTGGGCTTGTTAACGCATTCTAGAATATCCTGGAGTTAATTCTATCCCTCTATTGTATGATTTAAATGACAGACCAAAAAATTAGTGAGGATTTAGGCATGCGTTTGCACGCAAGGAAATTCAATTCTTCAGGATGGTATATAAGATGTAGTAGAGGATATATATGGCACACATTTACCCTTCTTCAACCCATCTTGTCATATTGATAATCATCTCCCTCTATGAACAATGGTGACTGTCATATTTTGAGATTCGTAGAGTGGGAAGGCATCTCCCCTCTATGATGGAGCATAAGAATTCATCTTGTGAGGTGGACTAGACATATTTCGGTCAAATCTTATCCAAGTTGTCGGAGTCACTGCAAGGGTTGTTGGCAAAGTTGAACCATAGAGGATTTGTAGAAGATAAGGAGAGGGAAACTTATTAGCTCCTAATGAACATCAATTTTGAACTATTGCAGAGTAAAGTAGAGATGTTCCAGGTTGAGATTTGCATTGATTTGGAAACTATGGAACAAAAAGTGTCTAAAATCAAAGAGAGCTCCAACAATAGGATTGAATTCATCAAGTTTGAAGATGGGACTAGCAAGGAGCCAAAAAACAAAAAAAAACCCAAAGTCGCATAGTAGGAAAATAAAGTAGAAAAGGACTGAGGCAACTAGATACTTGGAACACTAAAGTTTAAATGATAAATTTGACTCCCTTGCAAACAAAGGATCTACTGTGGAGAAAGGGGAATTAAAAGTGAATCACTGTGTTTTGAACTCACCCATTTCCTGAATTGTATAACATGAAGGGTGAAATTTTTAATTTTAAATATTTACATAGTCAAAACATGGTTCAAATTATCAAAAAATGATCCGATCAGGTAAGTTATTCTATTAGCAAGTGAATTCTTGATAATACTTCAGTACACGTAAGGAGGGATAGGCGGAAAAAATAACTATTTAGCCATGAACACTAAGGAACTTGAAGCCCTGTTCTTTCTAGATCAACAACTGGTAAAAGGAGGACATAACATGCCAGCGAGGGACGCCTCAAAATTTTAGAATTAAATGAGGGAATGATATCACACAAGTGATTAGCATCTTGGGCTTGTTAATACATTCTACAATAAACTGGAGATACTTATATCCCTCTAGTGTATCATTTAAATGAGAGTCCAAAAAATAGCGAGGATTCAGGAATGGGCTTGCATGCAAGTAAGTTCAATGCTTTAGGATGGTAGATCATATGTAGTAGAGCATATATATGGAACAAATTTACTCTTCTTGAACCCAACTTGTCATATTGATAAGCATCTCCTGTTATGAACAACAATGACTGCCATCTTTTGATATTCGTAAAGTGGGAAGGCATCTCCCCTCCATGATAGATCCTAAGACTTCATCAAATATTAGATTAGGAGAAGGAGAGTTGGTTGAAGCTAACCCTGAAATTGGAAGAATCTATCCTAAGAGGAAAATGTCAGAAGAAAGTCCCTTGGAATTAGACTCCCAGTTCATGAACAATTTTATGACCATGAGAGCCATGGTCGAGGAAGTGTATAAAGAATTTAAGAAAGGTAGAGAAGAAGATTTAACAAACTCCAAACAAGATAAAGGAGTAGAATAATCTCTCCTCCATGACCATTCTAAAGGAAAAGGGAAAGAAGAAAATTTGCCCACACATCCTAGTAGCCCTGAAAATAAAAAGGAAACATCTTTGATTAAATTAGATGTTAAATTTGATTTGCCGATATATGATGGAGAGTTGAATGAAGAGAAGCTGGATAATTGGATTAGACATATTGATGTGTGTTGCAGGGTGCAGATCATTGATTCAGACAAAAGTAAGATTCAAATGGCTAGCCTATGGCTTGGAAGCACTGCCTTGGTATGGTGGGAAGGTAGGACACAAGCTGACATGAAGAAGCATGGTAAAATTCTTTCTATCTGGAGTGAATTTGTTTCTGCAATTAAAAAGAAATTCTATCCACTAGCTTATATGCAACAAGCCATGATGAGCTGGCAAACTCTTCGCCAATTAAAAGGGAAAAGTGTACAAGGCTACACCCAAGAATTTTGGAAAAGAGCTTTGATTCTAGGTATTTCTTTGGACTCACCTAAAACTTTGCGGAGGTATATAGGTGGTCTACATAGTTATTTAAAGCACACCATTCTCATGTTTAATCCCACTAACATAGATGAGGTCTCTATCCAGGCTACACATCTAGAGGCTAGAGGCAAGAATGTGAACCTAGAAGTTGGGGGATCATCAAAACCCACTGCAAGCAAAAGAAAGAAAAAGAGAAAATAGAAATGGAAAGAGAGGAAGACAAATGTTGTACAAAAGACCAAGCCTTCATGCACTCACTACAAGAAGGATGGACATGATGATGAACACTACGGGATTCTGCATCCGGAGCTGAGACCTAAGAAGTTCAATGGCAAAAAGAAGAAGACTGTTGCAGCTATTCAAAAGGATTTGGGGTCAGACTCAAGAGATGAAACAACAATTGCAGCCACAAGTATAAAAGGTAAAAATTCTGAAGCATCTACTAGTGATTATGCACAATCTACTGATAATGAAGAAAATGAGAGGAAAAGACATGAGCTTTTTCATATTCGAGTTATTTCCAAGCATCAAAATATTGATACTTTGTTTGACAGTGGCTCACAAGTAAAACTAATTTCTGAAGCAATTGTAAAGAAGTTGGGATTACTAACCACACCTCACAAGAAGCCATATCCATTAGGTTGGTTATGTGATAAAGCAAAGATACAAGTGACTAAACAATGTAAACTAAATTTTTCTTTTGGGTCAACATTTGTAGATGAGGTTGAGTTAGATATAGTTCCTTTGGATATATGTGGAATTGTTTTAGGAAGTCCTTACTTGTATGATAGGAAAGGTATTTTCTATAGAGCTAAAAACAATTATCAACTTGTTAAAGATGGAATAAAATATATTGTAATAGCTAATAAACTCAAGAATAATTATACTCTCATAAACTCAAGGTAGATGAAAAGAACTGTAAATTCATGCAAACAATTTTTATTGATGGTTGTAGAGGAAAAGAAACCTGATAAAACCAATGTATTCGAGGGCTATAATGCTAAGCAACAAGCTGATTTAGAAAAAGTTGTTTCAGAATATGATATACTATTTCAAGAACCTAAAGCTCTACCACCCAAAAAGAAAATAGCACATGATATTAATTTGCAGCAGGATGCTCCATTGCCTAAAATCAGAATGTACAGGTTATCCACTTTAGAGAATGCAGAAATCAAGAAGCAGGTATAGGAGCTGCTTGAGAAAGGGTTCATAAGACCTAGAACATCACCATGTGGGTCTCCTATTATTTTGGTGAGAAAGAAATATGGCTCATGGAGAATGTGCATTGATTACCGAGCACTGAATAAGATAAAGATAAAAAATCGTTATCCCCTTCCTCACATAGATGATCTATTAGATCAGTTAAAAGAAGTTGTTTATTTTTCCAAGTTGGACTTGCATAGTGGCTATCATCAGGTCAAAGTTGTAGAGAAAGATGCATGGAAGACTGCTTTCAAAACAAAGCAGGGATTGTATGAGTGGTTGGTTATGCCTTTTGGCTTAACTAATTCTCCTGCTACTTTCATGAGAGTAATGAATGATGTACTCAGACCTTTTATTGATGATTTTGTCATTGTATATTTAGATGACATTCTTATATTTAGTAAAACATGGGAAGAACATTTAAAGCATGCAAGTAGACTCTAGATGTTTTAAAAAGAGAAAATCTCTATGTCAAGCTCTCAAAATGTGAATTTGGCAAAACATCTTTGAATTATTTGGGTCATATTTTAGGGGGTGGTGAATTGAAGATAGATCCCTCTAAGGTTGCAATCATTATAAACTGGCCTAAACCCAAATCTGCTATAGAAGTTAGGAGCTTCTTAGGAGCAGCATAGTATTGGAGAAAGTTTATTGCTAACATTTCCTTGATTGCAGCTCCCTTACATGCTTTAACCGGATTGAACAAGGTGTTTTAGTGGGGAGGCAAATAGCAGAAAACCTTCGACACCTTAAAAAGAAAAGATTAGTACAACACCAGTACTAGCACTACCTGATCTTCAAAGATCATTTGAGATTGAAATAGATGCCATTGACTATGCCATGGGAGCTGTGTTGATGCAACACGGTAAACCCATATGTTATCATTCTGAGACATTTAATTCTATAGTAGTTAATTATCCCACATATGATAAGGAATTATATGCTTTAGTACAGAGTGTGAAAAAGTGGAAACATTATTTAATGGGCAAAGAGACAGTTATACATACTGATCATCAACCACTTCAATATTTACACTCCCAAACTAAGTTGCAACAGTCAAGACACTATAGGTGGATGGGTTTTCTACAATAGTTTCATCTTGTCATCAGATATAAAAAGGGCATACACAATAAAGTTGTAGATATGTTGTCCAAGCCAATCATAAATGCATCTACTATACTTAAGCATAATTCAATATTGCATGAAATCTACATGGAACAGTATGCTCAAGATATGGATTTTAAGGATGTATATGCAACTTTAAGTCGTAGCAAACAAGTAGAAGAATTGGATTATCATTTTAAGGACCAACTCTTGTATCATTTTGGAAAGTTATGCATTCCACAAACTGAAAGAGTAAAGATAATTCGAGAAGCACACACTTCTCTAATATCAGGTCACTTTGGTGTAAGTAAAACAGTTGCACAGCTGCAAAGGTTTTGTTATTGGCCAAAAATGAATGAGACAGTTTCTAGATATGTAAGAGGATGTACCATGTGTGCTAAAAGCAAGCCCAGCAATAGAAAACTAGGCTTGTACACTCCATTACCAGTTCCTTCTCATCCTTGTGAAAGTTTTTCCATGGACTTTGTTGGGGGACTTCCTAAATCTAGAAAAGGTCATGACTATTTATATGTTGTTGTGGATAGTTTTAGAAAAATGTGTATTCTAATACCTTGTAACAAATAGATTACAGCTGAACAAATTGCAAAGTTGTTCTTTCAGCATGTATGGCTTCATTTTGGATTACCCACTTCCATTGTATCCGATCGAGATTCCCGATTTGTTGGGAAGTTTTGGTCGAGTCTGTGGGAATTGATGGACACCAGACTGAAGAAGAGCACAACCTTTCATCCACAAACAGATGGCCAAACAGAAGTGGTCAACAGGACAGTGATCCAGTTGCTCAGAGGCTATTGCAGCAAGCATCCCAAGCTTTGGGATGAACATTTATGTTATGTGCATCGTGCTTACAACCAAGCTAAACATTCTTCTACACAGAGATCTCCTTTTGAGACCTGTTTTGGTTTCCCACCAAGGTCTCCCTTGGATTTTGTCTTTGGTAAAGACATAGCAGTTGATGGACACAGTGATGTGGACAAGGCAACCAAGTTCATCGAACAAATCCAAGAGATTCACCAAGTAGTATAGGAACAGCTGGAAAAGAGCCAAGCGAAGTACAAGGCAAGGCATGATAAGCATCGAATGGAGCATAGTTTCCAAATTGGTGATCAAGTCTAGCTGTATATTAGCAAAGACAGAATGCAATGTGAAGATAAGAAGTTGAAGCCAATAAGGTATGGACCTTTCAAGATACTTGAGAAAATTGGTGAGAATGATTTTCGCCTTGATTTACCAGCTTACATGCACATCTACTCAGTTGTAAATGTAAATAGCTTGAGACTATTTGAACCTTCATTGATTAAAGATCCAAAGGGCAGAGTCAATTGCCTTCTATTGGTGATCTGTTGCCTGAATATCTTAATGAATTGCAGGAAGATACAGTTATGGACAGGAAGGTGAGAACTATGTGTAGAGGGGATGTTGAGTACCTTAGGATTGGGCTCAAAGGTTCAAAACCAAGCAGTGCGAAATGGATAGAAATTGGGCAAGCGAGGAATCTGTACCCTCACTTGATGGATGCTTAAAAACCAACTTTTGGTGGTCCAAAAGCTTTTTCAGTGGGAAGGCTGTGATCTGAATTGGATCCTAAAACACTCTCTAAGTTTTCATAACTCTGAAAAATTCATGCCAAAGTTTCAAAGACTTACAAAGGTCGAGCTTATTAAAAATATCTTTGGAACAGTTGTAATTTGTGAGCAGTGCAGAGCAATGAGGACCCTTGGTCAAGCGTGCAGACTGTTGGCCCATGGTAACGCGCGCTGTCACGAATTGGCAACACGAGAGGTATTTTTGAGAAATGGGGGAGGTTTCTAATATGCGATTAGCAACAAGTCGCTAATCACATATTGCCGGGCAAACCCCTCAGTGAAGGAAAATCCTCGAGCGACCTGGAACCAAAAAGTCATAAAATCGTACGGATATCGCGCCGATTCCATCAGAGGTGGGTCCCACACGAAAACCAGTAGGAGATCGGAAGGGCTTCAAGTGGTAAGCGGTTTCAACTGAGTCCCACCCGATGCCACAAACTAAGTGGCACACGTCTGATAGAAGAGAGAGAAAACCGCTCACATCGGATGGGTAAACGTTGTGTTACTTGCCTGCTCGATATGGATGGAGATCATAGGATCTGGAGACTCCAGATCGATGGTGGAAACACAATCCGATGGATGACCAGATTCAATGGGGTAAACAGGCCGAGTTGTATAAGGTTTGAAGTCCGACATGAACGATGAGTTGGCAAAGATTCGTGTTTCACGCACAAATCTTGGAGTAAATAGAAATAACGACCATTCAAACATTTCCAAGAGAACTAACACTCAGTTCGTTATGAAACAGGTGGCCACCTCCCTATGAGGTGTTACACAATGATGATGATGTAGAACAGACGAATTCAAACGGGCAGAGGCAGAAGAACTAGAAAGCTAGGAAGTATAACAAACAGTGGGAAAGCATATTGACTTTAAAGCCACAAACTGGCAGAGAGAGAAGCAAGTAGAAAAACAGTAAGGAAGTTGACAAAGCTAAGAGCAAAGAATAGAGAAGAAGTCGAGTTGACCTGTAAGAGCAGCATCAAGACAAAGATAGAGAGAGAAACAGAGAGTCTGTGTACTCCAGAAAGGGCTTGAGAGGTTCAAGCGAGCTCCGTTGTATATGCATGTCATGTATTGAGTCTCAGATTGGACTCATACCATTGTGACCAATATAGGTCGAAAATCAGTAAGGAGAGTTTGTGTACTCCAGAGACTTAGGGGATCCAAGTTCAGTCTTGTTGATTTATATCTGTTGAGTGAGACTCAAATTGAGCTCACTGTTGTAAAAAATCTGCTTTGAAAACATAATAGGGAGGCCACCACTGAAGGCTGGACCAGGAGACGTAGCCCAGGAGTTTTGGGTGAACTCCTTATTAAACTTGTTGCATTTATATGTTTGCCTGTTGTGTTTTCTTTAGCTGCTTCAGTGTTTGTGTATTTCACAATCTTATCGTTCCATTGCATAAAATAACATAGACACATCCATGTACATCAGTCTGTAATACCTTATTGTTTGTCTTCGATCAATTTCGAATCACTCGGAGCAAAAAAAAAAAAAAACCAAAACAAAACAAAACAAAATGCATAATAGGAAAATAAAGTAGAAAATAACTAAACCAACTAGCTGCTTGGAACACTTGTCTTAGAATGGTCTTCCAATACTAGATAAATCCCCATAGTTAGAATCTTTGATATGTTATGCATATATATGTTTTCGTTAGGTTGCTTTTATAAGTCATATAACATGCTTCTTTTTGGAATGTAGGCAGAATTAGACATAATACTAGGCTAGCTATATTGTGGACATCTGAAGGAAGTTTAATCATTGAATATGTGGACCAATGTACATGTTGTGGCCCTGAAACCAACTTTTTATATTAATGACAAGGTTGATCCGCTCTTAGAAAAAAAATTAATCCATCCATCTTAACTCCATATTTATCAAGCGTCGAGAGGGATCAAATCTCTGGAGGTGCAAACCTTTCCTTAAGTTTTTCACTCAAAAAGTAGGCTTGCACCTTGAGAAATTTTCCCCCTCATTAAGATGGATGTGTGGCTTTTCATGTAGAAAATGAAAATGTCAACGTTATTAGAAAATTCAAAATTAAAAGGAAATACATCGAAATATAGTAAGTAAGAATTTATTTTTATGACTAAAAAAAACAACTATTTCAATTTTTTATTGTTATATGAAACTCTTAAACATGTGAAACATTTTTTGGGCTACACTATATTCATTAATGCATATAATAATTAAGCTATGCCTATTTTGAAATAGGGATTTCAAAGTTTTAATTTCATTATTCATAATTATTAGGTGGATAGTAAGGATTTAACCACCAAGGGATATTGTAGAATGTTCTTAGTACTAGTGATAGATCAAATATTGAGATTTATTTCAAAAGGGATCATCACTTTTCTTCTATTTTAATTAAATTCACTAATAAAAAAAAATGTCATATGAATATGAGTTATGACTTTTTGAGCATGTGGTATTAGTAAACTATGATATTAGCCCATGATATTGTAACAAAACCTATTTACATGTTAACAATTTTCTATTGTAAAGTGAGATTGAATCTCCATGGTTATATATATATATATATATATATATATATATATATATATATATATTATTTTTTTTGAATAATAAATAATAATATACAATAAAGTTATAAATTAGTTAATTTTTATGAATTTTCTCTTAAAACTTGTCAATGTGAAATGTATCACGAGGTAAGTGTTTTTATAACTACTATTTGAGCTGAGAGGTGCTCCTGCGAACATGATAGTGATGTTGTAAAGTTCTATTATATACACATTTTGATTGGGTCGAATAAAAATAAATAATATAAAATAAAACAAAAAATGATATATATATATATATATATATATATATATATATATATATATATATATATATATTACTACCTGGACTCATCTTAACTCTGAACCTATCAAGCCCAGATAGTGATCAAATCTCTAGATGTGCAAACCTTTCCTCAAGTTTTTCCTTCAGAAAAGAGGTTTTCATTTTAAAAATTTTATCCTCTTCAAGCTTGATAGGTCCAAAGTTAAGATAGATCTAGGTTGGTTATATTGATAGGAATGTCTATTTTGGAATAGGACTTCAAGAATTTTAATTTAATTATCAAAAATATTGGATAGATGGTAGGGATTTAATTTTGAAAATTAAAAGTCAATAAAAATAAATAGAAAAACCCATGGCTAATTGAAAATTTTGTTTGAATTATTTTTAACCCTTAAAACTTGTAATATTATGAAGAATATTTTTGACGATATTATATACATTAATGTATGTGTTATTAATGTATCTTTGTTAGTGTGATATTTAAATCTCTTTTTACTTTTAGGTTAAACTCTTCATTCCTCCTTCACAGATTCTATGAGTAAATACTATTTTTCTTATTTTACTAGTCATCCTTTATTTTACTTGTATTATTTTACTTACATAATTAGTCATATTAAGTTTAACTATTCATTATGTATTTTTCTAACTTCTTCCTGAGGGACTAAGATGACATGCAACACCTGTTAATTTAATCATGTAAATATAAATATACTCTCTCTCTCTCTCTCTCTCTCTCTCTCTCTCTCTCTCTATATATATATATATATATATATATATATATATATAGGATGTGGTCAAATCTCATAGAAGCATTACAAATTTTTGATGTTATAAGATAAGTTCTCTATATTTAGATACATAGATATCAAGATTCTTTTGTATTTTGAGTTCAAAATTCAAAAAATTCCTATATAGGGTAAATTGTGCAACATAAAAATAATAGATAACACATAACATGGAGAGAAGGTAGACATGGTCTACATGGGTGGAACTATGTTTTTTAAATGGCCCAAAAACCACAATTCTTCTTGTAGACTAAAATTATGGAAATCCTAAGAACCAAAAGCATAATTTAAAATATATAAAACATCAATGAGGAGGAAAAGATGGTAAACAACCATGAGCATCCACTTGAGTTGTCAGGATGATCTCAATTGATATAGAGGAGCTATGGAAGAAGTCATCCTTCCGAGCCAATATTTCTTGATGTTGAGGAACCACAACTACAATTGGGTTATCCATGCTACAAACCGTTTTCTCCATAGAGTTAATATTTTTGTTTAGGTTTATCAAAATTCTTAGAGCCATGTCCATATCCTTTCCTATAGATCTCTCTATTACTACTAATCTTCCTAAGACCACTTTTAGTTTAAATCGCAAATCTTCAATTGTTGTTTCGTATTTTCAGAGGGAGCTATGAGTGGATCATAGCTCCCCAAAATCCATGCTTGTTATTGTAGTAGGGGAAAATACAACATAACATAAGAGTAGGCTAATATCAAGTTCAAGTATCCATGCAGAGCACTCAACTAGACCAATTATTCAAGCAATAACCAAACGCCTAGTTCAAAAGCCTAGGGATCAACCAATTGATCATGTTTATGTTTAATGTGAAAGCACTAGACATTCCATGGTAAATGGAAGAATTACTCCCAAATTTGGCTAATGATGGATTCAAATCCTATGTCTTTTGCATTTATCCCTTTAACAGGGTAATTTATTAACAACAGATAATTTCTAAACATGAATAATGAGTACGGTTGTAGAGGTTTTCCTACGAAAATGCCTTTAAGAAGAGCATATTGTTTCGCTGAATTGTTTGTTTTCATTCGAAATTTACAAGTGATTTTCCTTCATTTTTTCTTCCAAGGAAGAAGGTAACTCCCACACCTACCTATCTCCCTTGGGATTCCTTTTGAGTCTCCATCGAAGAATAAAACATAGGAGTCTTTCATTCTCCACCATTTAGAGAATTCCTTTGAGTCTAATTAAAGTTGCAAGCATGAGTTTATGGGAATTTTTGGGATTTTTCTCTCTTTAGAATTTACCAAATCAATGGAATTGGACCACCATTCCTTCTCTAATTCATCTATTGGTAGTTTGGTTTTCATGAAAAAGTATGGTAAAGGAATTTGTGGGGAGAAAATTGAGACCTTTTCACAAAAATGTTTAGAAAGAAGGATGCATTTCCTTAATATGACTTTGTTTTGACCTAAGACTATATTCCATAGTATAAATTATGTGATAGCCATCCAAATAATTTCCAATTTTGGTTTTGAGTGAAAGGAACCACCATAGTTTTTATACCAATTTGCAAATAGATATGGTCATGTGAATGAATATGTCATGTGAGGATCAATATTGTTTAAAAAGAAAGTCGATACCTATTTGGCATAAGGGTATTCGAGGAAGAGATGTTTTGATCCAGGTGGCTATTGGTGGTCACCCTACTATTCCACATGGACCCCCAACATTGTCTCTTTCAGGTTCCTTAATTGTAGCATAGTTTACTACTTTTGGCAAATTTTCGAGTCCTAAACGATGTTTTTTTTCGAAATGGGAAAACCTATAGCCAAGAGTTAGCGATTGTAGTTGAAAGTTGTAGTCCTGGGATATATCTTTCTAGTGAGGTATTGTACATATCAAACAAAGATCATATGCCAAAGTTACGACCTCAAGATTTGATGTACTAACTAACCCCAACGGGGCCCACAAACTTTTAGCACTTCCTCTCCTAGGGTTAGGTTTTTGGATGTTTAGGGTTTTCACTTGTTTCTCAATAATAGAAAGGCCTTAGATCGTCATTGTAACATATTTTAGAGGCATGTAGCCCTCACATATCTTCTCAGAGATAAGCTACCATCACCTAAGCTAATTTATTTCCATTGTGCATGTAAACAATTTGAATATTTTTTTATTAATGAATTGAAGTTCAGTTTTCATTGTAGCTCTATGTTTATGTTTGAATCTATATTTCATTTCATTCCTACATAAATCTAGATCATGTTTTGTCATTTCCTTAAAGGCCAAGAAAATTTCACATCTAAAGTGCCCAAGGATGCTTGTTCTTACTAGAATGTCAATTATTAAGGTCTGCCCCTGTGTATATGTCCAACTAAAAATGTTCATCTTTAGAGAAACATTGTTGGCCCAATTTTTTTTTCCAAATCACATGCCTCACAAGAATTTTCTCTTCCTCACATTTTCATACATATCCTTGTTTAATAGTGTAATCTCTTCTTCCCCAAGATCTTGTCTTGCTTGTGGATTGCTTTAGGTGCGCATCCCAAAAGAATTGATTCAAAGATAAGGATCAAGGGAGATAACTAAATTGGGTAATGACCAAGGTTCCATCTGATAGATATACCATTTGTATACTAGAGAGAGATGACTTTTAGAGTCCTTTTGACAATACTACCTAATCATTTTATTAAGGGAGTTAAGCCTAAGGATTGTCTTCTAGCGGAGGATGGCCTTTAATGCTATCTGTCCACAAACTAACATGTTTTTCATTGCCTATGATCCATGATAATTTGGCCTTGATGATGTGAAGTGTTGGTTATGGTTTATAGATAGGTGATCTTGATTTTTCTTGTATAGGTGAATCAATGCAATTTTTATCGGTTCACCTAAAATATTTTTCTATAGTTCTTTTCTATAGAGTTTATCATCGAGTTGGGTTACACTTTTTTGCAAAGAAAGCATGCATTTTGGTGAAAAAAACATAGCTTGATCAAACAATATTAAGAGCTCGATCGAGTAATTCTTAAGAACTTGATCGATCAACTTAAGGGCATAGACATAGCTCGATTGAGCATTTAAACAAACTCCCAATCGAGCTCTTGTGTAACCTGAGTTAACACATGAGCTTGATCAAGTCTCTATTTGGCATTAAGCACTGTAGAGATGGTTTTCCAAGCTGTTTCAAAAGGTTGTGGAAAAAGTATGCTTGAACGAAGGTTTGGAGCTCAACTGATCATTTGGGAGGTAGCGCAACAACCCCACCAACATCCCCAAAAATCAAACCAACCACTGCTAGTAAGCCAAGGTACATTTCCTATAATTTTTTCTCTATTTGAATTATTTTTAATTACAAAAAAAAAAAAAAAAAAAAAATAATAATATGAAGGGGAAATCATAAAGAACACCACGGAAACCACCCAAAAAGCCTTTGAAACAAAAAAAAAAAACTTAGAAAACGACATAATACCAAAAAAATAGATAATTTAGGTTTTAAAATTTCATTTCATTTAATCAAGAATAAGTTTTCAATAGTTGCAATGGTAGCATGTTTATTATGATTTTTTGTTTTATTTTTAATGGTAAAAACTTAATTTTCTAATTATTATATGTTTTGAAGTTTTTTCTTAAGAATTTAGTGAAGTAAAATTTCAAAATATTTTGTTTTTTTTTTGTTTTTTGTTTTTTTAAATGCATTTTAAATTTCTAACCAATTTGACAAAAAATATGCCCAAAAAATTCTAAAATATAAAACAACCTAAACTATAACCTCAATTTATCAAAAAATAATTTTTATTTCATTTATTATTTTAAATTTAAATTAATATATAGTTTAAATATTTGTAAAAATTAATAGAATACCATTAGTTTAAAAAAACAATTACTTAAAAAATATTATCTTTAAAGTTAAAAATTATATATATATATATATATATATATATATATATATATATATAGTTAAATAGTTAAATATTATGCTATGTCATAACCTAATATATTATGACATAGCATAATATATATATATATATATATATATATATATATATATATATATATATGTATATATATAGAAGCACAGAGCTAGGTTACACTTTTCGGGAAGGCAAGACACATTTGGGTGGAAAAAAAGAGAGCTCGATGGAGGTCCTGTTTTCGATTAAAACGCGCAACCACGGTCTACATGCGTCATTTCTGCACAGACCACAAACAAAGAGTAGGTCAACCAAGTTATTGGAGCTCATTCGAGCGACTGGATCATGGAGCAACGAGGCCAACCTCACCAATAAACCCACCAATGACCTAGAGGCTCAAGTGAATGTAGGTTTCCTATCCTTTTTTATTATTATTTAAATTTTCTTCCAAAATTAGATAAATTGATTTGAAAAAAAAAAAAACTTACTATACAAAATTCATGAAAACAAAAAACACACACACACACACAAAAAACCCTTCAAAACAACAAAAAGTAACTTAGAAAACCAACAAAAACAACCTAGAAAGCTGCAAAAAAAAAAAAACAAAATTGCAAAAAACAAAATCACAAAAAACAACCTAGAAAACACTTTGAAACCACTAAAATAACTATAATTTATGTTTTACATTTTTTTCTTAATTGCAATAGTATCATGTTTATTATGCATATTTTCTGATTTTGAATGATTAAAATGTTATTTTCTAATTATTTTAGTTTTTAATGTATTTTTTAGGAATTTTGTGAAATACATTTTCCATTTTTTTTAATCTTTTGTTATTTAAAATGCATTTTAAATTTATAACAAATTTCATTGACAACATACCCAAAAAACTCCAAAACAGAACACAACGAAACTATAACAAATAAATAAATTAGTAGCTTGAGATTCACATCATGAATATGGTTGTTTATAGTGAACTTCTATTTATCAAATAAAAAAAATTATTTTAATTTTTTATTTTAAATTTAAATTAATTTGTGTTTTAAATATCTTCTAATAATAAATATAGTAAAATTTTATTTAAAAAATTACTTATTTGGAAATAAAATATTAATTTTTAATGTTAAAAATCCCAAAAGAGAATTATATATATATAAAACATCCTATAACTATATAAAAAACAAGTAGCGCATGCATATATATATATATATATATATATATATATATCATAACATGAGTTATTTAACATAACACATACATATTTATTATAACTATAACACTATAACTATAGTTCATAGCATAATTATATAACTATATATATTTAACTATTATAACTATAATATCACATAACTATATATTATAGTTCTAAATAGAGTTATTTAAGACATATCATATATATGTGTGTATTAGTGTTATGTTTTAAATATTTATGCTATGTTAAATGTTATAGTTGTAGTTTTATATATATATATATATATATATATATATATATATATATATATATATATATATATATATATATATATATGTTCAAGTTTCAAAAATGGGTCATTAATAGATACATTAAATCCATCATGAAAAATTCATTTAAAGTGAATAAAATAATTTTGAATCTTTTCAACTTTGTACCACATTGTTTCATTATGTAGTGCATTGTACAAGAAACAATGTCTTCATGTGCTTGGTTTTAGTACATGTCATGTATCAAAGGCAAACATTATAAGAACATAAAGTCTATTGGAGTATTTGGTTGGCATGAACTTTTATTAATTTTGCAAATAGGTTTATTTCAAACTGTTACATATATATTTACATCTCTATGCCCTATGAATAAAATGCATTATTTAGAAATGGGAAAAAGTGTTGATATAGGCTTGATCACTACTTTCGATTGTGTTCACATGGAACTCAATACTTTGGTTGATAAATTATCAAAAAGTGGACTCTAAAGTTTAGGACTTTATACTAGATTATTCTACTTGAGTTTAGAAATGTTTTTCTTATTAACATTCTTTCTAAGTCAACATTTTTTTTCTTGTATTAGTTTATATGTATTATATGTAATAGTTTTGTATTATATGTAATATTTAGTCAACATTTTTTTCTTAGATTACTTTATATGTATTACATGTAATATGAAGAGGCATCTCCTATACGACCCCCAACTGCAGGCTGTCGGAGTGCAAGGGGATCTGCTATACATGATTAGACTCGAGATAGATGATGTAGCCCACCCAAAATGTGCATTCCACTCATATATTGTACCTCTGATGCTAGTCAGAGTGTCAGTGAAGTGTTTTTGTCTCTGTTGATGATCATTCCATCGATAGTGGCAACCTTCTTCACCTCTTTTAGGCACACCTCGTGCATTTTAGATCCTCTTCAAACTTTATGTGTTTATGTTTTGAAATTTTCTTTAATTTTTATATCATCTTCAACTGATGAGTTTGAATTTAATATACATGTTATTTTGCTTCTTGTAAATGTATATGTTAATGATTTGTATATCATTAGAAGGGAAAAAGTTGACGATCATAGTGCAGTGTCGACCTATTCATGGGATTATGCCACAACTCATATTACGTTGGAGGATGTTATGACCCAGCATACATGGATCACATGAGAGCTAAATAACATCTCTACTAGTTCACCTACTAGCCATAGTTTGTCTTTGATGTTGGAAATCATCAATAGGTTGATTGAGACATACTAGAGGTCGAGCCCATAGATCTACCTCATATAGTTCATACAAAGGATTAACAGGCATGAGGTTAGATGGCCAAATACTTAGGAGGTGGTGAAAGAGGCCACCAAGAATATTGATATTCATGGGGAATTGCACGACATCCCTCTGGATCACCCTGCTCGACATAAAGTCTCATTCCACTCAAATATTTTAAGAACGTTGATGCAACCCATTTTGTGTATGATTGATTCAATGGAGCTTAGGGACAACCCCCCCACCATGATGAGGTCTCCCTTTATTTTTCCATGCATATATATGCATAGTTCAGTCTACATATGAGGCTGGATTACATTGATATCAGATCTCGTTATTATGGACATGTCATGGTATGTACCTATGATTGTGATGGGGTTCATAAGGACCTTGGGCATGTAACACCACCTCTGAGGTTTTTTCCACTGCCATCTCAGAGTGTGGTATTTTCGATAGAGGTAGAGGAGCCATAACAACACAATGCTAAGATCAGGGATACCATTGATGATAACATACATAAAGCATTGGTTAGTGTGTGTGTTGCATTGCACGAAGATACTAGCATGCTACCACCATTGCCTAGTGACCTTCCAGTTCCTTTATATGATGATTCTTTTCTCATGATTTTACCTATTGACCAGCTTTCTTCATATGCATGTATGTATCGTGGTGCCATACGTGACACTTGGAGGGCGCACAACTCGTATGACATAGAAAAGTATATATATATATATATATATATATATATATATATATATATATATATATATATATATATATATATATATATATATATATATATATATATATACGAGGCTTTTGACTCTTATTGTCAAATTATGCATATCTATTTATATTACTTTCTAGTTCGTATTATATCACATTTATATCAATAAGTTCATGATAACATGTATACAAAGACTAACTACATGGATGAGCATATGAGGTCATCTGAGGGGGCATTTGACTAGCCAAGCCATCCTCCACCAGAGCATGTTTCCATGGATTCTCCTCCACCTCCACCTTGTAACATCCCTATGACTTTGCTTTTTAGACAGATATTATTTTGGACATCGAACTATTATTGTGTTTAATGGCGAGGGAGATGGAAATTATGTAATGATGTAATTATATTATGATTCAATTGATAAATAAATTGCTTGGGAATATTCAGGAAGCACACTAGAGTGTAGAAGACTTATTTCTAGCTTAGAAAGATCTATGGTGATCAAGTCCACATGATGGAGCTTCCCTAAAAGTATCCTAAAAAAATCCCTAGGAGAAAAAATAAAAGAAATTAAATGAACATAATAGGAGAGAAATATTATGTTAATCACTTAGTTGGAGATAAATACTAAGTGGGGGTGGAATAAAACATTATAGGAGAGGAAAGCGTGCTTTAAAGAAAAATAAATTTATTTTTTTCAAAGAAAAACTAAAACAAAAGGACCTAGGAAAAAAGGTTGGAAGACCTTAAAGTAAGACACTACAAAAAATCAGTTGGGAAGAAAATATTTAAAATGGACCACCTAGGAATCAGAGGGGGGATTCCAATGGCAAGGAGATATTAGCTCGGAGGAGAACTAGTGGATTCAATTCGTGGTCAAGAGGAAAGTGCCTAGCTCTAGGAAATTCTCCAAGAAAACATTCTGGTTAAGACAATGATTGTTTGGGTTATTTGAAATTTAATGACGATATCTGATGATTTAGTGCAAGTTTAATTGTGATTTATGTTGTTAGAGAATTGTTCTTATTAAATTGAATGTGGTTACAATTTTCATGCAAAGCATAATATTATGTCTGAGGGGGCCATGGGCTATGGATGTATCTAAACCATTTATCAATAAATAATAATAATTGCTTGATCACAAAAGAGCATGAGGTAGGAAATGTAGTGTAATAGTTATTAAAAAATAGTGAGAACTGATAAGAAGGACCTTATAAACTATTTTAGGATAAAAAGGGGGAAAGAGAATGTGCACGTAGGTGTAGGAAATTTAGTTACCAAAATAATGGACTCATTTATTTACTTGTAATATTAACTTTCGGTTAATGTTGAGACGATGAATTACTGTATCTATGTATGTCTTATACGATAGTTATAGTGATTGAGAAGTGAACTATAAAAAGTTCTGTTTTTTTTGTTCCAAGAATGTGCAACATACAAAAAAATCAATTAAGATAGGCAAATCAATAATTAGAAAGTTATGTGTTAAAGCATAGTTACATTTACGTTAAGAGAAATTTCTTATTGAAAATAAAAACCATTGATAAACATGTAATAAACCAAATAAATAAAATATAGAATCACATTGATCTCCACTAGTGATTTATTCATGACAATTTATCCCTATAAAAACAAGGGCAACTGTGGTAGTCCCTGCCGACATGCCCAGGTTATAAGATCGTATACCTAAGCAACATAAGAAAGATACTTCAATGCCATCCAAATTATATAGAGGCAGCAAAAATGAAGTTTCCTTGACGATGCGGGGAAGTAGCTCTCACGAGGGAAGTAGCCCTTGTGGGTGATCCCCATTGTTGTGACCCATGCCATGTTGGATTGATCAAGGGGCTCATGTATGATCTTCGTTTCAATATTGTAGGATCTGGGTGAGTTTCTTATCTATACCATCAATTTACCTTCCTCTGCTTGAGGTCGGCTTGCTAAAACTTAGTATGAGTTTGAAACAATGATAAACAAGTAAATTTGACTATAAACAAGGTGAATTGCAAGGAAGTATATTATATATTACTCACATTCAAGCTTGGAAATCAAGTTATGAAGGTATAAAACAAAGTGAAAGTGGATCAAACAGAACGTGTAATGCATGCAAAATATGAGTGTATGTACAAATATTGAATCGTTATTTTTTATGAGTATTTTTTAAATGAATTAAACATATAATATGAAATAACATGCAAATCAAATAATAGAACACTTGGCACCATGCATGCATTCTTGCTGGATATGAGCCGATAGCGAGGATGTTTTCCAGCCCCTCACCTTGATCAGGTGATATGAGATGATAGCAAGAATGACCAAGGTTTCGGTCCCCAAAATTGGAATTTTTCTTATTTATGCAGTAGAACAATTAGATGAAACATTTTTTGAGATGGTCTGAGGGTTGTTAGTTCAAGGGATTTTATCTGAGCTTGGATTTGATTGATTTTCCTTCTATTTTTACCTTGTATTAAGCCTACTTCACATGTTCGTTTTCCATTTATTAGTGCTCGGGGAAGGTTGTTGGGTTCCACTTTTGGGTTAGTATAAGATTATCCAAATGCAAGAATGCAAAAGCACTTTCCATGCCAATGTCACCTTCTGAAGTGTTGTTCTGCAACAGACATGGAGGAGAAATAGGGATTCATATAATCATTTATGCATTTTGGAATTAGAATGTTCTGACAAGATTAAAGCGTCATTTTTTATAACTTCAATTGGACATTCTACCAATATTTAAAAGATTTTTAAATAGGAAAATGATCAAATTTCTGGGGCAAGGATCTGTATCAATCCATGTATAATCATATGTAGTGTCCACAAAGCATTTAACAAAGCCTTGGAGAGAGATTATAAGATTGGTGTTTAAAACTTTGATAGGATGTTGAGATTCAGAGTTAAATGTAGATTTAACAAAGCTTTGGAGAGAGATTATAAGATTGGTGTTTAAAACAGTCATAGGATGTTGAAATTCAGAGTTAAATGCCGATATGCTATAATCGATAATGAAAGGCTATTTAAAGCAACCAATTTCTTGAAACATGCGATGTGATCGTGAGTTTTATGCGCCCCTTTCTCAATATGGATACTCGAGCTCCTTTCTAAATTTAAGTCTCACAATATAGTTTAAATACTAATGTCTTACAATATAACTTAAATCCTAATGCAAAAAGGATGCGAACGAAATTAGTAAATTATAGCTGCTCTATCAGTGGAGGAGACTCAAGAACTGGATGAATCAAGAACCCGTGGGAAACAATGCAGCATATCAATGGTTAGTTGCAGTAATTCAATTGGTCTGAATTATTACAAATCCATCTTTCTAGTATGAATTGCTATGAATGCATATGTTGGCCCTGCTAAGCTATTGCTAAAGCATTCTACATTGAAGATAAGATAATGCTAACAACACACGGCTAATATAAGCGCAATTAGAACGATTAGCTAAATCTGGACTTCTTTAACGAAAATAGAGCACTTCTGCTATTTTGAGTCATCGACACCGGGAAAAATAAATAACCTTCTTATTGTGCATTAGCTCCAGCATCTAGCTTTTCTTCTTAGAAGCATCCGCGCCTAGCTACTTGAACTCTGACAAACAAAAAAGCAACAAATATTGCATGACTTTTGCAGTGTTCCCTAATTACTCAAGATGCCTTTTTCAGCTTTAATTTTACGATAAATAAGAACACCCTTAATTTTTACGATAAATATGCACACGAATCCTTCCATTTCCATGATGAATGTTATAATGGAGAATCTTTCACATAGAATTAGCAAAGAAAGTCCTAGATACAATCAGGGGAAAAACAAAGAATATAAACATTTTAATTGCATTCTTCGAATAATTGCTAATTATTAGACTGTTTAGAGTCTTTTCTTTTAAATAAAACTCGAGACTATCATGATGTATGGAGGCATGCACTATACAATGCATATTATTCTAATTTTCCAGCATTTAAAGCTTTTCTTTTGAAAACTCCCGGAATATTGTATAACTCGATTTACGTTGGCAAAGGCTAAACATTTTACATTTATACTCCACATATTTTGCTAATTGGCTGTAAGAAGACAGTGTACATAATCGTGTTATTCAATTGGCTCTTGGTTACTCAAGACCTAAAGGTATATGTGGCTCCTGAGAATGCTTATAAATGAAATTGAGAAAAACACAATGTAATGTTAATTACCCAAATTGGTTGTAAGAAGACAGTGTACACAATCGTGTTATTCAATTGGCTCTTGGTTACTCAAGACTTGAAGCTATATGTGGCTCCTGAGAATACTTATAAATGAAAGAGAGAAAAACACAATGTAAGGTTAATTACCCAAACATCAATAGATGCCAAGCTCCAGGTAGTCAGAATTCGCCTCTTGAAAATCAATTGAAATAATTGATCTATTTGGAAAGATCATAAATGTTTAATCTGAGACAAATGAATGCATACCTGTAAGGTTTGTAGAGGGAGACCGATTCAGCCATTTTTGGTGTATGCTTGCGGCAGAAGAGGGAAGCTTTGCAGTGGTGGGAATGTTGGATGCTGGATGTTGTAGGTGGTGTCCATGCTATGCTAAGGATCAACGGGAAACAATGTTGGATGTTGGATGTTGTAGGTGGTGCACATGATATGCTGAGCATCAACGGATAACAAGCTTATGAATTGTTATGGATGCCTACACACATTGACTTGAAAAAAAACTTAGCTGGGAAACCTAACCAACCGACCTTTCCAGACTGCCTTTGCATGACTTCTTACTAGTCCCAAATTTGATGGTATACTCCACTGAATGAAAAGGAACCGCTTAAATGCAAAGGATCTGCTTAAACACAGAAAAGAAGCCAACGAAGCTATCAAACTAAATTAAATTATGCTAGATTCCCTTTTGCAAAATCTTACCTTCTGTATTGTTTGCAGCATAAGATTTTATTTGAGTTTTTTTAGCCTACCAATCTTAGTTATACCAAAATTCAAGGTACACATGGAAGGAGAAGTCTCCAACAGTTGGCATGAATATCATGTGACACCAGTGCTAAAAAAGACAGTAGATATAAAAAAAACTTTGTGCAAGTGAATATAACCCCAACTTTGGATAAAATATAGATTGTCACAACATTTTCATTGCATAAGCTAAGCCTGGAATAAGAGGTTCATTTTTTCTAAGCCTAAAACTACCAAAAACTTTCGTTGATATTTCGATGAATAAAAATAACCATATAAAAGTTTGGATAAATGGTGATTAAGCCAAAAAAAACTCAGTCAACGGCTCAATTAATTGTGAGTCAATGATCTATCGATCGCTATAGTCCTGCTAAAGGCAGGGACTAATAAGTGTTTTGAATTTGAGATAGCAACACACAAAAAATGAAGTTGGGGGCTATCGAGCCCATAGCTAGGTGATTCGCTATCTAGAGAAAAAAGAGTCATGTATGGTTGGTAAATAACATGAGATACTTATACGGCTAACCAACCTAAATAATAACCATTTTGGCATGCATGAAAACGTTAATTGCAGGGTTTCAACATTTCTAGGAATTTTATGCTAATCCTAGAAGGATTGAGTTGGACGACAACCTACGGTAACAGAAGAAATGGTTTATGGAATAAATATTATAGATTCATAATTATACATAGGTCGTTAGTCACAAGTAATACAAACATAAGAAATAAAAATTATTGAGATAACGAGTTGCCTCTGTCATTCCTTTGATAGGTTAGGGTACTCGAGGGTAGTAATAGGTTCAAGACTTGTTCGACACTTTCTACAGTGTAGCTATTAGATGAATGTATCCTTTGGGAAATATTAACAAGAAGTAAGAGGTGGAAACTATCACAACGAAATGTTATATCGACCTTAAAGATTAGAATGGAAGCCACAGTGATTATCAATATACTTATAACTCATCCAATAAAAATTAATTAAAGGTTGATGTAACTATCTCAATTATCTAATGATATATATATATATATATATATATATATATATATATATATATATATATATATATACTGTTAGGATCAGAAGACCCAGTACATTCATGTAGTGCACAATATAACAAGGACGCCAAAGCAATCAAAAATCATGTCTAGAGCATTTCCATCAATATGAAATTCATCCCCAAAAAGAGCATTATGAATATATTTCAGAAGTATATAACAAAAATAAATTGACACATATGGCGTAACTAGGTAAAACTCCTCCTGGAGACATTTTTATAACCAAATTAAATAAAAATTAACCCCAACCTAAGGACTACCTCAGGACGATGTTTTGATTGTACATAGTATACAATTAATTGAACAAAGGAAGCAAGACAATTTGCAAGACATTTTTTGGCTCAAAAGTTTCATATACTGTGCTGGACCTCAAAATTAGACATAAATTAAGGCCCATCTGACCATCCTTCAGCACATTAAACCACTCTTTTTTTTGTATCATATGACATATTTGTATCTTTAATATGTTCAATAGGAAGGTTTAGAGATAATTTCATATTTGTGCCTAATATTATTTATTTTTGTAGAATATTATGAGAATATTGGACAGTTTATGAAGATTTCAAGGAAGCGATAATCTAGGGATTTTCTCCCTGTTATAGGAGGATCAAGATAGGATAATAAATGAAAAAGATATTATGAAATTATTTCACAAATTCTGGAGCTCTAGTGGTTGAGAAAATCTAGGAATTTGTTCCCTCTCATTTAATGCAGATACCTATTTTTGGGAACCAAATCCACTATTTGAGGGATTTTGGAGGGAAAATATTCCTCCTTTCAAGGAGAATGATTCCCCATCAATTTTTATAAGTGCCAATTCGAATTTTCCTCTAGGGGCATGTATTTATTAGTCTTCTTTTGGAGATGCTTTTTTTGTCAAGTTTTCTATGATCCTCCAAGCTTGACCCGTGGCTTGAGGAGCCATGACCTAGGGGCATCTAATCCATCAAAGTCACTCGTGGATCGCACTTGGGCTAGGCCACACCCCCTAAGTTGACTAGATATTTTAGCATGTCTCCTCCCCCTAACATAGGGCACAACCATCCCCCCGTGAAGTTTGATCCTGGGTTGCCTTGCTGAGGAGGCCCATCCTTAGTTGATTGTGCTAGTGAGACTTGATGTGGAAAAAAATTGTTATTTAGTAGATCCACTTTCATTTCTAGGAGCAGTGTAGTTGGATTGATTCAAATAATGAAGCTTGGTGCCATTTTTAGCTTCTAAAACTTGGTTTCCTTCATAATATTATGATTTTCCTTGGGCTTGGCCATCCCAGGAGCCTCAAAGGTCTCTTTTACAAAAAATTTATGTCTGTTAAATGTCTTTTTCACTTGCATCTCTAATTTCTACATTTATTATTAATGCTTCTTTTGTTGAAGGTCATATTGATTAAATTATTGAAGTGATTTTTTTGGTAGGTTATTTAAAAATTCACGAACATGATGCATCCTTATTAAAAAATTTAAAATTCATATTCATCATTTAGCTACTTGGATTGGTCTACTAGTTCACAAATCTAGAATTTCTAGAAATCACTTGTAACAAAATAGTGGTAATGTTTTGCTAATTTTAAGAACGTGGTAATGAGCTTCATTTGATTTGATTCCACTTGAATTTGGTAATAAAAAAATTTAAGTTAATAAAAAAATTTACCCCATATAATTTTCACTTGATTAGGTTAGGCGTTTGGTAGGTTAAATACCTCACTAGTTCTTGAATTTCCAATTCTTTTGTAGTAGTAATTTTCTACTATTTTTAAGCACGTGTTAACAAGGTATTTTGGAGTGATTCATCTTCGAATGGAGTCCTAAGAAATCCTACTTAATAAAAAACATTATCTCCTCCTATAACAAAATTGGACGTCTTGTAGAACTCCTATAGCACGTGTAAACTTGACCAGATTTTCTCCAAAAGCTTGGGTTTTGTCTCTTACACTTGAATCATGAACCCTAGGCTCTGAATCCATGATTGAGGAAGACCAAAGACCACTCTAGACCCAACTTTCCTTCACTACAAGTAAAAATCTACAATCAAAATTAGAGGACAATTTTCCACATTTGAATAACAATGGATGTTTTATTATGAAATGTACATGTATTCTGTTACTAAATCTAAGTTTCCTTGAACACAATGATAAAAATGCTGACTAGTAGATTATACTTGATTCTTGAATTCATGATTCCTTAAGTTTTTAGTTACAAGTATTATTGTTGAAAAGATCAAATTTTATTTTTAAAAACAACATTCCACATTCTACAATTACAGTATTAATTTACATTCTGCAAGTAGACTAATGTTTCCATTTTTCTCGATTAGGTTAGTTTTCTATTTCATGATATTCACTTCATTGCATCATATCAATGAAACAAGGACACATTGCATGCTACACGTACAGTGCTGACACCTCTTAAGCTTCCACAAACCCCGCGTTGATAATTCAAGTTAGTAGCCTTGTGAACTGCAACATTCTTGTCGCAGTACCGAGGCTCATCATATTTCATAGGCCAGAGGCCACTTTACAGGAAAAAGAACTTTACAGGAAAAAGAAAAAAAAGTAATATGCGATGCCAAAACCCTCTACTAATACATCAAACTTCCTAGATAAGAGACTTTGTTAGACACTAAGTTTCCAATACCATAACACACTCTGACTTTGAGCAACTAGACCATGGAATTTGCGAAGAAGACCGACCTAGAGCATATTTAAGAAAGAGTTAGAGATGGAAGGAGATTCCTTCTTTGAGTATATCAAAGTTGAGCCAAATTTTACTAGTACCTACAATAGACAAACAAGTAAGAGAGGAATATAGGAATGGAAAAACATTGAACCCAAACATTGAAACCCAATTCAGAGTGTTGTATACCTGTAGTGGAGGGATTCCATAAATTATTTTGTTCATGGTCACAAGGTAACCAATTAGTGCTTTAGACCACTTGTATAATCTTGTTTTGGCATTTGATGAAAGAAAAACTAAATCATAAAGCTCGAGAATGGTAGTGGAAAATGACAGAACTTGGGAAGAAATAAAATAGGAATTAATAATACTGTATGCCCATTGTGTTAGTGTCAGTCATTTCTGCCTATCATCAGTGATCAAATATGATTTTACCAAGCTTGTTAGGGGTTTCAAGGTCAAATTTTATCATGTCACTAGGTTTTAAGAATAAAATTTGGTCATTGGTAAGTTTGTCTAGGTTTATCTCTATTCTCTCAAAAATCGCACATGTTGGTCGCTTACATCACTCAGATGAGTGTGTCATCATAAAGAGAATTTCATCATCATGTCATTCATCACCATCAGAACTTTACTCAGTCTAATGTCTTCATTAGGTCATTAGGGTTTCAAGGTCCATTTTCATTTCATGCATAAAAATCTAGCATAAGATAAGTTGTTATAAGAAAATCTTTTCAATAAATCATGAGTACTTCATGGCCACAGTCTCGAGGTTCTGAAAGAAAGAAGGTTCACTATTCAAAACGGTAAAAATAATTTTAGATAACAAATCTCCAAGCTGGTCAAGTTCAAAAAGAGTGAAAGTCATGTTTTGAAAAAGGTATGTGGGGCCCATTTTCACTCAAAAGAGGATCATACTATGCCTATAAAAACCCAAAAGTCCCAATCATATCTCATTTTCATCCTTACTTCCTTTGTTTATCGAGCTCTCTCCTCTTTAAGTGAAAAAAACAGGTTTTCTAGCTAAAATTGGAAAAAAATCCTGGGTGTTGCACTTCTTTGAACTGCTCTGCGAGAGGCGCTGCACTTCTGTGAACTACATTGTGCTCATGACAAAGTGGCCCGAAACTCAAATAAAATCACACAAAATCCAAATTTAAGCTTGCACTCTAGTTTATTATTTCTTTAAGCTATTTGGCAGTAAGTACAATCATTTCACTCCCTCTTTCCTTTTGGCAAATAAAATGAATGATGGTTAGTTTAATCATTTAGGGTTTGGATGAAATTTCATGTTTTTAAGCTTACTAATGGTGAGTTTAGTCAGTTGGAAACATTCAAAACCCTAGATATTGATATCCCATACCTATTTTTTCATACAAATTACCATTCCATTCACCAAACAAACATTTTCTTTCAATTCACTTCATCTTCCTACAAACACTAGCTCTACCTATCAAACTGAATAGTTTCCCTAGCTAGGACTGTTTTTAAATTTTATTGCTCATTTTCCCTGATTAATTTCCCTCTATTTCAACTTCCTAATATTTTTAAAACCCCTATCCATCTCCCAAAATTTCCCTTGCATCATTTCCCTAACTCCCTCATTTCACCATTTCACTCATTCCTCACTGTTTTTTCCATTTTCCTGTCATCTAGGGTTTTCATAATGGAGGGAGACTCTTCACCATCAGAAAAGAGAAAACATCATAAAGGAGGGAGGATTCTGAGGTATGAGCCTACAAACTACAATGAAATCAACTCTTATTAAACAATGCTTTGAAGATGCCAGCTGCCTAGGGTTTTGTCAAAGAGTGGGTAAAGTAGGTTTTCATGAGTAGCTCACTGATTGGATTGCCACCTATTGAACCATGAGTCACTCCTGATAGTGTTGATTTAATAAAATTTAAACATTTGCATCCAATTTTTCACTCTCCATAAATTATTTAGATCCATTGGTATTATCCCAATACATTAGGGATAATTTTTTGAGTACATGAAGTGCCAACCCATTTTCCCTTAATCTTTGCCTCTAAAATTTTGTTCACCTCAACAACCAAACTCCTTCTTATGAAGTTAAATGTCACCATACTTAAGAAAAAAATTGCCTTGGTTTCTATTGAAATCTTGTTCATAATGCTCCTTTGCTTAACCATGAAATCTACAAAAATCACCTGCACATTAATGAATTCAATTTTCCACCTTTTATACACCAATTAGTGTATGAAAATGACGTCGATCAGTGTATATCAACCACATTAGTAAACATCCCTATGCTATTTATAGAATGAATAAAAAAGGATAATATTCCTCCACTACCTCCATCCACTGCGGCTTTCCTTCTTTTAGTAACCATTCTAATAAAAGGACATGACCCTTCATTAGTATATAATGTCGCCATGATTCCTTTTGCTTCAATAATGCATGGATGTGGACCCATAATTGTTATGAGTGTGTATATCAATACATGGACATTGACAAACACTTGCCACAAGCATGTAGATTAATGCATGCACATGGACCAACACTTAAATGAGCATGTAGATCATGAGTAGAATCTCCAGGGTATTTGATGGATGCTCCACACCAAAATATTAATATTATATTTAGTGTCACTGTGCTCTATTTTACTTTTCTTTCATGGTTGACTTTTCATAATGTCCCATTCATGGACTTCAAACATTCACATCCAATTTTTCATTCTCTCCATAGAGTGTTCATTTCCATCAATCACTCGCAAACTCTCCCAATCCACTAGGGATAATTTTTCAAGTGCATGAAGTGCCAACTCACTTTCCTTTGTAATATTCACCTCCAAATTTATGTTCACCTCAATAACCAAAGTCCTTTGTATGTAAGTCAAAATATCCACCTTCATTTTTTTTCACTTCAGTAACCAAGATGCTTTTTATGAAGTCAGATCTCACCATACTTAGGCAAGGTTTCACCTTGGTTTATGTGGGAATCTTCTTCACAATAGTCCTTTGTCCAACCATGTTGTAAATGATATCACCTTCTTCCATATCCAAGAGATGCATCATAATCTACACTTGTGATGGGCCTCTATTTTCTACAACTTGCAAATCAACATTATCTTCAATGGTTTTATCTTATATAATTTCCTCTTCCATGAAGTATTTAGCTACAATTTTTTCATCTTTCCAGTTTTCACTAAACATGGCACTTTATTAGTATATAATAATGTCAAGTTTCTTTTTCCCCAACAATACATGGACATGGAACAACATTTGATGGGAGAATGTAGATTAATGCATGGACATGGAGCAACATTTGATCGCAAAATGTAGATTAATGCATGGACATGGAGCAACATTTGATCGCAGAATGTAGATTAATGCATGGACATGGACAAACATTTTTCACAAGCATGTATATCAATGTGTGGAAATCATGAGTAGAATCTTCAAAAAATGGACCAATACTTGCCATCTAAATCCTCTTAATCCTTTGATTATTTTATTGATTGATTTGATCTTCTTTGTTATTTATGTATGGTTACAACTTACCTATTTTATTCACATCATAGTTTTATTACATACTAGTTTTTGTTTATATTAAGCCAATATAATTGAAATGTTAATATATATATAGTATATATATATATATATATATATATATATATATATATATATATATATATATATAACATATCATGAATTTTCTTAATTTATTTCATTGTCAGGCCAGGGTAACTCCAAAATAAGCAGAAGAAAAACTGATATATTATTTCATTAGAGAACTATTGTTTATATACAAAAAGGAGACGGAACAGTTCATCTTCTTGATGACTGTTCACGTTCCAGTTCACCCATCCGTTGAGGATTAGGTGTCAACATTCCCCCCCCCCCCCCCTTAATCTGAAGGGATGTTGGTGAGTCCAAGCATCGTTCTGAATCTTTCAAGCTTTTCTCTTCCAAGCGCTTTGGTGAAGATGTCTGCAATTTGCTCGTTTGTTGAACAATGACGGAGATGGATTGTTTTGGCCTCAACATGATGTCGGATCAGATGATATTTAGTATTGATGTGCTTAGTACGATCATGGAACTTTGGGTTCTTGGCCAACTTTATTGCAGAGGTGTTATCAATCATGAGTGGAGTTGATTGTATTTGTTTTACCTGCAAATCTTCAAGGATTTTCCTGAGCCACACAATTTCTTTCGTTGCTTCAGCTGCTGCCACGTATTTTGCTTCTGTTGTGGAATCTGCTGGTACTGATTGTTTGCGTGATCTCCAGGAGACAACTCCTGATCCAAGACTCATAGCATATCCTGAAGTAGATACCCCAGTTTCTTTGTCTCCATCGAAGTCTGAATCAGAGTATCCAATCAAGTTGAAGTCGTCCACCTGTGTATACTTGATTCGAAGGTCTTGAGTTCCCTCAAGTACCTTAGAACTCTTTTTGCAGCAGACCAATGTCCCTCACAAGGCTTTTGCATAAACCTGGAGAGGATTCCAACAGCGAATGAAATGTCTGGTCTGGTAGTAGTGAGGTAGATGAGACTTCCTACAAGCTGTCTATACTTTGTTGCATCCTCAAATTCCTTTCCTTCAATAGATGTGAGCTTCAAGTTTTGTTCCATTGGAGTAGAAAGAGGATTGCACTCTGTCATGCCAAATCTGTTTAACAAATCTCCAATGTATTTCTTTTGAGAAAGAAATATGGATTTTGGATGCTGGGTTACTTCAATGCCAAGATAGTAATGAACATAGCCCAAATCAGTCATTTCAAAACTTTTTCCTAATTCTTTCTTTATGGATGCAATATAGCTTTCATTGTTCCCTGTCATTTAAAGATCATCTACATATACCACAAGATATACAACTGTTTTGCCAACTTTCTTGACAAATAAAGTTGCATCATCAAGATCAAAATGTTTGAAGTTGAGTTTCAGAAGATGCTCATTTAGTTTTTCATACCAGGCTCGTGGTGCTTGTTTGAGGCCATACAAGGACTTCACAAGTTTGCATACTTTGTGTTCATGTCCTTTCACAACAAATCCTTTAGGCTGGGACATAAAAACATTCTCTTTTAGATCTCCATTCAAGAATGCAGTTTTACATCCATTTGATGGACTTTCCAACTGTTCTAAGAAGCTAGTGCAAAGAGTGTCCGGATGGTGGCCCATTTTGCTGTGGGGGCAAAAGTTTCCTCATAATCGACCCCTTCCTTCTGTGCAAAACCTTTTGCCACAAACCTATCTTTGTGCTTGTCAAGTGAGCCATCAGCTTTGTACTTGTTCTTGTAGACCCACTTGCAGCCAATTGGTTTGGTTCCAAATGGAGGATCAACCAGCTTCCAAGTGCCATTCTTTATGAGGGCATCATACTCCTTATGCATCGCTTCTTTCCATTCATCATGAGAAGAAGCTTCTTTGAAGGAAGTTGGTTCAAAATCTGTAGACAAGTTCAATTCACAATCATAAGTAACATCCATATCAACAGGTGAATTAGAGTTATCTACATCACCTCCATCTTGTTGGTTTGTATTTCTGGTTCCTGTTTTTCCAATTTCATCAGGATGAACACTTTCAAGTGTCTTTGTCAGCCACTTTGGGGGACCTTTCTGAGATGGTCCAGGCTGCTCTGTTGATTGAGTTGGGACTGAATCAAGATTGAGTCTCCCAATTCTATCAATTACATCACTTAAAGGATCATCCGGTGTTGGAGTTTCATGCAAGGGAGATTGTTCTTCAGAAGAAGATTCCATATGTTGATCTAGTATAGGAATCCCCCCTTCAAGATGTGGAATCTGATTCTCAAACTCTTGAAATGATTTCATTTTTATGAACCTATCCAAGCGATCAAGTTGCCGCTCAACAACACTGTCAGATTTGGATGATTCAAGAAAAATGACATCTCTAGATACAACAAACTTTTTATTTACTTCATCATAGAGACGATATGCTTTAGAGGTGTTTGAATACCCCAGGAAGATACACTTATGACTTCTAGCACCAAGTTTGTTTCTATGTACCTTTGGTATTAAAGCATAACAGGTGGAACCAAAGATCCTGAGATGTTTTACCGAAGGAACATGTCCATACCACAATTCATAAGGAGTCTTGTTTCTTATAGCACTAGATGGACATCTATTCTTTATATATGCAGCACATAGAACAGCATCAGCCCAAAACATTATCTTTACATTTTTGAAGAAAAGCATGGATCGTACCATATTCAAGATTGTTCTATTCATTCTTTCTGCTACACCATTCTGTTGGGGATTATAAGGTACAGTTGTTTGATGTTTGATCCCATGTTGGCGAAGATAGTTTTCAAATTCATTTGATGTATATTCTTTTCCATTATCAGTGCAAATAGACCCAATATGAGATTGTGCATCATTTTCAATCCACTTATGAAAATTCTTGAATGTTTGAAAAGCATCAGATTTGTTCTTCAATAAATAAACCCAACACATTCTGGTGTAATCATCAATAAATGTCATGATATATTTATTTCCATTTGCAGAAGGAACAAGCATTGGACCACATAAATCTGAATGAATGAGTTCAAGCTTCCTATGTGCTCTTGAATGTGAATCATGAAAAGACTGTTTGCTATGCTTTCCTAGAATGCAAGCATCACATTGCTTATGTTTTCTAGGAATTGTAGGCAAACCAGCAACACCATTTTTCTTTAATAAGCGGAGATTGTCATAGTTTAAATGTCCAAATCTAGCATGCCATAATAAACTTGATGGAAGTGTACCTTCTTCATGATGAGAAATATATGAGAAATGTTGTGCATGAGCAGAAGTTCCTTGCAGTTTAAGAAGTCTTTCTTCTTCTATACCCCTCATGACAAGTGAGTGGTCAGATGCCTTTCTTACCTCAAGCTTGCCATCAAACATATGAATGGAGTGACCTTGCTGGCGGATTTGGACCAGGGACAGCGAGTTTCTCTTGAGCTGTGGGAGATATAGAACATGATCCAGAAGAAAGTCTGGAAGACCAGGCAGTTTAAGCCTGATTGTGCCAAGCCCTGATGGCTTGATTTTTGACTGATCTGCAAAGTATACTGCTCCATCAACATTGTCAGTGAAATCTTCAAAAAAATCTTTCCTATGAGTCATATGACAGGTTGCTCCTGAATCAAGCAGCCAATCATTTTTCGAAGAAGCAAGTGAAGCATTAAACAAATCTTCATTTACTCCAATGTTACATTGTGCCTCAATATAGTGAGCGGATTCAGGTGCTTTACCTTTGTCTGTGTCATCAGTTTTACCTTTCTGCTGATTTCTTCTCTGCTCAATTTTGTCCCATAGTAGCTTGCATGTAGAAGCATCATGTGATCCATTTCGTTTGCAGTGAATGCAATGCAGATCTGCCTTTTCTGCTTGAGAATGTCTGCCCCCCTGCCTCTGAAGTATCTTCCTCTTCCTCTTTGTCCACCTCTTCCTCTTGTAGAATCTTGAGCAGGATGCTTTTCTTTATGAGCAAGGAAAACAGTCTCTTCAGAAGATTCAGGGACTGTTTTCTTTCCAAAGGCTTTCTCTCTTTCAGAAAACTTTTTCACAAGAGACTCAAAGGTTATGTCTTTAATATTTCCATTTGCTTGTAAAGACTCAAGATAATTGGAGTAGGTAGGATAGAGTGCTTTGAGAAAGGCAATAAGAGAGATATCTAGCTCAACCTTAGTGGATTTAATATCATGCATTATAGACTTTATTTCAAATGCAAGGGCAAGGGGATCATTATTTTTCAGTTCAAGAGTGAAGAGTTTAATCATGAGCTGAACAACTTCAAGTGCAGAATGTGAATCATAGAGTTCTTTCAGCTTTTGTAAAGCTTCAAAGGCAGTGGAATAGGATGAAATATGACGACTTACTTCTTCATTTACAGATGCTGCGATCAATGCATAGGCTTTGTTGTTCTTGTTTTCCCAAATGACAAGTTCTTTATCTGATGTAGGCTGCACAGGGTCTTTGTCTTCTTCTCCGACACACTCCTTTCCACAACTCATTGTAGATGAGGGTGTGTTTTACCATCCGAGACCATTCAGAATAGTTCTCCTTGCCAGTGAGAACTATTCCGACCATAGAGATGATTGAATGCATTCTGTAAAAATTACTTCTGCTGATAAAAAATCCTTACGTTACAGCCTTCAAATCCTTCTGATATTTGCTAAAAGCATCAGCATTTCATCACTGTAATACTACTATGTTTTGAAAAAATGTGCAAGGGATCACTTCAATGTATTAATATATCACTTCAATATATCAATTTATCATGCAACACTACAAATGTTTTGATATATAAAACACTCTGACTGATATAACTTGAATGCTTTGAAAACTGCCTTGAATGATATATATATAAACACTTTGAAAAACAGCGCAATATACTGAATTCTTTGAAAAATTGTTTATATAGATGGCGCAATACTACAGCATTACCATTCAAATGATAAAGAATTGTGCAATATTATAGGCATTCAAATCAAAAGCCAAGACCTACGCGGGCAGAAGCAAATTCGGAGATCTGCTCTTCTTATCGTAGATGCCAAACAACTCTTGGCGTTCTCTGGACAAACGATTCTGCTCTGCGCTAAATCATTACAGTCCCCAGCACTCTCATTAGCAGGATTACATCCATATGACCGTGGGACAAAATACATTGACCTTGGCAAACCACAAAAGGCTTACGGGGCTTATATCTCGGGGTTTCCTCGTCAGAACATCTCAGTAGGCCGTCTCTTCGGCTTCTTGAACGGACGAGATACTCGCTTAGAGCGCCGATCGAGGTACCGTCAGCCAAACGATTTTTGGACAGCAGCTCCCAAGGGGCCGAGAACTTCAGCCACGACAAATTTCTAAAATGTGGAGCCTCTGAAACCAAAGAAAAACTTGAGATTGTGCATCATAAAACTTGATATAAAAGCGTGACTTGTCCACTGATATACCAGCGTGACTTGTCCACTGATAGTTTGGACTCCAAAATGTCTGCAATCGCTGTACTCAACTTCCCATTCACGCCTCGGTCCACAACGTAATTCTGGGCTCCACCGATGTGACCATCTCCAACTCTCTGCTTTCTAATACGAATTTCAACATGCCCTTGGGTGGTTCGGACATGGATACAGTCGATCACAAGCTCAGGGTTACAGTTTATCGAAACTGGTTCTTGAGTGCTTCATGGACGCGGAGACTCTGTGCTATTCAAAACCTACGAGTGTGAAGACCAGTACCGAGGCGCAGAGCGGATTGGTAGAAGGTGTCTTGCGAAAAGATGATCAGATGGAAATACAAGGTGTGTAATCGTTCGGAGGAGATCAAGGGATCGTCCTGCAATACGTTTTTCACAAAGATATCCGCCCAATGTATCAGCTAAACAATTGAGGCGATTGTATGTGTAACGTTTGAATAGCTCAGTGCTTATGGAAGCTAAAACGGTAAGATACGTTCATAAAAACAATGCGCAGTCTCTGGCGTTCATGTTAGTCAGAGAGCGCAGAGAATCATCATTGAGACGCAGGACAGAGGCGCAGACAATCAATGATGCGCAGAGAATCAATGACACTCAGGGCAGAGCAGCGCTCAGGAGAGAGCAGCGCTCAGGACAGAGGCAAGAGTTACAACTATTTTTAGAACCTGGGACCTGTGCTCTGATACCATGTCAGGCCAGGGTAACTCCAGAATAAGCAGAAGAAAAACTGATATATTATTTCATTAGAGAACTATTGTTTATATACAAAAAGGAGACGGAACGGTTCATCTTCTTGATGACTGTTCACATTCCAGTTCACCCATCAGTTGAGGATTAGGTGTCAACATTCATTAACCTAATGAATTTAGATAAAGTAAATTAAGAAAATTCAAATTTGACAATCATATAGTATATGAATTAAAAAAAAATAAGAAACATTTTATAATGGAGCACCTGATCTACCTTGGAAATCTTAGATCATACTGACTAGTGCCATAATTTGATGATGAAAGAGGGATCGCACTGGGCACAGATAGACTAAACAAAGGAGGCACTGTGTGGGTGTGGGAGTTGTTAGCACCTTCCATATCTTTGAAAATATTTCCCCTCGGTCTTTTTGTAATTTGGATGAGTGCATCTCCAGAAACCTGAACGAGCTCCTCATTTTGGGAGGCACACTTTGGTCGCTCCTCTTTGCGAAATATGCGAATATTTGCTCCACTGTGCTTCCGCATCTCACTGATGATGTTGCCACATTTACCAAGAAGGCAACCAATGTGCTTTGACGGAACAAGAAGCCTTGTACAAATGCCACCTTCATCATTATCATTGTCATTGTCACTAGTGCTTCCACTAGTCTTTCCTTGCAATTGGAGGACTGCCTCAAGCGTAGGTGAAACACCATCATTAGCCAACTCTGTTGAAGAAACCACAATTACACGTTCATCTGAGTCTGATTGTGCGTCTTCAACCTTAGTACTTGCTCCTGTATCCTTCCTCATGCTTTGGATGATATTGCCGCCCATACCAATCACACCTCCAATTTTATCATTTGGGCATACTATTCGAATACAAAACTCCTCCGGACTTTTCTCAACAGCAGAATTCCGAGATTTTGGAGCAATGGCAAGAGCAGGGTTATAACCAAAGCTTCACTTCCATATCCTCCCAGTGCTGGTAAATGGCCGGAGGCATAAGTACCATTTACTCTTGGAGCACCTGAACTGTGATGAGCAAACAGTGAATCTCGTTGTGGAACATAATTTGCCGGAGTAAATAATGCAGGCACACCAAAAGGAAGGAGTGAAGTTGGGTTCGTTGCAGATAAAATATCAGTCCAAGGAATTTGCTCCTTAGGTGGGTGTTTATACAGAAAAGCTGAAACTGCATACAGTGCTTTCTTGACAGCGGTTGCATCTCCAGCATCTCCAGATATGACAACGACTTCAGCAAAACTAAAAGCACAGCCTGGCAACTCATCTTTTGGCCATATCTGAATTTGTGCCCCGGATTCGCTCCTCAACTTTTCAATGTTATTTCCATCTTTTCCAATCAAACATCCAATCTGGCTGTTAGCAGCCAGCAACCGAGCATTGTGTTGTCTCTTTTTGTCGGCGTCATCATTATCTCTGCCAGAAGATTGTTGAACAATAACAGAATGCACTCTAAGAAGAGCATCCTCATCCTGAGCAGGACACAGTACGGGTTCAACTTCAACTTCATTCTCATTCTCATTGCAATCCTTCTCCTTGTCGTTGCCTGACGGTGAGCTGAAGATTACTATCACGCGATCATCAACGCCTAGAAGAGCATCTATAATTTTGATCTTCGAACGCGTCTTTCGATTCATAGATTTTATAACTTTACCCGCCTTTTCTATAACACTTCCTACCACATTAACAGGGCATAGTATGCGATACACAGTACTGTCAGCGCCAGGCAGAGTTCGCTCTCTACCAGTGCCAGAGTTCCGCCTCTTATTTCCAGAGTCATTGTTCTCTGGAACCTCATTTTCCCTGCGTGCTCGCTTTCCAATGGCAGAGTAAATCCCGTCCATTGCAGGCAATCCTTTCACTTTCACAAATAAAAACTCTCCATCTTTTAAGGAAAAACGCTGAGCCACGAGAAGAAGTTCGTGTACTTGAATCCTACCTTTCTTGAGTCTCCCATACCCTCCCGTCAAGGCCACTGGATTGGCCCCTTTTATGTGACATGCGTTAGGGCTTATTAAGGCCGACAACTTGTTCAACCGGTACCCTCGTGTGTGGGGGTTAGGTTTCCACTTCAATAATATTATCATATTTTCATGTTTTTATATCAATATTAATATCATATTTTCATGTTCTTATATTAATATTAATACGAGGGAAATAAGAGTTTAACTTAATATAAAAGAAAGACGAGTTCATGAATGAAAGAAGATTTCAGGAATGGGTTATTAGAAGGGAATTAGGAAAATGTTATATGAATATAAGTTAAGGTTGTTTGGACATATGATATTAGTAAGTTGTAATATTGCAACAAATTCTACTTATAGCTTAAGAATTTCTATAGTTAAGAATCTTTTTATATGCATTTTTAAATTTATACATGTTTAACTCATATCTTGTTATATCAGCATCTACCAACCATTTAATTTATATGGCTGCATTAGTTAATTAGTTTAAACAACTTTAATGAATTTGTAAATGATAATGTAATCAAGCTAAATCTTATAATTACATATGAGGTTTGAACCAATTGGTTTGTGTGGCGTTAAGTCTTCACTAGGTGACCAGGTTCAAATTTGTGGGGAAGGGTAGAAATTGAATATTCCTAAACTTAGTTAAATTTTTTTATTGTTGATTTTGAATTAATTATGCTTTGACTATATATATCTATCTCAAATATTAGTCAATTTTTATTTTATTTTTGTGATATACTTAAAAATTAATTTTGCACCCACTCTCTAGCCTAGTATAGAAGAAATGTTGTAAAGTTATGTTATGTTATATAAACTTTTTTTACTACATCAAATTACATAAAAATAAAATAATAAAATTAATAGTTATAATTATGAATTAAAATATTTTGATTTGTTAAAATTACAATTAAAAACAAAAATAATAATAATAATAATAATAATTAATTAAAAATATGAAAAAATAAAATAAAAAATGCTATTAATGATTAATAATTAAACCATTTAGGGGTGGTAGAGTGAGAGGGGTTATTCTTTGACCTAACGATAAAATGGAGTATCTATATGCTCGGGGTTTGGGAGTAGAAACCAATAATCAAGTAGAATATCTCACTCAATGGAAGGGTCTGGAAATAGCAATTGAAAAGAAGATTACCAAAATCCTTTTGTTTGAAAATTGTGTGATAGTAACTTGACATGTGTGGAATGCCAAAGGTTTGCACAACTCAACTCTTCCCTTAATTATACAAAAAATTTCTTTGCAAATTATGATATTTGAGGAAATAGAATTATTAGCTCCTAATAAACATCAATTTCCCCTCTATGATGGAGCCTAAGACTTCATCTTGTGAGGTGGACTAGACATATTTGGGTCAACTCCTATCCAAGTTGTTGGAGTCACTCCAAGGGTTGTTGGAAAAATTGAACCATAGAGGATTTATAGAAGATAAGGAGAGGGAGACTTATTAGCTCCTAATAAACATCAATTTCGAACTACTACAGAGTAAAGTAGAGATGTTCCAGGCTAAGATTTGCATTGATTTGGAAACTATGGAACACAAAGTGTCTAAAATCAAAGAGAACTCTAACAATAGGATTGAATTCATCAAGATTGAAGTTGGGACTAGCTAGGAGCCCAAAAACAAAAATAAAACCAAAGTCGCATAGTAGGCAAATAAAGTCGAAAAGGAGTGAAGCAACTAGCTACTTGTAACACAGAAATTTAAATGATAAAGTTGACTCCCTTGAAAACAAAGGATCTACTATGGAGAAAGCAACATTAGAAGTGAATTAATGTGTTTTGAAATTACACATTTCCTGAACTGTATAACATTAAGGGTGAAAAATTAATTTTAAATATTTACATAGTCAAAAAGTGGTTCCAATTATTAGCAAACGATCTGATCGGGTAAGTTCTTCTCCTAGAAGGCGAATTCTAGATAATACTTTAGTGCACATAAGGAAAAATAGGTGGCCAAAAATAACTCTTTAGCCATGAACAATAAGGAACTTGAAGCCCTGTTATTTCTGGATCAACAGTTGGTAAAAGCCAGCAAGGGAGGCCTCAAACTTTAGAATTAAATGACAGAACTATCTCACACAAGATATTAGCATCTTGGGCTTGTTAACGCATTCTACGATATCCTAGAGTTAATTCTATCCCTCTAGTGTATCATTTAAATGACAGTCCAAAAAATTAGTGAGGATTTAGGCATGGGTTTGCATAGGAGGAAATTCAATGATTCAAGATGGTAGATCAGATGTAGTAGAGGATATATATGGCACACATTTACTCTTCTTCAACCCATCTCATCATATTGATAAGCATCTCCCTCTATGAACAATGGTGGCTGCCATATTTCGAGATTCATAGAGTGGAAAGGCATCTCCCCTCTATGATGGAACCTAAGACTTCATCTTGTGAGGTGGACTAGACATATTTGGGTAAACTCCTATCCAAGTTGTTGGAGTCACTCCAAGGGTTGTTGGAAAAGTTGAACCATAAAGGATTTATAGAAGATAAGGAGAGAGAGACTTATTAGCTCCTAATGAACATCAATTTCGAACTACTGCAGAGTAAAGTAGAGATTTTCCAACTTGAGATTTTCATTTATTTGGAAACTATGGAACACAAAGTGTCTAAAATCAAAGAGAGCTCCAACAATAGGATTCAATTCATCAAGGTTGAATATGGGACTAACTGGGAGCCAAAGAACAAAAAAAATCGCATAGTAGGCAAATAAAGTAGAAGTGGACTGAAGAAACTAGCTACTTCGAACACTGAAGTTCAAACGATAAAGTTGACTCCCTTGTAAACAAAGGATCTACTATGGATAAAGCGGAATTAAAAGTGAATTAATGTGTTTTGAACTCACCCATTTCCTGAATTGTATAACATGAAGGGTGAAAATTTTAATTTTAAATATTTACATAGTCAAAACATGGTTCAAATTATCAAAACACGATCCGATCAGGTAAGTTCTTATGTTAGCAAGCGAATTCTTGATAATACTTCAGTACACATAAGGAGGGATAGGTGGCAAAAAATAACTCTTTAGCCCTGAACACTAATGAACTTGAAGCCCTGTTCTTTCTAGATCAACAGTTAGTAAAAGGAGGACACAACATGCCAGCAAGGGAGGCCACAAACTTTTAGAATTAAATTAGGAAACTATATCACACAAGATATTAGCATCTTGGGCTTGTTAACGCATTCTAGAATATCCTGGAGTTAATCCTATCCCTCTATTGTATCATTTAAATGATAGTCCAAAAAAATAGTGAGGATTTAGGCATGGGTTTGCACACAAGGAAATTCAATTCTTTAGGATGGTAGATAAGATGTAGTAGAGGATATATATGGCACACATTTACCCTTCTTCAACCCATCTCGTCATATTGATAATCATCTCCCTCTATGAACAATGATCTGACTGTCATATTTTGAGATTCGTAGAGTGGGAAGGCATCTCCCCTCTATGATGGAGCATAAGACTTCATCTTGTGAGGTGGACTAGACATATTTCGGTCAACCATTATCCAAGTTGTCGAGTCACTCCAAGGGTTTTTGGCAAAGTTGAACCATAGAGGATTTGTAGAAGATAAGGAGAGGGAGACTTATTAGCTCCTAATGAACATCAATTTTGAACTATTGCAGAGTAAAGTAGAGATGTTCCAGGCTGAGATTTCCATTGATTTGGAAACTATGGAACACAAAGTGTATAAAATCAAAGAGAGCTCCAACAATAGGATTGAATTCATCAAGTTTGAAGATGGGACTAGCAAGGGGCCAAAAAACAAAAAAAACAAAACCAAATTCGCATAGTAGGAAAATAAAGTAGAAAAGGACTGAAGCAACTAGATACTTGGAACACTGAAGTTTAAATGATAAAGTTGACTCCCTTGCAAACAAAGGATCTACTGTGGAGAAAGGGGAATTAAAAGTGAATTAATGTGTTTTGAACTCACCCATTTCCTGAATTGTATAACATGAAGGGTGAAATTTTTAATTTTTAATATTTACATAGTCGAAACATGGTTCAAATTATCAAAACACGATCCGATCAGGTAAGTTATTCTGTTACCAAGCGAATTCTTGATAATACTTCAGTACACGTAAGGAGGGATAAGGAGCAAAAATAACTATTTAGCCATGAACACTAAGGAACTTTAAGCCCTATTCTTTCTAGATCAACAATTAGTAAAAGGAGGACACAACATGCCAGCAAGGGATGCCTCAAAATTTTAGAATTAAATGAGGGAATGATCTCACACAAGTGATTAGCATCTTAAGCTTGTTAACACATTCTACAATAACCTGGAGATAATTCTATCCCTCTAGTGTATCATTTAAATGAGAGTACAAAAAATAGCAAGGATTCAGGAATGGGCTCACACGCAAGTAAATTCAATGCTTTAGGATGGTAGATCATATGTAGTAGAGGATATATATGGAACAAATTTACTCTTCTTGAACCCAGCTTGTTGTATTGATAAGCATCTCCTGCTATGAACAACAATGACTGTCATCTTTTGATATTTGTAGAGTGGGAAGGTATCTCCCCTCCATGATAGATCCTAAGACTTCATCTTGTGAGGTGGCCAGACATATTTGGGTCAACTCCTATCCAAGTTGTTGGAGTCACTCCAAGGACTGCTAAAAAAGTTGAACCATAGTGGATTTGTAGAAGATAAGGAGAGAGAGACTTATCATCTCCTAATACCAAAGAGATCTCCAAAAATAGGATTCAATTCATTAAGGATGAAGTTGGGACCAAATGGGAGCCAAACAAAAAAAAACCAAGTCACCTAATAGGCAAATACAGTAGAAAAGTACTCAAGCAACTAGTTTCTTGGAACACTTGTCTCTGAATGGTCTTCCAATGCCAATTAAATCCCCATAGTCAAAATATTTTAAATGATATATATATATATATATATATATATATATATATATATATATATATATATATATATATATATATATATATATATATATGTTTATTTTAGGTTGTTTCTGTAGGCATATAATAAGCTTCTTTTTCGAATGGTAGGCAAAAATAGCCATAATAATAGGCTAGCTATATTGTGGACATATGAAGGAAGTTTAACCATTGAATATTTAGACCAATGTACAAGTCGTGGCCCTGAAACCAACTCTTTATATTAATGAAAACACTAACTCGCTCTTTAAAAAAAAAGGAAAATAATCCATCCATATTAACTCCATATTTATCAAGCATCGAGAGGGATCAAATCTCTAGAGGTGCAAACCTTTCCTCAAGGTTTGCACTCAAAAAGTAGGTTTGTACCTTGAGATATTTGGACCCTAATTAAGATGGATTTAGGCTTGTCTTGTAGAAAATGAAAATGTCAACAATATTAGAAAAGTCAAAATTAAAAGGAAATACATTGAAATATCATAAGTAAGAAAAAAAATCCACGAGTAACATAAACAACTATTTCAATAGTTTATTTCTATATGAAACTATTAGACATGTTAAATAGTTCTTTTTGCTACATTGCATCCATTAATTGATCCAGGTGGATATTGGTGGCCACTCGCTAATTCCACTTGGATCCCCACCATTGCTTCTTTTAGTTTTTCAGCTTCCTTAATTGTAGCACAGTTTACTATTTTTAGCAGTTTTTCGGGTCCTAAACTTTCGGAGCCGTTTTGAGGCCCTAAATGACATTTTTTGGGAAATCTACCGCCAGTTATTTTTTGTTTAAAATCATAGGTTTTGTCATAGTCCTCGGAGAGATCTTTCCAACGGGCTATCATGCACTTCAAACGGAGATAATATGACCAAGTCGCGGCCCCGGGAAGTTGGCTGTCCAACTCACCCCAACGGGGCCCATAAACTCTTGGTGTTACATCTCCTCGGGTTAGGGTTTTGGTTGTTTAGGGTTTGCTCTTATTGTTCAATAATAGAAATGCCCTTGAGCCTCATTGTAAGACAGTTCAGAGGCATGTAGCTGCCACATCTCTTTTCAGAGATAAGCTACCATCATCCCAGCTGGTTTATTTCCATTCCTATTTGTAAGCATATTTCAATATTTTACATGAATGAAATGAAGTATTATTTCCACTGCATCTTTGTGTTTACAGTTATCTCTATAATTTTTTGCGTTCCTATTTAAATCCAGATCAGTGGTATCAAAGCGGTCTGCTTTTCTTCTCTATTTTTTTTGCATGTCCCCAACGAGGTCGGGATATCAGGAGTTAGGGCTTGAACTAGTTGAACCTTTGAAAGACCAGCCTCAGAAATTCTGACGGCCTCCCATGATGGATGAAAATAAAGACGTGGGGGCAGGAGATCCTATCAAAATCTTGCTCGAAGAAGTCCTCGAGTGACAAAGGAACGCGATGATGGACAACTTTTCCCAGATCCTTCAGCGACTACCTAGGGGCGACACATCGGCTTCCAACAGCAACTCTGGAAACGCCACACCATTTAAGGTACAAGTCAATTTTGAAATCCCCATATTCAAGGGTTAGATAGACGCAGATGTCGTCGATAAATGGTTAAATGTGCTAGAGGGGTATTTTTTGTTTATGATTTTTCTAGTCAGGAAAAGATTATTTTCGCTCTTCTCAAAGCAGCCCCCCACATCAAGGATTGGTGGGAAACCTACTGCGAGCAGAAGGATGAAAGTACAGGCTCACTATTTTCAGTCGTACCCACATTCATTCCGGGATGCCATCAAGGAGCAGTACTACCTTGTAGGAAGCTATGAGGATTAATACATAAAGTGGACCACACTGTGGCAGGGAAGGGACCAAGACGTACCAGAGTTTACCAATATTTTCCATACCCTTCGCACAAAGTTGGGTATCAAGGATACATAACAGCATTTGGTACTCAAATACCGTGGCTACCTACACAAGTACATCCAAGAAGAAATAGAATTCCTGAACATCTCCTCGCTCGGCACGACATACCAATATGCCATCAAGGTCAAGAAAAAGTTTAAATAGAAGAAGCGAGACTTTGGATTTGCAAATCTAAAACAAGGGAAAGGTGCCCCCAAACCGTAGAACAAAGGACAAAGCCAAGGCGGGGCAGCCCAAGACAACCCGCCAAAGCTACAAGCAAATAATAGTTTTGCAAAGCTGAAAAAGGACATGGGAAAGTGGTGTGAGTTCCATAAGAGCTCCCCTCACAACACAAGTGAGTGTCGGGCCAAGCAGTCACTGGTGGCCAAGCTAAAGGTTTCAGAATCAGAGGCATGTTCTGACTTTGAGTTAGAACCCGATAAGGGGAATGACAAAGGGAAGCAGATTATTGATGCGGAGCCCAATGACACATTTGCCACCATGAAGATCTAGAAGGAGGAACCCGAAGATCCAGAGGAGGAGGAGCGTCTCTTCCACTCCCAGATGTGGGTAAAGGGCCCCCCACTATAGTTCATTGTTGTCAGCAGGAGCCAAAAGAACCTCACTTCGGTAGAGGTCATGAAGCAGGTGGACTTATCGACCACAACACATCCACAACCATACACCATCAGGTGGCTTCACCAAGGACAAGATCTTCGCGTGAGCCAACAGTGTTGCCTTCCATATAGCATCAAGTCCTTCACGAATGAGGTATTGTGTGACATTCCTCCCCTTGAAGTTTGTGATGTATTATTAGGAAAACCATACTTGTGGAAGAGACATGTTGTGTATGAATCAAGGCCCCGTGCTGTTATTGTTACTTTGGGAAATAAGTTGTATAGGATAACAGAGGTAGCACCACCTACCGCCATCTCTTTGGTTACTGCAAAACAATATAGTAAGCTCATTTCCAAAACAAGGAAATTTTTTTTCCTGGTGATACGCCCTCAAGAAAAGAAGAAGACAGTGGCCACAAACTCCAGACAGGGCCCCTCCGCACGACAACTACAGATGGACAAGGTCGTGGAGGAGTACGAGGAAATCTTCACCTCCCCCGTAGGGGATCCTCTACACTGTCAGGTCAAGCACTCCATTGATTTGACCCCAGGTGTGTCACTGCCCAATGGACCAATCTATTGGCACTCTGTTCTAGAGAACGATGAAATCAAGAGGCAGATTCAAGGGTTGCTGCAAAAAGGTCACATCCGTTCGAGTTCATCGCCCTGTGGGAGCTCGATCATGTTGGTACAAAAGAAGGATGGGACTTGGAGACTCTGTATTGACTATCGGGTGCTGAACAAGATCACTGTCTGTAATAGGTACCCAATCCCATGGATTGATGACCTCTTGGACTAACTAAAGGGGGAAAAATATTTCAACAAGATCAATTTGAGGTCAGGATATCACCAGGTACCAATCGAACCCTCCGATGTGTGGAAGACTGCCTTCAAAGCCAAAGAGGGCCTTTTCAAATGGTTGGTTATGCCTTTCAGATTAACGAATGCTCCTACAACCTTCATGAGGCTAATGGATGACATCTTACGGCCATTCACCAACTCATTTGTAGTGGTATACATGGATGACATCCTAATCTTCAGCCAAAGTTGGGAAGAGCACCTCCACCACATTCGACAGGTTCTCCAAACACTGCGACAACACATGTTATGTGCCAATTTGGAGAAATGCAATTTTGGCATGACCTAGGTTCAGTATTTGGGATACATTATTGATGAACAAGGGGGTGCATGTGGATCCAACCATGATCCAAGTCATTCGGGATTGGCCATCTCCAACCACTCTGACAGAGGCTCGCAACTTTCTAGGCCATGCCAACTTCTGCCACAGGTTCGTATTGGGATTTTCTCATATCACTTCGCCCTTGAGTCAAGTCACCAAGGGAGGAGCGAAATCAAAATTCTTCTGGTCTGGATCTCAATAGAAGGCATTCACAGAGTTGAAAGATCACCTCTTCTCGGCACCAGTTCTTGCATTACCAGACTTGCAACAACCATTTGAGGTCGAGACAAATGTCTCTGACTATGCTATTGGGGCAGTCCTTAGTCAACACGGGCATCCAGTGGCATATCACAGTGAGTGTTATGAAACCAGCTCACAAAAAGATAGAAAAGATAGATCAACGCCTTAGAATTCAGCCTCTTCGAGGGGGCAACCTCCTTTACATTACAAAAATGAATGATTCCTTGATGATTCAAATGAAAAAACCTCCTTTCTATATATAGGAGTCTAAGGAGTCACAATATAACCCAGCCAACCTAACAATAATAATATAAAGGCACAAAAATAACAATAGAGGGATTCTATGGGGCACAGTAATAACAATATGGGAACAATAGGGGCACAACAATATTAATAAGGGATACAACTACAATAGTAATGGGGTAATCACTAGTATTATAGGGACCTAACATGCCCCTCTCCTTCAAAAAAGTGTTGTCCCCAACGCTTGAGTAGTTATGGATGCTTCTCTGTGAAATTCTCATCCTCCCATGTGGAATCTTCAGAAGATAAGTTCTTCCACTTGATGAGATACTCCGAAATTGATCGATTTCGTAGCTGTCAAGTTCTTATTTCTGTGACTGCTTCCAGTTCTAATATAATTTTTCCTTCCTCGTGAAGTTCTGGAAATATTGTTTGAACAGGGATCTTGTCGACTATAACCTTCTTCAAACATGAAAAATGCAAAACTGGGTGCACTCGAGAAGCTGCAGGAAGCTCCAATTTGTATGCCATAGTACCAATCTTTTGCAACACCTTATACAGACCATAATACTTTGGTGATAATTTATTATCCTTCTTAGCTTGCTTGAGGGACATTTGTTTATATGGTTGTAGCCGTAGGAATACCCAATCACCTACATCAAAACTTCTTTCACTGCAATGTTGATCTTCCTATTGTTTCATTCTATTCTACGCCAACATGAGGTTATCCTTTAAGAGTTGGAGGACTTGTTGTTGATGCTCGACGTGATGTTCCACTGCTTGAACCTTAGAATTTTCTCTTAAATATGATGTGATGGATGGTGGCCGATATCCATAAAGTGCCATAAATGGGGTCATTTTTGTTGCTATATGGAAGGAAGTGTTATACCACCATTCAGCCAGAGGCAACCATTTGACCCATTGTGTCCGTTTATCAGATACAAAGCAATGAAGATATCCTTCCAAACATTTGTTTACTATCTCAGTTTGCCATCAGATTGAGGATGATAAGATGAGATATGAGTTAACTGAGTACCGAGACAAGAAAATTATTTTTTCCAAAAATTTCCAATGAAAATGGGATCTCTGTCACTTACAACAATTGTTGGGTTTCCATGTAGCTTTTGAATTGTTTCCATAAATGCAGTAGAAATTGTACTGGCTTTAAATGGATGTGATAATTCACAAAAGTGTGCATACTTGGTAAGTCTGTCAACTACCACCATGATGACACTCTTTCCCTCAAACTTGGGTAAGCCTGTGATAAAATCCATTGAAACCTCCTCCCAACGTTGGCTTGGAATGGATAAAGGCTGTAATAGACCCGGGATCTTAATTGTTTCAATTTTATTTTGTTGGCAAACCAAACATTCCGCCACAAACTTTTGAATATCCAATTTAAGGCCATCCCAGAAAGGTTCCTTCTTAACCCTATGGTAAGTTTTTAAAAATCCTGAGTGCCCTCCTAAGGGAGAAGTGTGCAGTTCCATAAGAATATTTTGCTTGAGTTGGGAATTCTTACAGAGGTATAAGCGATCTTTGTACCATAACGAATCATTTTTCCAGCTAAATGTATCAGATGTACTAGAATCTTTTTGTAACTTTTGAATAAGTGCCCACACTTCTTCATCATTCTTCCATTCCTCCCTTGCTTCGTTTATCCAATCTGGTTTGATAATAGAAATGGTGCACAACAATGCTTCCACATCCTCATCCTTTCTTGAGTGCATCTGCCACCATATTTTGCTTCCCTTTTTTGTAGATGATTTCAAAGTCATAACCCAACATCTTTGTGACCCACTTTTGTTGCTCTTCAGAGGATAATCTTTGTTCTAAAAAGTATTTAAGGCTATCATGATCCATTTTTACCTTGAAGTGTCTTCCCATTAGGTAGGGTCGTCATTTCTTAAGTGCATGTAGTATTGCCAACATTTCCTTCTCATAAATAGCTTTGTGTAAAAACTTTCCCTTGATTGGACGACTTTCAAAAGCAATGGGTCTTTCATCTTGCATTAAAACAGCACCAATTCCATTTCCTGAAGCATCACATTCCACAATAAAGGTTTTTGTGAAGTCCGGTGTAGCTAAGACTGGTGCTTGGCACATTGCCACTTTAAGATGTTCAAAGGCCTTTGTTGATTTTGGAGTCCATGAAAATGCATCTTTCTTCAATAATGTTGTTAGAGGTGCTGCTATTCTCCGATAATTCTTAACAAACTTGCAATAATACCCTGTCAACCTGAGAAATCCCCGAAGATGCTTTATGGATGTGGGGCTTTTCCATTCCTTAATTGCTTTAATTTTGCTAGGGTCTACCTTAACTCCTTCATGAGATACAATATGACCCAGACATTCCACCTATTGTACTCCAAATAAACATTTGGATCTTTTTGCATATAATTGTTTCTCCTCCAATAGTTGTAGCACCCTATCAACATGTTCAACATGATCCTTCCAAGACTTGTTGTCGATTAGTATATCATCAAAAAATACTAACACAAATTTTCTAAGGAAGGGTTTGAAAATGGAATTCATCAAACCTTGAAATGTAGACGGTGCATTGGTAAGGCCAAAAGGCATGAACAAAAATTTATAATGACCCTCATGAGTTCTAAATGCTATTTTCCGAATGTCTTCAGTCTTCATTCTGATTTGATGATATCCTGAATGAAGATCCAACTTGGTGAAGTAAATTGATCCATGCAATTCATCCAGTAATTCATCAATGACAGGAATGGGAAACTTATCTTTAATAGTGAGCTTGTTGAGCTCCCTATAATTTGGACACATGCGCCATGATCCATCCTTCTTGTGCACCAATACTACTAGAGCAGAGAAAGAACTTTGACTAGGTTGAATTATACCAGCCTCTAGCATTTTTGCAACCATATGTTCAATTTCACTCTTTTGGGCATAGGGATATCTGTACGGCCTAATGTTTGGAGGAACACTTCCTGGAATCAGATGAATAGCATGATCATGATCACGAATAGGTGGGAGACCTTTAGGAGTCTCAAATACCTTGGAATGATTGTCCAAGACTTTTTGGAGATTTGGAGAAATAGACGATTTCGATGTGGAAACATGTAGCAAACATAATTGTGCAATTACACCTCTTTGTTCCTTTTTTAGAAGCTTTGTCATACCATTAGAGCTGATTATATTTCCCGGTTTCCTTGCAATACCCCTTAATTCAACTTCCTTTCCTTACGCAGAAAATTTCATCAAAAGTTCTTGAAAATTAAAAGCTATTGTACCCAAGGATTCTAGTCATTGGACTCCTAGTACAACATCAGCACCTCCCATTGGAATGGAAAGAATTGGGCTATTCAATACATATTCTCCCATGGATAGCTTGATATTATGACACTTTCCAGAGCAATTTATTATTCCTCCATTTGCAACCATCACTTGACACTCTGGTGCTGGATATAGGAAGAAATTCAATTCTTTTGCTACCTTATAATGAATAAAATTGTGGGTACTTCCTAAATCAATCAACACTATTACCTTTTTCTTCTTGATTTGTCCTTCTATCTTGATGGTTTGAGGAGTGGTAATTCTAGCCAATGCATTACAAGATATGGTCGGATCCATTTCTTCTTTATCTAGGCTTTGTTCCTGGAGTATATCCTCTTCTTTTGACCTTTCTTGCTCATTTTCTTCTTCCTCTTCACAATCTATGTAGAATAATTTCTTCTCAGCACATTTATGACCTTTAGTGTATTTGATATCACAACTGTAACAAAGCCCTTTTGCTCTTTTTTCTTCCAATTTTTGTGGTGTCAACCTTATAGGTTGTGGAAGACTAGGGGCAACAACACTTCCATCTTTATAGTTGTGAGTGGTATGCTTCCTAGTTGCCATAATTTTGCTTTCCATTTTTCCTGTTAACCTGAATGCCTTCTTTAATGGATCAGGTTCCCAAAGGAAAACATCATGTTGGATATTATCCTTTAAATTCCCTATGAACACATCAATCCTATGCTCCTCTGGAATATTTTTTACCCTTATGTTCAATTTTTGGAACTCCTCAATGTGCTCCATTATTGAACCCTTTTGTTTGAGACTTATCAATTGGCTAAAAAAAGTGTTGCTTTCTGTATCCTCATAATGTGCTGTCAATTCTTCCGTAAAAATTTCCCAAGTGATAATTTGTTTACGAGAGAAAAGCCATTGATACCATACAAACTGATTCGGTTCCAAATATAAAGTTGCAATACGTACCTTTTGTGTGTTTTGCACATTATTGAGATCGAAAAATTGCTCCATCTATAATATCCATGTTGCAGGATCCTTGCCATTAAACTTCCTCATATCTATTTTTGGAATATGGTGGGTCTTCAATCCAACATTAGAGTCTATGAAATCATGATTAACATTTCTTTTGTTCACATCATGAGTTTCCTTTACTACCCTTTCACCATTAGTAAGTATTTCTTGTAGAAAATTTGTCAAATCTGTCTTCAAATCTGCCATGCCTATCTTCAAATTTGTGTTCAAATATATCTTCAAATTGTCCATCTTAGCTTCCATTCCATTCATCTTAGCTTCCACGCCATTTATCTTAGCTTCTGTTAGCTTTTGTGAGAGTGACATTTGTTGCACTTGGTCTTGTAATTTTGATATATCATGTAGCATTTCTTCCTCTTCTTCATGAGTCATGCTAGAGATTTCAGGTTGCTTACTAGGTGTTTGCATTTTCTTTCCTTAGGGCATAAATTATCGATAATAATTCTCTACTATGCCCTTTGAATTTCTTCAAAATAATTTTTTAAACCAAGCTTAAGCAAGAATTTAAAAAAATCTGCACACCTTTTTTCACTTTGTAGGAGCTTGATATTGCCTCCGATGTATCTCTGTAATTGCAGATCATCTAGTTTTGAAATTACAGCCTACACTATCCCTCTGTGTCCTCTTTCCAATGCCACTAGTCTGATTCAAATTGGATTCTCCAAGGAAGAGTTATGCCAAATCTCCCACAGTGACCTGATTGTAGACTAGTTTAGTAGATCGAACTTGTACGACGTGCCACATGTCCCTGTTTCGACCTTTGGCTATGAAAAATATACAAAAGAAACTAAAGTCCGTCTTCTTTCTGTACTTTCTTATGAAATTTAAATCTGATGCTCAGAGAGAATGTTATGACGATTTTTCCTAGGTCACCTGTTTGGAATGTAATTCAGGAGTCTGCAAAAAGGCCAACTTCTTCATATCATATCTCTGCAAATGTAGTGTGAAAATCTCTGAAATTTGGCCCTGAGGTTCAGTGCAATTTCGTCTCAAATGGGTTTTTTTTTCGCTTCTAAAATGTCACAGAAAAAAATTTATAGCAAAAATGCCACGATGACCTATTTGGAGCAGCGAAACCCTAGAATCCAAATGCTCTAATACCAAATGTTATGAAACCAGCTCACAAAAAGATAGATCAACGCCTTAGAATTTAGCCTCTTCGAGGGGGCGACCTCCTTTACATTACACAAATGAATGATTCCTTGATGATTCAAATGACAAAACCTCCTTTCTATATGTAGGAGTTTAAGGAATCACAATATAACCCAGCCGACCTAACAATAATAATATAAAGGCACAAAAATAACAATAGAGGGATTCTATGGGGCACAGTAATAACAATATGGGAACAATAGGGGCACAACAATATTAATTAGGGATACAACTACAACAGTAATGGGGTAATCACTAGTATTATAGGGACCTAACAGTGAGACACTTTCAGATACAGTCCGGAAGTATCCCACTTATGACAAAGAGATGTATTCCATTGTGTGGGCCTGCCAACAATGGAAGCATTACATTTTGGGGAAGGAAACTGTCATCCACACAAACCACCAACCCCTGTAGTTCATACAGACCCAAAGGAAATTGCATAATGATCGCCATCAGAAGTGGTCCACATACCTACAACAGTTCCATTTGAATATCAAGTATAAGAAGGGTAGCACCAATAATGTTGCAGATTGCCTCAGTCGACCACCGATCATGGCATTAACCACCATGCTCAAGTCTTGTGGGCACGAGACTTATGATTGGCCACTGCTCTACAAAAGTGACCTGAAATTCGGCCACACATACCAGACACTCTTGGAGGGTCAACATGTTCCAAATTTTCACCTCTAGGGTGACCTGTTATGCCACCTGGGTCACCTTTGTGTTCCTTCAAGCGAGCATGCCAAGATGACTTGGGAAGCACACTACAGTTGGGCTGTTGGGAATTTCAGGGTTGAAAAAATGGTGGTAGTACTACAAAAGTATTTCTATTGGCCGAATCTTTGATAGGATGTCTGGAAATACATCAGATCATGCACTGCCTATGCCATTGCCAAAACCGACCATCAAGAAGCAAGGCCTCTATAGCCCGCTCTCTACCCCTAGTTGACCTTGGGAATCCATCTCCATGGATTAAATGTCAGGCATTCCTTCCACTAAGCATGGAAATGACTGTGTTTTTTTGGTCGTCGATAGGTTCTTGAAGATGGCCATTATGGCGGCCTGCAAGAAGAATATCACAATAAAAGCCACTGCTAAACTCTTCTTTGAATGAGTGTGGGTACACTTTGGGATCCCACAGTCTATCATCTCAGATCGAGACAGCAGGTTCCTTAGTACATTTTGTTCTAATCTCTGGTCGATGCTAGACACCAAACTCACTAAGTCCACAGCCTTCCATCCTCAAACTGATGGCCAAATAGAGGTTGTCAATAGGATGATGGTACACATTCTATGCATGTACAACTCAAAGCATCCACGCACATGGGATGAGAGCCTCCCCTATGTTCAGCACAGCTACAGCCGGGCTCTCGACAGCTCAACTAGCCACATCCCTTTTCAGGTGGGCTTGGGATTCCAGCCACTATGTCCCATTGATGTGGCCATGCCATTTGTAGCTACTCACGCAAATTCGGCTCATGTCCAGTCCGAAACAGATAAGGAAAACAACTTCATTGATCACATCCAACATATTCGCTAGTAGGTCCATGACATTCTGGAGAAATCAAATGCCAAGTACAAGCAACGACATGATCAACATCAGGTGCCACACAAGTTTTAGGTGGGTGACAAAGTCTGGTTGTATTTGCAAAAGGAACGCCTTACCGGAGCCTATCGGAAACTCAGACCACTCTGATATGGTCCTTACACCATTACCGAGGCTGTGGGAGACAATGCATTTGAGCTCAGCATTCCCCCATTTCTTGGCCTACACCCAATGTTTAATGTGGACCGCCTTTAGCCATACTTTCCACCATTACTAGACACATCTGACATTGCAGAACAGCTCACACCCAAAGAGTTAAATCAATATTGCATCGAACAAGCTACAACTGATCAGATCATGGACACACAGATCAAGCACACTCACCAGTAGAATATCCAACTATATCGAGTTGTTAAAGCAGGCCAATTCCTTCAGCAAGGCAAGTGGCTCACCAGGGACCAAGTTCAGCAGAAGTTCCCTCATCTCATGGAGGAACTCAACACAATGGGGACCATTGCTTCCTAAGGGGGAGGAATGATCCAGGTGGATATTGGTGGCCACCCACTAATTCCAGTTGGATCCCTACCATTGCTTCTTTCAGTTTTTCAGCTTCCTTAATTATAGCACAGTTTACTATTTTTAGCAGTTTTTCGGGTCCTAAACTTCCAGAGCTGTTTTGATGCCCTAAACGACATTTTTTGGGAAATCTACCACCAATGATTTCTTTTTTCTAAAATCATCTTTTTCGTCATAGTCCTTAGAGATATCTTTCCAACGGGTTATCATGCGTGTCAAATAGAGATAATATGACCAAGTTCCGACCCTGGGAAGTTGGCTGTCCAACTCACCCTAACGGGGCCCATAAATTCTTGGTGTTACATCTCTTCGGGTTAGGGTTTTGGTTGTTTAACGTTTGCTCTTATTGTTAAATAATAAAAAGGCCCTTGATCCTCATTGTAAGACAGTTCAGAGGCATGTAGGTGCCACATCTCTTCTCAGAGATAAGCTACCATCGCCCTAGCTGGTTTATTTCCACTCCTATTTGTAAGCATATTTCAGTATTTTACATGAATGAAATGAAGTATTATTTTCGTTGCATCTCTGTGTTTACGGTTATCTCTATAATTTGTTGCATTCATATTTAAATCCAGATCATTAATGCATTTAATAATTAAGCTATGTCAAGTTGATGTCCATTAACCTATACGCCAAGAGCTCTGCAACCAAAACCTAATGGCGACCATGTGGTAAAATCGGTGGGGAGGAGTCAAGAAAGGTAAGGGCGCAGACAATAGTGAGCTATAGCAAAAGACAAGTCGGACATCTGAGAGCCACAGTCATGACAGAAGAGGTCAGGAGGGGAGAGATCCCCTCCTATCAGGATGCAGCAGCAAGGGAAGGATAGAACAGTCAGTTGGCAATGGAGAAGTAGAATGCAGGTCCTGTTCTGGGAGTGACATGGTAGGCAGGTAGAAGGGGAAAATGTCTGCCATGTGCGGAGGAGAAGCCAAGGTTTGTAATCTTGCCAAATAAACTAGAAAGGTATAGAAGCTACATGAAGGATCATGCCCTTATCTGTAAGTTTGTTAGAGTCTGGCCATCTGAAAGAGACCTTACCAGATGGATTCAGCAAAAATGGCAGCCCCAAGGACATATCGAGCTAAAGTTGGGAGCTAAAGGCTTCTTTACGGTAATCTTCTCTAACCTGCAAGATAAAGAAAAAGTGTTTGAGAATGGCCCTTATTTTTACTATAATGCTAGTTTATTTATGAGATATTGGGAAGAATGTTATAACCCCGATAAGGAAAAAAATTTAGCAGCTCCAGTATGGGTTCGATTATTTGGGTTACCCATGGACTTTTGGGACCCGGAAATCTTGGAAGGGATAGGAAACACAATAGGTAGTTTTGTGAAAATAACGGAAACTACGAAGAAAGGAAGGTATACATTGTATGCCAGGATATGTGTGTATATGAACATTGTGAACCCAATCCCAGATTCTGTGGAACTAGAGTATCATGAAGAAGTTTGGCAGCAAAACCTAGACTATGAGCATATACCGTTTAGATGCCGCAGATGCCATGAATATGGACACCTGGTTAAGGAATGTCCTATTACAATGGAAGAAGAAGAGAGGAAAAGTAAGTAGCAGAAGAGAAGGCCAGCAGACCAGGAAGGATTCCAAGAGGTAAAAAATAGAAGGAAAATAACCAAAGAAAACTCCAAAGAAGACAAGAAGGAACAACAAATAAACCCAGGGAAATCAAATAGCTTTGAAATACTTCAGGAAGAGGGGGAAGATGAGGATCAAACCATGGAAAATCAGGAAGACAAAGAGTCAGAAAATAGCTCCAGCAGTGAAAGATCCCACACAAAGAGGAAAGCCCCGAGTGATGTCACGGACAAAGGCAAAGAACAGGTAGAACAGGTAGAATAGATGGAGACAGAAATGGAGATAACCAGGGATGATCTTAGCAAACAGAAAGAAGTTCTGTGAAAAATATTAAATGAACGGAGAAACTTGAACGAGCGATTTATCCTGGAAGACCAGAAGAGGTTGTATGCGGAAACCTTCCAGCAGTATATAGCTAAATAGGAAAAAGGTAAAGGAGTGCCTGAAGAACACCAAGAGAACTAGCAGGACAGCAGAATAGATCAGCAAGGACAAGTCAAGGGCAGGAAAAAAAAGAGGAAGGAAAAATCTTAAAGACTCCATCCAACTAATGGGGGAAATGCTAGTTAACACGGGGAGAGTGGTTCCGCTTTCAGCGGTGTTTCAAAACCTAAATCAAACCCCTCAATGATTTTGACATCCTGGAATATTAGAGGCTTGAACAACAAAGGGAAGTAGAGACATTTAGCAGAAATATTGAGGAAAGACAAACCACAGATCATGCTTATTCAAGAAATGAAAATTTCAAGCCAGAAGATGGAGGAAATACTCAATAAAATAAGTCTGAGATATGAGCAAGTAACCATAGATGTTAAAGGAAGTGCGGGAGGGATAGCAGTAATTTGGAACCCAGCAGAAGTCCCATCAGACTGGTGGATAGGAATGCCCAGAATCCTGACTTGCAGATTCAGACTCATTGGGCAAAGTGAATGGGTGGTAGTATCAGCAGTTTACGGGCCCCACACCCCGGTAGATAGAGGCCTATTCCTTAGTCACTTGCAAAAACTAAAGAATATGCATCAGGAGCAAAGGTGGATTATTGTAGGAGACTTCAATATGACAACCTCCAAAGAAGACAAGAAAGGAGGAATAAGGAAGGAAGACCCGGAGACGGAAAGGTTTAGAGATGTCCAAACAAACTTAAATCTGGCAGACATACCAACAATAAATGGGAAATTCACCTGGAACAATAGAAGAGGTGGGAACAAACAAATAGTGTCAAGATTAGATAGATTCTTAGTCTCTGAACATATAATAGGTATGGACATCTTCTACGAAGCCTCCATCCTCCCTTCTATAGGGTCAGACCACTGGCCAATTAAACTGGAAATAGCTATGAACAATCAGAATAAAAAGAGACCATTTCGTTTTGAGTCCTTTTGGCTAAGAGATCCAGAATTCTTACCCAAAGTAAAGAACTGGTGGCAAGAAAGAAAAATGGGAGTGGAAGGTAGAAACAAAATGCACACGTTCCAAATTAGACTCAAAGACATAAAGGGCAAAATAAAGAAATGGAACAGAGAGGAATTTGGCAACATTCAAAAAGAGAAAGGGAAACTACAGTCCAGAATGGAAGGAATCCAACAACAAATCATTGAAGGAGGAAGAAGTGAGGAGTTGGCCGAGGAGGAAGGAAGGATAATTAATCAACTAGAGGAAAGACGAAAGCAAGAAGAAATTCTGTGGAAACAAAAATCACGAGTCCAATGGTTGAAAGAAGGGGAGAAGAACTCCAAATTCTTTCACAAAGCAATGTTGAACCACAGACAACATAATAGAATCTTTTCACTAAAAGATAGTCAAGGAAACAGAGTACTGCAATAGGAAGAAATGGAGAAGCTTCTAGTGGACTATTTCAAAGGGATCCTAACAGAACCAAACATTAGCAGGGAGGAGGAAATCACCAGAGTATGTCAACATATACCTAAAAAAGTAACCAAAGAAAAAAATCTGGCTCTACTCAGGGTAATCACAAAAGAAGAAGTGGAGGAAGTGGTTAAGAGAATGGCAAAGAATAAGGCCCCGGGACCTGATGGTTTTACCATATAATTTTACCAAGCCGCCTAGAGTTTTATGAGTAATGACTTGGTGGACCTAGTGGAGGAATCAAGGTGTACAAAACGTATGCATCCGGGCCTTAATGCCACCTTCCTGGCATTGATTCCAAAGACTGGAAACTCAGATGAACCTCAAGGATTCAAACCAATATCTCTATGTAATGTAGTGTACAAAATCTTAGCTACAATTATGGTGAATAGACTTAATCCTATTTTGCCTGACCTCATTGCACAGGAACAAACAGGTTTTGTAAAAGGAAGGCAGATAACAGATGGAATTATAGTCGACCAAGTGGTAATCCACTCTTTGAAAAACTCTCGAAATAAAGGCATGTTAGTTAAATTACATCTAACAAAGGCTTATGATCGCCTTAGTTGGGAGTACCTAGCAGGCATCGTCAAAGCCCACAGATTTGATGAGAGATGGGTGAAATGGATCATGTCAATGGTGAACACACCGGTGATGTGAGTGATGTTGAATGGAACTCCTTCCAAAGCATTTAACCCTTTGAGAGGACTCGGATAGGGAGATCCCCTGTCCCTGTTTCTATTCATCCTAGTAGCAGAAGGACTGGGCAGGTTAGTGAAAGCGCGATTAGCCAGGGAACAGCTAAAGGGACTAAGAATTTGTGGAAATGATCTCCCCATAAAACACCAGCAATTCGTGGATGACGTAATGTTATATGGCCAGGCCTCGCTTAAGGAAGCCCAACAGATCTTAAAAATCCTCTCTGAGTTCACCCAAGCATCCGAGACAGAGATCAATAAAGAGAAATCAGAAATATTTTTCTTTAATACACAGGTAGCGGCCCAAAGATTTCTGGCTCGAACAATGGGATTCAGAATCAGAATTTTCCCAGCGAAGTATCTGGGCATTATGCTTAATGAGCACCAATACAGGGTCACTAACTGGGGACCTCTAATAAGTAAGATCAGGAAAAAGATAGACAATTGGACATTTCGGTCTTTGAACACTCCCAGTCAGATAATTCTTCTAAAAGCAGTAATTCAATCCATCCCAATTTATCAGATATCTAGCCAAGCCGTTCCCAAATCCATTAGCCAAAAACTAGTAGCCATGTTCAAGAAATTTTTATGGCAGGGAACCAGTAAAACCAAAAAATGGGCTCTACTCTCGTGGGATTGGCTAAGCAAGCCAACCAAAGATGGAGGCTTAGGCTTGCGGGACCCCTACATACTCAACCAAGTGATGGGGGCGAAGCTCTGGTGGAGGTGGACACAAGGTGGCCAAGACCTATGGAAGACAATCTGGGAGAGGAAGTATGAGGCTACTGAGAAACCAGAAGACAGGATGAGAAGTCAGACAGAGGAAAAAGGCTCCACAATATGGAATTTGGCGAGAAGTAATAAAGAGTTGATAAGAGAATACAGTTTTTGGGAGATAAGAGTGGGGGACAAAGCTAAGTTCTGGGAGGAATCCTGGCAACAACGAGAAAAGCTCCTCCATAAGGAAGCCCTTCAAGTCATCCAAGCATTCACCTCCCAGGCAGAGGGGGATGTGGTCGGAAAATTTTGGAAACCAGGTATAGGGGAATATTGGCACAATTGGAAGCAAAAGGAGGATTGGACAGCAGCCTCAAACACGGAAAGATGGGATGATTACCACAAAGAAATGGCATCCCAAAAAGTGGCAGTAAAAACAGGGGAAGATATCCTAAGATGGGGAACCCGAATACAAGGAACTTTTTCTATAGCAGAAGGGTATTACTTAAAAGAAAAACAGAACCAATAGACAGAGACAAAGAAATGGAAAAACTTATGGAAAATAAAACACTGGCTGAAAGTCACTTTCTTTTTATGGATCCTGTTTCATGGCAGGGCACTTACCTGGGATCAATTATAGAGAAAAGGGAGGCAGGGACCCTCACGATGTGCGCTCTGCAACGAACAGGAGGAGACGATGGAACACCTTATGAACAGATGCACTGTCAGCAACACCCTGTGGAGCAGTCATTATCAGATGTTTGAGCGCTACTATAGAAACTTCCAAAACATCAAAACCACCTTGGAAAACTGGCCAAGGAAACCTTACCAAAACCCAGTGTTAAATTGTGCATGGATGTTGTCTGCTGGGTTCCTGCTTTGGAACATCTAGAAGGAACGGAATAGTGTGATCTTCAAAGAAGAAAAGTGAACCCCGACAGAAATATGGAAACAAACAATCAAGAACATGAGAGAAACAATTTTAACGGAATGCTGGAAGGAAGAGGACTGGAAGGTTATACAAACAGAGGCGAAGATTTTGCAGTGGCTAGAATTAACCCAAAGCATGATAGAAAGTTACAGAAGCAAGGACCAATTCAGAGAGGTTGAAGAAATCAAACAGTACAGGCATCCACCACAAGGATTTACAAAATTAAATTTCGACGGGGCGGCAAAAAACAATCCGGGCGAAGCAGGAATCGGGGGGTCTTTAGGAATGACAAAGGAAAAACCTTGAGAATTTTCTCGATGGACTGTGGGGAAGCAACCAATAACGAAGCAGAACTACACGCACTGAAGCACGGCCTTGAAATTGCAATTCAGGAAAAGTTCTTGAGCCTCCAAATTGAAGGAGACTCAAAACTAGTGGTGGACATGGTAAAGCAGCTGCAACAGAAAAAACCAGCAGAGAAAATAAGTAGGAGTTGGCGAACAACGTGGCTAATCAGCGAAATAGGGAAACTAATTACCAGAATAGACTATCTGATCCCCACCCATGTAAGATGCTCAGGCAATCAACCGGCAGACTAGTTAGTGAACTGGGGGAGCCGGAACAGGGGAAAGTTGATAGACAGCGGAGGAATGGAGCTCCTGCTCCTGGAGGAGAGAGAGCAATTGCAAAAACTTCTCGACGTCGATAAGGGTGGCAATAGCAATTCCAAGGAGAACAGACAGGAAAAGTTAGTAAGTGGCAGATGCGGGGAAAGATCACAGTAGGTGGTGACAGATAGGATAATCGTGAGAAAGGACATGGGCGGTGCAAATGATGGAGCAGGGCAGCTGACGGGGCAGGGCAGGGTAGGGTCACTTGAAGGGGCAGAAGAGAGAACCGAGACACCATTAAGAAAGGAATTGGAGGGAGCGTGGGGAGTCGGGACAAGAGGCCGCGAAGGGATGGCAAGTGGCAATGGTAGTACAGAAATGGCACGGCAGGAATAGCCGGGAAAATATAGTAGTTATGATGAGTAAAGGCGGTCAGACAGGTAGAGAAAAATCCCAAGGAAAGGACTCGAGGACAAGAGCAGGGAAGGAAAAAGGACAGGTGGCGATAAGGACAGAAGGAAGGAGGGGATTATACAACCGAGGGCCTGAGGTGGCATCAGGCTTTTACATGCAACAGAGCACGCAGCAAGAGGGAACGATGAAAGGTGGCAGCAAGGTGCATAGTTCAGACTATAGCTCCAGTACAGGCGAGGAAAGGTGGTATGTAAATTCATTCTCCTATCCTGATGCTCTAGAGATAGAAAGACGTAGGAATTTCTGTTATTCCTCAGAGATGTCCATGAAAACGAAGTCGAAAGGTAGATGTAGGCAGGTTATAGGCATTCCTAGATATGGGAAGAAATGTCTTTACTCCACCAGAAGTGATGGAGTCCCCGGAAGAAAGAACTATGGTTCTCTGAGGAAGGAAAAACCCAAGCCCAGGAAAGGCTGCAGGGTGGGGAGGGTAGCTAAGTCGGGAAGATTAAGGATTCCTGCTGGCCACAGGATCCATGACACTGTCTGCCATACAGGCAATTCAAGAAAGGCCAAGAGTAGAACTCCACTGGAAGAAAGGTGGGAAAGAAGTTTTCCCCTATAGTCGGGGAGAAGAGTTAGTATGGCTAATCACATGGAAAACCATCAAGAGGGGCATCGAGGAAAGTATAGAGAAGCAGAGAGTGGAGGGAAGAAAAAGGGCCGACTTGCGAGGCAGGTTGCGAAGTGGTCCAGGACCTTTTATCATAAGCAAACTTTAGATTACCAGATTAATGCAAGGGGGGTAAGGGAGTGGTTTGAAGTAGAAATTCTCAACAGAGTTATTGACTTGTGGTCTCTTGTCTTGATAGGTAGGCAAGACACAATCAAGAATAGGTTCCAAGCAAGAAGCAAGATGGCTCCGAAGAAAGAGAAACAAGTTCGGACCCAGGAAGAAGGATCGAGCAGTAACCCAAAGCGGCGTGGAAGGAAATCAGAGGCCGAGCATATAATGTATATGATAAATGCTTGCATGGTCGGGAATTCCCCCGAAACCCGGGAACAGATAAATGGGTAGGAATGGGAGCTGAGATCTATCAACTCGAACAAGGAGATTCCACGGGGTGAATGGGAGGATTTAGTACCAGATCCAAGAAACACTCGGAGCCGCAATTCTCTGTTTAATAAGTCAATCCAACATTATTGGATTATGAAGCATGTAGTAGCCCGTGCTATGGAAATGAACCAGGCAGTCCGGGAGGAAGAGGAGGAGGAAAGGAAGCAGAGGGAGGAGTAGCTAAGGAGTCAGATGAAGGAAGAATTGGAAAATATAAAGTCCACGCTCCTGAAGGAAATTTCTAAGGTCCGGACCCAGGCCTCGCGCAATAATCTAATTCTGGGAAAAATGGAACAAATGCTTCAGGAGATGAAATGGGTTTTGGAGCATAAGAATGTGACTCCTGGTACAAGTGCCATGGCGCCCGCCCCGGTTAATTCTTCAAATGAGGACTGATGAAGTAGGTTTCTCGGATAGTTTTGTTTGAAGTACCGTAGTAAAAGAATTGTTTCTGGATGTTTTATTATAGACTAATAGATAGAATAATTAGTAGAGTTCGAAAGAACATATATGATAGAACCAAGGATATGAACGTTTTTAAATTTTGGTCTGGATATAATGCTAATAGGTGGCTGCCTGGTTTCCTGTGGGCAGGCTAGCCACCTGAAACATAAGAAAGATGTAAGAAATTTTGATATCATAATATAGAAAGTAGTAATGCCTAATTTCACAAAAAAAAAAAATTAAGCTATGTCTATTTTGAAATAGAGATTTCAAAGTTTTAATTTAATTACCCATAATTATTAGGTGGATGGTAAGGAATTAACCACCAAGGATATTATAGAATATTCCTAGTACTAGAGATAGATCAAAAAATGATATTTATCTCCAAAGGGATCATCCCTTTTCTGCCATTTTAATTAAATTCATTTATAAAAAAATGTCATATGAATATGAGTTATGACTCTAATAATGAATAATAATATAAAATAAAGTTATAAATTAGTTAATTTTTATGAATTTTCTTTTAAATATTGTCAATGTGAGATGCGTCATGAGGTAAGTGTTTTGATACCTACTATTTGATCTAAGAGACGCTCTTCCCAATATGAAAGAGATGTTATAATGTTCTATTATGTAAACTTTTTGACTGAGTCGAATAAAAATAAATAGAATAAAATGAAATAATAAAATGAAATAAAAAAAAAAAAAAAAAATATATATATATATATATATATATAGGAGTCATCTACGGAGGCAAAGGAATTTTCCAGGCGACCAAACGTGGCCGAATCTAGGCAAAAAAAATAAAAATAAAAATCTTGTAGATGTATTGTTTGAATCATGTTTTTTATGGTGGAAATGGATTCAATACCATCAAAAACATCTAGGGCACCTAAAATTATGAATTTTGCCAAATTTTGCTTAGATTTACAAAAATCCCTACCATATTTGTTTAAAATATAGCCAGAATTTCCATAACTTTCTGGGCAAAAAATCATAATTTTTAGACTATATGACTATATAGATATATATATATATATATATATATATATATATCCTCCATGCATCTTAGTTATGAATCTATCAAGTGCTGAGAGGGATCAAATATCTAGATGTGTAAACCTTTCCTCAAGTTTCCCCTTCAAAAAATAGGTTTGTATATTAGATATTTTATCCTCTCAAAGCTTGATAGATCCAAAGTTAAGATGGATCTCGATTGGTTATATTGATAGGAAAGTCTATTTTAGAATAGGGCTTCAAAATTTTTAATTTAATTATCAAAAATGATTGGATAGATGATAGGGATTTAATTTTGAAAATTAAAAATCAATAAAAAGAAATAGAAAAACCAATGGCTAACGGAAAAATCTATTTCAAATTTTCCCCCTTAAAACTCGTAATATTATGAAAAATACTTTTGGAAATATTATATACATTAATTTAAGTAATATAAATATAATAATATTATACATGCATATTATTGAGTATATGATATATACTTATTTTACATTTTGTTAGTTGCATTATATGTGCCTGTGTGAGAGAGAAATAAATCTATTTTTACTTTTAGGTTAAACTCTTCAATCTTCCTTAGATTCTATGGTTAGATACTATTTTTCTTATTTTACTTATATAGTTAGTCATATTAAATTTAACTATTCATTATGTATTTTTCTAACTTCTTCTTGAGGGACTAAGATGACATGCAACACCTCTTAATTTAATCATGTAAATGTAAATATAATCTCTCTCTCTCTCTCTCTCTCTCTCTCTCTCTCTCTCTCTCTCTCTCTCTCTCTATATATATATATATATATATATATATATTATAAAAGGAAGTGGTTGAAGCTTATAGAAGTGTTACAAAATTTGGATGTTATAAGAGAACTTTTATATCGTTAGATACATAGATATCAAGATTCCTTTGTATTTTTAGCTCTCTCTCTCTCTCTCTCTCTCTATATATATATATATATATATATATATAAAAGTATGTGGTCAAATCTCATAGAAGTGTTACAAAATTTTGATGTTATAGGAGAATTTTTGTATCTTTAAATACATAGATATCAAGATTCCTTTATCTTTTGAGTTCAAACTTCAAAAAATTCCTATAGAAGATAAACTGTGCAACGTAAAAACAATAGATAACACATAACATGGAGAGAAGGCAGTCAGGTTTGCATGGGTGGAACTATGTTTTTTCAATGGCCCAAAAACCAATTTTTTTTTGTAGAATAAACTTATGGAAATTATAAGAACCAAAATAATAATTTAATATAGGTAAAACATTAATGAGGAATAGAATATGGTAAACAACCATGAGCATCCAATTTAGTTGTCAGGATGATCACAATTGATATAGAGGAGCTATTGAAGAAGTCATCCTTTTGAGTCATTATTTCCTGATGTTGAGGAACCATAACTACAATTGGGTTAACCATGCTATAAATCCTTTGCTCGAGAGAGTTAATAATTTGATTTAGGTTTATTAAGATTCTCAGAGACATGTCCATATCCTTTCCTATAGAGTTATCTATTGCTACCAATCTTCCTAAGACCACTTTTAGTTTGAATCACAACTCTTCAATAGTTGTTTCGTATTTTTAGAGGGAGCTATGGATGGATCATAGCTCCCTAAAATCCATAATTGTTATTGTAGCAGAGGAAAATACAAGAGAAACTAGGAGTAGGTTAATATCAAGTTCAATTATCCACGCAATGCACTCATTTAGACCACTTGTTCAAGCAATAACCAAATGTCTAGGTCAAAAGCCTATGGATCGACCATTTCATCATTTTTATGTTTAATATGAAACCATTCAAATTTCCATGGTAAGTGGAAGAGTTACTCCCAAATATCGCTGATGATGGATTCCAATCCTTTGTCTTTTTCATTTGTTACTTTAACTGGGTAATTTATTAACAGTAGATAATTTTCAAACACAATTAATGAGTATGGTTGCAAAGTTTTCCTAGGAAAATGCATTTAAGAAGAGCATATTATTCTGTTGAGTTGTTGGTTTTCATTCTAAATTTACAAGCGAGATTTCCTTCATTTTTTCTTCCAAGGAAAAATATAACTCCCCTACCCCCCTTCTTACCTCCCTTGGGTTTCCTTTCGAGTCTTCCTCAAAGAGTAGAACATAGGGTCTTACATTCTCCACCATTTAGAGAACTCCTTTGAGTCTAATTAAAGTTGCAAGCATGAGTTTATGGGAATTTTGTGATTTTTATCTCTTTAGAATTATCCAAATCAATGGAAGTGGACCATCATGCCTTCTCTAATTCATCTAATTGGGAGTCCGGTTTTGATGAAAAGGTATGGTAAAATAATTTGTGGGGAGAAAATTGAGACCTTTTCACAAACATTTTAGGAAGAAGGATGAATTTCCTTAATATGACTTTATTTTGACCCAAGTCTATATTCCATAGTAGAAATTTCATGATAGTCGTCCAAACCATTTTTATTTTTGTCTTGGAGTGAAAGGAACCACCATACTTTTTATACCAATTTGCAATTAGGTACAGTCATGTGAATGGAGAGGTGATGTGAGGATCAATATCTTTAGAAAAGAAAGTCCATACCTATTTGACATAAGGGCATTCGAGGAAGAGATGTTTTGATCCAGGTGGATATTGGTTATCACCTTCCTATTCCACATGGACCCCCAACACTGTCTCTTTCAGGTTCCTTAATTGTTACTAGCATAATTTACTAGTTTTTGCAGTTTTTCAAGTCCTAAAATTCTGAATTCGTTTTGAGGCCCTAAACGATGTTATTTGGGGAAATAGGAAAAAATTATAGGCAGGGGTTGAGGATTGTAGTTGAAAGTTGTAGTCCTAGGATATATCTTTCTAACGAGGTATTGTACACATCAAATAAAGATCATATTCCAAATTTTTGACCCCAAGAAGTTGATGTACTAACTAACCCCAACAGGGTCCACACACGTTTGGCGCTTCCTCTCCTTGCATTAGGCTTTTAGATTTTTAAGGTTTTCCCTTGTTTCTCAATAATAAAAAGGCCTTGGAGCCTCGTTGTAACATAGTTCAAAGGCATGTACCTATCACATCTCTTCTCAGAGAAAAAGCCATCATAGCAGGGATTGAATTTACATTCTGAGTAGCTGCCATCTATATTACCACAAGGATACCTAATCATGGGGAGTATTGGTCCAAAGGCATGAGCCTAGATCTTGAGAAATACAAACCTTTCTTAAAATCACCCTACAAAGAGGCTCATTCACACATCATTCCTTTCAGATACCTGTTGGAAACCTATGCACCACTAATGAAGGTTGTAATGAAGCTTTTCACCTGTGAGGGGAGATTTTCCAGATTGTATGGATACCACATTAGGTTGCTAATGCATTTCACATCTATGAAACCTCTCAACATGTGCAACTACTTGTGTAGAAGTTTTATCAAAATGTATGAAAAGGTTCAAATGAAAGTAAAGAACATTACCCAAGCCTTTTTTGTCACAGTTTGATAAAGGTTGTAGTCCTCCATCAGTTGGCAGAAAATAACATGGCATGGGATACCTTCATAGAAACAACTTTGAAATGGCATGAAACTACTTTATCAAGTCATCATCAAGACACATCAACACAACATATGGAGGTAGGGTCATCAAGAAAATAATAGGAAGTTCCCAAGGTACCGAGACTTGAGGTGACTAAAATATATTAGAGAGGGAAAAGGCTTGTGTTTACTTCTCAAGTGGATAAAAGGGCCAAGCCTTCTACATCAGCACAACATGGATCACATTTACAGGATGAGGAGCTAATTGAGCATGATTTTGAACTAATTGACTTGGAAGGAGTAGATGAACCTTCAAACTTGCAACAAGTTATCAAGGAGAAGCAGGGAAAATTTTAAGAACCACCCTAAATTTATATGTATAATAAATGGGCTAATCCCCATGATACATAGGAAAAATGGGAGGCAATTTTATCAATAATATAATATGTATTTATAATTTTTTTGGTGAATCTCTCACCAGATTATATTATCTTGTACAGTGATGGAGAATCTTTCACTGAATTATAAAATCTTGTAAGATCTTGGCAAATCTTTTACTGAATAATAAAACATTGTGAAGTCTTGGAGAATGTTTTGTTAAAGTATGAAACCATATATGATAATAAGAAAAAATATTCATTAAACTGTAATATACTAACATACATGTTTGGAAAAAGAAACATAATTTTCTCTTCCTACAAACATTGTTCCAAGTTTCAGTGGCCATGCTTGTCAAGGTTCTTACAATACACTCTTTCATATCCTTCTATTAGTTTTGATAATATTCCACAACAAAGTTCTTGTAGGTGTTGATATTGACAATGAGTTATGTCAAGGTAGGAGAGATTAATCTTTTCTCTACAACTTTTGTCAAGCTACCACTTTTTTCAAGTTATCAAATTTCTTTCTTATTCCATAGACTCCAACTGTGAGATAAAAAAAAAAAAAAAAAACACACATCAAGTATATTTACCCCAACACGCCAACAAGTAGCAAGCCTCAACTATATTATATAAGAAAGTATTAGGTATCCCAAGGGCTTGAAGGGGATCTAATTGAAAGAAGTGACCATTGTGAGAATCCTTCCAATCAATATATGAATATATAAATGTATATTTATTATTATTTTAATTGGAAATATTCATTTAAATAATAAAATTTAATTATGTCTCTCCCAATCTAAATTTATTATTAGCATAATTCACTACCCTCATAGGTCTCACATTTTTTAACAGCGTTGTAACATGTAGATTAATTTCCTTTTTGGTGAACAATCTCCACCTTTTAGGAAAATATGGTGCAGTGGCTCCAACCCCTATAGATCATTAGGACAAGCTACGAATAGCACAGAACATGAAATGTTGTACAAACCAACTTATTTTTCAAACAACTAATCCAACATCAGTACCTAAACTTTTTCATGAAGATATCATATTGAGAATGTTTGAAAAATGGTGAGAAATCTTCTGCAAGGGTGATGCCGAAAGAGTGACAAGGTTTCATTGTTTTGAAGATTTTTTTTTAAATAAAAAAAGTTAGAAACCAATATTAATGGAGATATTGGTATTTTTTACTAAATTTTGTGAAGTGGCTAAATGTAGCTTTAACCATTCACCTTAAGATGTTTTTACAATATAATTTCCTAAGTCTATTTAATATCTTCATTATTATAAAAACCAACCTATATCCATCTTAGCTCCACATCTATCACTCTTAGGGGGATGAAATCTATTTATCCCTCTGAGCACTTGGTAGACCCAGAATTAAGATGGATCTATGATGATAGAATTCCCCTTTAAATAGTCTATGCTCACATGAATACCATGGTATTACCATGGGTCAATACCATGGGTTATCATAAACCTGGAGCTTAAAAGTTACTATTAGTAATTTATAAAAATTAATAATTGATTTTTATTTTATTTTTTATTTTAACCAAGTTAAAATGTTTAACATACAAAAAATTACAACATCCATTTTTACTCTTGATCCAGAGGGATCAAATATTTTTCCACTCTATGCTAGTTTTCATATCACGATATTTGATACCTCTCGGGGCTTAGTAGATCCAGAGTAAAGATGGATCTATGCTGGTTTAGTTCCCCCATTTAAATAGGCTACATTCCACGTGAATACCATGGGTCAATACCATGTGCCATTTTTATTTTTATTAATACTAATATTAGGGTCAATAATGTTTTTTTGCATGGTATTAATAATAATCTAGCCCATGCTATTTGGCCCATAGTATTTTGCCCATAGGTTTCACCTAAATATAACACATTTTTTGAGTGTTCGTAAATATAAGGTGATTTATGGAGTAAATATAAAAAAATGTTTTATTTGTTTACCATACCTCTCGTTTATTTATATTTTAATAAATTTACCATACCTCTTTTACAAATATGGTATTTGGCCCATAGGATTCACTTAAATAAAATCTCTTTTTTGAGCCTTCATAAATAGAAAGAGGGTTATGGACTAAATATAAAAAGAGGTTTTATATTTAGTTTATTTATATTTTTATTTATTTACCATAACTTTTGAGTAAGTATAAAAATAGGTTTTATTTATTTACCATACCTCCACTTTATTTATATTTTTATTTTTTTACACCCTTGCATGTATATAAGGTGACTTATGGAGGAAATATAAAAAATGTTTTATTTATTTAGCATACCTCTCATTTATTTATATTTTTATTAATTTACCATACCTCTTTTATAAATATGGTATTTGGCCCATAGGACTCACTTAAATAAAACCTATTCTTGAAAATTAGGGCAAATGGAAGGTTGTAACTCCTAATTTCAAGGGCTAAATTTACCTTTTTTACCCTCTCCCTTAAAATAAGGTGGGCTATTTGAGGCGATTTGTAAAAATGTATGATACAAAATATTCGCCCGCTAAAAATTTAAAACCCCTTAATTTCGCCAAAGGGCGAACATTCGCCCCTAAAATTTTCCATGAGGAGTGTTATCACCTAGAACTACAGTCACATGTATATAATTTTTGTCCAAAGTTCACTGTCAAAAATTGGTGTCAAATGGGTTTTGTCCTATGTTTCTTACTTAGGGGTCATGTTTCTAAAGGGTCTTGATGTGAATCATTATCTAATACTATTGGTCATCCTCCATCATGATTGCATAAGCCATGTCTTATCTTGTACATGTCACTGGTCCTTTCCGTATTTTCGCAGCGCAGTCTTATTGGTTGATTTTGCAGCGCAATTATGTTTTAGCCTTTTCGCAGCGCGTCAGCATCCAGCCATTTTGCAGCGCATTTTGCTAATTTATAACTATCTGCGCTACGAAATCGCAGTTTCGGGCATTTTGCAGCGCAGATTCCTAAAGGGTCATGTCTGGGGATGAGTCATTGTCTCCGTCCGGTTATTGTCAGTTGGCGTACCTCCCAAACACTTATGAGCCATCACTCCACCAATAGATCCATAGGCATGCACATAAAAATCATTCTAACGGTTTTATCATGCATGAATGTTTTATGATGTTTGTAAATGATGCATAAAGTGGCCAGCTTGTGTGATAAGATGTTCGAATTGCAAATGAGCCCGAGTTCAAATGAGCCCGAGTTTTCTTTTTCAAGCGAGCCTGCGTTTTAAAAAATTTGAATTTGCCATTTGAGTTGAAGCTGGTGGTGATTCTCTGTGCAAAAATTTCGAAAGCGGAATGGAGAGGAAGGAGCATCGGTCTGGAAGATGTCAGAGAACAGAGCCTGAAGGATTGGATCTTGCATTGAGAGACGAAGGGGTCAGGAAAGCTTTCAAGGATGCTGGCTGTTGGAATTTCTGTGAGAAGCTGCAGGGTGGCCATGCTGAGGTAACAAAAGAGTTTGCCTTGAACTTTACAGGTTTAAGTTCTAAAGTATCTATGTTAGAATTTCAAGTATCTCCAGTGGCAATTGCTAATGTAACTGAAATTCCAAGAGGAGGGCAGGAGTGGTTTAAGAACTTTAAATTTGATTTGAACCCCTGCAAAGAATTTCTTAAAGAGGCATATGTGAATGAGGATTTAACAAAGGCTGTGCCTAGGAGCTATGTTAAGGAGCACTATGCTCTGCTTCTTACATGTATTCAAAAGTATTTAACCTGTGAGGGTAGATATAACAAGGTTTACTCCTATCACTTTAAGTTGTTGTTGCATTTTACTGGTAAAGCCTCTATAGATATTCCATTTTACTTGTTTCGTAGTCTCAGCAAGATGTGTGATAAAGTTCAATTAAGGAAGGATGACTGTGAGACATCATTATTTCACCATGGTTTAGTGAAACTGTTAGTGCTGGATGGTCTTCAGAGAATTGGTAGGGATTGGAATTCTTTCATCTATATGGCTGGTTTCCAGAGTAAGACAGGCCTCACCCCACAGCCGGTTAGAGAAAGAGAAGAATCAGTGGAGGAACCTACAATAGCTGAGCTTAGAAAGGAGGCTAGGGATAAAAAGAAAACCAAGTCTCAGTTGAACAAACCAGTAAAGCCCTTGGTTCTTAAAGAGCCACCTCAGCCATCATCAAAGGAAAAGGTTAAGCACAAGAAAGATGTACCTGGATCAAGTGGGTCTGAAAGAGTATCAAGAGTTAAAACAAGGAGTCAATTAAGCAAGGAGAAGGGCAAATCAGTAGCTGTTGAGGAAAGTCCAATATCTAAGGCCAGTTTGAGTGATTTGCTTGAGGCAATTGAGTTTGAACAGGAGGAACCAGTGCATGTTGAACCCATGCATATTGATTTGACTCAATCATCACCGGAGAGCACTAAGAAATCCAAAGCTTCGAAGAGACTAAGGTTTGATGAACCTAGTGAGGAGTTTATTTTCAAACCACGAAGGCCGGTTACAAGGAAACAAGTTAGAGAAGCTGAGAAAGTGCATAAAGGAGAGAAAGTTGTAAAGATGCCCAGAACAGAGGTAATTGAAGTATTGTCCAAAACAGTGGAGGCAGTCAAGCATAAAGACAAGAACAGAAAAGTTATCATTACCCAAGGAGGAAATGTTATAGCCATAAAGAATCAAGCGGGGACAGCAAAAGATGAAATTGCCAAAGCAAAGAACGTCATTAGAGAGCGTGCAGTCAGGTATGCCAACTATCGAAGAGCTGTGTTAAAGGGTAGTAAAAACCTAGTGAGTCAAGTGGATTCAGTGGCTGATGTGTATACATGGACAGTTCCAGCTATTAAACAAGCTAAATTCATCAGTAAAATGAACATGACTCTAAGAGCAGAAAACAAAGCCCTGAGGAGGGAGATTGCAAGTTTAAAAGCACAGCTAGGTTAACTAGCTGCTCATTGATGGTGAGAGAGGTCATTTTCTAAATTTTGGCAAATTTTGTTAAAGCTCCATTGTTTTGAAGATATATAGGTCTCTGCCACCTGTAAAGAAGATTTAAAAAATTAGAAGTTCAAGAAAAAAATTCCTTACTGCAAATACACTCTGTTTTAGCAAAAACAGCAGTTTCGTAGCGCGCTACGAAACTGCTGTATGTGCTGTTTTTGGATGAAGACAAACAGTTTAATGGTAAGATCAGCAAATTTTTGAAGGAAACGCCTAAGGAACATAAGGGAGACCACATGAGGCTATCCTAGCCATTCAGATAATGACAAGTGTGCCTTTTTGTAAAGGTGAAATATTTTGTCTCAAGTTAAAACTTTTATAAAGGTACTTTATGACCAGTTAGGGTTTGGCAGAAATGGCATACGAGGAGTATTGTTTTGGTTTATACACATGTCCATCAACGGAGCCTCCAACACATCTGAAATATGGTGATGCTCATAAATTTTGGGGTATTAAAGAGCTGGGAACATGTTGCTTAACTTTCGAAGGATGGTGGGAGACAAAGACCGGAAAAACAGGGGTTTGTTCTTATGATCAATGAACCATGAGCGCATTCAGTATCCAATGCTAACCTTGTTCATTGCATCCACTTCTCAGTTATCTCGGCCAAACTGAAAGGAGACAGGTGTCCAAGAGCAAAGAAGGATCATGATACGAGGAAGATAGAATTAGATATGTAGTTTAATTAACACTCTTTGTAATTACAGTCAGCACTTGATGTATTTAATGAATTAGTTAATTGATAGATAGGGGTAATTAGAAACAGTCTTCGAGCTCCCCTCATGCTGGAGGAGGAAGCTCATAGTGGTTAAGGTTGTATCTCTATATATAGATCAGACTTTGATGTAATGAGGGTTGGATGTTTTGGAGAAGACTGTTTTTGGTTTATGTATAAACAAGTTTCAGTAATGCAAATGACTGTGTTTTCTTCTCAGGATTCACAATGGATCTTCTTGTTCAAATGTGTGATGGTATTCTTTCTTTAAGGTTCTTTTACAGTTTTGTTAATGCATAATCACTCAAAACTCATGAATCATGCTCTGACTTCCTGTATGCCTTGGCAAACTGTGGTTTCAAAGTTATGTTTGAACATATAGATGTAAAGTGCCCTGATTTCTATGAAAAGATAGTGTTTTTGTTTGCTGAGATATGAGAGACTCCATAAGCCCAATGGGAATCAATTCAATGTTGTCCAGCCAACTTATTTTTCATGTGTCTTATAAGAGTTATCCATCTTTCCTTGTCATTAGTCAATATTCATAATCTGTGAGAGAGCCCTCTCAGACTAAGGAGGCTAAGCCTTAGTCCAAAGCCTGGTTTGAAATAGTTACACAGAATCTTGCTGATTGGCAGCCTTCAGTGTTTGATTTTGTGATAACAAGGAGAAGGGTTCCCAAATCAGATAGATCATGGACAATTTGGCAAGGTCCAGATTCATCATTTCCTACCTTGAGCAAGAAAACGATCAGCTCAAGGCCAAACATTTAATCATGGAGAAAGAGCAATCCAAGATGTTGCAGCAAGGATACAAAGGTAAAGAAGTCTTAGAGCATGATGAATAGGAAAAGTAGGTTGGAAAGAAGAAGCCAAGAACAAAGGGTCTTAAAAGGGCATTGAAGAATGAAAAAGAACAAAACATGCGGGATGAAGACTTGGACATTGAAGACAGAATCGCTTTGGAAATTAGTGAAGATAGAGAGTATTGGTTAGGTAAGGTCAATGTCCATATAGAGAAGCTTCTTGAAAAGGCTAGTAGAGAAAACCAACTATTGAGGCACATGGCCCACCACTACCAAACCAAAAACATGATTTGCAACATCAAGCTCAAGCAAATGAAAAACAAGCTAAAGGAAACCCTAAAAGAAAAAAATGAGAGGGATAACTTGGAGATGCTTGCTGAAGCATCCATGAGAGCATAACATACCTCATTTTTCACTTTTGGACCAATTTTGGGAGTTTTCTAAGAATTTTTGGTTTTTGGTGAATTTTGGTGCAAAACTCAGAAATTGCACTAGTCACAAAAACGCAGCACCTTGGCACTGCGCTTTTTCCTCAGGGCTCCAAATGAAAAGTGGCTTACATTTTTGGAAATATGGTGGCCTCCTCTCAAAACCCATTTCATCAGATTTCTCAGAAAGGGCACAAATTTTGAGAAAAAGGGGTCAAAAATCAACATTCTGCCCGTCTTTTTGGTAGGCCTGTGCTTTTGAAGACACCTTGGAAGAATCAATTTTTGAAGGCGTTCCCATGGGTCATTTTCAAAAATTCAAGATGTTCTGCAAGTGATACCTACAAGGCTAGTTGACTGTTCTCTTGGAATCCAATTTTGACTTCAGAAAGGCACCTGAAAGTGTCCTCAAATGTGGCGCTGCACTTCTGCAATTTTCTGAGTTTTCAATTAAAAATTCCAGTGTGTAATTTCTCAGTTTGCTAGTTTGACTTGGTCAAAGTTAACTTCATGATGTAACTTCAGTAGTTCGAAGTCTAGATGATGTAATATTAAATAAATAGGCATGATAGATTTTTTTATGGTTAATTAGGCCTCGTAAATGAAACAAAACTCAAATCAAAGTCTAAGAGAAGAGTTTGTTTTTTACCTTCTCACTCTCACTTGTTGGTTGAGAGATTCTTGGAAACTGTTCCACCACTTATGGATTCAACCCCTGAAGGTGGGGAAACTGTTTTTTTGAGTCTATGTGTATCATTTCTCATTCAAAGAGAAGGGTTTGACTTCAGAGGAGAGGAGTTGTACCTTATGCTTTCACACAGTTAATCAAGGAGCAGTTGCATCTATTTTTCAGGAATACTTGTGTAGTGAGTTTGTGGTGTTGTTTCCTTTCTATGTCGGTTTAATATGAATGAATTAATCTCCCTTAACATGTTTTGATATCCTCAGTGATTTTCCTTGCGGTTATATAGGCATAATTCTTTATATTCAAAGCTCTATTTATGTGGAAAATCATGTCTGTGTATTTCTTCTTCTAGATTAATGAATTCATGGTAATACATGCTCATTATGATTTTCTAAGCTTTCAGACCCTACACTACATTAACCAAAATCTTAAATACATCATAAAGCATTGTTATCTTGCTCCTCTTTATGCATGCTATTGCAAACCTTTGATACCTTAACCTAATTTCTCTTTCTCATCCCTAGTCCAGCAACCTAAGAACCCTAAATTTTCAAAAAAATCAACTAAAACTATTATATCTAGCCTAAAATTCATTTCTCTTGTAGTCATTCACTGTGAAATCCTTAGAGAGATCCCTCTCCGGTTTAGCAAGGCTAGCTGCTGAACTGCAAGTGGTTTGAAGTTACCTCTTTCGATCTCCTCCTCAGCCTAGGACATTGTAGGGGATAATACATTGCAAGGAAGAACGATGCCGAAGGTACAACTACTACTGATAAAGGATGCATGCATGGGCTGCTTCAATTATTCCAAGCACAATAAAGGAGGAAAATGAAGCCAAATGGTTAGGGTTCAAAAAGCAATGAGATTAAAAACTGATGAAAAAAAAAGTAGACCTCACAAGAGAAAATGGCTCAAATCACTCATGAAAATCCTTAAAACTAGCAACAAGAGTGTTCCTAGTAAATGTTAGAGGAAGTCATTGGAAAATAGATGCAAACATTGAGATATGAAAAAATATGACTAATAAAAAATTGAACTTACTTAGCCAATAATCTATCGAAGTCAAGTATAGATGAAAGGAGAAATGGGGAGGCCACTCGGTTAAGGGTGAAAATACAACTACCTATTTCCTCCTATCAGCCCTCTCCGCTCCTGACACAATTACACTAGCAAGCACAACAAATGAAGAGAAAACTAAGCGAAACTTAGGTTAGGTTTTGGGAAAATAACCTATCCATCTTTGGATGGGAAACCAAAAAATCCTCACCATTCATATCCACTAGTTCTGACAAATCATGTAATATTACACGAATCACAAAGATGTGGAAGAATCAGGTTTGATCACAAATTTCAAGAACCATGCTGTAAAATTATTAGAATCCACTTATATTACACCATGTAAGTAGTATGGTACAAATTTCTAATGATCGCCATAAATAACAAAAGTTTATTAACGATTCTCTCTAATACCTTTTGTTGATAGTGTTGGAAATCTGTCAACCAAGGGGTCTCCTCGATGTGAAGCCTCAATTATACCTCACACTATTTGGAGTAGAATCCCCCCCTGGAATATCAACCCACTTTCCATGTATTCTCATAGATTTTCATTGGCTCTAACTGTCATCAAGAGAGAGGAACGTGTGGTATCTTCGAAAAGAAAGGGGGGTGTGTTTGGTGAGTGTTCTATCATATGTGTGTCAAAGTTATTTCACTACAGAGGGGAGGAAAAGTGAGCCTCTAAGAGGGAGGTAGTAGTACCACCCCAGTAGAGACATACAATAAGAAAAAGGGTTCATACAAAATCAAGCGGAATAGTCCACAAAGATGTGACATTTATTGAAACCAATATAATGAGAAAGATTTGTCTAATATCCAATGGAGTAGTCCATGAGGATGCGACAATGATAACGAAAATTACAACACATTCTCAATATGCTAAGTACCAGAATAACTAAAATAGTTCAACTACTTTAGCACAAATGAAAGAAAACATGAATTACAAACATTCGCTGAATAATCTTACAAACATTCATCTTAAGTAAAATTTCCAAGACACATGTATATAATGAACACCACTAGCTCCAATAGTGGAGTGTTCGAGCCACACTTGCTCCACAAAAGAACTAGCTTATCTCTCTAATGCCTTGCAGGAGGAGCCATGGAGAAAATTCCTTTGCTCATACAATGAGGGAGTATATATAACCAGGGGGTGATGCTTCCTCCTCCTTGTGACTCTTTGACTACCATCATTATTTTTTGACTTCCTATGACTTTCAAATTACATGACTCTTTATATTCCACATCTTTCCTTTGGAATTCCACTTTAAAATACATTTGGAATACCATTTACATGATCCACAATTACGATGTGGCATATGACAACTCATGGTATGACATGACATGACACCGCTGACATGGACTGCTTGATGATGTGGCAGTGTCAAGCCACTGATGTTGCTATGTGCTAAGTGTGTGCTTGAGTATGATCTTCACCTTAACAACCAAACTCCTTCTTATGAAGTTAAATTGCCTTGGTTTCTATTGAAATCTTTTTCATAATGGTCCTTTGCGCAACCGTGAAATCTAAAAAAATCACCTGCACATGCACTTGAAAGTTTGGAAAGGTTGGATGCACAATTAGAATCTTCAACTAGCTAATTCTATTTCATATTGAAAAAAGTTATATATAAAATTGTGTACTTTTAAAATAATTCCATATCAAATAAAATTGGAAAAAAAACATAATTACATAATCAAAAGCCAATTAGTATGTATAATAACATTATTGAAAGGGAAGAAAATTCTTTTAACTAATAAAATTCTTTCATCAAGGGAAAGTTATTATGTTTTGAGAATCATTTTTTTAATTATTTATAAAATATAATTTTCATAATTACATATTCAAAAACCAATTTGTATGTATAATAAGCTCATTGAAAGATAAGATATTTCTTTAACTTATGAAATTCTTTCATCGAGAGAAAGTTATTATAAATATTGAATATAAAAAATAAATCATTTTAATTTTTTTTAGTTATAAATATAAAATTAGATTTCAAATTCTATGTATAATCAATTTATTTATTTTTAAATATAATTAATTTGATTCAAATAAATTATCTATATATATATATATATATATATATATATATATATAATATAACATGTATTTATATTTCTATAGATGGATATAATGAATTAATTTTTTTATTATTATTTGTGAAATGGAGAAATTTAAGAAACATTTTATAGTAGAGCACTAGATCTAACAAGTTCTTCTTGGAAATTCTAAATCATATTGGGTTGTTCCTTAGTTTAATGAAATAGAAATTGCACTAGGGATATTAGATAAAGGAAGTACAATGTCATTGTTTCTCACACCATCCTTCTCCTTGAAAATATTTTCCTTGAGCCGTCTTGTAGCTTGGATGGGTACATATCTTGCAACATTGGGCGCTCCAATATAAACAAGCTCTTTATTTACAGAAGCACATTCTGGTAGCTCAACCATGGTCAACCATGACCGAGCATGGTCATCATTCGTTAACCATAGTCAAATTAAAACATTCCATGCTCTACGGACTCATAGTGTTCAATTGTTGTCAACAATAGTTAGAATGGTCGAATATGGTCAACCAAGGTCTTTATGGTTGAATGTGGTTGTAACCATCATAACCACATTTATGTGGTTGATATATGTTGATCGGTGGAATTTTCCACCTTTTATACACCAATGAGTGTATGAAAATGACGTCGATCATTGTATATCAACCACAATAGTAAACATCCCAATGCTATTTATAGAATGAATAAGAAAGGATAATATTCCTCCACTACCTCCATCCACTATGTCTTTCCTTATTTTAATAACCATTCTAATAAAAGAGCATGACCCTTCATTGGTATATAATGTTGCCATGATTCCTTTTGCTTCAATAATGCATGGATGTGGACCCATAATTGTTATGACCAACAAGCATGTAGATCAATGCATGCGCATGGACCAAGACTTACAATGAGCAAGTAGATCATGAGTAGAATCTCTAGGGGGTTTCACGGATGCTCCACACTAAAATCTTAATATTCATATTTAGTGTCATTGTGCTCTATTTTACTATTCTTTCATGGTTGACTCTTCATAATGTCCCATTCATGGAGTTCAAACATTCACATCCAATTTTTCATTCTCTCATAGAGTGTTCATTTCCATCAATCACTCCAAACTCTCCACTATAATTTCCTCTTCCATGAAGTATTTAGCTATAAATTTTTTGTCTTTCCAGTTTTCACTAAACATGGCACTTTATTAGTTTTCACTAAACATGGCACTATAGTGATGTCAAGTTTCTTTTTCCCCAACAATACATCAACATGGAGCAACATTTGATGGGAGAATGTAGATTAATGCATGGACATGGAGCAACATTTGATGGGAGAATGTGGATTAATGCATGCACATGGAGCAACATTTGATGGGAGAATGTGGATTGATGCATGCACATAGAGCAACATTTGATGGGAGAATGTAGATTAATGCATGGATATGGACAAACATTTTTCACAAACATGTATATCAATGTGTAGACATGGACCAACACTTTCCCTTAGCACATAGATCATAAGTAGAATCTTCAAAACATGGACCAATACTTGCCATCTAAATCCTCTTAATCCTTTAATTATTTTATTGAATGATTTGATCTTCTTTCTTATAATGTATGGTTACAACTTAAGTTTTTTCTTCACATCATATTTTTATGACATAATAGTTTTTCACATCATATTTTTATGACATAATAGTTTTTGTTTATATTAGACAAATATAATTAAAATGTTAAAAAAAACAAAACAAAACAAAAAAACAAACATATCATGAATTTCCCTAATTTATTTCATTAAGCTAATGAATTTAAATGAAGTAAATTAAGCAAACTCAAATAGTATTTGAATTAAAAAAAAATAAGAAACATTTTATAATGGAGCACCTGATCTACCTTGGAAATCCTAGATAATATTGCCTAGTGCCGTAATTTGATAATGCAAGAGGGATCGCACTGGGCATAGATAGACTAGAAAATAGAGGCACTGTGTGGGTGTGGGAGTTGGTATCACCATCCATATCTTTGAAAATATTTTCCCTCAGTCTTTTCGCAATTTGGATGAGTGCATCTCTAGCAACAGTGGGTTCTCCATAATAATGAACGAACTCCTTATTTTGGGAGGCACATTTTGGTCGCTCCTCTTTGCGAAATATCTGAATATTTGCTCCAGTGTGCTTCGGCATCTCACTGATGAAGTTTCCACCTTTACCAAGAAGGCAACTAATGTGCTTTGACGGAACAAGAAGCCTTATACAAATGCCACCTTCATCATTTTCATTGTCACTGGTGCTTCCACTAGTCTTTCCTTGCAATTGGAGGACTGCCTCAAGCGTAGGTGAAACACCATCATTAGCCAACTCTGTTGAAGAAACCACAATTACACGTTTATCTGAATCTGATTGTGCGTCTTCAACCTTAATACTTTCTCCTGTATCTTTCCTCATGCTTTTGATGATATTGCCGCCCTTACTAATCACACCTCCAATTTTATCATTTGGGCATACTATTCGAATACAAAACTCCTCCGGACTTTTCTCAACAGCAGAATTCCCAGATTTTGGAGCAATGGCAAGAGCAGGGTTATAACTAAAAGGCCATATTGAATTTCGAGCTTCACTTCCATATCCTCCCAGTGCTGGTAAATGGCCGGAGGCATAAGTACCATTTACTCTTGGAGCACCTGAACTGTGATGAGAAAACAGTGAATCTTGTTGTGGAACATAATTTGGCGGACTAAATAATGCGGGCACACCAGAAGGAAGAAGTGAAGTTGGGTTCATTGCAGATAAAATATCAGTCCAACGAATTTGCTCCTTAGGTGGGTGTTTATACAGAAAAGCTGAAACTGCATACAGTGCTTTCTTGATAGCGGTTGCATCTCCGGATATGACAACGACTTCACCAAAACTAAAGCACATTCTGGCAACTCATATTTTGGCCGTATCTGAATTTGTGCCCCGGATTCGTTCCTCAACTTTTGAATGTTATTTCCAGCTTTTCCAATCAAACCTCCAATCTGGCTGTTAGCAGCCAGCAAGCGAGCATTGTGTTGTATCTTTTTGTCGTCGGCGTCATTATCTCTAGCAGAAGAATATTGTTGAACAATAACATAATGCACTCTAAGAAGAGCATCATGAGTAGGACACACAGGTTCAACATCAACTTCATTCTCATTGCAATCCTTCTCCTTGTCGTTGCCTGACGGTGAGTTGAAGATTACTATCATGCGATCATCAACGCCTGGAACAGCATCTATAACTTTGATCTTCGAACGCGTCTCTCGACTCACAGATTTTATAACTTTACCCGCCTTTCCTATAACACTTCCTACCACATTAACAGGGCATAATATGCGATACACAGTACTGTCAGCGCCAGGCAAAGCTCGCTGTCTACCAGTGCCAAAGTTCCGCCTCTTATTTCCAGAGTCATTGTTCTCTGGAACCTCATTTTCCCTGCGTGTTCGCGTTCCAATGGCAGAGTAAAACCCATCCATTGCAGGCAATCCTTTCACTTTCACAAATAAAAATTCTCCCTCTTTCAAGGAAAATCGTTGAGCCACGAGAAGAAGTTCGTGTACTTGAATCCTACATGTCTTCTTGAGTATCCCACACCCTCCCGTCAAAGACTCTTGACTGCTCCCTTTTATGGCTTTGGATTGCGCCCTTTTTTGTGACATGCGTTAGGGCTTATTAAGGCCGACAACTTATTCAACCCGTACTGTCATGTCCCCAGGCCTACGGTAGTCTTTCAACCGTACTTGGTGAGGTGCGGCACCATCGAACAATTTTTTTTCACCAATACTTATGTTCATGGACTACGCCTAACCACTTGTCCTACTTAGTTTGTGTTTCTCAACCAAAAAATTATTATGTTTCTTTTATACCAATAAACACCCATACACACTCATTATCATCAACAATTATAAATGAAGAACACAATTGCACTATATAAAGGGAGGGGCAACTCCCTGAACAATGAGTCTACCCGAATATAATATATTATTCAACTTTCCAATATTACAAAGCTTTACAAGTATACTTGGGAAACACCAAGTTTTATACTTAGCCAGATTTACAACTTGTCACACCTTCGTGTGCCAACCAAAGTTCCTTGCCCAAGCTAGGCAGGCGCGCCCTCACACGAGCTGCCAACCGCACTTCTCAACCAAACCTTGTTTCTTCATGCACGACGGGCGGGACGACCTATCCGAGTCACCTGAGACACCCTCGTTTACTCCTTCGCACAGCAGGCTCACCAAAGCTTCCACCGCGTTATGTTTGCACGCCGGGGAGCGACTCACCAAGTCTCCACCCGCGCTCCTCGTTCGAATGATGGGCGCTCCTACCCACACCCTCACCCAAAACTGAGACCTGTGCATTTATCTCCGTGCGGCCTTGCCCGAGGATGGGCGCATAAGAACTGTGCCTCACCTTGCTGCGGCTACACCTTCAACTTCGCACTTTCTCCTTGCTCGAGTTGTTTGTTTGAAAGTTCGATGTCCAAATGCTCCATCGCATTGTTGTATTTGTATGGATGGAAGGGCGAGTCGAGCTACCCAAGCCGACTCATCCTCCATATGTTAAAACGCCCCTACGCACTTTGCAAACTTTCCATTAACATGGTCGGCCATTGCGCAAGTCGCGGGTCGGCTCGTGGGTTGAGCCAACGCTCCCCACGCCATATAACTTCACTGATCGTCCTTCCTGATCCGCATTCTTACGTTGTAACTTCGCACATTCGGTCGTAGAGCTTCGCACTTCATGTTTTTCCAACCGCTCGTCCGCCAACAAGCCATCGCACAAATCGAGAGGTCGTGCCAAAAACCGCAGGTCCTTACATCCTCCTCCACCTGAAATCATTGTCATCCTCGACAACATCCCATCCTGATAGCCATCCACCAAGATCATCATCAATAACTATCTTATCCTCGGTCCATGATATTGACTCCTCTGCATACTGCAAACATCCCTGCAACATATGTAGAACCACCATCTCCTTCATGTGTCGTCCCATCCTGTGAACTATCATCCTTCCTGCCTGCCTGATGTCAACATCTCTCTGGTACATTGCTAGCCCTCATGACTTGAACTAGTCAGGTGATCAATCCAACTGTCATGCTCAAATCATAAGAATGTCCATCCTTACGCTTTCACCAGTCTATCCCAGATTTTGCCACATCCTGGACTCTCCAAGAATCTCACCCATGCTCAGGTCCATGGAAACTCCATCCCATCTGCAACATGTCAGGATGCTTAATGCCAAACCATTCCTGCACCATCTGTCATACCTGCTCAACCTGTTTTAAGGACTCACTGCCATGAGCAGCTAACAATGAGCCCCATATTCTATGTCATCTAAGAAGATGTAGAGGGAGTAGAGCTTGAAGGCTCACCCTCACTAATAAGCTCAATCCATCTATCAAGATTCTCTATCTCCATCCTCTGTAGATATGCAACCCGATCGTCCTCTCGGACATTCGGCCTCACATAAACCTCTTTGTCATCATCATCATTCTCAACTTCTTCTAGCCTTCTTGACAAATCCAAGATACTATCAGATAGTGTCCTGATAACCAATGACTGCTCAGTAATCTTTGTCTCAACAATAGACAACCGCTTACTCATGTCTTCCATACACTTCTCATCCTCCATATGCATCACTGCCAGTTTACAATCAGGCTTTGTCACACCAATGGTTGGAACACCAATGGGTACATCTTCCCTTCCATTGTAAATGTACAGCGTCTTCAAATGAGGAACAATCATAACATCAAATTGTTTCAAGAATTCCATCCCCAGCACAGCCTCATAGTCATAAATCTGCACTATAGTGAAGTCGACTTTCCTGGTCAACTCACCTAGTGTTGTGTCCACTCTTTCAACTACACCAAGTACCGAATTAGGAAGAGAATTCACCGTCTTCATTTGTGCCTTCACTAGTACAACTTTCAGCCCAATTCTTCTCGCAACATCTTCATTCATGAAGTTATGAGTAGCTCCACTATCTACCATAGTGAGTACCTCCATACCTCCAATCTTCATCCGAACATACTCCAAGCTGTTCCTTTCAAGATCTCTTCGAGAGACCACTTCTGTAGCAGCAGCAGCACCAAGAATCTGCATCATCCCCATAGAAGGTTCTTCTTTCTTCGCATTAGATTATGCAATAGCAGCCACTTTCGGTCTAGAAGGGGAGTTCTTCACCGTATGTGGTTCAGCACAAATCCAACACTTCAGTGGCTTCTTTGTCTTCTCATCTGACTTCTAAGTTTCATCTTTCTTCTTCTCTTTCGGCTTATCGAACTTCTTCTTCCTCTCATCAGAAGTCTCATCATAATGCTCCACCAACCTGTCCACACCAACAACAGCTTCTTCAAGTTTTTTAATCTTCTGCCTCTTCACTTCATTGCGTGCCCAAGGTTTCAATCCAATAATGAAGTTGAACACCTTGTCCCTCTCTGCCATGTCAGGAAGTTCTAGAACCACACTTGCAAACTCCCACTGATATGTCTGTAGGTTCCCTATCTGCTTTATGAATTTAATCTTCATCCTTGCTTCCAACGTTTCATCCTGAGGACTGAAATGAGCCTGCAAAGATTTCTTCATATCATCCCAAGAAGTAATGTCATCAGCACTGCCATTGGAAATCTGATCCATCCGTCTTCTCCACCACATCTTAGCATCATTTGTCAGGAATTGAGCAGCCACTTTCAACTTTGTCTCCTCATCAGATAGACCCAAGCATTCCAAGTATTGCTCCATATCCCATAGAAAGTTACCAAGAGTCTTCACACTTCTTGCACCATCATAAGATTTCGATTCCTTGACTTTCACATGAGACAACCCTCCACTTGAGTTATGTCACACGACATTCTTCAACACTGCGATCTCATCATTTACACCATCAAGAGATTTCTGCAATTTCAAGATCTCTTCCAGACCTTTGTCCCTTGCTTCTCCAATCTCATTGACTTCATTTTCAAATTGTGTACATTTAATCTTAGTGTACTCATGCCGAGTCCGGAGTTCATAAAATTCTTCCCTCAATGCCATGATCCTCTAGTTCCTTCATGACTAAATCCATCTTTGTAGTCCAGTAAGATTCCAATGCTTCCATTCTCTCTAGTATCTTGTTTATCCAAGCCTCGATCGCATTGTGGCTAGATTCACTTGATCCCACACGAGATTCACCTGCCATTTCTACTTCCTTTTTCCTTCTTTGTGATCGAGTATCGACCATCCAATAGCTTCACCAAGTTTCCTGCAACCTGAACCATCCCTTGTTCCACTTGTATGTGAAACAACTTCCTTCACCTATAAGTACCTGCTTCACTGTCACTAGCTTCCAGGCTTCTTCAACCCTGAATACCACCTTTCAAGCTCTTCCCCCAGGCCTACAGTAGTCTTTCAACCGTACTTGGCGAGGTGCGGCACCACCGAACACTTTCTTTTCACCAATACTTATATTCATGGACTACGCCTAACCACTTGTCCTACTTAGTTTGTGTTTCTCAACCAAGTAATTATTATGTTTCCTTTATACCAATGAACACCCATACACATTCATTATCATTAGCGATTATAAATAAAGAACACAATTGCACAGTATAAAGGGAGGGGCAACTCCCTGAACAATGAGTCTACCCGAATATAATATATTATTCAACTTTCCAATATTACAAAGCTTTACAAGTATACTTGGGAAACACCAAGTTTCATACTTAGCCAAATTTACAACTTGTCACACCTTCGTGTGCCAACCAAAGTTCCTTGCCCAAGCTAGGCAGGCGCACCCTCACACGAGCTGCCAGCCGCACTTCTCAGCCGAACCGTGTTTCTTCATGCATGACGGGCGGGGCGACCTACCTGAGTCACCCGAGACACCCTCGTTTACTCCTTCGCATGGCGGGCTCACCAAAGCTTCCACTGTGTTATGTTTGCACGCCGGGTGGGCGACTCACCAAGTCTCCACCCATGCTCCTCGTCCGAACGACGGGTGCTCCTACCTGTTGTGGGGAAAAATGCCTATGCAGGACGATCCTATCCACCTAAGGTGTGACAGTACCTTAGCAACAAACGAATACAGCTACACTGGTTTCTTCCTTTATGAAATGTGAAAGAGGGGAGATCGATAGACTTACCGTTGTCTTTCGTTTGTCCCTCGATCTAGATCCTCTTCTCTTTGTGTGTTCACAGCTACTTGCCTCCTCGCTTGCTCAAGAGAACAGCTACTTGATTCCACGAGATCACAAGAGAACAGCTACCTGTGACAAGAGAACAGCTACTTGCGACAAGAGAAGAACACAACACAAAGGCAAATATACATATTCATAAATGATTCAGGATTAGAAGTAAATCAAATACACTAATGCAATCATACAAATACACCAGCATATAGGAGCAAACCAAGATAGCTTTATTGATAAGTAACAGGGTTCAGGAAGAGATACAACCCATAGGGCTCCAATCTAGCATCTCCTTCCCAGCAGAATGGAATTCCTTCTTCAGCTCCCTTCAAAGCATTAAGCACCCAATGATCCAGTCTCAAACCAACAACAATTCTTTGCAATAACAAAATTCCAGCCTTTAGATCCCATGGAGGAGAGATCTATATACAGTTATTTTGGAGAGAGGATGAGTCAGCTTGAGATCTGACTAGTGTCCTCTCCCTCTCTTAGTTCTTGAGTCCACTTGGAGGTTCTTGCTTCCACTTGGAGATTTGGAACCTCTTACTCATCACCAGTCGAATTCCTTGATGCAAGTGTCATTTTGGAAGCTTCCTGGGCATTGACACATTGAGGAATGAGCATGCCACTTGTCCAATTACGCTTAGCGCAGGTAGCCTTTGTTGGAGTTGACATTCAACATAGGTAGACAGTGGAGCAATTGACATTCAGCGTAGATGCTCAGTGGAGCAGTTGACATGATCCAGAATTGGCTTGTTTTTTAGTGTTTTCAGGTGGAGAACTTCTGTGAATTGCTGTGGTTGGTTTACCTTGTTCCTCTAGGGGTAGGAACAACATGTTTAGGGACTTTGGATCCCTTAGATTATGGACATTTCATGCTCGAGGCTGCAAGGCACAAAAATGTCTATAACAGTTGCCCCCTAAAGTATGAGGCCGTTTATCGGGTGAAATGCTTTATCCAGGAGGGTCCGAAGTTCATCCATCTGCTGGGAGGAGACCTGTAATAAAATACAATACAATACATTATGATTCATACTGCTTTCATGATCTAGCTGAGGCGGGCATTCCCATGCTCAACTTTATAAATTCATTTTTGTACATAGAACAGACGATCATCTGATGGTAGACTGATAGTTTTGGCGAAATTATCATCCTTTGAGTAGGATGATCATCTGCTGCAATGATGTACATGTCAAATGTCTTTATCTTTCTTGAATATATATCGCAGCCCGGATGGATGAAACTAGATCCGAGGTCTTCAAACTCGTTCGATCTTCACTCTAAGTACAAGTCGATCCATGTGAGAATTGCGTTGAATTCGAACATGGAAAGACATCGCTTGATTACCGGTCAATGATGTAAACCGTTAACAAGCGCGAGAGGAATCACCGATAATGATAATGACCCTCAAGGTACCGCAGTACAATTCACGTGGTGTGAATAAAGGACTTGGCGTCGAACACCACGCAAAATCTTCTGGTCGAAGGTCATTGATGTATACCTGTTGCTGGAAGTGAGAAACTTGCCATTGAGGCATGCAAGCTTCAAAGTACTGAAGGGGTTGTTCCTAGATCAACTCCTTGGATAATGAGCTGATGTCGACAAGGAGCGATCCGTAAAAGGAGGGCCTTGATGAATCCCACATCAGTGACACGGAACGGAGCTAATGATTTTAATGGAGGTGAAAACGATCTGTGACATATGATTCAGGGTGGCGGTCATGAATGGATGAAGGATAATGTATGGTAGTGGATGGGACCCGGTTGACTCTTCTGAACGACTTCTCTTGAACATATGGCGACACTGATGCGATGGATCGGTAGCATTACCCCAAATATGGATGGTATGGCTTGACCATGGTGATGTGACCGGTGAATGAGACAACCCAACCCGACTGTGGTACGGAGGAAAAGTGTCATGTTCAAGAGCGACCTGCTACCATCAAAGTTTTCTCGATTTTCTCCCAATTTTTCCCCAGTCATTGCTGACCAGTACCTCTTTATTTTTGTCAAGCTTGAGGAGGATAACATATACTTGTTCTATAACCTGCCCTTCGGGCAAGCCCATCGCTATGTTTTAACGAGCCTAGCGATAGTGAAACTCGTTCTCGTCTAAAGACAAGTTTGTCGCTATTTAATAATTTTAACGAGTCTAACGACAAGGATAACTCGGTCCTTTTCATTTTTAGAGAGTCTGAAAAGGTACATAAAGTTAACTCCAAAATTCCTTTTTCATCATCTAATCCCTTAAGTCCGGAAAAATATAAAACAATACAGAAGGGATGAGTTTTCGATAATTTTAACGAGCCGAATAAAACAAGCACTCGACCTTTTTGTGCAATAATCCCTCAGGTCCAAAAAGATTAAAATCTAGAGGAGGGATAGCTCTTCCGGTCACTTTAACGAGCTGGAAGGCCAAAACTCAGCAATCTTTTCATATTTTACGAGTCAGTTGAAAAGAGCTTAAAGAAGACTCGTCTTCTGAGGAACGAGTGATAAACAGGGTTAGCAGCAGATTCCAGGTACAGGTTGGAATTTTCCAATCACGGCAGCGTCACAAGGATGGCTAGGTGAAATCACTCTTCGCAGTTGTTCCTCAGAATGGGTAAACAATCATATGGAGGTGAACGATCGGCCAAATGAAAAGTGGAGGCGGCAGGTGCAAACACGACCAAGGCTTTTATGGCTGATAAATTTACGATCACAGTGGTTATTTACCGAGATAGGTTCATTTTTTATTTAAAAATGAGCTTTAACACTGGAGGAAACATTGCTCACTGCTTATATTTATTTTTTAACGAGCATGAAGACCGCGTTAAAACTGCTCGGATCTTGCGTTTATTTTTTAACAAGCATGAACTTTATGCTAAAACTGCTCGATTATATAGTCAAATTTTGATTTTTTACCATAACTAGCTTTTCTCTTTTCAAGGATAGTACTGCATTTTCAATTGCTGCATCAAACTTAGTTAGAAATGAATATCATTTGCATGGAAATGAGAATATAACCCTAATATTTCGCTTTGAACTACGTAAAAAGCATTTAAAAGTGTTTTTACCTCTCATTTTACCATTTCATTTGAACCTGGTTTGTTGGAGCTTTGGAGGTGCCTCTTCCCCCTTGATTTTCACCAGCTGATTCCGGGAGATTCTGCGGACGATTTTTGGCGCCGTCTGGACCAGTAGGAGCTAAACTCTAGCTCTTTCTTTTCATGGTTTCCTTTTTCAATTTTGTGCCTGTTTTCCTATTCCCATGAGCCCCTGGGGTTTTACTAGGGCGCTCTGCCATCAGCGCAGGCAGTCCATTCGAAACCTGCGCTGAATGTCAAGCTGCCTTAAGGCAGTTTGACCTTCAACGCAGGTAGGACATTTGCCACCTGCGTTGATCTCAGAAAAGCAGTCCTTTTACACAATTTTTTGATGAAATTTTGCCAGTTTCTCATCAAATTCAGGAACTTACTCTTTCTCTTGTTTGTTTTGTAGGGATCTTTGAGCAAAATGTCCCTTACATGGCGAGAATGAGAACATGAAGAGGAGGACATGATTGCCCTCCATGACCCTGTCACAGTGAACGCGCTGCGGAACTGTGGCCTGCTGAAGTTTTTCCGTATCTCTAGTATGAGAGCACAGATTTCTTTACTGCAGTATATGCTTGATGCTTGGGATCCCATCAACCAAGTATTCCAGATTAGGGGAAAATCCATCCCCTTGACCATCATAGACATTTACTTCTTGACTGGGTTGTCAAGGCGGGGTGCCCCCATTTCTTTGTCAGGTTCGGCCCGGGGGAATGACTCCGTGAGAGATTATGTCCGTCAGTATTGCAGGGAAGGTTCCCAGCCAAGCAGAGACGGCAAGGTTGTTATCCGTGAGATCACTGACAGGTCTCTCAGGTCCATTCTGTATACTATTGGTAGGATGGCCGGTAGCGCATCTCTACATGTTGCCAACAGATCTTATGTGCAGCACGCCTTGGAGTGTCTCCAACCGAAAGTATTCAACTGGTGTGATGCAGTACTTGTTCAGATGAAAAGTCAATTGACCAAGGTAAAGGACGAGAAGCTGAAGAACTTTGGGTATGGTTCTATTCTGACTGCCTTTGCCTTGGAGAAAAAACCACTGATGCAGCCTCAGTATATCGCACTCGACTTGCCTTCTCCTACCGAGCCACGCATGCAGAGATGGGTCGACCACATGTCTAGGCATGCTGGTCAATCTCAGATTACTTTCACTGATACCTTCTTCAGGTGATTCGAGCGCCAGGAGATGGTCTATTCTGAGTATCCATATGTGGGTATGGATTTCCGAGGTGATCCGGATTTGGTGTTACCGGATGGCGAACAGTGGGGCGTTATTGGTAAAATCTTCGACCATATTACTGTTTACTGCTCTTATTTATAATGTTCTTGTGCTTTATTCTATCAAGACTTTAATCAAACTCATGTGTGCATGCAGATGTTGGTCCTGTTCGTCCAGCAGCTCGCCCGAAAGCGCCAGTTGCTGCCCCAGCAGGGGAGACTGCTGGGAGGGTTATTCTCCGCGACCTTGATGTGGCAGAGACTCTTACAGCTGTGCAGGAGCAGGTTGAGAGCCTTACTCTTGGCATTCCCGATGTGAGGATTGACGAGTTACCTTTACAGTTGCAGCGACATACTACTGGTGTGCCTAGACGATGGACTTGTCTCTTGCGCATGATTGCACAGGCCGTGACGTGCTATCATGAGCATCACTAGACTAGGGTGCCCCCTAGCACTTTTGAGTTTTTGGGTCATATGACCGATTTTGTCTTGGTTACAGAACATTATGTATGAACGATAAACAGCTTATATATATTTTGATTTTCGAGTTTTATTCTGGTTGAGTTATATGATCCATATGTACAATCATTGATGATGTGTCTCTTTTTATAAATGTCGCAAATGTCTATCTAACACATAGTTTGCTAACGAGTCAGTTAATGTGTTTAAGTTTCTGGAAATATGCTGGTATTGAATTGAATCAAACTGTCTTTCCAAAATCTTAACCCTTAGGAACATGCGATAAATAGCTGGATTACGAACGGAATATATACCATTGAGTTGTAGTATTACGAGTTGTGAGTCTAGCCTGACGATTAGTCGGCGTATGCCATGGGTGATGGCATCAGAGAGTAGTTCCATCAACGCGCTATACTCAGCGATGTTATTCGTTGATTGCCCAATACACACACCTCTGAAACTTACTAACTTGCCGCTTGGATAAAAAATGGCCCAGGCTGCGGAGGATAGGTTCCGCGAACTACGACTCGCTCCGTCGGCGTATCCAACACATGTCTCCAGAAGGTTTGACATCTGAAATAAATGTAAAAAGGTGGATCATTCGACCAAAACAAACACTTTAGCGAAAACAAAATACAACAAAAGCATACAGGTTACTATTTAAGCATAGTAACGCTTGAGATACAACCCATTGCGGGGTTGCGCCAGTGGAATTCCATCATAATCCATTAACTCATAGGCTCCTTTTGCTAACACTCGTTTAACAATATAGGGGCCCATCCATAAAGAATTAAATTTACCTGCTCCCAATTTATCGGATTCTTGGTCGTAAAGCAAGACCAAGTCACCTTCTGAGAAGACACGGGGTTTGACATTTTTGTCGAACTGCGCCTTGACTCGTTTCTTATGGGCTTCGTTAGCCAATGCGGCGTCACGACGGGTTTCATCCAATTGGATTAATTCCAAGAAACGAGCCTCTTCTTCCGAAGTTCCGGGGAGGAGATCAATTGCGAGTTTAAGCGACGAAATTTCACACTAGACTGGTAAGACTGCCTCCAGGCCATACACCAGTTGGAAAGGTGTGAACCCGGTCGCGTTCTTTACCGATGTTCGGTAAGCCCACAAAGCTGAGTACAGGATTAGGTGCCACCTTCTTTTATGAACTCCAATCATCCTTTGCAACATACGCTTCAGGACCTTGTTGATTGCTTCAACTTGTCCGTTGGCTTGCGGATAATACGGGGTAGAGCTGTCGTGAGATAGCCCTAGTTTGGCAGCTAATTCAACCATCATGTGATTTCGAAAATGCGACCCATGATCTGTCACTATAGCCTGTGGTACGCCGAACCTGGCGACTACATGATTGAAAAAGAAAAGGGCAGCTGTTTCACCAGTGTTATCCAATGTAGGCATCGCCTCGGCCCATTTGGTAAAATAGTCAACAGCGACAATAATATACCCATGCCCCCCGGTCGAGGTGGGGTTACATTGCATGAAATCGATGCCCCACTTGGCAAAAGGCCCAACAGCAACTATTGGCTGTAATAGTGCAGGTGGTCTTCTGGTTTTGCTATCGAAAATTTGACAGGCATGGCAACTTCTGACTGCGGTTATGCAATCTTTGAACATGGTTGGCCAAAAGTATCCTGCTCATAAGATTTTCTGTGCTGTTGCATATACAGATTGATGCCCCCCACACGCGCCTGAATGACACTCATTCAGGGCTTTTTCGGCCTCCTCATGGGTAAGGCACCTCCTCAGGACTGTATCGATACCACGACGGTAAAGTGTATCACCGACGATCATGTAGTCTTTAGCTTGGTATCGTATATGTTTCTGTTCTGAGTGAGAGGTGTTAGGACTGAATTTTTGGGTTTGGAGATAAATTATGATATCTCCATACCACTCATTGCTTGTAGATATCAGAAACAAACTTTCATCCACGATTGACTCTTCTGATGTTTCATCGTTGGACGACGATGGGAGATCGCACAATAATTCTGCGAAAACTAGAGCTTTCTTTGATTTGGATTTTACAAATTCCAGATCAAACTCTTGAAGGATCGCTATCCATTTTGAATATTTGCCCCCCAGCAACTGTCGCGACAGTATATAAGTCATGGGGTTGCAATCTGATAAAATGGTAGTTTTCCGAAAGAGGACATAATGTCGAAACCTTTGAATCGCTTGAACAGCTGCAAGCGCTAGTTTTTCAACATAAGAATATTTTCTTTCTGTGTCATTCAAGTTTTTACTTAAATAATATATAGGATGTTCAATTCCATCGACTTCTTGAACTAAAACCATCGCAATGGTCGTATCCGCTGCAGCCAGATACAGGTTAAAATCTCTTTGATAGTCCGGGGCATACATTAATGATGCTTTTACTAGACAATCTTTCAGAGCATCAAAGGACGCTTTCGCCACCTGGTCCCAGACGAAAGGTACATCCTTTTTCAAAAGACGAGTATAACCTTTAGCAAGTTCTGCGTAATTTGGAATAAACCTCCTCAGAAAGTTTGCTTTCCCTTGGAGTTTCTGAATCTGAAGCAAATTTGAAAGTGGAGGCAAATTAATGATTGCCTGAACCTTGCACGGGTCGAGACGAATCCCATCCTTAGAGACTACAAAGCCAAGTAAACGACCAGAACCAACGCAAAACACACATTTGTGCGGATTGAGTCTTATCTTGTAGTGTCGGCAACGTAGAAATATCGCTCTTAAATGCTGCGGATGATCAGTCCGCTTTCGCGAATGAGCCAGAAGGTCGTCGAGATAAGGTTGAACGATGTTCTTGATGTCATGGAAGGCATAATTCATTGCCCTCTGAAACGTCGCCCCTGCGTTCTTTAAACCAAAGGGTAATTTTCGATAAGCGAATGTGCCCCACGGACAAATAAATGCAGTCTTTGACTGGTCTTGTGGGCGGATATTTATTTGATTATACCCAGAAAATCCATCCATAAATGAAAAGATTTCACATCCGGCGCATTCATCAATTATCTGGTCGATGAAGGGTGTAGGGTAGTTGTCCTTTGGACAAGCTTGGTTTACATCCCTATAGTCGACACACACTCTAATTGTTCCTTGTTTCTTCATAACAGGGACAATATTCGATACCCAATCGGTTAGAGGAATCGGGTAGATGAATCCAGCATGGAGAAGTTTTTCAACTTCCGCCTTAATGGCAGCGGCTTTCTTGGGGTGCACCTGCCGAAGCCGTTGTCTTACTGGTTTGACATCAGGATACATTTTAATTTCATGTTCAACGATACTCGAGTCAATGCCTGGCATTTCATCATATGACCAAGCAAAGACATCTCTGAATTCGCGAAAAAGAGCGTTATATATTTCCAGTTCTGAAGGGGAACAACCTTTGCCGACATAAATATTCTCTACAAAATTTGTTTTAGTCGAGATATTTATGGCTATAGTCTCTTCGATATTGGATAAGTTTCGCTCGGAATCCACCGTATTTACAGTATTTGATAGGAATTTAAAAACTGAAGGGTGATAAAGGTCATGTTCAATATCTTCTTCGTATTCTGGAAGAAGGGAACGATGGTGGTGATCATTCCATGGTGTCCCCTCAATCAACATTGATTGTAAGATTCGACCAAGGATCTAATGGGGTACCATATTCTCTAGACCTATCTACCCAAACGCTTGACGAGCGTTGATTTGGGTTCGCCTCCCATGCTCGAAACATTGATTGCTACAATATTTCTATAGGGCTTGGGGGAAAAACCATTGCATGATCCATGTCGACATCGTCTTTTGCGACCTTCGTGGAAGATATCATGTTGCAGGCTCTTACGAATGCTACTTCCCCTACATAGAATGGAGGTGGAAGTGCGAAAGTTCCCATTAATGTGGGGTCTTTCAGCAGGCCTACTCCGATATCTTGAAGCGAATGGTTGCTTCCATGGATCATGGGAATGCTTCCTGTAACTTGTGAACCATTAGGGAGGAAGTTTTGTTGGTCGACGATCGTAATCCCTCCTTCAAACGGGAATGTGATCTTCCTAAAATAAGTCGATACAACAGCTGCCATGGCATAGATCCATGGTCTTCCCAGTAGGATGTTGTAGTCAAGATTCCCATCGATGACTTCAACATCTATTTCTACTGTTTTTCCTCCTAGTTCAACCTTCAAGTTATTAAGGATACCATACGGGGTATAAGTCCTTCCGTCGAAAGCTTTTAATGTCGTCGAAGATCGCAACAAGGTTGGAGATCCTAAAGTTTTCCAGCAACTCATCGACATAATACATGTAGATGCCCCCTCATCAATAATTGTTCGGTGAACAGTTTTGTTGAGGGCTTTCACTTGAATAAGGAAAGCTAGTTGAGCTGGTAACTGAGGATCGTATCCTTTGTGATCAAAGGATACAAGATTGGAATCCTTAGGATCAACCCCACCAATAGCTGATAACAAAGCCTGCCTTTGGGATGGGCAATTTTGTAGTACCTCAAGAGTCGACATAGCGGATGGCGATTGGGCCAAATCTTCCACTATGTTATAATGCTGCGCCGCTCTGGCGCGAGGATTAAATGTCGACTTGTGTACTACTCCCTTTGGCGGTTTTATTGTTAATTCAGGAATGATGGGTGGTACAACTTCTGTCGAAGTTGTTGTCGAGCTACTTGGTTGATCTTTACCTTTGTCGTTCGACAGCTGCGGATTCCCATAATCTTTGTTCCTTGTCGAAATCAAAGCATCATTCTGCTGTTTTGAAACCGACAACATAAGCACTTGCGATGGGGAAGCATTTCCACTATCAACCAGATTTTGACCTGGGTTGGGAAATGGATCAGTTAACACAGCTGAGGTTTGTGAACTTTTAAAGAACCTTTTCAACTCAGCTTTGAATGGACAATTCTTTGTATAATGATCCTCTTCATCACATATTTGACATGGATAATTTTGTTTCCCTTTCCAAGGAGGGTTTGAAGAAGTTTTTCCAGGAGATGACTCACCCTGTTTTTTCTTCTTCCCTTTGTTTTGCTTCTTCTTGCTTCCTGGTTGATTGGTTTCTTTGCCCTTATCTGCTGATACGGCATTTACTTCCGAAGCAAGAATTTCTTCTTTTGCATTTTGATCCGAATTCTTACGGGCTTTCTTAGACGAAGCCTTTATCGATTTCGTGTTTGCCGTGCCAATCACGCCATCGCCGGCATGAGAGTCACTATTGGATTTTGGAGGAGGAGGAATCGAAAATTCCGGTCTAGGGGCGTCAGGTATTTTGTCGTAGAGCGTGCCAGACTGAGTATAAACTAAGTCTAGATATTGTGCACGAGCAATAACTTGCTCCTCTGTTACGACTCCTCCTTTTGCCACATCTTCTGTTATAGCAGGAAGTAACGACTTTATAAACCATTCAGCTAACAGCTGATCGGGAACGTATGTTTTCACCATCCTACGACGACGACGCCATTCATGTATATGATCATATATATGAGTGGCAGTTGTCTGCTTGAAGTTGGTTAATATTTCGGTTCCCGTTTCATACCTTATTGGTAATTGAAAATGGGTTAGGAAAGTCGTGGATAGGGAGCTAAAATTGTCGAACGAGGCTCTAGGTAGTTCAATATACCATTTTGCCGCTGGACCCGTTAACGTCCTCTGGAAAAGGCGAAGCCTTATCGAATCATCATTCAGGGTGTTTGATGAGCACCACAGATGAAAAGTCATCACGTGATTCGATGGGTCTTCACCTGGATTTCCATTGAATTTAGGAATGTCAGATGGAATCTTGTGAGGAATCGCTGGCCACCAAGGGGCGTAAGCAATCGGATCGTTGGTTAACCGGTGTAAATCGGGTAACTCTAAAGTTGCCACGAACGGTAACTGTTGATTCAGGTTAGGTGAAGCATAACCAGGGTACGATGGAATCGCTTGAGCAGTGGGCCTTTGCATACCAGCATAATGTAATTGATGTTGGTATGACTGATACGGTTGGTGGACTTGACCACTGTAAAGCGGTTGGTTTTGACCGTTTTGAATATACGGTTGTCCACTGTTCGCAAAGATCTGCTGCTCAGAACCTTGGTACACTTGCTGGAATTGTGGCTGTTGGTATTGCACTAGCCATGGTTGTGAAGCCATGTTCTGTTGAGCTATGCTAACCATTGGACCAAGGTGTGGGGTAATTGTACCCGTTTGGACCTGTGTCGCCCCACCAGTTGGCGATTGTGGTTGTGACCCAAGGTCAAGGGGTTGTTGCATTACAACCTGAGAAATCTGAGGTTGACATACAACAGGCAACGTTTGAACCTGCGACACTGTCACAATAGCCGGTGTGGTCGGGATATTCGACATAGGTACACACTGTTGCATGGAATATACAACCCTTGGTTGTTGAGGTAGCATAGGTACCCAACCACTTGATGTAATTCCAGTATAACCTGAATACTGTTGTGAACTCCCGTATGGATACCCTCCTGGAGGGGGTAATGAAAGGGCATACTACCCCCCATACGGTAGCAATCCAGAACTCAAGGGGATTGTTTGTCCTTGTGGACTGGATTGCCCAAATTGACCTCCAAATGGATCAATCTGGCGAGTCTCAACATAAGAGTTGCCGGATATTATTCCGGATGAACAAACTGGAACGGACCACACTGTCGAAATAGTCCCTTGGTGGACTCCTTCTAGCGGTTGTGAGCTAGTCGGGACAGATGGTATGCCGGCAAACATTGTCGGAGTGACGGCAGGGGCTTCTGTTGTCGCTGTGTCGTTCGACACAGTCCTAGATGTTGACGGTTGTTCAGACATTTTGAGTCTATCTAATAGATTGCCTAGCGATTCTACAGGAACTTCCACTTGTGGTGGATTAACTTCTGATGAAGGAAATAGAGTGACTCCGACTCCAAAATGGGTTGGAGTATTTGCTTGCGGATCCTCTACAATTTCCTCTATCGCAATCAAACCTGGTGGAAGAGGAAGACCGTCAGGTCCGTAAAATATTTCTGGTGCCGAAGAAGGGGTTGAATCGACAGCGACAGTTGTTTGGGGAGCAAGACTCTCTAAACCGATTACAGATGGAACTGGTTCAGTAATGCAAGTATTTGCTCCCAGACTAGGATCAGTATTACTGTCCCTCTGTGGCTGTTGAACTTCTTCTATAGAGGCAGGGTTTCCAGAAATGTTTGGAGTAACCGGAATCTCAGATGTGGTTGGAACACTTGTTCTAACTTTGATAGGAGATTTTGAACCGGTTAAACGAGTTCGCTTTGTCCGTACTGTTTTCGATTCCAGAGACAAAGACGGTTGACTCGTAAGCCTCTGCGAATGACGGGGTTTCAATTGACTTTCTTCCACGATTGCGGATTACTCGATCAACCAAAATACAAAAAGGGAAATTAGTGTTTCCGAATTGAATGAATTTTATTAGACGCTTTAGACACAACTTGCTTTTTCACTTTTAAAGAGTCGAGAAAAAGCTAAAGATGACTCTAGTCTCCTTCGATGTTTTAACGAGCCCGAAGTGACAAATGCTCGGATGGACTTTTTCTGTTATAGAGTCTGAAAAAGGCCAAAAGAAACTGCTCTGGAGTTCTAGGCAGAGGGTGTGCCAAACTTTTCGCAAAACCGCAGAATACTTTTTAGGGTACGGGCGGTCGATCTTCATGAATGCTGTGTTCACTGCATTGCGATCAGTAGGGCGGCCGACACGGCTTCCTAAGGATAAAAGATATATGCCTATAGGGGTCTCCCAAAATATACGCAACGGTACGTGGGAGCACAATCCGTACTAGCGCTATCATCCCTCAGGAGGAATCACCCACCTTCCCCGAGATCGACAGTCACTAGGCTTAACGACGCCGGAACACGTCTCTAGCCTAGACCTCTATGTTGTGCGTTATGTTACAAAGCGTTGTTAGATTCATTCAGTTTATTTTAGGTTGATCTTTTTAAATTTTTCCTTTCAAGGTTCACCACGAGATGTATGATACAACTTCCTAAATGCAGTCTAAGATGATAAGCAAGCTTTATTATCTTTCAACTTTGAAAATCCTAGCTACTAAGGGAAAAGAAAAACACTATCTTTTCTCAAAGAGCAATCAGCACACTCTAATGCACTTTTCCTAAATCCAACATGCAAACTATCAAATGCAAAATGCACAATGCAGGTGTTTGTTTTCCACTTTCTTAGTATAAATGCCTACAAAGAAAGCTTTTTGCACAACTTTGAATTTGCATTTAAAATGATCAATACAAACAAGTTCACTTTTTTCGAAATCAGAGAAGATAGAAGAGATTACAACACTTAACGATTTTCGAAATAAAGACTTGTTTTGACACTTCAAAAGAGACAAATTCAAACCAATAAGCAAAAGTAAACCTATAATCAATCTGCAAACAGCCAATGAACTCTCTTCTAAGATCACAATCAATTAGATCTGAATCAAAGGCTACAGGATGACTACTTTACTCATGCAAAGGAAAACTGTAAATGACGCCACAAACACATAAAAACATTCACAGTCTTTTTGTACAAAAGGAGGCGGAATCTAAGCAAAAAAAAAGGTTTATCAGACTGGTACCTATGCTGGTTAAAGGCTGCAAAAAACAGAGATCAAAACAGGGCAATAGAGATCAAAGAACCCCAGCTGCACAAGGCTAAACTGGTTCAGCGCAAGTCCAACACTGTGGAGTTGACATTCAGCGCAGGTAGCCTTCACGGGACCTGCGTTGAAATGCAGACTGCCTTCACAGTGCCTGCGCTGAAAGAGAAACTCTCGTTTCCCTTGGGTTCTGGGCCACAAAATGCTCAAAAATCAACTGTTTCAGGCCAAATCAGAAACACAAGCAAGGTATAAACAGAGGGACGCTTTGAGAGGGTACTAAAGACTATCACAAGGAGCATCAAATCATTTGGGGATCTATTTTTTAGACCATAGACAAGTCCAGCAACTGGATCAAAGCAGCAACTTTCTACTTTGCATCTGGGAAAGATGCAGTTCGATTGTTGCTGTCAAGTCTATGAAGTAAACAAAAATGACAGAAACATAAATGAAATGAATAAACAAATTTTCCCCAGCGGAGTCGCCAATTTGTTGTGGGGAAAAATGCCTATGCAGGACGATCCTATCCACCTAAGGTGTGACAATACCTTAGCAACAAACAAATACAGCTACACTGGTTTCTTCCTTTATGAAATGTGAAAGAGGGGAGATCGATAGACTTACCGTTGTCTTCCGTTTGTCCCTCGATCTAGATCCTCTTCTCTTTGTGTGTTCACAGCTACTTGCCTCCTCGCTTGCTCAAGAGAACAGCTACTTGATTCCACGAGATCACAAGAGAACAGCTACCTGTGACAAGAGAACAGCTACTTGCGACAAGAGAAGAACACAACACAAAGGCAAATATACATATTCATAAATGATTCAGGATTAGAAGTAAATCAAATACACTAATGCAATCATACAAATACACCAGCATATAGGAGCAAACCAAGATAGCTTTATTGATAAGTAACAGGGTTCAGGAAGAGATACAACCCATAGGGCTCCAATCCAGCATCTCCTTCCCAGCAGAATGGAATTCCTTCTTCAGCTCCCTTCAAAGCATTAAGCACCCAATGATCCAGTCTCAAACCAACAGCAATTCTTTGCAATAACAAAATTCCAGCCTTTAGATCCCATGGAGGAGAGATCTATATATAGTTATTTTGGAGAGAGGATGAGTCAGCTTGAGATCTGACTAGTGTCCTCTCCCTCTCTTAGTTCTTGATTCCACTTGGAGGTTCTTGCTTCCACTTGGAGATTTGGAACCTCTTACTCATCACCAGTCGAATTCCTTGATGCAAGTGTCATTTTGGAAGCTTCCTGGGCATTGACACATTGAGGAATGAGCCTGCCACTTGTCCAATTACGCTCAGCGCAGGTAGCCTTTGTTGGAGTTGACATTCAACGCAGGTAGACAGTGGAGCAGTTGACATTCAGTGTAGATGCTCAGTGGAGCAGTTGACATGATCCAGAATTGGCTTGTTTTTGAGTGTTTTCAGGTGGAGAACTTCTGTGAATTGCTGTGGTTGGTTGGCCTTATTCCTCTAGGGGTAGGAACAACAGGTTTAGGGACTTTGGATCCCTTAGATTATGGACATTTCATGCTCGAGGCTGCAAGGCACAAAAATGTCTATAACACTACCCGCGCCCTCACCCAAAACCGAGACCTGTGCATTTATCTCCGTGCGGCCTTGCCCAAGGATAGGCACATAAGAATTGCGCCTCACCTTGCTGCAGCTACACCTTCAACTTCGCACTTTCTCCTTGCTCGAGTTGCTTGTTCGAAAGTTCGATGTCCAAATGGTCCATCGCATTGTTGTATTTGTATGGATGGAAGGGCGAGTAGAGCTGCCCAAGCCGACTCGTCCTCCATATGTTAAAACGCCCCTACGCACTTCGTAAACTTTCCATTAACACAGTCGGCCTTTGCCCAAGTCATAGGTCAGCGCGTGGGTTGAGCCAATGCTCCCCACACCATATAACTTCACCGCTCGTCCTTCCTCATGTGCATTCTTACGTTGTAACTTCGCACATTCTGTCATAGAGCTTCGCACTTCATGTTTTTCCAACTGCTCATCCGCCGACAAGCCGTCACACAAATCGGGAGGTCGTGCCAAGAACCACAAGTCCTTACAGGTACCCTCGTGTGTGGGGATTAGGTTTCCACTTCAATAATATTATCATATTTTCATGTGTTTATATCAATATTGATATCATATTTTCATGTTATAATATTGCAACAAAGTCTACTTATAGCTTAAGAATCTCCATAGTCAAGAATCTTTTTATATGCATTTCTAAATTTATACATGTTTAACTCATATTTTGTTATATCAGCGTCTACTAACCATTTAATTTATATGGCTACATTAGTTAATTCGTTTAAACAACTTTAATGAATTTGTAAATGATAATGTAATCAAGCTAACTCTTATAATTATATATGAGGTTTAAACCAATTGGTTTGTGTGGCGTTAAGTCTTCACTAGGTGACCAAGTTCAAATTTGTGGGGAAGGGTTGAAATTGAATATTCCTAAACATGTTATTTAATTTTTTTATTGTTGATTTTGTATTAATTATGCTTTGACTATATATATTTATCTAAAATATTAGTCAATTTTTATTTTATTTTTGTGATATACTTAAAAAGTAATTTTGCACCCACTCTCCAGCCTAGTATAGAAGAAATGTTGTAAGGTTATGTTATGTTATATAAACTTTTTGACTACATCAAATTACATAAAAATAAAAATAAAATAATAAAATTAATAATTATAATTATGAATTAAAATATTTTGATTTGTTAAAGTTACAATTAAAAACAAAATAATAATAATAATTAATTAATTAAAAATGTATGAAAATTAATATATATATATATATATATATATATATTATTAATGATTAATAATTAAACCATTTAGGGGTGGTAAAGTTAGAGGGGTTATTCTTTGACCTAACGATAAAATAGAGTATCAATATGCTTGGGGTTTGGGAGTAGAAACTAATAATCAAGTAGAATATCTCTCTCAATGGAAGGGTCTGGAAATAGCAATTGAAAAGAAGATTACCAAAATCCTTTTGTTTGAAAATTTTATGACAATAACTTGACATGCGTGGAATGCCAAAGGTTTTCACAACTAAGCTCTTCCCTTAATTATACAAAGATTTGCTTTGCAAATTATGATATTTCAGGAAATAGAATTATTTCATGTCTTTAGAAGTTTAAATGATAAAGTTGACCCCCTTGCAAACCAAGGATCTACTATGGAGAAAGGGGAATTAGAAGTGAATTAATGTGTTTTGAACTCACCCATTTCTTCAATTGCATAACATGAAGGGTGAAAATTTTAATTTTAAAGATTTACATAGTCAAAATGTGGTTCCAATTATTAACAAACGATCTGATCTGGTAATTTCTTCTCCTAGCAAGCGAATTCTAGATAATACTTCAGTGCGTGTAGGGAAGAATATGTGGCCAAAAATAAATCTTTAGCCATGAACACTAAGGAACTTGAAGCCTTGGTTTTTTGGATCAACAATTGGTAAAAGGAGGACACACCACATGAGCAAGGGAGGCCTCAAACTTTTAAAATTAAAGGAGGGAATGATCTCACATAAGTGATTAGCATCTTGGGCTTGTTAATGCATTTTCAAATAGCCTGGAGTTAATGATATCCCTCTAGTGTATCATTTAAATGACATTCCAAAAATTTAGTGAGGATTTAGGCATGGATTTGCACACAAGGAAATTCAATGCTTTAGGATGGTAGATCGAATGTAGTAGAGGATATATATGGAAAACATTTACTCCTCTTCAACACATCTCATCATATTTATAAGCATCTCCTCTTCAAACAACAGTGACTACCATCTTTTGAGATTCGTGGAGTGGGAAGGCATCTCCCCTCTATGATGGCGCCTAGGACTTCATCTTGTGAGGTGGACTAGACATATTTGGGTCAACTCCTATCCAAGTTTTTGGAGTCACTCCAAGGGCTGCTGGCAAAGTTGAACCAGAGGATTTGTTGAAGATAAGGAGAGGGAGACTTATTAGCTCCTAATGAACATCAATTTTGAACTACTCCACAATAAAGTAGAGATGTTCGAGACTAACATTTGCACTGATTTGGAAACTATGGAACACGAATTGTCTAAAATCAAAGAGAGCTCCAACAACAGGATTGAATTCATCAAGGATGAAGATGGGACTAGTTGAGAGCAAAAAAAAAAAACCAAAGTTGCATAATAGGAAAATAAAGTAGAAAACGACTGAAGCAACTAGAACACTTGTCTTAGAATGGTCTTCCAATTGCAGATAAATCCCCATAGTTAGAATCTTTGATATGTTATGCATATGTATGTTTCTGTTAGGTTTATTTTATAAGTCATATAACATGCTTCTTTTTGGAATGTAGGCAGAATTAGACATAATAATAGGCTACCTATATTGTGGACATCTGAAGGAAGTTTAATCATTGAATATGTGGACCAATGTACATGTTGTGGCCCTGAAACCAACTTTTATATTAATGACAAGGCTGATCTGCTCTTTAAAAAAAAATTAATCCATCCATCTTAACTCCATATTTATCAAGCATCGAGAGGGATCAAATCTCTGGAGGTGCAAACCTTTCCTCAAGTTTTTCACTCAAAAAGTAGGTTTGCACCTTGAGAAATTTTCCCCCTAATTAAGATGGATGTGTGGCTTTTCTTGTAGCAAATGAAAATGTCTACTTATTAGAAAATTCAGAATTAAAAGGAAATACATTGAAATATAATAAGAATTTATTTTTATGACTAACAAAAACAACTATTTCAATTGTTTATTGTTATATGAAACTCTTAAACATGTGAATCATTTTTTGGGCTACACTGTATTCATTAATGCATATAATAATTAAGCTATGCCTATTTTGAAATAGGGATTTCAAAGTTTTAATTTAGTTATTCATAATTATTAGGTGGATAGTAAGGATTTAACCACCAAGGGATATTGTAGAATGTTCTTAGTACTAGTGATAGATCAAATATTGAGATTTATTTCAAAAGGGATCATCACTTTTCTTCTATTTTAATTAAATTCATTAATAAAAAAAATGTCATATGAATATGAGTTATGACTTTTTGAGCATGTGGTATTAGTAAACTATGATATTATCCCATGATATTGTAACAAAGCCTATTTACATGTTAAAAAATTTCTATTATAAAGTGAGATTGAATCTCCATGGTTAAGGATATTCTCATATATATATATATATATATAGAGAGAGAGAGAGAGAGAGAGATATGTATATCATTTTTTTAAATAATAAATAATAATATAAAATAAAGTTATAAATTAGTTAATTTTTATGAATTTTCTCTTAAAGCTTGTCAATATGAAATGTATCACGAGGTAAGTGTTTTGATACCTACTATTTGAGCTGAGAGGTGCTCCTACGAACTTGAAAGTGATGTTGTAAAGTTCTATTATGTAAACATTTTGACTGGGTCGAATAAAAATAAATAATATAAATAAAACAAAAAATGATATATATATATATATATATATATATATATATATTACTATCCTAGACTCATCTTAACTCTGGACCTATCAAGCCCAGATAGGGATCAAATCTCTAGATGTGAAAACCTTTCCTCAAGTTTTTCCTTCAGAAAAGAGGTTCGCATGTTAGATATTTTACCTCTTCAAGCTTGATAGATCCGAAGTTAAGATAGATCTAGGTTGGTTATATTGATAGGAATGTCTATTTTGGAATAAGGCTTCAAGAATTTTAATTTAATTATCAAAAATATTGGATAGATGGTAGGGATTTAATTTTGAAAATTAAAAGTCAATAAAAATAAATAGAAAAACCCATGGCTAATTGAAATTTTTGTTTCAATTATTTTTGCCCCTTCAAACTTGTAATATTATGAAGAATATTTTTGACGATATTATATACATTAATGTATGTGTTATTAATGTATCTTTGTTAGTGTGATATTTAAATCTCTTTTTACTTTTAGGTTAAACTCTTCATTCCTCCTTTACAAATTCTATGAGTAAATATTATTTTTCTTATTTTACTAGTCATCCTTTAACAAATAACACCGATTACTTACATAATTAGTCATATTAAGTTTAACTATTCATTATGTATTTTTCTAACTTCTTCTTGAGAGGCTAAGCTGACATGCAACACGTGTTAATTTAATCATGTAAATATAAACTCTCTCTCTCTCTCTCTCTCTCTCTATATATATATATATATATATATATACACACACATATATAAATTATAAAAGGATGTGGTCAAATCTCATAGAAGTGTTACAAATTTTTTATGTTATGAGATAATTTCTCTATATTTAGATACATAGATATCAATATTCCTTTGTATTTTGAGTTCAAAATTCAAAAAATTCCTATATAGGATAAATTGTGCAACATAAAAATAATAGATAACACATAACATGGAGAGAAGGTAGACATGGTCTACATCGGTGGAACTATGTTTTTCCAATGGCCCAAAAACCACAATTCTTCTTGTAGACTAAACTTATGGAAATCCTAAGAACCAAAAGCATAATTTAAAATAGATAAAACATCAATGAGGAGGACAAGATGGTAAACAACCATGAGCATCCACTTGAGTTCTCAGGATGATCTCAATTGATGTAGAGGAGATATGGAAGAAGTCATCTTTCCGAGTCACTATTTCTTGATGTTGAGGAACCACAACTACAATTGGGTTATCCATGCTACAAACCGTTTTCTCCAAAGAGTTAATATTTTTCTTTAGGTTTATTAAAATTCTTAGAGCCATGTCCATATCCTTTCCTATAGATCTCTCTATTGCTACTAATCTTGCTAAGACCACTTTTAGTTTGAATCGCAAATCTTCAATGGTTGTTTTGTATTTTCAAAAAAATCCATGCTTGTTATTGTAGTCGGGGAAAATACACATAAAATAGGAGTAGGCTAATATCAAGTTCAACTATCCATCCAGAGCACTCAGCTAGACCAATTATTCAAGCAATAACCAAATTCCTAGTTCAAAAGCCTAGGGATAAACCATTTGATCATGTTTATGTTTAATATGAAAGCACTAGACATTCCATGGTAATTGGAAGATTACTCCCAAATTTGGTTGATGATGGATTCAAATCCTATGTCTTTTGCATTTATCCCTTTAACCGGGTAATTTATTAACAACAGATAATTTCTGAACATAATTAATGAGTATGGTTGTAGAGGTTTTCCTAGGAAAATGCCTTTAAGAAGAGAATATTATTTTGCTAAATTGTTTGTTTTCATTCGAAATTTACAGGCGAGTTTTCCTTCATTTTTTCTTCCAAGGAAAAAGGTAACTCCCCCACCTTCCTATCTCCCTTGGGCTTCCTTTTGAGTCTCCATCGAAGAATAAAACATAGGAGTCTTTCATTCTCCACCATTTAGAGAATTCCTTTGAGTCTAATTAAAGTTTCAAGCATGAGTTTATGGGATTTTTGGGATTTTTATCTCTTTATAATTTACCAAATCAATGGAATCGAACCACCATTCCTTCTCTAATTCATCTATTGGTAGTTTGGTTTTCATGAAAAAGTATGGTAAAGGAATTTGTGGGGAGAAAATTGAGGCCTTCTCACAAAAATGTTTAGAAAGAAGGATGCATTTCCTTAATATGACTTTGTTTTGACCTAAGACTATACTCCATAGTAGAAATTATGTGATAGCCATCCAAACCATTTCCAATTTTGGTTTTGAGTGAAAGGAACCACCATAGCTTTTATACCAATTTGCAAATAGATATGGTCATGTGAATGAATATGTCGTGTGAGGATCAATATTGTTAGAAAAGAAAGTTGATACCTATTTGGCATAAGGGAATTCGAGGAATATATTTTTCTGATCTAGGTGGATATTGGTGGTCACCCTCCTATTCCACATGGACCCCAACATTATCTCTTTCAGGTTCCTTAATTGTAGCATAGTTTACTATTTTTGGCAAATTTTTGGGTCCTAAATGATGTTTTTTTGCGAAATGGGAAAACCTATAGCCAAGAGTTAGTGATTGTAGTTGAAAGTTGTCGTCTTGGCATATATATTTCTAGTGAGGTATTGTACATATCAAACAAAGATCATATGCCAAAGTTACGACCTCAAGAAGTTGATGTACTAACTAACCCCAACGGGGCCCACAAAATTTTAGCGCTTCCTCTCCTAAGGTTAGGTTTTTGGATGTTTAGGGTTTTCACTTGTTTCTCAATAATAAAAAGGCCTTAGATAGTCATTGTAACATATTTTAGAGGTATGTAGCTGTCACATCTCTTCTCAGAGATAAGATACCATCACCTAAGCTAATTTATTTCCATTGTGCATGTAAAGAATTTCAATATTTTTTTATTAATGAATTGAAGTTCAATTTTCACTATAGCTCTATGTTTATGTTTGAATCTGTATTTCATTTCATTCCTACATAAATCTAGATCATGTTTTGTCATTTCCTTAAAGGCCAAGAAAATTTCACATCTAAAGTGCCCAAGGATGCCCGTTCTTACTAGAATGTCAATTATTAAGGTCTGCCCCTGTGTATATGTCCAACTAAAAATGTTCATCTTCAGAGAAACATTGTTGGCCCATTTTTTTTTCCAAATCACATGCCTCACAATAATGTTCTCTTCCTCACATTTCCATACATATCCTTGTTTAATAGTGTAGTCTCTTCTTCCCCAAGATCTTGTCTTGCTTATGGATTGCTTCAGGTGCGCATCCCAAAAGAATTGATTCAAAGATAGGGATCAAGGGAGATAACTAAATTGGGTAATGACCAAGGTTCCATCTGATAGATATACCATTTGTATACTAGAGAGAGATGACTTTTAAAGTCCCTTTGACAATACTACCTAACCATTTTATTAAGGGAGTTAAGCCTAAGGATTGTCTTCTAGCAGAGGATGGCCTTTAATGCTATCTGTCCACAAACTAACATGTTTTCATTGCCTATGATCCATGATAATTTGGCCTTGATGATGTGAAGGGATGGTTATGGTTTATAGATAGGTGATCTTGATTTTTCTTGTATAGGTGAATCAATGCAATTTTTATTGGTTCCCCTAAAATATTTTTATATAGTTCTTTTCTACATAATTTATCATGGAGTTGGGTTACACTTTTTTGCAAAGAAAGCATGAATTTTGGTGAAAAAACATAGCTTTATCGAGCAATATTAAGAGCTCAATTGAGTAATTCTTAAGAAATTGATCAATCTACTTAAGGGCATAGACATCGCTCGATTGAGCGTTTAAACAAACTCTCAATTGTTTTCTTGTGTAACCCGATTAACACATGAGCTTGATCAAGCCTCTATTTGGCATTAAGAACTGTAGAGATGGTTTTCCAAGCCGTTTCAAAACGCTTTGGAAAAAGTATGCTTGAACGAAGGTTTGGAGCTCAACTGATCATTTGGGAGATGGCACAACAACCCCACCAACATCCCCGAAAATCAAACCAACCATTGTTGGTAAGCCAAGGTACATTTCCTGTCATTTTTTCTCTATTTGAATTATTTTTAATTACAAAAAAATAAAATTAATATGAAATGGAAATCATAAAAAACACCACGGAAACCACCCAAAAAACCTTTAAAAAAAAAAACCTAGAAAACTACATAATACCAAAAAAATAGAGAATTTAGGTTTTAAATTTTCATTTCATTTAATCAAGAATAAGTTTTTAGTAGTTGCAATGGTAGCATGTTTACTACAATTTTTTATTTTATTTTTAATGGTAAAAACTTAATTTTCTAATTATTCTATGTTTTGAAGTTTTTTCTTAATAATTTAATGGAGTAAAATTTCAAAATATTTTGTTTTTTGTTATTTAAAATGCATTTTAAATTTCTAACCAATTTGACAAAAAATATGCCCAAAAAATTCTAAAATATAAAACAACCTAAACTATAACCTCTATTTATCAAAAAATAATTTTTATTTCATTTATTATTTTAACTTTTAAATTAATATATAGCTTAAATATTTGTAAAAATTAATAGAATACCATTAGTTTAAAAAAAAAAATTATAATTATATATGTGTGTGTGTGGGTGGGTGGGTGGGTTGGGGGGGTGGGGGGGTTAAAAGCACGGAGCTAGGTTACACTTTTCGGGAAGGCAAGACACATTTAGGTGGAAAAAAAGAGAGCTCAATGGAGGTCGTGTTTCGATTAAAACGCGCAACCGCAATCTGTGCGCGTCATTTCTACACAGACCGCAGACAAAGAGGAGGTCGACCAAGTTATTGGAGCTCATTCGAGCAATTGGATCATGAAGCAACCAGGCCAACCTCACCAATAAACCCACCAACGACCTAGATGCTCAAGTGAATGTAGGTTTCCTATCCTTTTTATTATTATTTAAATTTTCTTGCAAAATTAGATAAATTGATTTGAAAAAAAAAACACCAAAAAACCCTTCAAAACAACAAAAAGTAACTTAGAAAACCAACAAAAACAACCTAGAAAGATGCAAAAAAAAACTTAGAAAACTGCGAAAAAGCAAAGAAAATTGCAAAAAACAACTTAGAAAATCACAAAAAACAACCTAGAAAACACTTTGAAACCACTAAAATAACTATAATTTATGTTTTACATTTTTTTCTTACTTGCAATGGTAGCATGTTTATTATGCATATTTTCTGATTTTGAATGATTAAAATGTTATTTTCTAATTATTTCAGGTTTTAATATATCTTTTAGGAATTTTGTGAAATACATTTTCCATTTTTTTAATCTTTTGTTATTTAAAATGCATTTTAAATTTATAACATATTTTATTGACAACATACCCCAAAAAACTCCAAAATAGGACACAACTAAACTATAACAAATAAATAAATTAGGAGCTTGAGATTCACATGATGAATATGGTTGTGAGGACCATACCCAGACTGTATACATTTTTTATTTTTTTATTTTTACAGCACATACAACCAAAAAGAAATGCATTGAGATTCAATTTATTTAGCACACACATTCCTACCACTCATTTCAGGAACATACCATAACATTTTCATACCTTTAACTAAAATCAATAGTAATGAAATACATATGTACCGTTCACCAGAAGGCGAGACTCCGCTTGCTCTGCTGTCGCTGGTATTCCCTTCTAGTTGGTCATCTCCGCGAGTGAATGATGACGCACTTGATCCGAATGCGAAAACTCACCGGTTAACCTCCCAGCCTACTCCTTGGGTACTCTTCTTCCCCGCGGACCCCCGAGCTGCAATGGGGTTGTACAATGGAGACAAGCACTAGCTGGTAGAGGAGAGCACACCTTGGCTCAAGAGTCCCCTCTCTAAATCCTCTACCTCACCAAACTCACTATAGGTTCGTAATCTCTTCTCTCACAACATCTCATCCATCCAGCCATAGGGTTCCCCCCAAAAAGGTCCCCTCTTCCATGGCTTGCCCCTTCTTTTATAGGAGTCCTCATAGGTGACACTTGTCATGTCATGCATAATTAATTATTTTTTTTATAATTCAATAGCTTGATTATTCACCCACCCATGTGTCATTCTCACATTAAGGGTCTCCCAAATTATTTACTTAAATTTTTATTTAAAACTAATATTTTCCTCACCTCAACAAGATTCCTGTTTCTCCTCCTAGTTGTCTCTTTATTCCCCCCTTTTATTCCTTAATTTGTGTTCATTACTTGAAGTCAATTAATGAGTCAAGATTTTATCCCCAATCTACTCCCTAATTTAACTCAGGTTATCTCCTAGATGGATATTCTTATTTTGGTTGTTGACACATGGAGCTTCTCTACATTTCTCTAAATTTAATTTATTATTCTCATTTTAATTCACCTTCCCCTTTTCTTAATTAGGTTTAAATTAGTTTAGGATTAATCTAAGTTATCCTTACTATTATGTTTGTCTTTCCCCTTTTTCCTAATTAAACCACATAATCTTCCTAGTATTTTCCAAAATGGGAAGGGTACAGTTTTTAAGGTACTTTATTTTAATTCTTCCTATGATCCTCCTTATTCCAAGTTTTATTTTTGATTTAATTACATTGGTTTATAATCATCATTTACCCTTGATGTAAATTTACCTAGTTTTCATTCCTTGCTTATATTTATTTATTATTATTTATTTTTAATGATTCCAAGGATGCCAAGTTTGGTTGTGCCCTTCAAGAACTTCCCTAGAAGTTCCAAGGGTGCCACACCTAATAGTTTATTTGTGATGTCAGGGGTGCCAGTTTGGTTGTGCCCTTCAAGAACTTCCCTTGAAGTTCCAAGGGTGCCACACCTAATAGTTTATTTGTGATGCCAAGGGTGCCAAGTTGGTCGTGCCCTTTAAGAAATTCCCCTGAAGTTCCAAGGGTGCCACACCACTTGCCCTTCAAGCATCCAGTGATTACGAGGGGAAAGTATAGTGCAACGTCATAGACCACTGTCATCTCTTATGTTGCCTGCTATAGTGATACTAATGGTGTTGGGGATCAAGGAATCCGCCTTGATGCGCGCCCCCCGGTAAAGTCCTCATGAGCGAACCAACTTTGGAACCTACCCTCATGGCATCGTGATCTTCAAGGCGAAGGTGTTTCAACCCTTCCAGCCCAAGTCACGGCGGGAGTGCTAGTGGGTGAGATCAGGGACTCTGTCCCACCCCTCCCATGTAGTTCCATCCACTTGTACAACCCCATCACCCATATGTGAGTCATTCGGTCAAGCAACTAATCTGTGCCTGCAACCATTAATATATCATCAGAATATAGTTAAACATATATGGCAGATTCCAAGATCAACTTAGACTTTCAAAGATAAAGTAATATAAATTTTCATCAAACCAGGTGTCATCGACATGTCATATGCGATTGCCTCTGATGGTTTCCTGCCATACTCAATAATCATCAATAACACGGTTTCTCAATGTTAGTCAATTATCATCATAGCATCATTAACAATTCTTGGTCATTCACATCATTGTCCATTGTAAGTCTGAACTAAAGGAAGTGGGTAACATAGGGGACACATCCCTCATGGTTATTATCAATAATCATTAATGGAAACATACATATTAATTAAACTATCACATCGTAACATCGTAGAAATATACCTATCCATAAAATTTATCCTCATTATGCTTTTAGTAGAGCGCATACATATTCTTTACTACCCTCATCATAATTTCAAATAGAGACCAACTTAACTGTTAATATTGCAATCATCAGAATACTGATAGATAAGATACATAACCATTCATGCTACCATAATATCAATGGAAAGCATTCATAAACATCACAACCATGAATATCCCAATCGCTAATAATAGTGTCATGTGTCCAGATTCTCAATCTGAGGTCCTCGAAGAATAGAGTGTCTAAGATAATGTCGTATCAGGGTCAGGAAACTAGAGTGGGCACTACATACACCCCCTCTTAACAATGGACTTCGTCCCGAAGTCCTTAGAACATAAAGGAGAAATGGCGACATCTAATCTCAGGAACCCTTCTTGAAACTCTTGCCAACCTTCTGGTGGGCAGGTTAAAATTTTCCCAAGGTATCTATAACACGAATTCCATTATAACTGAAGGACTATATCTGGGGAACATTGCAACCCATTTTTTGTATAAATGTACAAAACATACATTATAGATATTATTAAAATTAATAGTTAAAGGAAGCGTCATACATAAACTTTTCCAAAAATCATCATAATCAAAATCACAACTATTTAAAGCAACAATTAATAACACCCACCTTCCTTCAATGACAAATTTGACTAATTTAGGAGAAATCTCTCTAGTTTTATTCATTCAATCATGCAATTAAGATAGCAATAATTTTGTATTAACTCAAATTCATAGGGGATGCCTATGCCTTTTTCCTAGGAGGAACTACCCACCTTAAGCTTGGACTTCAATATTTGTGATGGTCAATAATAATTGTGTTAATTATTGTTTGATATTTCACCTATGACATAATCCACCTTTGTTTACCATGTCCTAAATCTTCAATTTTGTTAGGAACTACAATCAGTACTTTGAAAATAAACATCTGCCACTACTTGCTAGGGGGACCTAACAATGCCTACTACACCTTCTTAGAGACTTGATTTACCTTCATGATCCATGTTCTGAAAGTTCAATGCTGTACAACTACCATAAGCACTTTAAAATAAATACATACCACTCCTTTCTAGTGGATACCCAATGGTACACACTATCTAGAGATAAAACAAAAAAATGTTAACTACATAGAACGTAATCATCACTTGCAATGAATGAGTAGTCCAAACCTTCATCCCTTCAAACCTAGCTACCCTACTTCCTTTCGCTAGGGTAAGTGAAAGAGGCTATCTGGGGCCTATCTTCATTTAATCCTACTGAATCTAATGACAGGGAGTGCAATATTGTTGCAATCTTTAAAGGTATTGTGACTATTAAGGCTCTTAATTTCCTGGTGATGAGGAATGCATATTCTCGCAGTTTGGCCATCCAAGCTAATGGAAGACAAAGCATATAGCAAGTTTCACTAGTGACCAAAGCTGGCAGGCAGACATCATTTATCAGTCTTTGCTTGATTCCAAGCATAACTAAAAACTATATGGATTGAAGCCAAAGAGATGCACAGAATGTAAAACAATAGAGAGAAACCCATGTCTAAAATGATCACTGACTGTATCGAATGGCATTGGTAGAAGTATGGTGCTCCAAATAACCATAAACCAATACTATAGCTCTCTTTCTGCATTACGAACTAGCAAAGAATCCAAAAAGTCTTAAAGGAAAATTTTTCTTGTTACATTACAAAACATTGAACAAAGAAGTCAATCAAATCAAACAAAGAGAAACTCAAACTCCCTGTGAGATTACAGGAAGAGAGCAGAGAAAGAACGACTAAGTTTGGCATCTAACATTCAAGGTGATGTAATTGAAAATCTGCTGCCTATGGTGGACAATTTTGAAAGAGCCAAAACACAGATTAAGATATAAATCATAAATATTACAATGTATAATATTATCATGATTGTAATATGCTCCAATGTTGCTTCTTGTTGTTCTGATCCATTTTCAATTGTTCTAATTGGAATTAGTCTCAGTTAATCCTTTACCATTGATAAACAATAAGACCTATTTAGACATTGCATGTACATAACCACTCTTTTCTGGATCATTCTTTGTTGTTGGATAAAATAAATCTTAAATAAGGTTGAACTCTTGGAATCAAACTTCATCTACCACCAAGGGGTTTATTCCATTACAAATTTGATAAATTCTTTATAGAAGTTTTCAAGAATAAATATAGTTCTATTACTACTATTATGATTTAAGTTAGATTACTTTTTATTGTATCAATTTATAGGGAACCACAATGAGCAAGCTAAACATCAAGAGAAAAATCACAATAAGTCAAGAAAGTTGAATACTTAATAGAAACTAAAATAATTAGAATTACACTGTAAAATTTATTTATTGGAACTTTTATTTCGATTAAAAATAATACCTTCAATATATCTCACTTAAATTCTCCATGGCAAAACAACCTGCTCGAAAACATTAAAATATCAAATAATTTACAGACCAAAATACTTGACCAACCGCACAAAATCCATAAAATTGTAATTGCAATTGAAATGGAAGATCGTTGCAAAGAAAATTGAAATACAAATATCTAAGAAAGATTTTTTTAAATATTTTAGATTTACCCAATTTTAATGAATGGAAAAGGCTTCTGAATACTCTTCAACAACTTTATTTTTCTTTGCCAATAAAGCAGAGAAACAATATATGTAGGAATTAATTGTGACCACTGAGAGTTCTACGTCACCATATAACTGGTAAACCCGGAATACAAAGAGATATATGTTCAAGAATTCCTTAAAAAGAAAGCCAGTAAGATGGCTAACGTTAGGCAATTTGGAAAATTGAATTGGAATTATGGAGACTGTTTAAGGCATGCCTTGAACCCCTGTTATTTTCTTAAACTGTTTAAGATATGCCTTAAACTTCTTTTTCTTTTTTTTTCTTTTTTTTTATCAAATATTTTTAAAATGTTCACAACTACTTTTAACTAAATATCTAAATGGACAAGGAAGAGATCATACTGCTGCTATGGGGGTTTTAAGAATAGCTCTAGCATAATTCACCAATGGCGGGAAGACAAGAAGCTGGAATATTAGTACCCCTACACCTTAAGAAGAAACAGCATATAAAAATAATCAATAGTTATTTGTTATTTATCCGTATCTGAAAAGATAGTAATGCAATGATTCAAATATAAAAATTAGAATAGCAAAAAGATTTGGACTTCTTTTGAATCAAGAAATTAAAATTTTGATGTCGGATACTCCTCAAAAGAGAACATATAGGTCCTTGTTCCTACTGGACCATTGTGTAAAGGAGCTTCAAATCCTCTGAGAAGAGCATCCTAAAAATCATTATCATGGGAATCAATTACACAAGCTAAACAGGAGATATTTAATCCTAGTCTAACCAACGGATTGATGCCAAACTAGATAAGTCCCAGATGAACATACTTATATCCATTCTCAAGTCCCCATTGGATATCTTCCGATTTCAACAGTGGTATCTGATAATTGGGTTCAAACTTCGGACAAACAAATTGGGTTACTTACAGATGTATAGCAGAACAAACTAGCAGCTTTGAATTTAAACATTGGCAATTCATAAATCTGCTATGGTCTGGAGAGCACAATTGTCTTATTAATGATCTCAATATGTTCGTCAGTCTAAGATAAAAACATATGGAGAACATATAACTTCCGTGTTCTCAGTTTCCACTTGTTCATGCCATGTGAGTGAAAATAAATGCTAGCTGAAAACTTAGAAGCTAGCAATGCATGCAGAAAACTTAGAAGTCAGCAATGCATGGTGAACCTATACATGGGCATGAAGGCTTGATTTCGTAGAGTGTTTGTTAACTTGTGCAATTTATTTCATCCTCTGCAGCAAAAGCAAAATTGTTACAAGTTTTGGCTTCATCAAATCCTCACTGCAATTAGGTCTTTAAGGTCAAGATACCTTTCTGTTTACAAATAAGCAAATCTCCAGTCTCACATAAATGAAGGTTTGTGATGAATCTATTTGAAATGTGGTCAAATCAGTAGCAATAATTAGCTTCCAATTGATATGGCATGATGGTTATTCTGTTCGTCCACATCATGCAGAAGAAAATTTGTGTGAGGACTCATGATTATAGCTTGCCACCTTCACCTGTCCAGTTAACCTCCCCAACGCTGCATAGATTATCTTGGGTTCTAGGTGTTATATATCTGCTATGATAAATGCAAGCCTCTTGATCTTTAGCACAATCCAAGTCCATCCAGATTCCTTGTTCACCCATTGTAATTCATCATATTTCTTACCTTTGTTACATAAGTCTACTTGCCAGCTGCAGCATAAATGTTTTATAGCAGCACATAAGTTGCTGGATACAATGAGTCCAAATAAAAACGCATTCTGCTGCATGTTTCCCTAGCTCCATATTCCCATGGGTTCTTTAGGCATCCATGAAAGCTGCCACATTATGGCAGGTGATTCATATATCATTTTGTTGATCTTCTGCTTTGGAAACATTCCTAGCTTGGCCATGGAGGTCAACCAGGCATATTGCTCCAATTTTATGTTGTGCTATGATCCTAATTAATGGAATCAAAGTAGTGGCATCCCTTGTTCACAAGGCCTGCACGCAAACAAAATACCTAAAAAAAAATGATGTTATCTGGCTTCAAACCTGCAAGTTACATTTTCTAAAAATGTTGCCTCATCACTATTCATGGATCTTTCCCACACTTTAATCACTATTAGATAGTTGGCAAGGCCATCCCACCCATCGGAATGCCACAACTTAGAACATCGGAGAGCCTCCTCTGCTTCTCCATGCTGGACATATCCCACAATCAGTAGTCCATGAGACCAAGTTTTGTTCAATCATTCTATCAAAAATAGTGTGAATCCATTATGCTTCCACATTTGGAATCAATATCAACTAGAGAAATTTCAACAAAGACATCTGAGTGAAGCTGATTTTTATGAATGTGGGCATGACCTACATTGCCCTGTTCCAAAGCTGCTACGCTGGCACATGGTGCAAGACCACTGGATAATGCAAATTAATCTCCTTTCATGGCTAGCCTTTGCATTTGGAAAAAGAGTTGCAAAGCCTCCGCACCATGTCCATGTTGTCCATAACGAGTAATCATCCATGAAACTGTGTCTTGTTCAGGTAATTTGTGAAAGACTTTGTTTGCATCTATGTTATACCAAGTGTAAGGACCTCTGTACCGTGACTTTTAAAAAACTATCAACGTACAACACATTCCAACAGTCTTATCAATTTATGGAGAAGGCAATCTAATACAATCGGATTAGTTCTGTCAATGAGTAAATACCACTGAAATTACAACATAAATTTGGCAATAACGTGAGAGTGCAAGAGCTCATATAAAGGCTGTTTTAAATGACAATCTCACCATACTTGTGGGTTGACCGTTGATATGTTACTGCTCTGTTCTAGGGCTTCCAAAATGGGCACAATTTATAAAATTATATTGACAATGTGGAAGAAGGCAGAGAAAAGTAAAGGGCTTTATACCCTATCCCTAAACAGCATTATACCCAAAACAGAGACACGTTTATAGATCAATTTCCAGCGCTAGTACCACAGCATTCAGTGTTAAATATGTAACAATATGAACTCAGAATTTTAACAATAAGCTACTTGCAATGACACCTTTAAGAGTTCAATTGGTAATTCAACAACATTTCCATAAATGATGACATCTAGTTATGCGTTTAATTCAGAAAAATGACAGTTCGAAACTACCTCAGCAATACTGCAATTTGTTTGGAGTTCAATAGGGTTTGTATTGTTAAAAGAAGACACCACAATCCTTGAATGAAAACTACTTAACATATGCCATATACAAAGATCATTAATCATTCATCGAAGAGCATTAATAATGAAATCAAATCTTGGCTACCCGGAGCGCCTCCACGTAACCTGGAATTCAGAATGAGCGTTGAGTTCTTTGTGATGTTATATTCTTTTATCTATGCAGAGTCTTATAGGATTTTTCCGGAAATTTGTAGACATTGATATCTTTTGAGTATCCCTTACAGAGTCGGTGTCGTCCCAAATAATCCACGCTGTCTCTTTGCTAAATGACTTATCTCAAATAGAATTTTCTCAACAGTCTAATTTCTCAAAAATCAATAAACCCTTTTCAACACAGGAAACCATACGCTCTCTATTAACAGCAGACGACTTGCATAGAATATATAGGACATTATTGAAAACCAGATTATTGGGCTTAACATCATATTTTATTTTTTTTCCATCTGTTCGAATACCAACAAGGCCTCATCAATTCTTCCTGCCCTGCCCAAATACCTTACAGCAATCGAGACAGTCCGGGGCGTCACAAGGCCGCTTCTCTCGGCAGACATTGTCTTCAACAGACACTTGAGATCGTCAAAGAGCTTTCTTCTGCCCAGAAAATCTGCCATGTAATCCACCACTATATTGTCGTGCCGATACCCATTTCGGTTCCCTGCCCACGAGAAGAATTGCAGAGCTCTGTCCCTACCTATCCGCCTGTAATTTTTCAAAAACCCCTAAGACTATTTCAGGGGTTAAGTTGAAACGTAATCGCCTGAGAATTGAATGGATTTTGCTGTTGCCTTGGTTAGCTTCCTCAGATAACAATGTGCAGATATTATGTACTTGTGGAGCGCAGTACCGTGGAACTTGTGCCCATTCTGGCAAGCGATCTCCTTCATCTTCTTCGGTTTCTTCTTCTGTGAAATCCTCTATGCCGTTATTTTTAATCGATGTTTTATAGGGTTTTCGATCTCTCAGAGTTCTCGTTGGTTGCTCGCGCAGGCGAGCGTGATCCCGACTTTGAAATTTGAGATATCCGTGGGAAGAAAATAAACCAGGAAGAAATAGCCCATCAGGAATTGGTTTGGGATCTGGGTAAGTATGGTGACTGCAGGAATAGAATTGATTGATGCAGAAGGGAGATCGAGTGGCAACAGAAGCTAGAAGTGCTTTGAAAACTCTATAGCGAAGTCAGATCTCTATATAGTTCATGGTTTAGGAGCATCAAAGAAGATAAGACAGTTCATTGAAGGACATGACAGTGAGAAGAAAATCTTGATGGAAGGATCTTGATAAGATAGTGATGGGAAGACACAAAGAAGGTTGAAGCAAAGGAAGAATCACAAAGCAGAAAAGACATTCAAAGGAAGCAGTGGCTATTAGTGTGCGTTCAAATACTTTAGCTGTGACATTCAATTGGAAAGCGAGACGGAAGAAAAAGTCGATTTCGAGCCGGTTAAACTTGGAATCGATAATGTCGCCCACTCTGGTATAGAAATCATTTTTATAGTGCTCCAGTGGTTGGAGTTTAAGCAAAATTCAACAATCTTCCACAACGTTTGGAATTTCAGGGGATAAAAACAAAGTAAAACAGAATTTATGAAATTAATTAACGTTTCTACAAAATGCCATGGAATTTTAGGCTATTGAAGAAGGAAAAATGCCAAAATTCGTGAAATTTAACAGAGATGTTTTAGATTTCTCCCGCGGATAGAATTTCAAGGGAAGAAACAGGGCAACAACTAAAATTGACGAATTCGTGAGCAGAGATTCTTTAAAATTCCTTGCCAGACGAAATTGCAAGGGATAAACGAAGGAGGAGGTTGGAGTTAGTCACATTAGTTAGAGATTTTCATCATATTATTTAACAAAACTAGCCATGTATGCATGGGCCCATAGGTCTCAAGGGTTTCAACATGGCTCTGATACCAAGTGTGAGGATCATACCCAGACTGTATATATATATATATATATATACAGCACATACAACCAAAAAGAAACGCATTGAGATTCAATTTATTTAGCACACACATTCCTACCACTCATTTCAGGAACATACCATAACATTTTCATACCTTTAACTAAGATCAATAGTAATGAAATACATATGTACCGTTCACCAGAAGGCGAGACTCTGCTTGCTCTGCTGTCGCTGGTATTCCCTTGTAGCTGGTCACCTCTGCGAGTGAATGATGACGCACTTGATCCGAATGCGAAAACTCACCGGTTAACCTCCCAGCCTACTCCTTGGGTACTCTTCTTCCCCGCGGACCCCGAGCTGCAATGGGGTTGTACAATGGAGACAAGCATTAGCTGGTAGAGGAGAGCACACCTTGGCTCAAGAGTCCCCTCTCTAAATCCTCTACCTCACCAAACTCACTATACCTTCGTAATCACTGCTCTCACAACATCTCATCCATCCAGCCATAGGGTTCCCACCAAAAAGGTCCCCTCTTCCATGGCTTGCCCCTTCTTTTATAGGAGTCCTCATAGGTGACACTTGTCATGTCATGCATAATTAATTGTTTTTTTTATAATTCAATAGCTTGATTATTCACCCACCCATGTGTCATTCTCACATCAAGGGTCTCCCAAATTATTTACTTAAATTTTTATTTAAAACTAATATTTTCCTCACCTCAACAAGATTCCTATTTCTCCTCCTAGTTGTCTCTTTATTCCCCCCTTTTATTCCTTAATTTGTGTTCATTACTTGAAGTCAATTAATGAGTCAAGATTTTATCCCCAATCTACTCCCTAATTTAACTCAGGTTATCTCCTAGATGGATATTCTTATTTTGGTTGTTGACACATGGAGCTTCTCTACATTTCTCTAAATTTAATTTATTATTCTCATTTTAATTCACCTTCCCCTTTTCTTAATTAGGTTTAAATTAGTTTAGGATTAATCTTTATCCTTACTATTATGTTTGTCTTTCCCCTTTTTCCTAATTAAACCACATAATCTTCCTAGTATTTTCCAAAATGGGAAGGGTAGAGTTTTTAAGGTACTTTATTTTAATTCTTCCTATGATCCTCCTTATTCCAAGTTTTATTTTTGATTTAATTACATTGGTTTATAATCATCATTTACCCTTGATGTAAATTTACCTAGTTTTCATTCCTTGCTTATATTTATTTATTATTATTTATTTTTAATGATTCCAAGGATGCCAAGTTTGGTTGTGCCCTTCAAGAACTTCCCTAGAAGTTCCAAGGGTGCCACACCTAATAGTTTATTTGTGATGTCAGGGGTGCCAGTTTGGTTGTGCCCTTCGAGAACTTCCCTTGAAGTTCCAAGGGTGCCACACCTAATAGTTTATTTGTGATGCCAAGGGTGCCAAGTTGGTCGTGCCCTTCAAGAAATTCCCCTGAAGTTCCAAGGGTGCCACACCACTTGCCCTTCAAGCATCCAGTGATTACGAGGGGAAAGTATAGTGCAACGTCATAGACCACTGTCATCTCTTATGTTGCCTGCTATAGTGAGACTAATGGTGTCGGGGATCAAGGAATCTGCCTTGATGCGCGCCCTTCGGTAAAGTCCTCATGAGCGAACCAACTTTGGAACCTGCCCTCATGGCATCGTGATCTTCAAGGCGAAGGTGTTTCAACCCTTCCAGCCCAAGTCACGGCGGGAGTGCTAGTGGGTGAGATCAGGGACTCTGTCCCACCCCTCCCATGTAGTTTCATCCACTTGTACAACCCCATCACCCATATGTGAGTCATTCGGTCAAGCAACTAATCTGTGCCTGCAACCATTAATATATCATCAGAATATAGTTAAACATATATGGTAGATTCCAAGATCAACTTAGACTTTCAAAGATAAAGTAATATAAATTTTCATCAAACCAGGTGTCATCGACATGTCATATGCGAGTGCCTCTGATGGTTTCCTGCCATACTCAATAATCATCAGTAACACGGTTTCTCAATGTTAGTCAATTATCATCATAGCATCATTAACAATTCTTGGTCATTCACATCATTGTCCATTGTAAGTCTGAACTAAAGGAAGTGGGTAACATAGGGGACACATCCCTCATGGATATTATCAGTAATCATTAATGGAAACATACATATTCATTAAACTATCACATCGTAACATCGTAGAAACATACCTATCCATAAAATTTATCCTCATTATGCTTTTAGTAGAGCGCATACATATTCTTTACTACCCTCATCATAATTTCAAATAGAGACCAGCGTAACTGTTAATATTGCAATCATCAGAATACTGATAGATAAGATACATAACCATTCATGCTACCATAATATCAATGGAAAGCATTCATAAACATCACAACCATGAATATCCCAATCGCTAATAATAGTGTCATGGGTCCAGATTCTCAATCTGAGGTCCTCGAAGAATAGAGTGTCTAAGACAATGTCGTATCAGGGTCAAGAAACTAGAGTGGGCACTACAATGGTTGCTTATGGTGAACTTCTATTTATCAAATAAAAATTTTTATTTTAATTTTTATTTTAAATTTAAATTAATTTATGTTTTAAATATCATTTAATAATAAATATAGTACACTTTTATTTAAAAAAATTACTTACTTGGAAATAAAATATTATTTTTTAATGTTAAAAATCCCAAAAGAGAATTATATATATATATATATATATATATATATATATATATATATATATATATATATATATATATATATATATATATATATATATATATATATATATATATATATATATATATATATATATATATATATATATAACATAACTATATTTTAACTGTTAAATTGAGACTTCTGTGATCCATAATAGTTGTAAGAAGAGCTTCGGCGTAAATCACATATAGAAAGAGATCTTTGTCAACGCGTTTTGAGCCAGCAAGTGTGGCTCATCGTCAAGACAAGTTGAAGAAACAGATCCAGCTTTGCAAGTTAAATAGTCTGAGCAGGGCCTCCAACAGCTATCTAGATCAACAGCTAGATTTGACCAAGGGACAGTCAAAAAGTCAAATGGATTATTTAGAGGGGGTTACATTATTAATTTAATAATTAAAAATTATTATTAAATGGGAAATAGTTATAATGGAGACCTAACATTTTATACCTAAGGTAAATGTAAGTTGATAGTTAAATAAATAAAAATAAAAATAAGCAATTAAATAAATAATAATAATAAATATTCGTTAGTAGATAAATAAATAGATTAAAGAAATAATAAAAACATAAATAAAAATGAAAATAATATATATTCGCTAAAATATAAATTGTAAAATAACACTATATAAAAGTTAGTTACGAAAAATTAGATAGAAATAACAATAATAATATAATTAAATAAATTAAGATATAAAATAATATAAATTAGTTATGAAAGAAATAGTAAAATATATATTCGTTAATAACTATATAAAATAATAACAATATATAAAGGCTAGTTACGGAAAACATAAAAAAATAAATAAATAATAATAATAATAATAATAATAATATGTATACGTTAATAGATAAATAAAATAAATAAATTATATATATATATAAAATACTAATAATAAAACTAAGTAAAAATATATTTGTTAATAATATAAGTACCAATATCAAACAGGAAAAAAGGGGGGGGACGACTAAAATAATACTGATATTATTAATATATTTTCGTTAATAGATAAATACATAAAAATATACATAAAGATCATATAAAATAGATAAAAAATAAAAATAATAATAAGTAAATAAAAAATAAAAAATAAAAAAAAATTGTTAAGAATATGAAAACCAATATCAACTCGGCAAAGGCGGGAAAGGAACGATACAACTTAGAAGGAGAAGGACCGGAAAGAGTCCAGAGCAAGAAGGATAAACCAAAGGAGACAGGAAGGCTCCAGGGGAACGACGAAAGCGAAAAAGATGAAGGGGGGGGGGGCGAACTAAGATGAAAGGGCAGGGATCCAACACCTACTGATCTTCCAGCCGTCATCTCTATTGAGATTGTTAGGTCTTCTTTCAATCTCAATAGCTTCCATGAGTTTACGATGATGGAACTGGGCAACCTTGGCAACCACCTTAGCCTCCTCAATACAAACATGATGCTTGGTCTTCACCACATGCTCTGCTAACGCTGAAGACTTGGTTCTCCCATGTCTTAGGTCAGCTGCATGTTTGTTAATCCTCTGATGGATGGAGCGCCCCGTTTCCCCCATGTAGGGGGTCCCACAAGAGCAAGGGATCAAGTAGACACCCTTCATGTCCTTAGGGTTAACGGGATCTTTCACAGATCGGAGGGAATTATGAATCGTGTTGAGGGGTATAAAAGAAGAGGGAATATCATACCTCTTAAGGATTCGAGAAATCTTGTCCGTGGTTCCTTGGACATAGGGAAGGTGGACCCCTATTTGGCGTTCCTTAGGTTCTTTTTTAATAGTTGCATTCCTAGATGCTTTAAGGAAAGCCTTCTTACCTAGGCGTCTACTATATCCATTCTCCACAAAGACATCAAGGAGATGGGATCTCTCCTTATCAAAGCTCTCATTATCAGAAATCCTGAGGGCTCGAGTAGCGAGGGTGTTAAGGACACCTATCTTCTGAGCAGGGAAATGATGGGAATCGGCATGCAGATACTGCTCAGTATGCGTTTTCTTCCGGAACACAGAGTGGGAGAGATAGCCGTCCTTATTCCTCGAAATAAGAATATCTAGGAAAGGGAGGCAACCATCGACTTCTTTCTCCATGGTGAACTTAATGGCAGAGGACTGACCATTGAGGTGATTGAAGAAGCGATCAAGCTCCTCTTGGCCATGGGACCAGATGACATTAGTGTCATCTACATACCTTTTCCAAAGCTTGGGAAGGAGATGAGCCAAGGCTAAAGCTTTGGCTTTGAAATCTTCCATAAAAAGATTCGCAACAATCAGGGAAAGGGGGGAGCCCATGGCAACACCACAAGTCTGCTCAAAGAATTCACCCTCGAAACAGAAGAAAGTGGAAGTGAGACAGATCTCAACCAGATGCGCGGTATCAAGATCTGTTAGGCGATAGATCACTTCCAAGGCCTCCTTTATAGGGATGCAAGTATAAAGAGAGACCACATCAAAGCTGACGAGAATTTCCTCAGGGTCCAGCCTAATATCCTTAAGCTCCTTGATGAAGGAAGTAGGGTCTTTAACAAAGGACTCAGTGCGGTCGACAAGGGGCTTAAGTTTAAGGGCAAGGAATTTAGCAAGAAGGTAAGTTGGACCACCAATGGTGTTGACGATAGGCCTCAGAGGGGCCCCGTCCTTGTGGATCTTAGGTAACCCATAGATCCTGGGAGTAATGGGACTGCTCTCAATGAGCTTGTGGCCCAAGGAACTCACTGAGTTACTAGACTTGATGGCAAGAGCCACGGTCCTCGAAATCTTCTTCAGAGGGTTCTTGGGTAGTTTTTTATAACTACCACTATTGTGAAGATGATCTAACATCTTCTTACGGTAATCATCCTTGTTAAGGATGACCGTAGCCCCTCCTTTGTCAGCCTTCAGAACGACAATATCTTCATTCTGATTTAAGGATTTCAGGGCAGAGAATTCCTCATTGCTGAGGTTCTTCCGAGGGGGCTTAGCATTACGGAGGACGACAGCACAATCCTGCCTAATAGTGTCCTTGATATTCTCAGGAAGATCTCTAATCCCGTATTCTACTTCACAAATAATGAAATCCACCGGGATGCTTTTAGGGGCAAGGGCAAAGTTTAAACCCTTGCTTAAAAGACTAAAAACAGAGGGAGAGAAAGAAAAACTAGAAAGGTTAACAACCTTATTATTTCGGGAAGAAGGGGGAGGAATAACAGGGTCCCCTTTCAAAACCTCATTGCTATCGAGATCCTTGCTATCTTTATCTTCATGTAATAAAATATTATTATTAGTAATATCTAAACTGTTATCAGTACTAATATTATTCATACTATTAGTGTTAATAGAATAATTATTATTCATGTTATTCTTACTAATATTACTATTATTCATATTGTTATCATTATTATCTGAATAATCAATAATATTATTATTGTTGTTGTTAATAATATTATTAATGTTATTGTTAACAATATTCAAACAATAATCCCTCTGATTGATATTATGGTCATTATTAATAATACTAATATTATCGTTCTTATTAATAATACTAATATTATCGTTCTTATCATATGAACTATTATTATTAGTACCTATATCGTTCCAAATATTCGAATCGCCCTTATTAAATATATCATAATTATTAATGGTATTAATATTATACTTACTATCATTATATCTTAAAGACTTTTCTTTATTACCAAGACCGTTAGCGCAGTTATCATTATCGTTACATCGATTAAACACAGGTTTAAAAACGTTACCGCAGGGATTGACCAGGCTGTTCGACGGACTCCTGCACTCGGAAGGATGCAAACGACCCATGCTGGAATGCGAATTATCACTACGGCTGGTAGCGCACCGGTTAATGGAGCTCCTGTAGCACGTGGACAGATGAAACCGATCATGATCATCCGAAGGCGAACCTCCTCTCTGGTGAGCAGCGTCATTGCACCGGTTAATCGAGCCCTGAGGTGGATAAAAGTCCATCGAACACGAGACAGAGCCATCCTCCCGGTCAGCCACACAACTATTCCGGGCAATTGAGCACTGAAGCAAATCCAGCGAAGGAATTTCACTTCGGTCAACAGCGCTAATCTGATGGCAGCGTGCGACACTCTGCAATAAACCCCGATCTTGAGATGGAGATACAGAACATTCCCGGTCAGTAGCACAACCATTACGCATAAGATGAACCGGAGAACCTGAGGGAGTCACGCCATCAGGAACCATCGCCAAGGAAACCTGATCCATCGAACGAACAACCTCAGACGGGCCCGATCTCTGGATAACAGGCTGATCCGGAGAAACAGGAGGATAAACCCCAACTGAAGAAGGGGCCGTCCCAACTCTACCACCAGAAGGACAGCAATGCGGAACGGAAAGAGCAGGCTGCCTGGGACGAGGCTCAGGAACAGCAGAGCGCTCCCCAGAGGTCCTTTGACCTTCTACGGGAGAGGAGAAAGACACCCAAGAATGGAGGGCCGACTTTTGGCCAGCAGAAATGCAGCTCCTCGAAAAATTAACCACTGATTCACTACCAGAGGATTTCCGAGCTAAACTCTGAAACTTCGCAGCTTGCTTTTGTCCCCTGATCTCTTCCAACCGTAACGATTTTAATGCAGAACATGCGTCTATCCTGGCCCACAGGGAGGGGGAGATCAAGTTCGAAAGCTCCAAGTGCAAACCCAGAAGATCATGAGAGAAACGAGAGAGGTCTCTCCTGACCCTATCAATTTCAGATCTTAAAAGCGCAAGGCTGGCTTTTACGAACACCCCATGGTTAGAAGGAGTGTGAAGGCGATGGCTTATCTGAGCGAAGAACGGGATAACTACGGAGTCTCTGCATCTCTTCAGAAAGGCTAGATCTGTTTTCAACTTCGAGACCTGCAAACGTGCCCGTTCAAAACGATGACAAAGATCTCTTTCTATATGTGATTTACGCCGAAGCTCTTCTTACAACTATATTTTAACTATTTATCATAACATGAGTTATTTAACATAACACATACATATATATTATAATTATAACATAGCATGTAAAATAACTATAACTATAGTTCATAACATAATTATATAACTATATATATTTAACTATTATAACTATAATATCACATAACTATATATTATAGTTCTATATATATAACATAACATAGAGTTATTTAAGACATATCATATATATGTTTTTAAATATCTATGCTATGCTAAACGTTATAGTTGTAGTTATATTTATATATATATATATATATATATATATATATATATATATATATATATATATATATATATATATATTCAAGTTTCAACAATGCGTCATTAATAGCTACATTAAATACATCATGAAAAATTCATTTAAGGTGAATAAAATCATTTTGACTCTTTTCAAATTTGTACCACATTGTTTCATTATGTAGTGTGTTGTACAAGAAACAATGTCTTCATGTGCTTGCTCTTAGTACATGTCATGTGCCAAAGTCAAACATTATAAGAACATAGAGTCTATTGGAGTATTTGGTTGGCATGAACTTTTATTAATCTTGCAAATAGGTTTATTTCAAACTTTTACATATATATTTACATCTCTATGCCCTATGAATAAAATGCATTATTTATAAATGGGAAAAAGTGTTGATATATGCTTGATCACTACTTTTGATTGTGTTCACATGGAACTCAATACTTTGGTTGATAAATTATCAAAAAATAGACTCTAAAGTTTAGGACCTTAGACTAGATTATTCTACTTGAGTTTAGAAATGGTTTTCTTATTAACATTCTTTCTAAGTCAACATTTTTTTCTTGTATTAGTTTATATGTATTATATGTAATAGTTTTGTATTACATGTAATATTTTAGTCAACATTTTTTTCTTAGATTACTTAATATGTATTACATGTAATATGAAGAGGCATCTCCTATACGACCCCCAACTGCAGGCCATCGGAGTGCAAGGGGCTCTGCTATACATGATTGGGCTCGAGATAGATGATGTAGCCCACCCAAAATCTGCATTCCACTCATATATCCTACCTCTGATGCCAGTCAGAGTGTCAGTGAAGTGTTTTTGTCTCTGTTGATGATCATTCTATCGATAGTGGCAACCTTCTTCACCTCTTTTAGGCACACCTCGTGCATTTTAAATCCTCTTCAAACTTTATGTGTTTATGTTTTGAAATTATCTTTAATTTTTAAATCATCTTCAACTGATGTGTTTGAATATGTTTATGATTTGTATATCATTAGAAGAGAAAAAGTTGACGATCATAGTGCAGTGTTGATCTCTTCATGGGATGATGCCACAACTCATATCACATTGGAGGATGTTACGACCCAGCATACATGGATCACATGAGAGCTAAGTAACATATCTACTAGTTCACCTACTAGCCATAGTTTGTCTTTGATGTTGGAAATCATCAATAGGTTGATTGAGACATACTAGAGGTTGAGCCCATAGATCTACCTCATATAGTTCATACAAAGGATTAATAGGCATGAGGTTAGATGGCCACATACTTAGGAGGTGGTGAAAGAGGCCGCCAAGAATATTGATATTCATGGGGAATTGCTCGACATCGCTCTAGATCACCCTGCTCGACATAAAAGTTTCATTCCACTCAAATATTTTAAGAACGTTGATGCAACCCAATTTATGTATGATTGATTCAATGGATCTTAGGGACAGCCCCCCCACCATGATGAGGTCTCCCTTTATTCTTTTCCATGCATATATATGCATAATTCGGTCAACATATGAGGTTGGATTACATTGATATCAGATCTTGTTATTATGGACATGTCATGGTATGTACCTATGATTGTGATGGGGTTCATAAGGACCTTGGGCATGTAACACTACCTCTGAGGTTTTTTCCACTGCCATCTCATAGTGTGGTATTATCGATAGAGGTAGAGGAGCCGTAACAACTCAGTGCTGAGATCAGGGATACCATTTCTGATAACATACATAAAGCATTGGTTAGTGTGTGTGTTGCATTGCACGAAGAGACTAGCATGCTACCACCATTGCCTCGTGATCTACCAGTTACTTTATATGATGATTCTTTTCTCATGATTTTACCTATTGACCAGCTTTCATCATATGCATGTCTGTATCGTGGTGCCATACGTGACACTTAGAGGGTGCACAACTCGCATGACATAGAACAAGTATATATATATCTATATATATATATATATATATATATATATATATATATATATATATATATATATATATATATATATATATATATATATATATATATATATATATATACGAGGCTTTTGACTCTTATTGTCAAATTATGCATATCTATTTATATTACTTTCTAGTTCGTATTATATCGCATTTATATTAATAAGTTCATGATAACATGTAGACAAATACTAACTACATGGATGAGCATATGAGGTCATCCGAGGGGGCATTTGAGTAGCCAAGCCATCCTCCACCAGAGCATGTTTCCATGGATTCTACTCCACCTCCACCTTGTAACATCCCTATGACTTTGAATTTTAGACAAATATTATTTTGGACATCAAACCATTATTGTGTTTAATGGCGAGGGAGATAGAAATTATGTAATGATGTAATTATATTATGATTCAGTTGATAAATAAATTGCTTGGGAATATTCAAGAAGGACACTAGAGTGTAGAAGACTTATTTCTAGCATAGAAAAATCTATGGTGATCAAGTCCACATGATGGAGCTTCCCTAAAAGTATCCTAAAAAAATCCCTAGGAGAAAAAATTAAAAGAAATTAAATTAACATAATGGGAGAGAAATATTATATTAATCACTTAGTTGGAGAGAAATACTAAGTGGGGGTGGAATAAAACATTGTAGGAGAGAAAATCGTGCTTTAAAGAAAATAAAATTATTTTTTTCAGAGAAAAACTAAAACAAAAGGACGTGGGAAAAAAGGTTGGAAGACCTTAAAGTAAGACACTACTAAAAATCAGTTGGGAAGAAAATATTTAAAATGAACCACCTAGGAATCAAAGGGGGGATTCCAATGGCAAGAAGATATTATCTCAGGGGAGAACTAGTGGATTCAATTCGTGGTCAAGAGGAAAGTGCCCAGCTCCAGGAAATTCTCCAAGAAAACATTCTGGTTAGGACAATGATTGTTTGGGTTATTTGAAATTTAATGATGATATCTGATGATTTAATGCAAGTTTAATTGTGATTTATGTTGTTAGAGAATTTTTCTTATTAAATTGAATGTGGTTACAATTTGCATGCAAAGAATAATATTATGTCTGAGGGGGCCATGGGCTATGGCGGTATCTAAACCATTTATCAATATATAATAATAACTACTTGATCAATGAAGAGCATGAGGTAGGAAATGTAGTGCAATAGTTATAAAAAAATAGTGAGAACTGCTAAGAAGGACCTTGTAAACAATTTTAGGATAAAAAAAGGGGAAAGAGAATGTGCACGTAGGTGTAGGAAATTTAGTTACCAAAATAATGGACTCATTTATTTACTTGTAATATTAACTTTTGGTTAGTAAATTTGTAATAATCATATTTTTCGAAGATGGTTCTCTTTCAATGACAAGTTCGGGATTTCGAAAAACCTAGTTGCGGGCTATTGCGCGCACTCCTCTGCTCCCGCCACCATTGAACCTTGATTCCTCCTCGGCCGCTTGAATGGCTCCTCCGAAGGAGGCTGCGCTCCAACATGCATTCTCAGCTTTGATTAAATCTTTACCTGCTCAACGTGCTCCCCCTTCTGTATCCAAATTTGTCAAAAAAACTGAAGGGCTACAGGAAGTCTCTCTTCCTCCTTCCTTTCCTAGAAAGGTTGCACTTGCATTGGTGGAAAAAGGACTAATAGGACAATTTACAGGGCTCTGGCCCTCCCCAAAAATCATTCAGAGGTGGGTGGAGAGGAACTGGACTGATAAAACCCAAGGGAAAATTTCTATCAGATTCTGTGGAAAGGGCTATTTCACCTTCCATTTTGAGACTAAGGAAGACAAGGATTTAATCTTCCGTAATGGTCCTTACTTCATGGATTCCAGAGGTTTGTACTTAAACAAATGGACTCCAAACTTTGACCCGGAGCTTGATATCCCTAATGCGGTTCCTGTATGGGTTCGACTTCCTCACCTACCCTTGCATTGTTGGGGAGACGAATCAGTTCGTGCTATTGGGAATGCTGTCGGGAATTACATTGACCGAAGTGAGCCGAGAGACAACATGCAGGCTTGTGCTCGTATCTGCGTCGAAGTTGATTTGGGAAGAGGCCTTCCAGAAGCAATTAAACTCAAAGTCGATGACTGGACACACATTCAGCAGCTTGACTATGAACAGATCCCCTTCAAGTGCAAGGTATGTCATGAATATGGACACTTTGCTAATCGTTGCACTAAGAACTCTAATGTTGAAAATATTCTGCAAGAAGAGCAATGGGAACCCGTAAAAAAGAAAAAATCGGTCCCTAGTCATAAATCGCACATGGCTGCTGGTCCCTCTTCCCACCCCTCCTCCATCTCACCATCCTCATCTCCCCAGCCTTCACTCCCTCTCCCCTCTTCCTCCCATCCGCCTCTGTCCTCTGTTCGCCAGTTGGAACCCTTTCTTTCCTCGCCCTCCTCCAATCCCTTCCATGCCATTTCCCTTCTTGAGGAATCCCCTGCCCCCTTATCTCAACCTGAGCCTCCCTCTTCTCCCCTTCCCTTGATCATTCCCTCTTCCCTTCCATCTGAACCTCCCCCTCTTAGAATAACCCGAAGCAACTCCAAGGAACATGGATCCACGATAGACAGTCAAAAGAAGCCTGGCAAAAAATCTTCCAAATAGCACAGGGACGAGAATGCGCAAAAGGACATAGCACTAGGACTCCAGAATCCAATAGAATCATATATACAAGGAACAATAGATAAAGACACAGCATCCAAAGATAAAGGAGGGAGAGCAACTCCTCGAATCTCTCTGTTGAAATGATTAAAATACTCTCTTGGAACAGCAAGGGACTAGGGAACCCCTCCAAAACCAATGCCCTAAAGGATCTTATAAACCAAGAGAAGCCAGCTATTGTATTATTACAAGAAACAAAGCAGAGGCAGTCTAAAATCAACAAGACCATCGAATACCATAAGTGCTATCAAGGAAGTATAAGTGAATCCAGAGGGGCCTCAGGCGGAATTGCTACACTTTGGTGTCAGGACGAGTGGAACAGTGCAACAAAAGTAATAGATCAGCATTGGATTAAGACAGTGTTACAGAACAATATGAACGGATAGCAGATTGTAATATATAATGTCTACGCCCCTAATCATTATAGGGACAAAGAAGTTTGTTGGTATTCTCTCAGCAAGAACATTGCAGAAGAAGACAGTAGCAACATCATTGTCGGGGGCGATCTCAATCTAATTTTGCATGCCAACGAAAAACGTGGAGGAAGCTTCACACTAGACCCCTTCAGAAGTCAGCTGGAAAATATAATGCAACAAGGAGATCTAGTCGATGTCACCCCAAAAAATTGAAAATACACCTGGAGTAACCGTAGACTGGGCAGCAGTAATATTATGGAGCGGCTTGATCGATTTCTGATAAATATTTCCCTTCTTTCCACCTTTTCAGCTATCAGCGCCACCATTATTCCATTTGCTACCTCTGATCATTTCCCTATTACTTTAGCTCTCGAATCTCATAGACCTTTGGGCCCTCTTCCCTTTAAATACAACCATATATGGAATGGCTACCAAGGGGTCAAAGAACTAGTCCATCAAACATGGCGTCAGCATGTTGAAGGATCCCCATGCTTTATATGGGAAAGCAAACTAAAAAATGTGAAAAAGGCACTCAAGAATTGGGCCAAAGCGCAGTACATAGAGCCAGAAGAAAAGCAACGAGAGGTGAAAGCCAAAATCAAAGACCTTCATTATGTAATAGAAAAGCAAGCATATCAACAAGCTGAAAAGATTCAAGAAGAAGACCTTTACAAGCAGCTAAACAGCATTAGAAGGGAAGAGGAAGAAAAATGGTGTATGAAATTCAGGCAGACTTGGCTGAAAAGCGGAGATAAGAACACAGCCTTCTTCCATAAACAGGCGACTGCTCGGCAAATAAGAAATAATATAACACCCATCATAGATAACACAGGGACTCAGCACGGCGAACAGACAGCCATCAAAAGTGCTTCCTTAGATCATTTCAAAAGGCTCTTAACTGACACTGGAGATGAAGAAAACTATGCTGACCTCCTGCAACATCTGCCAACTAAGATTACATCAGAATTAAATGAAAGGTTGGCAGAAGAAATAAATGAGGAAGAAATCAAGGAAGCAATTTGGTGCCTCCAGCCAGACAAGGTGCCAGGGCCGGATGGCTTCTCTATTTGTTTTTACAGAGAATATTAGGAAATGATAAAAAAGGACCTCATTAAATATCTCAAATGGATACAGAGGAAAAACAAAATAGGAGGATACACAAACTCAACTCATCTGGCTCTCATCCCAAAGGAAAATCGCCCTTCCAACTTTAACCACTTCAGACCAATATCATTATGTAATTCTTCCTACAAAATCTTCACAAAAATCCTTGCTTCTCGTCTCAAACCTCTCCTGCCAATGTTAATATCTTAAAAATAAGGAGGCTTTATGGCTAACAGGCAAATCTCAGACTCTATCCTCTTAGTACAGGAGGCCATTCACTCAAGCCATTTGAGGAATGAAAAAGGCTTCATTCTGAAATTGGACTTGGCAAATGCATTCGATAGGGTAAGACACTCCTTCCTATTTGTTGTACTTCAGAAAATGGGCTTCTCCTCTGCCTTTATTGAAATTATAAGAACTTGTATCTCTGGACCTTGGATTGATCCTCTTATCAATGACAGACCTGGACCTCCCTTTCGTTCCTCAAGAGGACTTCGGCAAGGCTGTCCCTTATCTCCCTACCTCTTCCTCTTAATGGCAGAATCCTTCAGTTGTGCTCTTGATCATAAGCACCAGACAGGCCTCATCACTAGTATTAAGTTTGAAGATGGAGTGAAAAATATAAATCACTCCCAATTTGCCGATGATACCCTACTGCTAGGAGGGGCAACCACAATCATAGCTCGAAGATTCAAAACTTTATTAGACAAATTCATGAGATACTCAGGGGGATAGATTAATAACCTCAAAAGTTGTATCTATGGATGGAATGCCTCAGCTCACACGCTTCAAAGCATTGCCAACATTTTTGGTGTTCCTTGCAAATTAAATTGGAGTCACTTCAGCTACCTGGGAATGCCTGTAAGTATAGGGAAAACAAGCACTGATGTTTGGGAAACAATTCTAGACAAAATGAAAAGGAAAGTCCAAAATTAATGGGGAAATTCTTGGCTCAACCCAGCTGGTAGACTGGTGCTCCTCAAATCGGGCCTTTCCTCTCTTCCCATTTATCAATTTTCCCTTACTCAAGCTCCAACATCTTTCTTCAGCAAAATTGACAGTGTTCTCAGATTCTTCCTTTGGTAGGGGGGGAAAAACGAGAGGAAAAAATTCAATTTGGTAAGATGGAAACATGTCATTCAAAGCCAAGAGAAAGGATGCCTTGGCATCCGATCTCCATCACTCACAAATCTTGCCTTTGGCGGAAAATTAGTCTGGAGACTAATTGAAGGACAATCAGCCTGGTGGAAAAAAGTTTTAGAGGCTAAATACATCAGTCAACCTCGGCAACAACTTCTCACAGTCAAAATACCCAATAGAAGCTGCACAAATATCTGGAAGCTGTGTAAAAAAGCCATCCCCTTTATGGCTCAAAACATCTCCAAGGTGCCTAAAGGAGGCAGAGAAATCAACATTGGCGCTGAAAAAATTATGGGGAATCCGCCTCTCAACAGCCTCCCAGGTATGGCTGCAATAATACTTTTTCTCCAAAGCAAAGGAATTTGCAACCTAGAACAAATGTCTCATTGGGACGCAATAACCCATGCTTGGAAGCAATGGATTTTTCCTCCTATCCCTCAACGTCTCAAAGAGAATTTCGACAAATTCTGCAAACACTTCAACAACTTTGCACCCACTCTAAAAAACAACAAGGACACTTTCAGATGGGACCCCTCTGGCACCAGCTATACAACACAAGCAGGTTAAGACTATTTATGCAGCAAAGACTATTCGGCAACAGCATGGCTGCATAGAAAAATAGTATGGAAAGCAGAAACAATTCTTAAGGTGAAATTTTTCATGTGGACCCTATTAAAAGGGAAAACTCTCACTGCAGAGAACCTTAAAAGAAGAGGCATTGATGGCCCCTCCAGATGCCCTAATTGCCAAGAAGCAGAGGAGTCTATTCAACATCTTTTTATCTCTTGCCCCTTTGCATCTTCCTGTTGGAACAACATTGATCCTTCCGTGTCTTCCTTCTAGAAGTCTCAGCTATCCATTGAAGAAGTCCTTAACAATTGGAAAAAAAATTACCCCTGGCAATCCAAGAAAAATAACCCTACCAAGCGTGTGTGGGATGCCCTCCCTCTGGCCCTTCTATGGAGGATCTGGCTTGCGCGGAATAGTAAGATATTCAAAGACAAAGAGACATCTCTCAGGCATTTATGTAACAAGGCCAAAAGTTTGGCAATCGAAACCATTGCATGCAAGATCACAAAAAAAATGGATACAACAAATCTTTGGACAGAGGAAAAAGAGTTCATAGGGAGCTTGATAGACAAGCCTAGCATCCCTCCAGCTATGAAAACCTACAGCAACCCAGGCAACACTCACAGCCACAGATGGAAAATTCGACTAAAACATGATGACTTCTTCAACTGGCTCCGCTCAAGCAACACCCACTCCTTGTTCTTTGACGGCACCTCCAAATCAAACCCGGGAGCGACGGGAGCAGGGGGCGTCATCTTTAATCCTAATGGAGAGCCCTTAGTTTCCTTTGAATGGGGGCTAGGGATTCTTTCAAATAACAGAGCTAAGGATCTCGCTCTCTACCAAGGTATTCTACAATTACAAGCTCAGGGAATCCAGAAAACCATGATCTTCGGCGATTCAGCCATCATTATAAATTTAATGACTAGCACGAGGACAGCCTCCAATATCTTCTAGTAGCAAATAATTAGTAGATGTCAAGTCTAGATCAATCAGGCGCAGGACTTTCAACTCTATCATATCCTCCGTTCCATCAATCAGGAAGCAGAAAAACGTGCCAATAAAGCTTGCACTCGACCAAAAGGAAGTCTTCTCTGCAATACCGAGGATTCGTATCAATTTCTTCCTTGATTATCATGACTAGCTCAATTATCCCTTATCCAAGGACCTGTGCCTTTCACAAGGCGTGTCTTGATCAAAATTACAATAACACCGAAGTTCTCTATCATTTGCCATCGGACATCCTCTTATATCTCCCTGCTGAGCCCACTGTACCTTTGAAATCATGCAGCGCATGTAAAATCTAAGACTACCCAACCTTCTTTCATGTGATCCAGACGTTCAAATCTCTCAACTTGTCGGCTATATATCTAGAGATGTTTCTTCCTTATCCCCAAACTCCCCTTTCCATCCTAGCTCGTCCTCTCTCAGTTGGCTTGCGCTCCCATATTCAGCTTACTCTTTTGCGTTACAAAATACCGCACTCTTCCTACTACATGAAAATGATCAGCGCCCCCAGCTCCAGTACCTCAGCGTTAAGATTGCAAAAGTTGTTAGCTGCCCAGAAGACTCCATTATTCAACAGATTAATTCCATAAGCAAAGATTAGATGATATGTAAAATCTGTTTACTGTTGTTACAGTTTCTTTGAGTTTATGCATGTGTTAGTGCTCCTCAAGTTGAAAACAAAAATGAAAGCAATTCAGCTGAACGCCTAAATGTAATACCGTTGCAAGCTCACCCTATGAGCCCAACTCATGTAATGCCAAAGCTTAGACTCCCTCCCTTTTTTTGAATACAATCAGCAGCTGAAATTGTTAAAAAAAAAATATTAACTTTTGGTTAATGTTGAGACGATGAATTACTGTATCTATGTATGTCTTATACGATAGTTATAGTGATTGACAAGTGAACTGTAAAAAGTTCTCTATTTTTTTGTTCCGAGAATGTGCAAAATACAAAAAAATAAATTAAGATATGCAAATCAATAATTATAATGTTATGTGTTAAAGCATAGTTACGTTTATGTTAAGAGAAATTTCTTATTGAAAAGAAAAACCATTGATAAACACATAACAAACCAAATAAATAAAATATAGAATCACACCGATCTCCACTAGTGATTTATTCACGACAATTTATCCCTATAAAAACAAGGGCAACTGTGGTAGTCCTTGCCGACATGCCCAGGTTATAAGATCGTATAATTAAGCAACATAAGCAAGATACTTCAATGCCATCCAAATTATATAGAGGCAGCAAAAACGAAGTTTCCTTCCCGATGCAGGCAAGTAGCTCTCGCGGGTGATCCCCATTATTGTGACCCGTGCCATGCTAGATTGATCGAGGGGCTGATGTATGATCTTCGCTTCAATATTTTAGGATCTGGGCACGTTTATTGTCTGTACCATCAATTTACCTTCCTCTGCTTGAGGTCAGCTTGTTGAAACTTAGTATGAGTTTGAAACAACGGTAAACAAGTAAAGTCGACTATAAACAAGGTGAATTGCAAGGAAGTATATTATATATTACTATAGTCAAGATTGGAAATAAAGTTAGGAAGGTATAAAATGAAGTGAAAGTGGATCAAACAGAACCGAATGAATAATTGAATAATAATTGGCTGAGGAGGTACTTTCCTTTCAAGCTTCCTATAATATCTGGGTTACACATGTAATGCATGCAAAATATGTGTATATACAGATATTGAATCGTTATTTTTAATGAGTATTTTTTAAATGAATTAAACGTATAATATGAAATAACATGCAAATCAAATAATAGAACAATTGGCACCGTGCATGCATTCTTGTTGGATATGGGCCGATAGCAAGGATGTTTTCTAGCCCCTCACCTTGATCAGGTAATATGAGATGATAGCAAGAATGACCAAGGTTTAGGTCCCCAAAATTGGAATTTTTCTTATTTATGCAGTAGAACAATTTGATGAAACATTTTTTGAGATGGTCTGAGGGCTGTTAGTTTGAGGGATTTTATCCAAGCTTGGATTTGATTGATTTTCCTTCCATTTTGACCCTATAGTAAGCCTACTTCATGTGGTCATTTTCCATTTATTAGTGCTCGGGGATGGTTGTTGGGTTCCACTTTTGGGCTAGTATAAGATTATCCAAATGCAAGAATGCAGAATCACTTCCCATGCTTATGTCACCTTCTGAAGTGTTGTTTTGCAACATAAATGGAGGAGAAATAGGGATTCATATAATCATTTATGCATTTTGGAATTAGAATGTTCTGACAAGATTAAAGCATCATTTTTTATAACTTCAATTGGACATTCTACCAATATTTAAAAAAAAAATAGGAAAACGATCAAATTTCCAGGGCAGGGATCTGTATCAATCCATGTATAATCATATGTAGTGTCCACAACGCATTTAACAAAGCCTTGGAGAGAGATTATAAGATTGGTGTTTAAAACAATGATAGGATGTTGAGATTCAGAGTTAAATGCAGATCTAACAAAGCCCTAGAGAGAGATTATAAGATTGGTGTTTAAAACAATCATAGGATGTTGATACTCATAGTTAAATGCAGATCTGCTACAATGGATAATGGAAGGCAATTTAAAGCAATCAATTGCTTGAAACATGCGATGTGATCGTGAGTATTATGCGCCCCTTCCTTAATATGGATACTCAAGCTCCTTTCTAAATTTAAGTCTTACAATATAGTTTAAATCCTAATGTCTTACAATATAGCTTAAATACTAATGCAAAAAGGATGCAAACGAAATTAGTAAATTACAGCTGCTCTATCAGTGGAGAAGACTCAAGAACTGGATGACTCAAGAACCCCTAGGAAAAAATGCAGCATATCGATGGTTAGTTGCAGTAAGTCAATTAGCCTGAATTATTACAAATCCCTCTTTCTAGTATGAATTACTGTGAATGCATATGTTGGCCCTGCTAAGCTATTGCTAAAGCATTCTACATTGAAGATAAGATAATGCTGACAACACACGGCTAATATAAGCACAATTAGAACGATTAGCCAAATCTGGACTTCTTTAACAAAAATAGAGCACTTTTGCCATTTTAAGTCATCGGCACTAGGAAAAATAAGTAACCTTCTTATTGTGTATCAACTCCATCATCCAGCTTTTCTTCTTAGAAGTGTTCGTGCCTAGCTCCTTGAACTCTGACAGAGAAAAAGCAACAAATATTGCATGACTTTCGCAGTTTTCCCTAATTACTCAAGGTGCCTTTTTCAGCTTTAATTTTATGATAAATGAGCACACCCTTAATTTTTACGATAAGCATGCACACGATTCCCTCCATTTCCATGATGAATGTTATAATGGAGAATCATTCACATAGAATTTGCACAGAAAGTCCTAGATACAATTAGGGGAAAAACAAAGAATATAAACACTTTAATTGCATTCTTCGAATAATTTGCTAATTATTAGACTATTTAGAGTCTTTTATTTTAAATAAAACTCGAGACTATATTGATGTATGGAGGCATGTGTTATACAACGCATATTTTGCTAATTTTCCAGCATTTAAAGTTTTTCTTTTGAAAACTCCCAGAATATTGTATAACTTGATTTACTCTAGCAAAGGCTAAACATTTTACATTTATACTCCATGTATTTTGCTAATTGGCTATAATAAGATAGTGTACATAATTGTGTTATTCAATTGGCTCTTGGTTACTCAAGACCTAAAGGTCTTTGTGGTTCCTGAGAATGCTTATAAATGAAATTGAGAAAAACACAATGTAAGGTTAATTACCCAAATTGGTTGTAAGAAGACAGTGTACACAATTGTGTTATTCAATTGGCTCTTGGTTACTCAAGACCTGAAGCTGTATGTGGCTCCTGAGAATGCTTATAAATGAAAGAGAGAAAAACACAATGTAAGGTTAATTACCCAAACATTAGTGGATGCCAAGCTCCAGATAGTCAGAATTTGCCTCTTCAAAATCAATTGAAATAATTGCTCTATTTGGAAAGAGCATAAATGTTTAATCTGAGACCAATGAATGCATACCTGCAAGGTTTTTAGAGGGAGACCAATTCAGCAAATTTTGGTGTATGCTTGCAGCAGAAGAGGGAAGCTTTGCAGTGGTGGGAATGTTGGATGCTGGATGTTGTAGGTGGTGCCCATGCTATGCTGAGGATCAACAAGAAACAATGTTGGATGTTGGATGTTGTAGGTGGTGCACAGGATGTGTTGAGCATCAATGGGTAACAAGCTTATGAATTGTTATGGATGCCTGCACACATTTACTTGAAAAAAAAACTTAGCAGGGAAACCTAACCAACCGACCTTTCCAGACTGCCTTCGCATGACTTCTTACTAGTCCTGAATTTGATGGTATACTCCAGTGAATGAAAAGGAACTGCTTAAATGCAAAGGATCTGCTTAAAAGCATAAACGAAGCGAGCGAAGCTATCAAACTAGAATAAATTATGCTAGATTCCCTTTTGCAAAATATTACCTTTCGTATTGTTTGCAGCATAAGATTTTGTTTGAGTTTTTTTAGCCTACCAATCTAGTTATACTAAAAATTCAAGGTACACGTGGAAGGAGAAGTCTCCAACATTTGGCATGAATAGCATGCGACACCAGTGCTAAGAAAGACATTGGATATAAGAAATTTTTGTGCAAGTGAATATAACCCGGACTTTGGATAAAATATAGATTGTCACAACATTTTCATTGCGTAAGATAAGCCTGCAATAAGAGGTTCATTTCTTCTAAGCCTAAAAATACCAAAAACTTTCATTGATATTTCGATGAATAAAAATAACCATATAAAAGTTTGGATAAACAGTGATTAAGCCAAAAAAAAAAACCAGTCAACGGCTCAATTAATTGCGAGTCAATGATCTATCGATCACTATAGTCCTGCTAAAGGCAGGGACTAATAATGGTTTTGAATTTGAGATAACAACACACAAAAAAAACAGTGTTGGGACTATCAAGTCCATAGCTAGGTGATTCTCTATCTAGATTAAAAAGAGTCATGTATGGTTGGTAAACAACATGAGATAGTAATACGGCTAACCAACCTAAATAATAACCATTTTGGCATGCATGAGAACGTTAACTACAGGGTCTCAACATTTCTAGAAATTTTATGCTAATCCTAGAAGGATTGAGTTGGATGACAACCTACGGTAATAGAAGAAATGGGTTATGGCATAAATATTATAGATTCATAATTATACATAGGTCGTTAGTCACAAGTAATACAAACATAAGAAATAAAAATTATTGAGATAACGAGTTGCCTCTATCATTCCTTTGATAGGTTAGGGTACTCGAGGGTAGTAATAGGTTCAATACTTGTTCGACGCTTTCTACAGTGTAGCTATTAGACGAATGTATCCTTTGGGAAATATTAACAAGAAGTAAGAGGTGGAAACTATCACAACGAAATGTTATATCAAACTTAAAGACTAGAATGGAAGCCACAGTAACTTTCAATATACTTATAACTCATCCAATAAAAAGTAATTAAAGGTTGATGTAACTATCTCAGGAGACCTAGTACATTCATGTAGTGCACAATATAACAAGGATGCCAAAGCAATCAGAAATCATGTCTAGAGCATTTCCTTCAATATGAAATCTATCCCCAAAAAGGGCATTATGAATATATTTCAGAAGTACATAACAAAAATAAATTGACACATATGGCATAACTAGGTAAAACTCCTCCTGGAGACATTTTTATAATCAAACTAAATAAAAAATTAACCCCAACCTAAGGATTACCTCAAGACCGTGTTTTGATTGTACATAGTATACAATTAATTGAATAAAGGAAGAAAGACAATTTTCAAGACATTTTTTGGCTCGAAAGTTTCATATACTGTGTTGGACCTCAAAATTAGACATAAATTAAGGCCCATCTGACCATCCTTCATCACATTAAACCTCTCTTTTTTCTATATCATATGACATATTTGTAACTTTAATATGTTCAATAGGAAGGTTTAGAGATAATTGCATATTTGTGCCTAATATTGTTTATTTTTGTAGAATATTATGAGAATATTGGAGAGTTTATGAAGATTTCAAGGAAGCGATAATCTAGGGATTTTCTCCCTGTTACAGGAGGATCAAGATTTGATAATAAATGAAAAAGATATTATGAAATTATTTCACAAATTCTGGAGCTCTAATGATTGAGAAAATCTAGGAATTTGTTCCCTCTCATTTAATGCAGATTCCTATTTTTGGGAACCAAATCCACTATTTGAGGAATTTTGGAGGGGAAATATTCCTCCTTTCAAGGAGAATGATTCCCCATCAATTTGTATAAGTACCAATTTGAATTTGCCTCTAGGGGCATGTATTTATTAGTCTTCTTGTGGAGATTTTTTTTTTTCTCAAGTTTTCTGTGATCCTCTAGGCTTGACCTATGGCTTGAGGAGCCACGACCCAGGGGCATTTAATCCATCAAAGTCACTCGTGGATTGCACCTGGCCTAGGCCACACCCCCTAAGTTGACTAGATATTTTAGCATGTCTCCTCCACCTAACATATGGCACAACCATCCCCCCATGAGGTTTGATCCTGGGTCGCCTTGTTGAGGAGGCCCATCCTTAATTGATTATGCTAGTGAGACTTGATGTGGAAAAAATTGTTATTTAGCATATCCACTTTCATTTCTAGGAGAAGTGTAGTTGGATAGATTCAAATAATGAAGCTTGGTGCCATTTTTAGCTTCTAAAACTTGGTTTGCTTCATAAGATTATGATTTTCCTTGGGCTTGGCCATCCCAAGAGCCTCAGAGGTCTCTTTTACAAAAATTTTATGTCCGTTAAATGTCTTTTTCACTTGCATCTCTAATTTCTACATTTATTATTCATGCTTCTTTTGTTGAAGGTCATATTGATTAAAATATTGAAGTGATTTGTTTGATAGGTTATTTACAAATTCACAAATATCATGCATCCTTATAAAAAAAAAAAAATTCATATTAATCATTTAGCTACTTGGATTGGTATACTAGTTCACAAATCTAGAATTTCTAGAAATCACTTCTAACAAAATAGTGGAAATGTTTTGCTAATTTTAAGAACGTGGTAATGAGCTTCACTTGATTTGATTCCACTTGAATTTGGTAATAAAAAAATTCAAGTTAATAAAAAAATTTACCCCATATAATTTTCACTTGATTAGGTTAGGCATTTGGTAGGTTAAATACCTCACTAGTTCTTGAATTTCCAATTTTTTTGTAGTAGTAATTTCTACTATTTTTAAGCACATGTTAACAGGAGTATTTTGGAGTGATTCCTCTTCAAATGGAGTCCTAAGAAATCCTACTTAATAAAAAACATTATCTCCTCCTATAACAAAATAGGACCTCTTGTAGAACTCCTATAGCACATGTAAACTTGACCACATTTTCTCCAAAAGCTTGGGTTTTGTCTCTTACACTTGAATCACGACCCCTAGGCTCTAAATCCGTGATTGAGGAAGACCAAAGACCACTCTAGACCCAACTTTCCTTCACTACAAGTAAAAATCTGCAATCAAAATTAGAGGACAAATTTCCACATTTGAATAACAATAGATGTTTTATTATTAAATGTACATGTATTCTGTTACTAAATCTAAGTTTCCTTGAACACAATGATAAAAATGGTGACTCATCAATTCAAAGTAGATTATACTTGATTCTTGAATTCATGCTTCCTTAAGGTTTTAGTTACAAGTATTATTGTTGAAAAGATCAAATTTCCTTTTTAAAAACGGCATTCCACATTCTACAATTAGAGTATTAATTTACATTCTACAAGTAGACTAATGCTTCCATTTTTCTCAATTAGGTTAGTTTTTTATTTCATGATATTCACTTCATTGTATCATATCAACGAAACAAGGACACATTGCATGCTACACATACAGTGTCGACACCTCTTAAGTTTCTACAAACCCCGCGTTGATAATTCAAGTTGGTAGCCTTGGTAACTACAACATTCTTGTTGCAGTACCGAGGCTCATCATATTTCATAGGCCAGAGGCCTCTTTACAAGAAAAAGAAAAAAAAGTAATACACGACGCCAAAAACCTATACTAATACATCAAACTTCCTAATAGGGAATATGTAACAATAAGGGTTTCAAGATAAGAGACTTTGTTAGACACTAAGTTTCCAATATCGTAATGCACCCTAAATTTGAACAACTAGACCATGGAATTTTTTATGAAGACCGACCTAGAGCATATTAAGAAAGAGTTAGATATGGAAGGAGATTCCTTCTTTGAGTATAGCGAAGTTCAGCCAAATTTTACTAGTACCTACAATAGACAAACAAGTAAGAGAGGAATATAGGAATGGAAAAACATTGAACCCAAACATAGAAACCCAATTCAGAGTGTTGTATACCTATAGTGGAGGGATTCCATAAATTCTTTTGTTCATGGTCACAAGGTAACCAATTAGCACTATAATCCTCTTTTGGCATTTGATGAAATAAAAACTAAAACATAAAGCCCGAGAATGGTAGTGGCGAATGAGAGAACTTGGGAAGAAATAAAATAGGAATTAATAATACCGTATGCCCATTATGTTAGTGTCAGTCATTTCTGCCTATCATCACTGATCAAATATGATTTTACCAAGCTTGTTAGGGGTCTCAAGGTCAAATTCTATCATGTCACTAGATTTTCAAAATAAAATTTGGTCACTGGTAAGTTTGTCTAGGTTTATCTCTATTCTCTCAAAAATCACACATGTTGGTCGCTTACATCACTCAAGTGAGTGTATCATCATAAAGAGAATTTCATCATCATGTCATTCATCACCATCATAACTTTACTCAATCTAATGCCTTCATTAGGTCATTAGGGTTTCAAGGTCCATTTTCATTTCATGCATAAAAATCTGGCATAAGATGAGTTGTGATAAGCAACTATTTTCAATAAATCATGAGTACTTCATGGCCATAGTCTCAAGGTTCCAAAAGAAAGAAGGTTCACTATTCAAAAAGGTAAAAAGAAGTTTAGATTACAAATCTCCAAGGTGGTCAAGTTCAAAAAGAGTGAAAGTCATGTTTTGAAAAAGGTATGTGGGGCCCATTTTCACTCAAAAGAGGATCATACTATGCCTATAAAAGCCCAAAAGTCCCAATCATATCTCATTTTCATCCTTACTTCCTTTGTTTATCGAGCTCTCTCCTCTTTAAGTGAAAAAACACGGGTTTTCTAGCTAAAATTGGTAAAAATTCCTAAGCATTTCGCTTTTGTGAACAGTGTTGCGTTTCTGGGAGAGGCGCTGCACTTCTGTGAACTGTGTTGTGCTCATGACAAAGTGGCCCAAAACTCAAATAAAATCACCCAAAATCCAAATTTAAGCTTGCACTCTAGTTTATTATTGCTTTAATCTATTTGGCAAGTAAGTATAATCATTTCACTCCCTCTCCTTTTGGCAAATAAAATGAATGATGGTTAGTTTAATCATTTGGGGTTTGGATGAAATTCCATGTTTTTAAACTTACTAATGGGGAGTTTAGTCAACTGGAAACATTCAAAACCCTAGAGATTGATATCCCATGCCTATGTTTTCATACAAATTACCATTTTATTCACCAAACAAACATTTTCTTTTAGTTCACTTCATCTTCCTACAAACACTAGCTCTACCTATCAAATTGAATAGTTTCCCTAGCTAGGACTGTTTTTAAATTTTATTGCTCATTTTCCCTCATTCATTTCCCTCTATTTCAACTTCCTAAGATTTTTAAAACCCCTATCTATCTCCAAAAATTTCCCTTGCACCATTTCCCTTCTCTAACTCCCTCTTTCACCATTTCACTCATTCCTCACTGTTTTTTCCATTTTCCTATCATCTAGGGTTTTCATAATGGAGGGAGACTCTTCACCATGAGAAAAGAGAAAACATCATAAAGGAGGGAGGATTCTAAGGTATGAGCCTACAAACTACAATGAAATCAACTCTTCACCATTCATTAAACAATTCTTTGAAGATGCCAACTGCCTAGGGTTTTGTCAAAGAGTGGGTGAAGTAGGTTTTCATGAGTAGCTCACTAATTGGATTGCCACCAATTTGAAGGGAGAAAAAGCCATCATAGCAGGGATTGAATTTACATTCTCAGTAGCTTCCATATATCTTGCCACAGGGATACCTAATCATGGGGAGTATTGGTTCAAAGGCATAAGCCTAGATCTTGAGCAATACAAACCTTTCTTAAAATCACCCTATAGAGAGGCTCATTCACACATCATTCCATTCAGATACCTGTTGGAAAAGTATGCACCACTGATGAAGGTTGTAATGAAGTTTTTCACTCATGAGAGGAGATTTTCCAGATTGTATGGATACCACATTAGGTTGCTAATGCATTTCACAGCTCTAAAACCTCTCAACATGTGCAACTGCTTGTATAGAAGCCTTATCAAAATGCCTACAAAGGTGTAAATGAAAAGTAAAGAACATTACCCAAGCCTTTTTCATCACAGTTTCATAAAGGTTGTATTCCTCCATTAGCTGGCAGAAAAGAACATGGCATGGGATAGCTTCATAGAAACAACTTTGCAGTGGCATGAAACTACTTCATCAAGTCATGATCAAGACACATCAGCACAGCATATGGAGGTAGGGTCATCAAGAAAATCAGAGGAAGTTCCTAAGGCAGCTAGACCTGAGGTGACTAAAATATATTAGAGAGGAAGAAGGCTTTTGTTTACTTCCCAAGTGGATAAAAGTGCCAAGCCTCCTACATCAGCACAACAAGGATCACATTTATAGGATGAGGAGCTAATTGAGCATGATTTTGAACTAGTTGACTTGGAAGCAACAGATGAACCTTCAAACTTGCAACAATTTATCAAGGAGAAGGATTCCCAAATCAGAGAGCTCATCGACAATTTGGCAATGGTCGAACTCATCATTTCCTTCCTTGAGCAAGAAAACAATCAGCTCAAGGTGAAACAGCTTATCATGGAGAAAGAGCAATCTAAGATGCTACAGCAAGGAGACAAAGGTAAAGTAGTGTTAGATCATGATAAACATGATGAACAAGAGAAGTAGGTTGGAAGAAGAAGCCAAGAACAAAGGGTCTCAAAAGGGCATTGAGGAAAGAAAAAGAGCAAAACCTACTGGATGAAGACTTGGACATTGAAGACATAATTTCTTTGGAAAATAGTGAAGACAGAGAGTATTGGTTAGGTAAGGTCAATGGCCATCTAGAGAAGCTTCTTGAAAAGGCTAACAGAGACAACCAGCTATTGAGGCACATGGCCCACCACTAGCAAACTGGAAAAATGATTTGCAACATCAAGCTCAAGCAAATGAAAAATAAGCTAAAGGAAACCCTAAAAGAAACAAATGAGGGGGATAACTAGGATATGCTTATTGAAGCATCCATGAGAGCATAATATACCTCATTTTTCACTTCTGGACTAATTTTGGTACTTTTCTAAGCATTTTTGGTTTTTGGTCAATTTTGGTGCAAAATTCAGAAATTGCACTAGTCACAGAAATGCACCACCTTGGCGTTGTGCTTTTTCCTCAGGGCTTCAAATGACAAGTGGTTTACATTTTTGGAAATCCGGTGGCCTCCTCTCAAAACCAATTTCATCAGATCCCTTAGATAGGGCATAGATTTTGAGAAAAATGAGAAAAAGGGGTCAACAATCAACATTCTACCCCTCTTTTTGACAGGCGCTATGCTTTTGAAGACACCTTGGGAGAATCAATTTTTGAAGGCCTTCCCATGGGTCATTTTCAAAAATTCAAGATGTTCTGAAAACTAGACAGGAAATTCTAGTTGACCATTATCTCATAATTCATATTTGACTTCAGAAAGGCACATAAAAGTTTCCTCAAACGTGGCACTGTGCTTCTGCAATTTTCTGAGTTTTCAATTAAAAATTCCACTATGTAATTTCTAAGTTTTCTAGTTTGACTTAGTCAAAGTTAACTTCATGATGTAACTTCAGTAGTTCGAAGTATAGATGATGTAATCATGAATAAATAGGCATGGTAGGTTGTTTCTATGGTTAATTAGCCTTCATAAATGAAGCAAAACTCAAATCAAAGTCTAAGAGAAGAATTTGTTTTTGACCTTCTCACTCTCACTTGTTGATTGAGAGATTCTTGGAAACTGTTCCACCACTTAGGTATTCGACCCCTGAAGGTGGGAAAACTATTTGTGTGAGTCTATATGTATCATTTCTCATTCAGAGAAAAGGGTTGGACTTCATAGGAGAGGATTTGTATCTTATTCTTTCACACAGTTAATCAAGGAGCAGTTGCAACTATTTTTCAGGAATACTTGTGTAGTGAGTTTCTGGTGTTGTTTTCTTTCTATGTCAATTTCTTATGAATGAATTCGTCTCTCTTACCATGTTTTTATTTCCTCAGTGATTTTCCTTTCAGTTATATAGGCATAATCCTTTATATTCAAAGCTCTGTTTATCTGGAAAATCATGTCTGTGTATTTCTTCTTCTAGATTAATGAATTCATGGTAATACAAGCTCATTATGATTTTCTAAACTTTCAGACCCTACACTACATTGACCAAATTTTAAATACATCACAAGACGTTGTTATCTTGCTCCTCTTTATGCCTGCTACTGCAAACCTTTGAGACGTTAAACTAATTTCTCTTTCTCATCCCTCGTCCAACAACCTAAAAACCCTAAATTTTCAAAAATTAAAATTAAAATATTATAGCTAGCCTAAAATCCATTTCTCTTGCAGTCATTGACTGTGAAATCCTTAGAGAGATCCCTCTCTGGTTTAGCAAGGCTAGCTACTGAACTGCAAGTGGTTTGAAGTTACCTCTTTCGATCTCCTCCTCAGCCTGGGACATTGTAAGGGATAATACATTGCAAGGAAGAATGATGTCGAATGTACAACTACTACCGATAAAGGATGCATGCATGGACCACTTCAATTATTCCAAGCACAGTAAAGGGGGGAAATGAAGTCAAATGGTTAGGGTTCAAAAAGCAATGAGATTAAAAATTGATGAACAAAAAAGTAGACTTTACAATAGAAAATGGCTCAAATCAGTCATGAAAATCCTTAACACTACCAACAAGAGTGTTCCTAGTAAATGTTAAAGGAAGTTAAGCGTTGGAAAATAGTTGTGAACATTGAGATATGAAAAAATATGACTAATAAATAATCAAACTTACTTAGCTAATAATCTATCGAAGCCAAGTATAGATGAAAGGAGAGATGGGGAGGCCATTGGGTCAAGGGTGAAAATACAACTACCTATATACAAAAATTCCTCCTATTAGCCCTCTCCACTCCTGACACAATTATACTAGCAAGCACAACAAAGGAAGAGCAAACTAAGCAAAACTTAGGTTAGATTTTGGGAAAAATGCCTTTCCATCTTTGGATGGGCAACCAAAAAATTCCCACCATTCGTATCCGCTAGTTCTGACAAATCACGTAATATTCACACGGATCACAAAGATGTGGCAAAATCAGGTTTGATCACGAATTTCAAGAACCATGTTGTCAAATTATTAGACTCCGCCTATATTACACCATGTAAGTAGTATGGTACAAATCTCTAATGATCACCATAAATAACAAAATTTTGTTAACGATTCTCTCTAATACCTTCTGTTGATAGTGTTGGAAATTTGTCAACCAAGGGGTCTCCCCGATGTGAAGCCCCAATTATACCTCAAACCATTTGGAGTAGGAGCCCCACCTGCAATATCAACCCACTTTCCATGTATTCTCATAGATTTTCCTTGGCTTTAACTGTCATCAAGAGAGAGGAACGTGTGGTACCTTTGAAAAGAAAGGGGGGTGTGTTTGATGAGTGTTCAATCATGTGTGTGTCAAAGTTATTTCACTATTTGGTGAGCCTCTAAGAGAGAGGTAGTAGTACCACCCCAATAGAGATGCACATTAACAAAAAGGGTTCATACAAAATCAAGCGGAATAGTCCACAAAGATGCGATGTTTATTGAAACCAATATAATGAGAAAGATTTGTCTAATATCCAATGGAGTAGTCCACGAGGATGTAACAATGATAATATCAATTACAACACATTCTCAATATGCTAAGTACCAAAATAACCGAAATAGTTCAACTACTTTAGCACAAATGAAAGAAAACATGAATTACAAACATTCGCTGAATAATCTTACAAACATTCATCTTACGTAAAAGTTCCAAGACACATGTATACAATGAACATTGCTAGCTCCAATAGTGGAGTGTTGGAGCCACACTTGCTCCACGAAAGAACTAGCTTATATCTCTGATGCCTTGCAGGAGGAACCGTGGAGAAAATTCCTTTGCTCATACATTGAGGGCATATATATAACCAAGGGGTGATGCTTCCTCCTCATGACTCTTTGACTACCCTCATGATTTTTTGACTTCCTATGACTTTTCAAATTACATGACGCTTTATATTCCACATGTTTCCTTTGGAATTCCACTTTAAAATACATTTTGAATACCATTTACATGATCCGCAATTATGATGTGGCATATGACAACTCATGCCATGACATGACATGACATTGCTGACATGGACTGCTTGATGATGTGGCAGTTTCAAGCCACTAATGTTGCTATGTGCTAAGTGACTACTTGAGTATGATCTTATTTTCACCTCCATATGACTTGGTGATAAGTAAGCTTCAATTATCTTAAGTCTTGAGTTGTGATCACAAATTGATGTACCTATGATTTATTTTCATTGATAAACTTGCATGTTCAGCTACAAGAGTGCCTTTTAGCATGTTCCCATCCTTCATCTCTTTCTTCATCATCTTGCCAAAGCATGGTAATATTAACAAGACATTGGGTTAGATGCTACATTAGCAGGAGCCTCCTTAGCATCAATCCTTAAATCTACAAAAGTAGGGTTAGAAAAACCCATTTAAAGGTTACCCTTGCCCATTGTTTAAAAATAAATATAAATAAATAAAAATAATAAAAATAAAAAGAAAAATGGTGTATTTCTTACTAATAGACAATATAAAATATCCTTTATAAAATAAAATAGAGACTTTTCCTTACTTTAATATCATGTTACATCAGTGTGACTAAAAAATAAACACAGTAATTATGTGGGTCATTACCCAAAACAACATACTCATTTTCAGAGGTAAGAGAAACTACAATCACATTTTTAGACATGAATAACAATGTACATCAACAATTTTTTATTACCACGTAGCCAAACTAAAGGAAAACAAGAGTGTTGTATTCCTTGTAGGTTTTGAATAGGGTCAAACAAAATAGGAATAATGTGTTGAAGCCCTACATCAATCAATAGAAAACAAAAAACTATAATTTATGTTTTTGTAATTCATTCACATGAGAAAACATAAATATAACTCTTTATAGTTAACAATTATTTGGATGGTGTGCCATACACCCACGAGAGATTGGGAAAACTTAAAAAAAAATGTTTGTTCCCAGAAAATTTCGAGGAAGTAGACATAGACTAGTAAGGTTCTCTACTTCCTTTATATTTATAGTAGAAAAATGATAACCAATTAAACACTGAGTTATTCAGTCATACTCGTGAAAATAATTTTCCTTGCCAAAAATAGAGAAACGAAATTTGTTATATATAGATATAAAGAAATTTAACAACTTCTTGAGTAACTAATGCCTCATCGGAATATGTTTTAATTAACAGCAGATAACTAGAACAAGAAATTGGCTTGAAGAAAAAATAACAATGGTACAAAACACCACCAACCATTTAAAGGGACTACATTATAATCGAAAGAATTTTTTAATAGTCCATGGAAAGCTACAACATGTCAAAAGAGACAACTTAAGAATTAAAGACAACAACCATTAAAAAGTACCCAATCCTTTAAAAAATATTCTAGTCAAATGTCATGGCTAATTCAAGTTGAAAGCCCCTAATAACCCAAAGGAGAATCGAGGGTCAAACCTCAAGGGTTAGAACTTTACGATCAATAGTAGCAATTCTGAGAAAACCTCAGATCACCTTTTAAATTTAGAAATAAAGGCTTGCCCATAAACAAGTGTAGACGTGGAAAGAGAAGGAATGTGAAAAATTAAAAACATGGTAAAATTGGAAAATCTCTCGCCGACAAGAAGTAAACCAAGTAAGAATGAACTCTTACGCATTGTGTTAAGTCACAACATGGAACTAAGATGAAATTAGTGGACTGAAGAAACCCCAAGAAGAATGGGAATTATCGATAATAAAATAATGAAAAAAATAATAGAATTCATGAGTAAAAACCTTGGTGCCTATAAAATGTAGATTCCTTGTAGTGGTGCATAGCCCCTTTCCTCATCGTTTATTTCAAGCCTACCACACTAGGAAGAACCACCTATTTATTAAAAATACCCCTTATGGTGAAATGTAACAAAAATTCTCAACCTTATAACCATCAAATAAAAATAAAGAGAAACCTGGAAGAAGTTAACCACAACCTAGAGTGAGACATGATTGTTGGGATACAATGTTTGAGAAGAATCCACCCCAGAGGAATTCTCTTCATTTGATTGACATGACCTATTAATCACCAAAATCAAATCAATTAGATATGGATTTACAAGGTAAATCGTTGAAAGAAAGAAAAGCAAGAGAAGAATCTTATGAGCAACAAAATAAGTTACCTTTGTGAGGAACCTTTGAGGGGGACGAACTCTAAAAACTATGAAATTGGGGAAGCCCGACACAATAGTATAGTCACCGTGGTTTTTTTCCATGATAAGGCATAATCAAGAAACCCTAGCGTGAACATAAGAAGAGCACTAGTTTTTCTTCAAGCACATATGTTACAATGAACTGAACCCAAGGAAACCCTTGAGGTGGTTACCCTAGAACTGAGGAGGAGGAAGGCTGACAATTCAATTTTCAAGATGATAGATGTATGATCAAGATTCAAAGTTCTGTAATTGTATAATTAATGTCTATGTTGTTACCCTCAAAGTTACCAGTGAAGGAAACGTTTGAAACTCTAGAGAATTCGAAATTCAATACATAATTGCAAACACCAATGTCATATAGGTAACATATGTATGTATGGTGGTCGAAAGGCCAATTAATAAAAATGATTAATAAAATCACATATGCACTATGCAGTGCAGTGAACTAGAACTATGTACTAAGATCCATTTATTACCTTAACAAAGGAAAGTAATAAAACTATATAGCGAAGTATTAAGAGTGCCTAATAAGTGAATAGGTTGAGTAGTACATTAAAGGAAAGACGATATATACGTGAAAAACTTAGTTAATATGACTACTTTAGATTGTTGCATTGGTACCCATACTTTTAAATATATATATTATGTAAAAGTTAGAGTCATTACCCATTTTCAACTTCAAAGAGGTTATTGATGTAAATGTCGATTATATAAAAATATATTTATAAACCATTTTATTCATATGTGGTTATTTTTTCTAACTGGGTAATTGAATAGAGAGAGATTATATATATGGAATTGAGATATAAGTGGTGTGTCAAAGATCTGTTAAAATTTCTTGTTTAAAAAAATGATCTTTTCTATAGTTGAGTTTCATGGAGATGTCATAAAACAATATTACTATTGATTGTAAACCTATAACTAATGTGTTAATATAATTTTTTGCAAGTGCTTTACCATCTTCCTTTATTTTATTTTTCTAAAAGAGATAGAACAAACATATTGTTTGAAATAATGCAATAAAATTTGAAATTAGAAAAGGAATTAAGGAGCATTTCTAGTAAAACTACAAATAATGAGAAGAGATCATGAGTTGAATTTCTAGGTCACATAGAGGGTTTGATGGATGCTCCACATCATTCTCCCTATGTTTTTTAAAATTCCTCTATGTTTAGATACATCGTGCTCTATTTTCTTCCACTTCTCCACCTATTGAACCATGAGTCACTTCTGATAATGTCGAGTTAATAAAATTTAAACATTTGCATCCAGTTTTCACTCTCCATAAATTATTTAGATCCATTGGTATTATCCCAATACATTGGGGGTAATTTTTCGAGTACATGAAGTGCCAACCCATTTTCCCTTAATATTTGCCTCTAAAATTTTGTTCACCTCAACAACCAAACTCCTCCTTATGAAGTTAAATGTCACCATACTTAAGAAAAAATTGCCTTGGTTTTCTTCATAATGGTCCTTTGCTCAACCATGAAATCTACAAAAATCACCTGCACATTAATGAATTCAATTTTCCACCTTTTATACACCAATTAGTGTATGAAAATGATGTCGATCGGTGCATATCAACCACATTAGTAAACATCCCTATGCTATTTATAGAATGAATAAGAAAGGATAATATTCCTCCACTACCTCCATCCGCTGCGGCTTTCCTTATTTTAATAACCATTCTAATAAAAGAACATGACCCTTCATTAGTATATAATGTCACCATGATTCCTTTTGCTTCAATAATGCATGGATGTGGACCCATAATTGTTATGAGTGTGTATATCAATACATGGAAATTGACAAACACTTGCCACAAGCATGTAGATTAATGCATGCACATGGACAAACACTTACAATGAGCATGTAGATCACGAGTAGAATCTCTAGGGGTTTTGACGGATGCTCCACACCAAAATCTTAATATTCATATTTAGTGTCATTGTGCTCTATTTTACTTTACTTTCATGGTTGACCTTCATAATGTCCCATTCATGGACTTCAAACATTCACATCCAATTTTTCATTCTCTCCATAGAGTGTTCATTTCCATCAATCACTCCCAAACTCTCCCAATCCACTAGGGATAATTTTTCAAGTGCATGAAGTGCCAACCCATTTTCTTTTGTAATATTCACCTCCAAATTTATGTTCACCTCAATAACCAAAGTCCTTTGTATGTAAGTCAAAATATCCACCTTCATTTTTTTTCACTTCAGTAACCAAGATGCTTTTTATGTAGTCAGATCTCACCATACTTAGGCAAAGTTTCACCTTGGTTTATATGGGAATCTTCTTCACAATAGTCCTTTGTCCAACCATGTTGTAAATGATATCACCTTCTTCCATATCCAGGAGATGCATCATAATCTGCACTTGTGATGGGCCTCTATTTTCTACAACTTGCAAATCAACATTATCTTCAATGGTTTTATCTTCTATAATTTCCTCTTCCATGAAGTATTTAGCTACAATTTTTTCGTCTTTCCAGTTTTCACTAAACATGGTGCTTTATTAGTATATAGTAATGTAAATTTTCATTTTCCCCAACAATACATGTACATGGAGCAACATTTGATGGGAGAATGTAGATTAATACATGGACATGGAGCAACATTTGAAGGGAGAATGTAGATTAATGCATGGACATGGAGCAACATTTGATAGGAGAATTAGATTAATGCATGGACATGGATAAAAAAATTTCACAAGTATGTATATCAATGTGTGGACATGGACTAACACTTTCCCTTAGCACATAGATCATGAGTAGAATCTTCAAAACATTCACCAATACTTGCCATATAAATCCTCTTAATCCTTTAGTTATTTTATTGAATGGTTTGATCTTATTTGTTATAATGTATGGCTACAACTTAACTTTTTTCTTCACATCATAGTTTTATTACATACTAGTTTTTGTTTATATTAGGCAAATATAATTGAAATGCTAATATATAAAAATAAAAACAAACATATCATGAATTTCCTTAATTTATTTCATTAACCTAGTGAATTTAAATGAAGAAAATTAAGCAAACTCAAATTTGATAATCATATAGTATATGAATTAGAAAAAAATAAGAAACATTTTATAATGGAGCACCTGATCTACCTTGGAAATCTTAGATCATATTGCCTAATGCCATAATTTGATGATGAAAGAGGGATCGCACTAGGCACAGATAGACTAGACAAAGGAGGCACTATGTGGGTGTGGGAGTTGGTAGCACCATCCATATCTTTGAAAATATTTTCCCTCAGTCTTTTTGTAATTTGGATGAGTGCATCTCTAGCAACACTAGGGTCTCCAGGAACCTGAACGAGCTCCTCATTTTTGGAGGCACATTTTGGTCGCTCCTCTTTGCTAAATATGTGAATATTTGCTCCAGTGTGCTTCCGCATCTCAGTGATGATGTTTCCACCTTTACCAAGAAGGCAACCAATGTGCTTTGACGGAACAAGAAGCCTTGTACAAATGCCACCTTCATCATTGTCATTGTCACTAGTGCTTCCACTAGTCTTTCCTTGCAATTGAAGGACCGCCTCAAGCGTAGGTGAAACACCATAATTAGCTAACTCTGTTGAAGAAACCAAAATTACACGTTCATCTGAATCTAATTGTGCTTCTTACCAATCACACCTCCAATTTTATCATTTGGGCATACTATTCGAATACAAAACTCCTCTAGACTTTTGTCAACAGCAGAATTCCTAGATTTTGGAGCAATATATATGTTTCTTTTAGGTTGTTTCTGTAAGGCATATAACAAGCTTCTTTTAGAATGGTAGGAAAAAATAGCCATAATAGTAAGCTAGCTATATTGTGGACATATGAAGGAAGTTTAAGAATTGAATATGTAGACCAATGTACAAGTTGTGGCCCTGAAACCAACTCTTTATATTAATGAAAACACTAACCAGCTCTTTAAAAAAAAGAAAAATAATTCATCCATTTTAACTCCATATTTATCAATCGTAGAGAGGGATCAAATCTCTAGAGGTGCAAATCTTTCCTCAAGGTTTGCACTCAAAAAGTAGGTTTTCACCTTGAGATATTTGGTCCCTAATTAGATGGATTTAGGCTTGTCTTGTACCAAATGGAAATGTCAAGATTATTAGAAAAGTCAAAATTAAAAGGAAATACATTGAAATATCATAAGAAAAAAAATCCATGACTAACATAAACAACTATTTCAATAGTTTATTTCTATACGAAACTATTAAATATGTGAAATGGTTTTGTTTGCTACATTGCATCCATTAATGCATTTAACAATTAAGCTATGTCTATTTTGAAATAGGGATTTCAAAGTTTTAATTTAATTATCCATAATTATTAGGTGGATGGTACAGATTTAACCACCAAGGATATTATAGAATATTCCTAGTACTAGAGATAGATCAAAAATTGAGATTTATCTCCAAAGGGATCATCCCTTTTCTGCCATTTTAATTAAGTTCATTAATTAAAAAATGTCATATGAATATGAGCTATGACTCTAATAATGAATAATAATATAAAATAAAGTTATAAATTAGTTAATTTCTATGAATTTTCTTTTAAATCTTGTCAATGGGAGATGTATCATGAGGTAAGTGTTTTGATACCTACTATTTGATCTAAGAGATGCTCCTCCCAATATGAAAGAGATGTTATAATGTTCTATTATGTAAACATTTTGAGTGAGTCAAATAAAAATAAATAATATAAAATAAAATAATAAAATGAAATAAAAATGAAATATATATATATATATATATAGGAGTCATCTACAGAGGCAGAGGAATTGCCCAAATGGCCAAAAGTGGTTGGAATCTGGGCCAAAAAAATTCAAAAAGTCTTATAGATGCAGTCTTTTAATCATGTTTTTATGGTGGAAATGGATTCAACACCATCAAAATTGTCTAGGGCACCTAAAATTATGAATTTTGACAACTTTTACTTAGATTTACAAAAATCCCAGCCAAATTTGTTCAAAATATAGCCAGAATTTCCATAACTTTCTAGGCAAAAAATCATAATTTTTAGACTACTGCTATATATATATATATATATCTATATGTATGTATTCTCCATGCATCTTAGTTCTAAATCTATCAAGTGATGAGAGGGATGAAATATCTAGATGTGCAAACCTTTCCTCAAGTTTCCCCTTCAAAAAACAAGTTTGTATATTAGATATTTTATCCTATTGAAGCTTGATAGATCCAAAGTTAAGATGGATCTAGATTGGTTATATTAATAGGAATGTCTATTTTGGAATAGGGCTTCAAATTTTTTTATTTAATTATAGAAAATAATTGGATAGATGGTAGGGATTTAATTTTGAAAATTAAAAATCAATAAAAAGAAATAGAAAACCCCATGGCTAATGGAAAAATATATTTCAAATTTTCCCCCCTTAAAACTAGTAATATTATGAAAAATACTTTTGACAATATTATATACATTAATTTATGTAATATAAATATAATAATATTATACATGCATATTATTAAGTATATGATATATATTTATTTTACATTTTGTTAGTTGCATTATATGTGTGTGTGAGAGAGAAAGAGATAAATCTATTTTTACTTTTAGGTTAAACTCTTCAATCTTCCTGTAGATTCTATGAGTAGATACTATTTTTCTTATTTTACTTACATAGTTAGTCATATTAAATTTAACTATTCATTATGTATTTTTCTAATTTCTTCTTGAGGGACTAAGATGAAATGCAACACCTGTTAATTTAATCATGTAAATGTAAATATAATCTCTCTCTCTCTCTCTCTCTCTCTCTCTCTCTCTCTCTCTCTCTCTCTCTATATATATATATATATATATATAGGGATGTGGTCAAAGCTCATAGAAGTGTTACAAAATTTGGGTGTAGGAGAAATTCTCTATCGTTAGATACATAGATATCAAGATTCCTTTGTATTTTGGGTTCAAACTCTCTCTCTCTCTCTCTCTCTAGATATATATATATATATATATATATATATATATATATATATATATATATATATATATATATAAAATAAAAGGATGTGGTTAAATCTCATAGAATCATTACAAAATTTTGATGTTATAGGAGAATTTTTGTATCTTTAGATACATAGATATCAAGATTCCTTTCTCTTTTGAGTTCAAACTTCAAAAAATTCCTATAGAAGGTAAACTACGGAACGTAAAAGCAATAGATAACACATAACATGGAGAGAAGGCAATCAGGGTATGCATGGGTGGAACTATGTTTTTTCAATGGCCCAAAAACCAAATTTTTTCTTGTAGAATAAACTTATGGAAATTCTAAGAACCAAAAGCATAATTTAATATAGAATAAACATTAATGAGGAGGAGAAGATGGTAAACAACCATGAGGATCCAATTTGAGTTGTCAAGATGATCGCAATTGATGTGGAGGAGCTATTGCAGAAGTCATCCTTTTGAGTCATTATTTCCTGATGTTGAGGAACCACAACTGCAATTGGGTTATCCATGCTATAAATCCTTTGCTCCAGAGAGTTAATAATTTGATTTAGGTTTATTAAAATTCTCAAAGACATGTCCATATCCTTTCTTATAGAGCTATCTATTGCTACCAATCTTCCTAAGGCCACTTTTAGTTTGAATCACAATTGTCCAGTAGTTGTTACATATTTTTAGAGGGAGCTATGAATGGATCATAGCTCCCTAAAATCCATGATTGTTATTATAGCAGAGGAAAATACAAAATAAACTAGGAGTAGGCTAATATCAAGTTCAATTATCCATGCAAAGCACTCATTTAGACCACCTGTTCAAGTAATAACCAAATGTCTAGGTCAAAAACCTAGGGATCAACCATTTGATCATTTTTATGTTTAATATGAAACAATTCAAATTTCCATGGTAAGTGGAAGAGTTACTCACAAATTTGGTTGATGATGGATTCCAATCCTCTATCTTTTTCATTTATTCCTTTAACTGGGTATTTTATTAACAACAGATAAATTTTTAACACAACTAATGAGTATGGTTGCAAAGGTTTTCCTAGGAAAGCACCTTTAAGAAGAGCATATTCTTCTGTTGAGTTGTTGGTTTTCATTCTAAATTTACAAGCGATATTTCCTTCATTTGTTCTTCCAAGGCAAAAGATAACTCCCCCGCCCTGGAAGTGGACCATCATGCCTTCTCTGATTCATCTAATTGGGAGTCTGGTTTTCATGAAAAAGTTTGGTAAAATAATTTGTGGAGAGAAAATTGAGACCTTTTCACAAACATTTTAGGAAGAAGGATGAATTTCCTTAATATGATTTTTTTTTGACCCAAGCCTATATTCCATAGTATAAATTTCATGATAGTCATCCAAACCATTTTGATTTTTGTCTTGGAGTGAAAGGAATCACCATAGTTTTTATACCAATTTACAATTAGAAATGGTCATGTGAATGGAGAGGTAATGTGAGGATCAATATCTTTAGAAAAGAAATTCCATACCTATTTGACATAAGGGCATTCGAGGAAGATATGTTTTCATCCAGGTGAATATTGGTTGTCACCCGCCTATTCCACATGGACCCCCAACATTGTCTCTTTTAGGTTCCTTAATTGCTACTAGCATAGTTTACTATTTTTGTCAATTTTTCAAGTCCTAAAATTATGAAGTTGTTTTGAGGCCCTAAACAATGGTTTTTGTGGAAATAGGAAAACCTATAGCCAGGGGTCGAGGATTGTAGTTGAAAGTTGTAGTCCTAGGATATATATTTCGAACAGGGTATTGTACGCATCAAATAAATATCATATTCCAAATTTATGACCCCAAGAAGTTGATGAAATAACTAACCCCAACAGGGTCCACACACGTTTGGTGCTTCCTCTCCTAGGGTTAGGTTTCTAGACTTTTAAGGTTTTCCCTTGTTTCTCAATAATAAAAAGGCCTTAAGCCTTGTTGTAACATATTTCAAAGGCATGTACCTATCATATCTCTTCTTAGAGAAAAAACAATCATAGCAGGGATTGAATTTACATTCTCAGTAGCTACCATCTATCATGCCACAGGGATACCTAATCATGGGGAGTATTGGTTTTAAGGCATTAGCCTAGAACTTGAGAAATACAAACCTTTCTTAAAATCACCCTACAGAGAGACTCATTCGCACATCATTCCTTTCAGATACCTGTTTGAAAATTATGCACCACTGATGAAGGTTGTAATGAATTTTTTCACCTGTGAGGGGTATTTTCCAGATTGTATGGATACCACATTAGGCTGCTAATGCATTTCACATCTATGAAACCTCTCCACATGTGCAACTACTTGTGTAGAAGTTTTATCAAAATGTCTAAAAAGGTGCAAATGAAAAGTAAAGAACATTACGCAAGCCTTTTTCATCACAATTTGATAAATGTTGTAGTCCTCCATCAGTTGGAAAAAAATAGCATGGCATGGGATACCTTCATAGAAAGTACTTTGTAGTGGCATGAAACTACTTCAGCAAGTCATCATCAAGACACATCAACACAACATATGGAGGTAGGGTCATCAAGCAAATCAGAGAAAGTTCCCAAGGCACCTAGACCTGAGGTGACTAAAATATATTAGAGAGGAAAAAGGCTTGTGTTTACTTCTCAACTGGATTAAAGGGCCAAGCCTTCTACATTAGCACAACAAGGATCACATTTACAGGATGAGGAGATAATTGAGCATGATTTTGAACTATTTGACTTGGAAGCAGCGGATGAACCTTCAAACTTGCAACAAGTTACCAAGGAGAAGGATTCCCAAATCAGATAGCTCATGGACAATTTGGCAAGGTCCAGATCCATCATTTCCTTCCTTGAGCAAGAAAACAGTCAGCTCAAGGCCAAACAACTAATCATGGAGAAAGAGAAATCCAAGATGTTGCAACAAGGAGATAAAGGTAAAGTAGTGTTAGAGCATGATGAACATGATGAACAAGAAAAGTAGGTTGGAAAGAAGAAGCCAAGAACAAAGGGTCTCAAAAGGGCATTGAAGAAAGAAAAAGAACAAAACCTACTCGATGAAGACTTGGACATTGAAGACAGAATTGCTTTGGAAATTAGTGAAGACAAAGAGTATTGGTTAGGTAAGGTCAATGGAAATCTAGAGAAACTTCTTGAAAAGTCTAATAGAGACAACCAACTATTGAGGCACATGGCCCACCACTACCAAACCAAAAACATGATTTTGAACATCAAGCTCAAGCAAATGAAAAACAAGCTAATGGAAACCCTAAAGGAAAAATATGTGAGGGATAACTTGGAGATGCTTGCTGAAGCATCCACGAGAGCATAACATAGCTCTTTAGCCATGAACACTAAGGAACTTGAAGCCCTGTTCTTTCTGGATCAACAGTTGTTAAAAGGGGGACACAATATGCCAGCAAGGGAGGCCTCAAACTTTTAAAATTAAAAGAGGGAATGATCTCACACAAGTGATTAGCATCTTGGGCTTGTTAATGCATTCTATAATATCCTGGAGCTAATTGTATCCCTCTAGTGTATCATTTAAATGATAGTGCCAAAAATTAGCGAGGATTCAGGAATGGGCTTGTACGCAAGGAAATTCAATGCTTTAGGATGGTAGATCAGATGTAGTAGAGGATATATATGGAACACATTTACTCTTCTTGAATCCAGCTTGTCATATTGATAAGCATCTCTCGCTATGACCAACAACGACTACCATCTTTTGATATTCATAGAGTGGGAAGGCATCTCCCCTCCATGACAGATCCTAGGACTTCATCTTGTGAGGTGGGCTAGACATATTTGGGTGAACTCCTATCCAAGTTGTTGGAGTCACTCCAAGGACTGCTAAAAAAGTTGAACCATAAAGGATTTGTAGAAGATAAGGAGAGGGATACTTATCAGCTCCTAATGAACACCAAATTCGAACTATTACAGAGTAAAGTAGAGATGTTTTAGACTCATATTTGTGTTGATTTGGAAACTTTCAAAAAAAAGTGTCTAATGTCAAATATCATTAAGGATGAAGTTGGGACCAGCTCAGAGCTAACAAAAAAAAAACCCAAGTCACCTAATAGGCAAATAAAGCAGAAAAGTACTCAAGTAGCTAACTGCTTGGAACACTTGTCTCTTAATGGTCTTCTAATGCCAAATAAATCCCCACAGTCGGAATATTTTAAATGATATATGTGTGTGTGTGTGTGTGTTAGGTTGTTTCTGTAAGGCATATAACAAGCTTATTTTTAGAATGGTAGGAAAAAATAGCCATAATAATAGGCTAGCTATATTGTGGATATATGAAGGAAGCTTAACCATTGAAATTGTAGACCAATGTACAAGTCGTGACCCTGAAACCAACTCTTTATATTAATGAAAACACTAACCCTCTCTTTAAAAAAAAATAAAAATAATCCATCCATCTTAACTCCATATTTATCAAGCGTCAAGAGGGATCAAATCTCTAGAGTTGCAAACCTTTCCTCAAGTTTTTCACTCAAAAAGTAGGCTTTCATCTTGAGATATTTGGTCCCTAATTAAGATGGATTTAGGCTTGTCTTGTAGCAAAAGAAAATGTCAACATTATTAGAAAAGTCAAAATTAAAAGGAAATACATTGAAATATCATAAGTAAGAAAAAAAATCCACGACTAATATAAACAACTATTTCAATGGTTTATTTCTATATGAAACTATTAAACATCTGAAACGGTTTTTTTTGCTACATTGCATCCATTCATGCATTTAATAATTAAGCTATGTCTATTTTGAAATAGGGATTTCAAAGTTTTCATTTAATTATCCATAATTATTAGGTGGATGGTAAGGATTTAACCAACAAGGATATTATAGAATATTCCTAGTACTAGAGATAGATCAAAAATTGAGATTTATCTCCAAAGGGATCATCCCTTTTCTGCCATTTCAATTAAATTCATTAATAAAAGAAATGTCATATGATATGAGTTATGACTCTAATAATGAATAATAATATAAAATTAAGTTATAAATTAGTTAATCTTATATATTTTCCTTTAAATCTTGTCAATGTGAGATGTATCATGAGATAAATGTTTTGATACCTACTATTTGATCTGACAGACGCTCCTCCCAATATGAAAGAGATGTTATAATGTTCTATTATGTAAAAATTTTGACCAGGTCGAATAAAAATAAATAATGTAAAATAACATAATAAAATAAAATAAAAATAATATATATATATATATATATATATATATATATATATATATATAAGAGTCATCTACGAAGGTGGAGGAATTGCCCAGATGGCCAAAAGTGGCCAGAATCTGGGCAAAAAAAATTCAAAGCATCTTGTAGATGCAGTGTTTGAATCATGTTTTTGATGGTGGAAATCGATTCAACACCATCAAAAACATATAGGGCACCTAAAATTATGAATTTTGACAACTTTTACTTAGATATACAAAAATCCCTGTCGGATTTGTTCAAAATATAGTCATAATTTCCAAAACTTTCCAACAAAAAAGCATATTTTTTAGACTACTGCTAGCTACATATATATATATATATATATATATATATATATATATATATATATATATATATATATATATATATATATATATATATATATATATATATATATATATATATATATATACTATTACTAGTACTATCCTCCATGCATCTTAGTTCTGAATCTATCAAGTGCTGAGAGGGATCAAATATCTAGATGTGCAAACATTTCCTCAAGTTTCCCCTTCAAAAAAGAGGTTTGTATATTAGATATTTTATCCTCTAAGATCTTGATAGATCCAAAGTTAAGATGGATCTAGATTGGTTATATTGATAGGAATGTCTATTTTGGAATAGGGCTTCAAACTTTTTAATTTAACTATAAAAAATTATTGGATAGATGGTGGGGATTTAATTTTGAAAATTAAAAGTCAATAAAAAGAAATAGAAAAACCCATGGCTAACGGAAAAGCTATTTCAATTTTTTCCCCCTTAAAACGTGTAATATTATGAAAAATACTTTTGGCAATATTATATATATTAATTTATGTAATATAAATATAATAACATTATACATCCATATTATTGAGTATATGATATATATTTATTTTACATTTGTTTAGTTGCATTATGTGTGTGTGTGTGTGTGCGAGAGATAAATCTATTTTTACTTTTAGGTTAAACTCTTCAATCTTCCTTTAGATTCTATGAGTAGATATTATTTTTCTTATTTTACTTATTACCCTTTAACAAAAACAACGATTACTTATATAGTTAGTCATATTAAATATAATTATTCATTATGTATTTTTCTAACTTCTTCTTGAAGGACTAATATGACATGCAACCCCTGTTAATTTAATCATGTAAATGTAAATACAAGCTCTCTCTCTCTCTCTCTCTCTCTCTATATATATATATATATATATATATATATATAATATATAATAAAAGGATGTGGTCAAAGCTCATAGAAGTGTTACAAAATTTGGATGTTAAAGGAGAGCTTCTCTATCGTTAGATACATAGATATCAAGATTCCTTTGTATATTGAGTTTAGACTCTCTCTCTCTCTCTCTCTCTCTCTCTCTCTCTATATATATATATATATATATATATATATATATATATAAAAGAACGTGGTCAAATCTCATAGAAGTGTTACAAAATTTTGATGTTATAGGAGAATTTTTGTATCTTTAGATACATAGATATCAAGATTACTTTGTCCTTTGAGTTCAAACTTCAGAAAATTCCTATAGAAGATAAACTGCGCAACGTCAAAACAATAGATAACACATAACAGGGAGAGAAGGCAGTCAGGGTTTGCATGGGTGGAACTATGTTTTTTCAATGGCCCAAAAACCAAAATTTTCTTGTAGAATAAACTTATGGAAATTCTAAGAACCAAAAGAATAATTTAATATAGATAAAACATTAATGAGGAGGAGAAGATGGTAAAAATCCCTAAGAATCCAATTGAGTTGTCAGGTTGATCACAATTGATGTAGAGGAGCTATTGAAGAAGTCATCCTTTTGAGTCATTATTTCTGATGTTGAGGAACCAAAACTGCAATTGGGTTATCCATGCTATAAATCCTTTGCTCCAGAGAGTTAATAATTTGATTTAGGTTTATTAAAATTCTCAGAGACATGTCCATATCCTTTCCTATGGAGCTATCTATTACTACCAATCTTCCTAAGACCACTTTTAGTTTGAATCACAACTCTTCAATAGTTGTTTCATATTTTTATAGGGAGCTATGAATGGATCATAGCTCCTTAAAATCTATGATTGTTATTGTAGAAGAGGAAAATACAAGAGAAACTAGGAGTAGGCTAATATCAAGTTCAATTATCCATGCGAAGCACTCATTTAGACTACCTGTTCAAGTGATAACCAAATGTATAGGTAAAAAGCCTAGGAATTGACCATTTGATCATTTTTCTGTTTAATATGAAACCATTCAAATTTCCATGGTAAGTGGAAGAGTTACTCCCAAATTTGGTTGATGATGGATTCCAATCCTCTGCCTTTTTCATTTATTCCTTTAACTGGGTAATTTATTAATAGTAGATAATTTTCGAACACAATTGATGAGTATGGTTGCAAAGGTTTTCCTAGGAAAATGCCTTTAAGAAGAGCATATTCTTCTGCTGAATTGTTGGTTTTCATTCTAAATTTACAAGTGATATTTCCTTCATTTGTTCTTCCAAGGCAAAAGATAACTCCCCCGCCCCCCTTCTTACCTCCCTTGGGTTTCCTTTCAAGTCTCCATTGAAGAATAGAGCATATGCGTCTTACATTGTCCACCATTTAGATAACTCCTTTGAGTCTAATTAAAGTTGCAAGCATCAGTTTACAGGAATTTTGTGATTTTTATCTCTTTAAAATTACCCAAATCAATGTAAGTGGATCATCATGCCTTCTCTGATTCATCTAATTGGGAGTCTGGTTTTCATGAAAAGTTATGGTAAAAGAATTTGTGGGGACAAAATTGAGACCTTTTCACAAAATTTTTAGGAAGAAGGATGAATTTTCTTAATATGAATTTGTTTTGACCCAAGCTTATATTCCATAGTAGAAATTTCATGATAGCCATCCAAACCATTTTGAATTTTGTCTTGGAGTGAAAGGAACCACCATAGTTTTTATACCAATTTGCAATTAGATATGGTTATGTGAATGGAGAGGTGATGTGAGTATCAATATCTTTAGAAAATAAAGTCCATACCTATTTGACATAACGACATTCGAGGAAGATATGTTTTGATCCAGATGGATATTGGTTGTCACCCACCTATTCCACATGGACCCCCAACACTATTTCGTTCACGTTCCTTAATTGTTACTAGCATAGTTTACTATTTTTGGCATTTTTCAGGTCCTAAAGTTCTGAAGTCGTTTTGAGGCCCTAAACGATGTATTTTGGGGAGATAGGAAAACCTATAGCTAGGGGTCGAGGATTTTAGTTGAAATTTGTATTCCTAGGATATATCTTTCTAATGCGGTTTTGTATGCATCAAATAAATATCATATTCCAAATTTATGACCCCAAGAAGTTGATGTACTAACTAACCCCAATGGGGTCCACACTCGTTTGGCGCTTCCTCTCCTAGGGTTAGGCTTTTAGATTTTTAAGGTTTTCCCTTGTTTCTCACTAATAGAAAGGCCTTAGAGCCTCGTTGTAACATAGTTCAAAGGTATGTATCTATCACATATCTTCTCAGAGATAAGATACCATCACCTAATCTATTTTATTTCCATTGATCCATAAACTATCGTGGATATTCCACTCGACAACTCATCACAACAAATCTAACAATATTATAGTTTATTAAAATTTAAGATCTGTGGATTTAACTGTAATTATTGCATGCATGCGAATGGAAATTATGCAGAAAAGTAGAGAACAATAAAATAAGCACATAGACACACAAGAAACAATATATTCTCTCTGGGAAACCCTTTGAGGAGAAAACCTAACTGGATGGTGAGGTCACTTTGCTCTCTTTCTTTGTCTAGAAATATGGTTACCGGTATAAAGAAGTAATGTTTGTCGCCCGTGTTGCGATAGTGCACATATCCTCTTTGTGTTATCTACCTCCTATCTCTCTTGGTTATCTTTTCTCATCTATGGAACAAAATTTTCTCAAAAGAATGGAATGCCTCTTCCTCCTAGTGGCCCGGTTATAACAAAATCTGATAGCCTACTAGTGGTTAAGTTTGATTACATCAAATATTAACTAGAGTTACAAAATAGACTCTTATAGAGTCCCTACATCACAAACACGTGGCTAGCCCCTTTTCCATGAATAATGGGGGCTAACACGACATCCTCCTAAACCATAGGTGTGAAAACGGGAAGGTAAAATTCTGAGTGGCATAAATTTTGCATACGGACTCCCATTGATGTGTTGCTTATGATGTTGGAAATTTTTCTATGTGTAGAATAGCATGGAAAATGTGATATTCTTGAAAAAAAATTACCCCCAAAAAATGTCGTTTGATGTCTTAAAATGCTCCTGGAAGGTTTCATACCCCATTATGCCAAACTAGGTTTCGTCGGTAAAAATGGTCCCATGAGTTGATTCCTCCACTTTTTCCACCCCAAATGCATCGAGATGGAGAAAAAAAATACAATGATCCAATTCAGATCAATCGTACATGTAAAAATTTTCAATATTTTGTTATTAATGAATTGAAGTTCAATTTTCATTGTAGCTCTGTGTTTATGTTTGAATATGTATTTCATTTCATTCTTGCATAAATCTAGATCATGTTTTGTTATTTCCATAGAGGCCAAGCAAAGTTCACATCTAAAATCCCCAAGGATCCTTGTCCTTTCTAGCATGTCAATTGCTAAGGTCTTCCCTTGTATCTATGTCCAACTAAAAATGTTCATCTTTGGAGAAAAATTGTTGGACCAAATTTTTTTCCAAATCACATGCCTCACAAGAATGTTCTCTTTCTCAAATTTCCATATATATCCTTGTCTAATAGTGTAGTCTCTTCTTCCCCAATATATCATCTTTCTTATGGATTGCTTCAGGTGCACATCCCAAAAGAATTGACTCAAAGATGGAGATCAAGGGAGATAACTAACTTGGGTAATGATCAAGGTTCCATCTAATCAATATACCATTTGTATGCTAGGGAGAGATGTCTTTAAGAGTCATTTTTTAAATACTACCGAACCATTTTATTAAGATTGTTAAACTTAAGGATTGTCTTCTATCGAAGGATGGCCTTTAATGTTATCTATCCACAAACTAACATGTTTTTCATTGCCTAGGATCCATGATAATTTGGCCTTGATGATAGGAAGGGTTGGTTGGAATGGTTTCTAGATAGGTGATCCTAATTTTTCTTGTATAGATGAATCAATCCATATTTTATCAATTCCCTTAAAATGTTTTTCTATAGTTCTTTTCTATAGGGTCTATGCATGGAGCTGGGTACACTGTTTTGTAAAGAAAGGATGCATTTTGGTGAAAAAAGGGAGTTTGATCAAGCCATATTAAGAGCTCAATCGAGAAATTTTTAATCACTTGATCGAGCTACTTAAGGGCTTAGACATAGCTCGATTGATAATTTAAACAAACTCTCAATCAAGCTCCTGTGTAACCCAAGTTAACACACGAGCTTGATCAAGCCTTTGTTAAGCATTAAAAACTGTGGAGACGGTTTTCCAAGTTGTTTCTGTAGAAATTGGCAAACAATTTCTCGACCAAAGGTTTGGATCTCAACTTATCGTTAAGGAGATGGTGCAACAATCCCACCAACTTCACCGAAGATCAAACCAACCACTACTGGTAAGACACGGTAAGTTTCCTATCGCTTTTTCTCTATTTGAATTATTTTTAATTAAAAGAAAAATTAAATTAATTTGAAATGAAAACCCACTATGAAAACCACAAAATAAACCATAGAAACCACCAAGAAAACCTTTGAATACAAAAAAAACCTAGAAAACCACAAAATAACATTAAAAAATGCATGAATCATGGTAGAATAGGATATTTTCAAGCTAATAGTTTCGCGTCATGAGAGATTGTAGATACAAGTATTCCAAAAACACCATGGAAAGAACACATGAGGAAGCTCGGGAAAGGATACAAAACAAAGGATGCTCGAAAGGAATGAAGAATTCTTGATGATCAAAGCAACCCGAGAGACTCCATTAAATCAAAGACCCTTTGGATGGTAAGGACATCAATGACAAAAGCTGCTCAAAGAACAAATATACCGCTCAGACCCATGCCACCACTAGGGAAAGTCCATGTCATCAGTCACTATTAGTCCCTGTCATCAAAGATAGTGGCATGTCAAGTCTCATCACATGATGATGTGAAATTCATGATGTATTGTTGTAATTAATGTAAAGACAAATAAGTTGAAGTCCAAGAGTCATGTATGAACTTAAGAGTCATGGAAGTCCAAAAGATATGCAATATCAAAAGCCATATGTAATTCCAAAAGTCATTTGGAATCCCAAAGGTTGTAGAAGTCCAAAGGTCACAAGAAGTTAGGAAGTCAAGAGTCATGAGGATGTGAAAGGTCATTCCTCAAGTTATAAATAGGTCCTAATTTTTCATGTAAAGGACTTTTAACCTTGGCTTCTCCCACAAGGAATTAGAGAGATAGAGCTAGTACTTTTGGGGAATAACTAGTGGATCTCTTGCTCCATTGTTGGAGCTAGTTGTGTTCATTTCATTTATATATCTTGGGACTTTTGCTTGATATTGAAGCCTTCAAGGCCAGCTTGTTTTCGCACATGGATTTTGAATGTTTCTAAGACTATTATTTGAATGTTTATGGGTCATGTTTTCTACGATTAGTATTGGATTAATTAAACTATTTCAGTTAATTTGGTGTTGCATGTTGGAAATGTGTTTTTATGCTATAATGATTGTTGCATCCTTGTGAATTATTTCTCTTGATGTTAGACGAGTCTTATGTATTTATGTGTGTCTCCATTAGGGTAGTACTATTACTTATCTCTTAGAGGCTCACTTAAATTTCCCTCTTTAGTAGAAGAACATTGATACGTGAGCAATTGAACATTCACAAGGTATACTAGCTTGCTCATTTGAAAGGAGAGTTTCGCTTCTCTCTCGTGCTGACAGCTAAAGCCAATACACATCTTTAAGTAAAAGCGTAGCCGAGATATATTCTAGATGGGAATCCTAAACCAAATGGTGTGGGGTCTAGTTGGGACCTTATATCAAGGAGATCCCCTGTATTTTGGTAGTTACTAGCACCGTTAACATTATGGCGCAAAAAGGAGGGAAATCAAGTTTTTAAGCCTGATAATTCTGCACACCGAAATACTTCTTCTTCTGGACAAGGTGGCAACATTCTGAGCACCACTTTGACTCTTATTCCTAAAGTACAATGATCTTCTTAGCAAGGCATCGAATCAACTTATGAGGTTACCTACAAGCAAATCCGGGCAATTTGAGCCATAACCTGTTGGAACACAAAGGCCATCAGATTAATCCCTAGAGCATAAAATATTCCACACTTTCTGAACAAGAAATAAATAACCACTACTGATATATTAGTTTCTATAGTGAAATATTCGGTCTTTTCCACCCTTGAAGAGTTGGAAAAATCCATAGATGATACAAACCATCAAGAACATCTACCACCCCTTAACGAGGGGTACGAGGATGATACAATTATTCTTTTTGATGACCTCTTTGAAGGATTAGATGGTGAAGATTCCTCATATTCTAATGAGTAAGAATGCAAAGACGAGAAGATGGCAAATCAAGATTTGGATTGGATGGCCCAAGGGCCTCTTACTCTTCAATACATTTTGAATAAGATGCCAAAAGATCTAGGAAAAATTCTCTTAAAGTATGATCCAAATAAGAAGATGAAGGTAGAAGACAATATGAGAAGATGAACGAAAAATACCATCTCGATGATTTATACCCACATTTACGAATGTTGGAGGTGAGTTATGATGGTGTTTCCTGCAAGATTTTCCCTTATACATTAGAAGGCATAGAATGCAATGAATAAAGAAAAAGTATTGGACATGCAATGAATGCATAACACTATATCTACAACGCTGATAAGAAGGATATTGAATAACCACCATAGAATGAGCCCCCTCCCTAGAAGTAAAATGCTTGATACAGTTTAAGGATTAAGGGTCCTATATGTGAACAATAATTGACTAGAAAAAAATTGAAGGGGAAATTGTTGAGAAGAATCTTGCCACCTATCAATTCTGCTCAGAATGTACATAGTAAGCCTAGAGAGGCAACTAATTCTAAGAATACTTCCTCAAGTAACAAGAGTAATTATAGCACTCCAGAAGCATCGAATAAAGCCACCCCTTAAGAAACTTCAACATTTCCTGCTATAGGTGAAATGGTTGAGTATAACATTGTGGAAGATATGAAGAAGGCGTGAGCCAACATTTCCATCTATGAGCTCATGAATATCGCAAAGGAGCGTGAACTTATTGTCCAAACATTTTCACATCCTTTTGCAACTGATCAAGCTTCCTCCTCTCAAAAGGTGTTAGGTAACTCTTATGGTCCTCTTGAATCTATAGTAAATGATTTAAAATTAGAGGTTAACACTCTTTGCCCATTGTTTTTATTAACATTTAAATTTTTTAATTATAATGTCCATAATTGTTTAGTCAACTCCAGTGCATGTATGAATGTCATGCTGTTATCTGTAGCAAATAAAATAAATGAAAAATGGGATAAAATCGATGCATAGATCATTCAGCTGGACAAGTCTCCTTTCCATGCTATTGGTGAGCTTAAGAATGTGCTTATCATATTATGGAAAGATGATCGGGTTCAACAATGTAGAAATATTGTAATTGTGGACATGGTGTAGAAAATTACAAGGATATTTTTTAACAGACTGTTCACATTTGTGGCTTCCATATAAGGGTAGGAATAATCAGATTCGAGTAAACATTGAGTCGTACATGAAACACACTGTGACACCACTTGAGGGATGCAACGAGCCTCTTGATTTTGTTGAATTGATTTTTGGGAATTATTTTCTTGAAACTGATCTCAGGTGCTATCAGACACAACCATCACTCATTCCACCATATACACGGCTAGAACTCCTTCCTCATTCTCCAATTGGTGCAAATGAAACATCTTGTATAGATGTGCATAATAGTAGTAATAGTAGTATAAGAAGTAGCTCAATAGCTCATAATGTTTGGACTTTATATTTTGATGGTTCAAAGATGCCGGATGGTTCCACAGAAGGTTTTGTTCTTACAGACCCACACAAAAAGAAGCATATCCTTTCATGTCATTTGGAGTTTGAGTGCACCAACAATACTATTGAATATGAAGCACTCGTACTCGAATTAAAGAAATCTATTCACTAGAAGGTAGAAATTATAAAGGTAATTGGTGACTTAGAGGAGGTCACTCGTCAGGTATGAGATACTATACACCATATTTCACCGCATATTTAAAACTATCAGTAGGAGGTATGTCATTTTATCAACTATTTCAAAGATTTCAATATTGTTTATGTTCCTAGAATTAGAAATGTTGCAATAGATTCATTAGAAAATGCAATTGCTAGGATGTCACCATTGAAAAATATTTTTTTTGTTTAAATTGTATATAAACCATCTACGCCAGACAATGTTATTAAATTATTTATTTTCAACAACGACCAAAAGATACTGCACTTTATGCCTAATGCTGACGTATTCAAAGATGCTTCCATACAGGAGGATGAGCATGATCAGGCTCTGCAAGAGGAATCTATTGCAACAAAAGGAAACATTATGCCAAAAGGTGTGGTATCCTTAGAGAAGTTATATGACCTACAAATCTGATTTAGAGGGCCAACCAACACAAAGAGTCAGAGTTCAAAGTTAGCATCTGAACAAGTCAATTTGGGAACCCCCGAAGATCCAAAGTATGTGAACCTCGGTACTTGTTGTTCTCCACAAGAATGACATCCGTTTGTCTGCTTATTCAAAAATTACCATGATTTTTTCGCATGGACATGTGATAATTTAAAAGCTTATGACACTTGTATTATCCAACACATTATCCCTATAAATGAAGGGGCGAACCCATTCCAGTAGAAGCTATGAAAAGTTGATCCAATAATGGAGCCCCTTACACAAAATTAATTGAGAAAGATGTTAGATGATCAGATCATCTTTAAGGTCATACATTCCACATGGGTTTCCAATATGGTCCAAGTTAGAAAGAAGTTTGGAGAGATAATATTATGTGTATATTTTCACAATCTTAATCAAGCTTCTAATAAATTTAACTATCAAGTGGCATCTATGGAAAATATACTCTAGCCAATATCTGGGTCTGAAACGTTGTCGCTACTAGATGGTTTCTCTGGTTATAATCAACTGCTAGTAGCGGAACTAGATAGATTAAAAAATATCTTCCGGACCAAATGTGGGACATTTGTTTTCAAGAGAATTCTAGTTGAACTCATAAAAATAGGTGTGACTTTCTGAAGAGAAATGGAAATCGCCTTTCATGGCCTGGTAGATCAAAGAATTGGTGTTTATTTGGATGATGTTACTGTATTCTCCAAGAAAAGATTGGATCATGTACACCATCTGAAACAAATATTTGAGTAGTGTCGAAAGTATGTGATTTCCCTTAATCCCAAGAAGAGTGTCTTTTGTGTGTCTGAAGGAATCCTATTAGGAAACATCATCATAAAGAGAAGAACAAAGATTGATACTGAGAGGGTCAAAGCCCTCATGAAGATCTCGTTCCGAGTGCATAAGAAATCCATGCAGTCTTTCTTAGGAAAAAACAATTTCTCTAGAAAATTCATCTCTGATTATGCTATATAGTCAAGCCCATATAGGAGATGATAAAAAAAGATGCAGTACACAAATGGGATAAATGGGAAAAGAACACCTCTGCTAGACTAAGTAGGGATAAATATTTCTTGCACTATATGTTTACTTCGAAATTGTTAATTGTGGTTGTGTTGACTCAGAAAGATATTGAAGGTAATGAGCGCCAATCTCCTTTATGGGTGCTAGTCTACAATGGCCTGAGTTAAATTATATTGCCATTGAAAAACACACATATGTAGTATACAAGGTAGTTAAGTAATTCAGGAATTACATATCAAAAGCCGAAACAATCATATTTGTACCTCATGCAACAATAAGAACATTGTTTATATAGCAAGAGCTTGGTGAGAAGAGGGCTAATTGGATGACCTGTTTTCAAGAGTATGATCTAGAGTTCAAACTAGTTCATACCATAAAGGGTCATGGCCTATGTAAGCTAGCTGCTAAAGTAAGAGATGCTCCATAACAACATCTTTTAGGATGGGAGATGGAGATCGAAATGTATGATATTGAACATATTCCTCAGTCCACGTCTACAACACCATGCTATATAAATCTATGGTAATTTTTGGAGCATGGTACCCTTCCCTCGCACTTATCAAACAAGTAAAAAAGGGAATTCCAACTGAAAGCTCTATCTTACCAATCGGTTCATGGAGTTCTTTTCCAAAAGAACCATAATGGCATCTCGCTGAGGTGCCTAGAGCCGCAAGATACAAAGAAGGTCTTGAAAGATTTACACGATGGACCGATAGGTAGCCACTATGTGGGTGACACTACAACACATAAGGTTATGCAGGCTAGTTATTATTAGCCCAATCTTTTCAAGGATTATCACACTTATGTGTGCAAGTACCAAACATGTCAGAGATGCACCGACTGTGATTAGAGGTCATCCACCCTACTACTACCAGTAGCAATTGAAGAACCATTCTAATAGTGGGGCCTTGATGTTATTAAAGAAATGTTTCCTCATTTGTGAAAGAAACATTGATATACACTAAAAACGATAGATTACTTCACTCAGTGATTAGAAACAGTTCCTCTCAGACAAGAAAATTACCAGGAAGTCATCTAGTTCTTGCAACTAAACATTATAACCAGGTTCAATGTTCATACGACACCTTTTTTTATAATGTGACATATTTTTCATCAATAAAGATTTATGAATTCACATTAGAAAATAGAATTGTATTGAAACATGCATCTAATTACTATCCATGAGGAAATGTTTTGGATTAATCCTTAACTAAGAATATTATTCATATAATCAAGAAAACCATTTTTCCAAACAAAGGAACTCGCATAAAGCTTTGACCAATGCTCTTTGGGTTGATTGTGCTACTCCAAATCCTTCCCTGAGAAACTCACCATACTTCTTGGTTTATGGTAAATAAGTTATCTTTCCTTCAAACCTGTATCTTCTGGCCTTTGCACTCTCTCAAGAGTCACAAGGTAAACCTTGCCTCCTGGTTCAGAGTAGGATAGATACACTACTTAAAATTGAGGAAGAAAGGTGCAAGGAAAAACATTGATTTGTTGTACATCAAAATGCTGTAAAGCATTAGTTGGATAAGAAGTCTGTAGGGAAAATAATTTTGATGTGGGTGACCTAGTCCTGAAGTGGGATAAACCCCACGAAGAAAAGGGAAACACAAAAAGTTCTAGTGTTTGTGGATTGGACCATTTGTTGTTGATTAAAATCTCTGCCACAATTATTTCAAGATGACATAATTAGACGGTAGGTTTGACCCCCTTCCCATAAATGGTCAATATTTAAAGCATTACTTTTAATGAAACTACAAGTTGAACTTCCTGTACAATTTTTTTATTCTTTTTATTTTGTTTGTGTCCATTGTTTTCCGCGATGTAAGTCATGTATTGTTGCATCTTGTTTGTCAATTAGTGTACATAAATAAGACCCTTGTGTAAATTGCATGGCTCAAAAGGATTTATAGTGTAATAAAAGAGGAGTGTGACAACCACAACGCTTGGATTTTTATTGTTCTCCTTCTTTGTTTGGTAAAATGCCATAGGTTGAGCTAAGTCCAGATGGAAAATATGATTCATCCAATAGGAGAACCTTGAGGGAACCTATTAGATACATACCTATGCTAGTGTCTAAACTGATCGACTTGGTGTAAATCTAATTGTGTGCTAACACTTGTCCAATCTAGTAGAGAAGGGATGAGGGGAAAATTTAAAGCAAGCAAAAAAATATCATAGATCTTAAAATACTTCTCTAAAGGGGAAACCTCCTATTCTCTCAATAAGTTGGGATCCCTCTTTTTATTGTTTAAATAATAAGTAATAATGCACAACTCTATTAAAATAAATAAACGAAGAGTGAAAGAAGACAAAATCTTCCTCCACAAGGAGGTGAAGCAAGTGACTTCGTTAGGGTACTGTCCCAACTTGCTGGCAATGAAGCAATGTTTGTGCTCCTGATGTGAAACCATCGGGGTACTGTCCAAGACTACTGGTAGTGGAGCAACACCAGAGATGAAAAATCATACTTTTAATATCATAAAATCGCTATGCACATTACCCTTTCCTATATTGAAACAATTGTGATATGGTGTTTCTTTTGTCTACATTTCAACCAAGTTGAGAAAAATGAAATGATGTGTAAAACTAGGTCGAAAAGGGAAAATCAAGGAAATCAATACTTCCTGAAGGTCAGACCCTTCACTGAAAGCTATTCCTGGTATAGAAGCTGAAGTCTTCCTACTGTGTCTCTAAGTTAAGACACAAGCTCGATCAAGCCTTTATTAAGCATTAAAAACTGTGGAGATGGTTTTCCAAGTTGTTTCTGCAGACAATGGAAAACAATTGCTCGAACGAAGGTTTGGACCTCAACTTTCGTTAAGGAGATGGTGCAAAAACCCAACCAACTTCACCGAAGATCAAACCAACCACTACTGGTAAGCCAAGGTAGGTTTCCTATCACTTTTTCTCTATTTGAATTATTTTTAATTACAATAAAAAATAAAATAATTTGAAATGAAAACCCACTATGAAAACCACAAAATAAACCATAGAAACCACCAAGAAAACATTTGAATACAAAAAAAAACCTAGAAAACCACAAAATACCATAAGAAAATGCATGAATCATGGTAGAATAGGATATTTTCAAGCTGATAGTTTCTTGTCGTGAGAGATTGTAGATACAGGTATTCCAAAAACACCATGGAAAGAAGACATGAGGAAGCTTAGGCAAGGATACAAAATAAAGGAAGCTCAGAGGGAATGAAGAATTCTTGTTGATCAAAGCAACCCAAGAGACTCCATTTAATCAAATACCCTTTGGAGGGTAAGGACATAAACGATTGAAGCTGCTCAAAGAACAAATATACTGCTCAGAGCCATGCCACCACTAGGGAAAGTCCATGTCATCAATCACTATTAGTCCCAGTCATCAAAGATAGTGGCATGTCAAGTCTCATCACATGATGATGTGAAAGTCATGATGTATTGTTGTAATTAATGTAAAGACAAATGAGTGGAAGTCCAAGAGTCATGTATGAACTTAAGAGTCATGGAAGTCCAAAAGATATCTAATATCAAAAGCCATATGTAATTCCAAAAGTCATTTGGAATCCCAAAGGTTGTAGAAGTCCAAAGGTCACAAGAAGTTAGAAAGTCAAGAGTCATGAGGATGTGAAAGGTCATTCCTCAAGTTATAAATAGGTCCTAATTTTTCATGTAAAGGAATTTTAACCTTGGCTTCTCCCATAAGGAATTAGAGAGATAGAGTTAGTACTTTTGGGGAACAAGTAGTGGATCTCTTGCTCCATTATTGGAGCTAGTTGTGTTCATTGCATTTATATATCTTGGGACTTTTGCTTGATATTGAAGCCTTCGAGGCCATCATGTTTTCGCACATGGATTGTGAATATTTCTAAGACTATTCTTTGAATTTTTATGGGTCGTGTTTTGTACGATTAGTATTGGATTAATTAAACTATTTTAGTTACTTTGGTGCTACTTGTTGGAAATGTGTTTTTAAGCTATAATGATCGTTGCATCCTCATGAACTATTTTGCTTGATGTTAGATGAGTCTTATGTATTTATGTGTGTCTCCATTAGGGTAGTACTATTACTTATCTCTTAGAGGCTCACATAACTTTCCCTCTTTAGTAGAATAACATTGATACGTGAGAAATTGAACACTCACAAGGTGTACTAGCTTGCTCATTTGAAAGGAAAGTTGTGCTTCTCTCTCATGCTGACAGCTAAATCCAAGACACATCTTTAAGTAAAATCGCAGCCGATATATATTCTACATGGGAATCCTAAACCAAATGGTGTGGGGTCTAGTTGGGACCTTATATCAGGGATATCCCCTGTATTTTGGTAGTTTCTAGCATCGTTAACATTATGGTGCTAAAAGGAGGGAAACCAATTTTTTAAGCCCAATAATTCCGCACACTGAAATACTTCTTCTTATGGACAAGGTGGCAACATTCTGAGCACCACTCTAACTCTTATTCCCAAAGTATAAGTATCTACTTAGCGAGGCATGGAATAAACTTATGAGGTTACCTACAAGCAAATTCGGGTAATTCGAGCCATAACTTGTTGGAACACAAAGGTCATCAGATTAATCCCTAGAGCATAAAATATTGCACACTTTCTAAAGAAGAAATAAACAACCACTACTGGTATATTAGTTTCTATAGTGGAATATTCAGCCTTTTCCGCCCTTGAAGAGTTGGAAAAATCCATAGATGATACAAACCATCAAGAACATCTACCACCCCTTAATGAGGGGTACGAGGATGATACAAATATTCTTTTTGATGACCTATTTGAAGGATTAGATGGTGAAGATTCCTCATATTCTAATGAGTAAGAATGAAAAGACGAGAAGATGGCAAATCAAGATTTGGATTGGATGGCCCAAGGGCCTCTTACTCTTCAGTACATTTGAATAAGATGCCAAAACATCTAGAAAAAATTATCTTAAAGTATGATCCAAATAAGAAGATGAAGGTAGAAGACAATATGAGAATATGAAGGCAAAATACCATCTCGATGATTTATACCCACATTTACGAATGTTGAAGGTGAGGTATGATGGTGTTTCCTGCAGGATTTTCCCTTATACATTAGAAGGCAGAGCAACATCATGGTACCATAGTATTCCCTTCAATTCAATCCACACCTGGAAGGAGTCTATAAAGCTATTTCTTAAGAATTTTGTTGATGACAAGACTCTCGCTATGCTAATCAAAGACCTTGGAAGCATGAAGATGGGAGAAATGAGAAAGTGAAGGATTTTAATCAGAAATTCAATCATATATTGAATGAATTCCCCCCACAAATGCAACCACATGATTCAATTACCATCGATTATTACGTAACTTCCTTTCCCACTAGTATTTCCCAGTTCGTAAAGTGAGTTGCAAAGGAAACATTGGCAATAAAATTTGCAGAAGAAATCACCATTGAGAAGGACTTGCATGCGATTGGGGTCATTATGAATGATGAAGAATCAAAATATTCCAAAGAGACTAGTAGGAAGTCACAACCTTCTTCTAGTAAGGCCAAAGAGAAGGAATCATCAGACATCGAAAGCTTGACCAAGATGGTGAAGATGCTCACCAATGAGATTTCAGAACTAAAGAAAAAATTAAGTGAGACTTCCACTAGGAGAAAGCCTCCCAAGTCCTTCCCTTTTAGAAGGAACAATAGTAACAATAACAATTAGCCTGCCAAGATTGTGCAAATCTAGAATGTTGTGATGAACATAAAAAGCATTGGCATGGAAAATTATTGTTCATTTTCATTAGGAATATCACTCAGAAAATACATGTTGTCAATTAAACCACAACATGGATGCTCTATTGGAATATGAGAAGATAGAACAAACAGAGAAAACAGAAGAACCTATGACAGTTGAATAAAGAAAAAGTATTGGACATGTAGTGAATGCATGACACTATATCTACAACGCTAATAAGAAGGATATTGAAGAACCACCATAGAATGAGCTTGCTCCCTAGAAGCAAAATGAATGATACAGTTTAAGTTTTAAGGGTCCTATATGTGAACAATAATTGACTAGAAAAAAATTGAAGGGGAAATTGTTGAGAAGAATCTCGCCACCTATCAATTCTGCTCAGAATGCACATAGTAAGCCTAGAGAGGCAACTAATTCCAAGAATACTTCCTCAAGTAACAAGAGTAAGTATAGCGCTCCAGAAGCATTGAATAAAGCCACCCCTTCAAAAAATTCAACATTTCTTGCTATAGGTGAAGTGGTTGAGTATAACATTGTGGAAGATATGAAGACGGCGCAAACCGACATTTCCATCTATGAGCTCATGAAGATCGCAGACAAGTGTGAACTTATTGTCGAAAAATTTTCACAACCTTCGGCAAGTGATCAAGCTTCCTCCTCTCAAAAGGTGTTAGGTAACTCTTATGGTTCTCTGGAATCTATATTAAATGATTTAAAATTAGAGGTTAACACTCTTTGCCCGCTGTTTTTATTAATGTTTAAATTTTTTAATTATAATGTCCATAATTGTTTAGTCGACTCTGGTGCATATGTGAATGTCATGTTGTTATATGTAGCAAAGAAAATAAATGCAAAATGGGAGAAAATCAATGCATAGATCATTCAGCTCGACAAGTCTCCTTTCCATGTTATTGGTGAGATTAAGAATGTGCTTCACATATTATCAAAAGATGATCGAGTTCAACAATGTAGAAATATTGTAATTATGGACATGGTGTAGCAAATTAAAGGGATATTTTTTAACAAACTATTCACATTTGTGGTTTCCATATAAGGGTAGGAATAATTAGATTCGAGTAAACATTGAGTCGTACATGAAACACACTATGACACCACTTGAGGGATGCAACGAGCCTCTTGATTTTGCTGAATTGATTTTTGGGAATTATTTTCTTGAAAATGACCTCAGGTGCTATCAAACACAACCATCACTCATTCCACCATATACACAGCTAGAACTCCTTCCTCTTTCTCCAATTGGTGCAAATGAAACATCTTGTATAGATGTGTATAATAGTAGTAATAGTAGTATAGGAGGTAGCTCAGTAGCTCATAATGTTTGGACTTTATATTTTGATGGTTCAAAGATGCAGGATGGTTCCACAGAAGGTTGTCTTCTTATAAACCCACACAATAAGAATCATATCCCTTCATGTCATGTGGAGTTTGAGTGCACCAACAATACTACTGAATATGAAGCACTCGTACTCAAATTAAAGAAATCTATTCACTTGAAGGTAGAAATTCTAAAGGTAATTGGTGACTCAGAGGAGGTCACTCGTCGGGTATGAGATACTATACACTATGTTTCACTGCATATTAAAAACTACCAGAAGGAGGTATTTCATTTTATCAACCATTTCAAAGCTTTCAATATTATTTATGTTCCTAGAATTAGAAATGTTGCAACAGATGCATGAGAAAATGCAACTGCTAGGATGTCAACATTGAAAAATGATTTTTCTATTGAAATTGTATATAAACCATCTAAGCCAGACAATGTTATTAAATTACCTATTTTCAATAATGACCAAAAGATACTGCGCTTTATGGCTAATGCTGACGTATTCAAAGATGCTGCCATAGAGGAGGATGAGCATGATCAAGCTCTGCAGGGGGCATCTATTGCAACAAAAGGAAACACTATGCCAAAAGGTGTGGTTTCCTTAGAGAAGTTATATGACCTAAAAATCCGATTTAGAGGGCCAACCAACACAAAGAGTCAGAGTTCAACGTTAGCATCTGAACAAGTCAATTTGGGAACTATCGAAGATCTGAAGTATGTGAATCTCGGTACTTGTTGTTCTCCACAAGAATGCCATGCGTTTGTCTACTTATTCAAAAATTACCATGATGTTTTTGCTTGGACATGCGATGATTTAAAAGATTATGACACGCGTATTATCCAACACGTTATCCCTATAAAGGAAGGGGTGAACCCATTCCAGCAAAAGCTATGAAAAGTTGATCCAACAATGGAGCCCCTTATACAAAAAGAATTGAGAAAGATGCTAGATGAGCATATCATCTTTAAAGTCATACATTCCACATGGGTTTCCAATATGGTCCCAGTTAGAAAGAAGTCTGGAGAGATAATATTATGTGTATATTTTCACAATCTTAATCAAGCTTCTAATAAACATAACTATCAAGTGCCATCTATGGAAAAGATACTCCAGCCAATATCTGGATCTAAAATGTTTTTTCCACTAGATGGTTTCTCTGGTTATAATCAACTGCTAGTAACAAAACTAGATAGATTAAAAAATATCTTTCGGACCAAATGTGGGACATTTGTTTTCAAGAGAATTCCAGTTGGACTCATAAAAATAGGTGTTACTTTCTGAAGAGAAATGGACATCGCCTTTCATGGCTTGATAGATCGGAGAAATGGTGTTTATTTGGATGATGTTACTGTGTTCTCCAAGAAAATATTGGATCATGTACACCATCTAAAACAAATATTTGAGCAGTGTCGAAAGTATGTGATTTCCCTTAATCCCAAGAAGAGTGTTTTTGGTGTGTCTGAAGGAATCCTATTAGGTAACATCATCATAAAGAGAATAATTAAGATTGATACCGAGAGGGTCAAATCCCTCATGAAGATCTCGTTCCCAATGCATAAGAAATCTATTCAGTCTGTCTTAGGAAAAAGTAATTTCTTGGGAAAATTCATCTCTGATTATGCTCAGATAGTCAAGCCCATATAGGATATGATAAAATAAGATGCAGTACACAAATGGGATAAATGGGAAAAGGACACCTCTGCTAGACTTAGTAGGCCATTGCCAATGCACACACGCTTTCTAGTCTAGATTATGGAAAATATTTCTTGCATTATATGTTTACTTCGAAATTTTTAATTGTGGTTGCGCTGACTCAGAAAGATATTGAAGGTAATGAGCGGCCAATCTCCTTTATGGGCGCTAGTCTACAATGGCCTGAGTTAAATTATCTTGCCATTGAAAAACACACATATGTAGTATACAAGGTAGTTAAGTAATTCAGGAATTACATATCGAAAGCCCAAACAATCATATTTGTACCTCATGCAACAATAAGAACATTGTTTATATAGCAAGAGCTTGGTGAGAAGGGGGCTAATTAGATGACCTATTTTCAAGAGTATGATCTGGAGTTCAAAGTAGTTCATACCATAAAGGGTCATGGCATATGTAAGCTAGCTGCTAAAGTAAGAGATGCTCCATAAAAAGATATTTCAGGATGGGAGCAGGAGATCGAAATGTATAATATTGAACATGTTCCTCAGTCCACGTCTACAACACCATGCTATATAAATCTACGGTAATTTTTGGAGCATGGTACCCTTCCCTCGCACTTATCGAACAAGCAGAAAAAGGTATTACAACTGAAAGCTCTATCTTACCAATTGGTTCATGAAGTGATTTTCCGAAAGCACCATAATGGCATCCTGCCAAGGTGCCTAGAGCCGTAGGATACAAAGAAGTTTTTGATAGATTTACACAATGGACCGATAGGTAGCCACTATGCGGGTGACACTACAACACATAAGGTTATGAAGGCTAGTTATTATTAGCCCAATCCTTTCAAGGATTATCACATTTATGTCCGCAAGTACCAAACATGTCATAGATGCACCGACTATGATTATAGGTCATCCACCCCACTACTACCAGTAGCAGTTGAAGAACCATTCCAATAATGGAGCCTTGATGTTATTAGAGAAATGTTTCCTCATTTGTGAAAGAAACATTGATATTCACTAAAAACGACAGATTACTTCACTCAGTGGTTAGAAGTAGTTCCTCTCAGACAAGCAAATTACCAGGAAGTCATCCACTTCTTGCAACTAAACATTATAACTAGGTTCAATGTTCATATGTCACTTTTTTTTTATAACGTGACATATTTTTCATCATTAAAGATTTATGAATTTTCATTAAAAAATAGAATTGTATTGAAACATGCATCTAATTACTATCCAAAGGGAAATGTTTTGGATGAATCCTTAACTAAGAATATTATTTGTATAATCAAGAAAACATTTTTCTCCAAACAAAGGAACTTGCATAAAGCTTTGACGAATGCTCTTTGGGCTGACCGTGTTACCCCAAATCCTTCCCTCAGAAACTCACCATACTTCTTGGTTTATCATAATGAAGCTATCTTTCCTTTGAACCTGTATCTTTTGGCCTTTTCACTCTCTTAAGAGTCACAAGGTAAACCTTGCCTCCTGGTTCAGAGCAGGATAGATACGCTACTTAAAATTGAGGAAGAAAGGTGCAAGGAAAAACACTTATTTGTTGTACATCAAAATGATGTAGAGCGTTAGTTTGATAATAAGTCTGCAAGGGCAAATAATTTTGATGTGGGTGACCTAGTCCTAAAGTGGGATAAACTCCACGAAGAAAAAGGGAAACACAAAAAGTTCTAGTGTTTGTGGATTGGACCATTTGTTGTTGATTAAAATCTCTGCCACAATTATTTCAAGCTGACATAATTAGACGATAGGATTGACCCCCTTCTCATAAATGGTCAATATTTAAAGCACTATTTTTGATAGAAAGTACAAGTTGCACTTCCTGTACAATTTTTTTATTCTTTTTATTTTGTTTGTGTCCATTGTTTTCCGCTATGTAAGTCATGTATTGTTGCATCTTGTTTGTAAATTAGTGTACATAAATAAGACCCTTGTGTAGAGTGCATGGCTCAAAAGGCTTCTGTTACAGATCCATTTGGGCACATCACTCCCATCTTATAGATCAGTGCTTTAGGGCCCATCAAACCCTAATTCAGTTGTTACACGCCCTAAAGAAGTCATCCATCAGAATGCCTAGTTTCCCAAGAAGTTATATGACTAAAATCATCCAAAACTTTTCTCTAAGAGGATCAGCGTAGGTAGATACACTACCAGGGTGCACTGTAGTGCAACCCAGTACACTACCAGGGTGCGCTAAGCGAATTTGAGCGAAATCTGCATTGGGGTTTGGAATATTCTTATCCATAGGATGCCTCTAGAAATTTCCTAAGGCTATCCACTCCTTTGGGCTCAAAATTGGATGAGGGAGGGAGTTAAGGAACATCAATCCCTTTATCCCTTCCTCCATGGAACTAAATCCTTAGTTTGGAAGGGCATTCATTTTCACCATTTATGGCATAACTTCATTCATTCACCTATAAAAATACCACTCATCTAAGTGATCAGGGGCTGGAAATCATTGAACTATAGAGAGATGATGTTAGTGTGAGACTTGAGTTGATTTCAAGTATTGTAATGATCTCAAAATGTCCTGCTTTTTATGAGGAGAGGATGGGATTGAATTGGAGGAATGATACTAAATCAAGAAAATTGGGTTGTAACTCTTCCTTTTACTAATAAAGTGTTCAAAGCTTTTTCCATATGTTTGTATTGTCCATTGATGCTTTCATATGTGTACAATGAACTTGATTCCATTCTATGTTTAATCAATAAATCATTATCATATGCTTTGATCGGTTTTTGTCTTCTATATGTGTGCAGGTAATTTTCAAGCGGATTAAGTACGGAAAGGAGCGATAGAATTGGTCATGGGAGATAAGGAGTAAGCAAAAGCTTCAGGTAGGATTCTTTATTGTCTTATTTAATCTATTGGTTATAGAAAAAAGTAGAGAATGCTTTGCACTGTTGTTCTAGACTTTGCTACTAGTCTAGGGGATAGGCGTTTATCAGTAGACACTAAAACTTCCCAAAACAAATTGGCGACTCCACTAGGGATTCAATCATATTTCCTAGTAGCTAATCCACCTCCTTAGACACCTTGACATACTTTACTTGTTGTAATTCAGCCTTTTGCATTGAATTTCGGTCAAAATTTGAGGTTAGATGACTCTTGAGTGGCCTCACAGGAATCAGTGCAGGATAGCCTTAGAGACAGTGCGTTGTAATGCACCCTCCAATTAGAGACAATGCACTGCAACGCAGTTACTCCCTCTTTGGCCTGCACTGATCTTCCTAGGGTCAGATTCCCACCCTTGGAATTAAATTTTTTGCCAAAATTCTTTTGATTGCTTGTTTGCTGATTGTAAATGGATGTCATGTCTTAGAAAATAGGTTTTCATCTCCTTAGCTGGCCCTACTTAGACTAGGATTGACAAATGTTTCTTATGTATTTACTTTGTCATTTTCAATCTATAGTCGAAAGATAGTGTTTTGGTTGATTGATCTTTGTCGAAAGAAAGTTTCATAAAATCGTATTTTCCTTCAAAATTGAATTGTCTTAAAGTCTTCATTCATGAAAGATCGATTGATTGATGTGTGCATATGATTAGTCTTTTCGTTGAAAGTGTTGTAATTCCTCATTTCTTTGAAAACGAAAGTGTCGTAAAGTCTTCCTTTCCTTGAAAAGAAATTGTCGCAAAATCGTCATTTTTATGAAAAGAGTTTATTGATCGATTGTGCATTAGTTTTCCTTTTTGTTCATTCACATTAAGGGAAATAAAAAAGAAATACATGCATGTTGCATTGAAAAAGTTTGTGTGTGCTGATAGGAATAGTGTAGGGAATTTGCATTTAGATTGTGCTCTTTTCTCTTTGATCAAAAGAAATATGATTGCTCTATCCCTAAGTAGCTAGGATTTTCATCGTTAAATTGAATGAAAAGAATGCTTATCATGATAGTTGCATTCTTAGGAATTTCAGAATACATTACGTGGTGAACTTGAAAGGCAAATTGCTAAGCAAGATCAACTTAAAAGAAACATCAATTTACCTAATGGAGCATTGTCATTAACGAGAAAATTTAGTGGTTCTAGGCTAGAGACGTCTTCCGACATCTTAAAAAAAAGAATTTGTCACTAAATTGTCTATAATACATCTCGAGTGTGATACTTCATTCCACGTACGTGAGTATATCATAGCTCATCCACATACCTTCGGGTATATAGGGCGGTGTTACAGTACGTAAAGTATATGGGAATGCTCTCACTGTGCGGTTTTGCATTAGACAATGCTTATACGGATTGGGCCTCCACGTACTTCCGGGTATATATGGGAGGACAACACTAGGTTGCTATCCATCCTTAGGTAACCCAGTCGACTGCCTTGTAGACTGTGATACACCGAACACAGAATTCGGGGAGATTACCTGCCCGTACTTCTCGGTTCGTTGAGAGGTATTCTGCAGTTCATAGTTTCTTGGTAAACCTTTTGCCTAGATTATCCCTCTTTTGTTTTTGTTATGTTACTTTGATTAAAATAAATTAATTGACCACGGATAACATCCTCCATGCTCGCTCCTTAGTTGATCTTAGGTTGAAACATATGGCAAAAAATCTAGAGTCCACTGATCAAGGAATTCCATTTGATGGGAATCCTACTCCTTTTCCTTATTTCGGAAATATTGGTGCTCCCTATATGGCTACATTGTCCCTTCCGGTATTTACCATTGGCTAGCCAATATGGTTGTTTTCAACCTCCTTGATTCAAAATGTCGTGATTTATCTGCAATCGAGTACTCCTCCAACTAGACAAAATCAACCTCTAGTTGATCCTAAAGTTTACCCTTTGCCTTCTTCCTCGGTTGTTTCTTCCTCCCCTTATTCCTCTTCGCCTGGTGAAAGTATTGGTACTAGTAACCAAGTGGCTAAAAAGAAGAAGAAGAAGAAGAAGAAGCAAATTCAGCAGAGGGGCAACCAAGCAACCATTACTTTGAATGCAACATCTGATGAGAAACCGTCTGTAAAGCCTCACAAAGTTCAATATCCATGAAAAATTTGTGCGGGAGACCATATTCTTTGAAATTGTCCTGATATTTCTCAAATTTTAGAAGAATGGTCTTCTCGTTCACATCATCTTGTGTCATCAACTTCTGGAGATCACACTGGTGACGCACCATCAACTTGTGGTAGTAAAGTTCATGGAAAGAAGGGTAAAGTTAAGTTTCCATGTAGGTTATGTGAAGGGAATCACCCCATTCACCTTTGTCCCTATCTGGACAAAGCCAAAAAAGTGTTGGATGACCATCCTGCTTCACCGCAGCGACTTCCATCTAGTTATAGGAAACTATCCCTTAATCCTTCACTAGTTGATGAATTGACTGACCAAAATCAACTGTCGATCAAACCCACTCTCTTTGAAAGTGAATCCTATGAGTATATACCCGACCCAAATCAATAGGTCGAGGTAACTGTTGACCCAATTTCACCTTCAGTAAATCATACCTTTCCCGAAAAGAGTGAATATGATACCACTCAAGTTCTTTTTGTTTCTTCAGGTTTAAATGAGCTTGGGGGCAATCCTCCTATTCCATCAAGATAAGAGGAAAATCATCCCGCTCTCGTAACTCAAGGGGTTAATTCTCCCGTTCTTATGATACCCCCTCCAAGTAGTCTAGTCACTTCCTATGATTGGAACCGACTAGCAGGATTTTATCTTCCTTCTGATGTGCCTTTCCAGATCATAGTACAGGTTTGTAATATGATTGTATCTGGCACTATTATAGATGAAGGTGCATATATGAGTATCCTTTCCTCAACTGCTTGGAAAGCACTCAGTTTGCCGCTGCTTATGCATGTTACCCAGAATCTGTTGGCTTTTAACAGAGGAACCAGTCAACCATTTGGGATCCTCCCTTAGTTACCTATTACTTTGGGAGGAAAAACCATTTATCTGAACGTGATGGTAGTCCCAAGACCTTTATATTACAATTTACTTCTTGGGCGCGACTATTTTTATGAAATGGGAGCTATTGTTTCAACACTCTTTAGAGTGATTTGTTTCCCGCATGAAGGCAGAGTTGTCATTGTTGACCAGCTTTCATTTCCCGATCCAAATATGGCTTCCAATCAACCATCTTCCCTAAATGGTCCTTTTGTACCAATGGTATCATCCATGCGACGGGTCAATTATGTGGCAACCCGTTCCATACCTACATCAACTGACGATCAATTCAGTGATGTTGTACATCATGTACTAGGGGCATTGGAACCAGATCTCTCCTTCATGACCTCTTATGAGTTGTGGAACAAGGAGTATGAGGATAGTTATTTTACTGTGTCAACCTCATTAAAAAATGAAACAACTCCCATGAGGATAGTTCCTTGTCTTGTGTCAACCTCGTTAAAAAATGAAACCAAGGATATGAGGATAGTTCTTTTACTGTGTCAACCTCGTTAAAAAATGAAACAGGCCCATGAGGATAGTTCCTTGTCTTGTGTCAACCTCGTTAAAAAATGAAACCAAGGGTATGAGGATAGTTCCTTGTCTTGTGTCAACCTCATTAAAAAATGAAACAACTCCCATGAGGATGGTTCTTTGTCTTGTGTCAACCTCGTTAAAAAAATGAAACCAAGGATATGAGGATGGTTCTTTTACTGTGTCAACCTCATTAAAAAAATGAAACATCTCCCATGAGGATAGTTCCTGGTCTTGTGTCAACCTCATTAAAAAATGAAACAAGGAATATGAGTAGAGTTCCTTGTCTTGTGTCAAGCTCATTAAAAAATGAAACAAGGTCCCAAGTTCCAAGTCGAGTCTTTGAGTAGATCTCATAAAATCCCAGTCGAGTCTTTCACTTGATCTCGTAAAAGAACCTTCATTCCATCCACCTAATAGCCACGAGTAGTCTACTTAGGTGAATGTAATGAAGCTTGGGGGGCATGCACCTAATGGTAAAGTTAAGTTTCCTTGTAGGTTATGTGAAGGGAATCACCCCATTCACCTTTGTCCCTATCTGGACAAAGCCAAAAGGTGTTGGATAACCGTCCTGCTTCACCGCAGCGACTTCCATCTGGTTACAGCAGACTCTCCCTTTCATCATGATGGGGGCATGTAAACCAATCTCAAGCATAGTTTTTTGTTTTAAGCTTGCGTAAAAATGAAATTGAATCCAAGCATAGTTTTTGTTTCAAGCTTGTGTAAACATGAAACTGAACCCAAGCATAGTTCCCTATGGTTCAAGCTTGTGTAAAAATGAACCCATTTCCATTTTTAACCCTTGTGATTTCCATTCTATCAACCTCTTCCATCAGATGAGCCTTGGTTCTTTCTCCATCCATCATCACTATCTGCTTGGCCGATCATACGCTTTCACTTGGTTTTTTTACCCTTTTTGAGGGACAGTTGCAATGAGTGGTCTTATTAGCTAACCCCTTCACATCAATCAACATGTTTTGAGAATTTCCAACATCACCAGAACCAGATGCTATCCTAAACACCACTTTTTCCTCAAAATGGAGTCCTCTTTAAGCTCTTTTCAAACTCTCTAAACATGAAAAGATTTTCGAGTGCTTGTACTTTCCAGCTCATTAACGGATTGGAAATAATATCTCTCTTGTATTATTTTACGCTTTTTCGGACTTTAGAGATTAATCTACGAAAAAGAACTTTTGGAGTTTCCTTTTCGTCCCTTTTCAAACTCTATAAACATGAAAATTATCGAGTTATCTTTGTCGTTAAACTCGTTAAAAACATCAAATAGCGACAAACTTGTCCATCTAGACAAGACCGAATTTCACCTTCGCTAGACTCGTTAAAACATCAAATAGTGATGGATTCACACGAAGGGTGGAATTATACAACAAGAATATGTTATCCTCCTCAAGCTTGAAAAAAATAAAGAGGTACTGCTCAGCAATGACTGGGGAAGATTGGAAAAAGGGGAAAACACTTTATGGTAGCAAGTCACTCTTGAACATGACACTTTCACCTCATCATCATGACTATGTGGGGTGGGTCATTCAGCTTAATGGTTATCACATCGTTGGTCTATCATACCATCCATTATTTTGTTTTGGGTCAATGCTACCAATTCATTTTAGTGTCGCTGACATGTTCAAGAGAAGTCATTCAGTTAAAACTTCATCATTTGCAATACCATAAACCTTCATTTTCATGACCGCCATTCCTAAACCTTCTGTCATCAGTCAATTTTTCTTCTCCAAAATAATTTACCTCGTTTCATGTCGTTGATGTGGTGTAATATCCCTCCCCTTAATAATAAATAATAAATAATAATATAATAATAAATAATAAATAATACAACTAAATAATAATAATATAAATAATAAATAATAAATCACTTAATAATAAATAATAAAAATAATAAATCATAAATGTTAAATAATAAATGATATTTAAAAATATACAAGAAAATAAATAAAAATAATAAAAATAAAAATAGTAATAACTATACTAAAACTCTAAATCAGAATAAATAGAAATAAAACAAGAAAACTATCAAAAAGAAGGAAATAAAACAAGAAAGCTAAAAATCAAAAGAAAAGTAAAGAAATAAAACAAGAAAGCTAAAAATCAAAAGAAAGTTGCATGTAGACACATGGAGTGTGTGCATGTGGTTCCCCTTCCAATGTTGTTCTATTTAATAGATGGTGAGGAAGATAAGAGGCATTCCTGCATTCCATCCTTCCGAGATTCTATCTTTCATTCTCTTGGGAGAATGGTGTTTTAAGACTTAGGAGTCACTGGCAGTAGTACGTTGATTGAGGGCTCGGGGGTGGCCAGTTGTAGCAAATCCTTGCACAATTGAGCCTACGGTTGGGTGGAGAGTCGTCCCCAAAACCTTGTTGTAGTAAGCCTACTTCTACGACAGGTAAGCATTATTCTTAGTTGAATTTAATGTTAATTAGAAAAGTTAATTAGATATTTATTTTTGGACTGTTACATATGGTATCAGAGCGAGATTTTAACTCTATTGGACCATTGGATTTTTATATTATTGTCCTCCAATAATTATACAAATTTTTAATCCAAAATTATATGTAGTAAGCTTTATTCTTTTATAGTACCATGGTTGTTGCTATAATGATCTTAAATCTATGCAAGCTTCTCTCCCAAGGTTATTTGTCGTGCTGCTCTGTGGATTAAGCCGTGTGATGATTGGCAAACGCCATTTCTGGAGTATAAACTGAGTTTGAATTTTTATAAATTTTAAAAATCCGTAATGCATATTACTCCTTAGTGTAGCACATCACATGTCTCACAGACTTGTAACTCGGAGTTTGATTGATTATTAATTGATAGACGAGACGAAAGTCCTTGAATTAATTAAAAATTTGGTTACATGTTATTGTCATTCTTAAAGTTGTAGGTTTCGGAATTTAAAAGCTGTCGCTTTCAGAGTGAGCCTGGTGTGCAGATTGTTTGGCTTGCAACTACTCAAAACGAATAAGAAAGTTGCCGTCGATGGACCCGCAATACCAACCAGTACCAACAACTTGTTAATAAATATTTAAAAACACCTTAACCACTCAATTGTATATTCATTTCCCGTTTATCTTTTATATTTTAATAATAAAAAATTAACGTTATTGAGGATTAAGGGGTTGAAAATATAATTCTCACTTCTAGTGTGGGAATAGAGGAAAGTTAAAGGAATAATCATATATAATGAATAATATGCACGTAAATAGTGATATATGTTGATAATGAAAAAATATTTGTAACGCATCTCAAAAAAATAATGATGTGTATGAAAGTTAGGAAGAATAATTATATATAAATAATAATATCCAGTTAAATGGTAATATATATTTTAGCCCACGGGGCTTTGGATTGACGGTGAATGAGTGCGCTGTTAAGGCACTCCTTGCGATAGGTCACTGGTTCAATTCCCTGTGGGTACTTAGTTTAGTCTTAACCTAGAAAAAATATATATATATATATTTAAAAGATGGGAAAATATTTTGATTAAAAGAAATATATTATCTTATTTTTTGTAAAAGAGTTTTTTTAATTAAAAAAAATTATATAGAAAGTGAATATGGAGACACGGGAGGTATGCTTATAATTAAAGTTAGGATTTTGGCAAGTGGCTTTTTTTTAAATTGTTAATTATTTTATATAAAATATATAAATTATTATATTATTTTTAATATAAGATATTTTTAAGGGGAATATTTATATATAGGGATGTTTACAATGAAAGGTTAAGATAAATAAAAAAATGAGATGGATTTATGGAGACTATTGGGCATATTGAAATAATATTGGGTCCAGATTTTTGTGTGAGTTATTTCATAGAGATAAGCAACTTTTCCTTAGACATGGGCTGGTGTGGAAGAATTCATTTCTCCGTGAACATTAACAACTATTTACACCTGTTTACTTAGGTTCTTTTCCACATAAGCATCTATCTAGTACCTTGTCAAGAACAAACGTATTGGCTATATTTGTGTAATGGTATCGTTTTGTTGTCAATTCTCATCTTTTTAGCCAATTGTTGTATTTGTTGCTTCTTTCTCTTCCTTTTTCCTTCTTGTTCTTTTATCATGAACCCATTTCGATCAAAGAGGGTACAGAAATCCTTGCAATAGGAGATTTACAATTAGGAAATCTTAGGCTGCTATGCAGTGACCGAGGGATATCTATTCGTCAAAAGTCGCCCAAGACCATATACCAGGTTTGAAAAAAGTTCGGCAGGGTCTCAAAGAGGGGAAGATTCGGAAAATTCAGGATCTCGAAAAATGTTTGAAAGTTTCACGAAAGATTTTGAGTATGTGGAACATTTATAATATTATACTTGGAACCATACATATTACTCAGAAATTCCAATAATTGAAGCATGCACTATTTCTTTTGCTATTAAAATGTTCTTTTACGTTATGTTTTGTTGCATTTGTCGAGAAAAGGTTCAGAAGTTTAGTTAAGACTGGTTCTGCGGGTAGGGTTTGGAGTCTGGTCAAACCTCAGCCAGGTCTAGCAGCCAGCCGAACCTGGGAACTAAGCTCTCAAGGCTTGCACCTACCACATTAGTATGAGGGAACAAAACCGGTGTTGCTACATAAACATTATTTCACATCTGGCAAAGAATCAGTGATCGACTAGTCCAATTATCGGATATCGTTAAAAATAAAGATATGAATAAGCATTTTCCAGGACAACGCGGACTTGTCACAGGGATATTGGAATCCTCATGTGTAGATTTCTTAGGAATCATCATGTGGATATGTATAATTCAAAGTTCCAGAATGAACAGGCTAATTATCCTGGTATTGTTTCGATCCTTATGTTGTAATTAAGGAATGTAAAACCCGGTAGCTATTAAAGCTTTGTTAAGGGTTTGATATGGTGTTGCCTTCGCAGGTGCACTTGCAGGCGGACCATCTTATTAATAAAATGATTTTATTTTGTCTTTTGGGGAGGGATAACCTTCCCAGTCATCCGATCCGGTTTTGGGCCGGGTGGCGGTGTCTCTTCTTGTTTATGGTGTGGAATATTTCTTTCGCTGTTTGATTTCTTAAAACCCCTTAGAGTAATCATTTAATGGTCATAAGAATCTCAAGATACATTCAATAAATTTGTTTAACAATTTATTTTGTTAAAAGCAATGCATTTAATTTTTTTTAACATCTTTCTTCTAACATAAGTTATGATTGCTTAAACAGATACTCAAAATATTTCACTCTACAGCACAAAATTTCAAATCATGAATCTATGGAATTAATATTGGTGTGACATATAATGATTTTATTTCGAAAATCAAAGTACCTTCTTAACAGAATAATTCCACCAACATTGAGACAATTCTCTAAGTTTTATTCTGACATCATTAGTACCTTCTAATTCATGTTTCCATGGTTTATACTACAAAAATTTGTAATTGTTGATAGTTTATGGTTTAATTATGGTTTAAGTATTGTGATTGTTGATAAATTATGATAAAAACATATCTTATTAAACTCATAACTCAAAACCATATAACAAAGTGAAAATCTAAATGAGCCACATAATTAAAGATATAGTTTTATTATGACTCATTAATTCATTGGAAAGTATATAATCTTTTAATCTTGGATACTGATAATCTACCCATAATTGACGATGTATAATTCTCTAAAATATTGCACTATTGAAATGGTATACTGGTATGTTTTTTGTAACAAATCTTTTGTAAGGACCACATCTAGACTATCCAGTGTAAGGACCACATCCAGACTATATACATATCTTTTTCTTTTATTTTTTTTTTTTTTTTTTAAATCACAACAAAATGCAACTAGAAGAGAAACACATTAGGAATTCATTTCAAGAAACATATCATAACATTTACATACAATTAACTAAGACCAAAATAGTATTGCAACACATGTGTACCGTTCACCAGAAGACGAGACTCCATTTGCTTTGTTGTTGCTAGTATTCCTTGTTGTCGGTCACCTCCATGAATAAATGGTGATGTACTTGATCCGAATGCTATGACCCACTTGTTAACCTCCCAGCCTACTCCTTGGGTACTCTTCTTCCCCGTGGACCCCCGAGCTGCAATGGGGTTGTACAATGGAGAATTGTAATAGCTGGTAGAGGAGAGCACTCCTTGGCCTCTCTAAAATCCTCTACCTCACCAAACTCACTATAGGATCGTAATCACTGCTTTGACATCATCTCATCCATCCAACAATACGGTTCCCAAAGTCTCTTCTCTCATGGTTTGCCCCTTCTTTTATAGGAGTCCTCATAGGTGACACTTGGCATGTCATGCATAATTAGTTATTTTTTTATAATTCAATAGCTTGATTATTCACCCACCCAAGTGTCACTCTCTCATCAAGGGTCTCCCAAAATTATTTACTTAAATTTTAATTTAAAATTAATATTTTCCTCACCTCAACAAGATTCCTATTTCTTCTCATAGTTTCCTCTTTATCCCCCATTTTATTCCTTGATTTGGGTTCATTACTAAAGTCAATTAATGAGTCAAGATTTGATCCCCTATCTACCCCCCTAATTTAACTCAAGTTATCTCTTAGATGGATATTCTTATGTTGGTTGTTGCCACATGGAGGTTCTCTACATTTCTCTAAATTTAATTTATTATTCTTATTTTAATTCACCTTCTTATTTTCTTAATTAGGTTTAATTAGTTTAGGATTAATCTTTATCCTTAAAATTATATCCCTCTTTCTCCTTTTACCTAATTAAACCACATAATCTACCTAGTATTTTCCAACATGGGAAGGGTAGAATTTTTAAGGTAATCTATTTTATTTCTTCCTATGCTCCTCTTAACCCAAGTTTTATTTTTGATATAATTACCTCGGTTTCTAACATCATTTACCCTTGATGTAAATTTACCTAGTTTTCATTTCTTGATTATATTTATTAATTTATTTATTTTTAATGATTCCAAGGTGCCAAGTTTGGGTCGTGCCCTTCAAGAACTTCCCTTGAAGCTCCAAGGTTGCCACACCTAACAATTTATTTGTGATGTCAAGGGTGAAAAGTTGGTTGTGCCCTTCAAGAAAGTCCCTTGAAGTTCCAAGGGTGCCACGCCTAACATTTTATTTGTGATTCCAAGGGTGCCAGGTTGGTCGTGCCCTTCAAGAAATTCCCTTAAAGTTCCAAGGGTGCCACGCCACTTGCCCTTCAAGCATTCAGTGACTACGAGGGGAAAATATAGGTGCAACATTATAGACCGCTATCATCTCTTATGTTTCCTGCTATAGTGAGACTAATGGTGTCAGGGATCAAGGAATCCGCCTTGATGCGCGCCCCCCGGTAAAATCCTCATGAGCGACCCAACTTGGGGACCTGCCCTCATGGCATCGTGATCTTCAAGGCGAAGGTGTTTCAACCCTTCCAGCCCAAGTCACGGCGGGAGTGCTAGTGGTTGAGATCAGGGACACTGTCCCACCCCTCCCATGTAGTTCCATCCACTTGAACAACCCCATCACCCATATGTGAGTCATTCGGCCAAGCAACTAATTTGTGCCTACAACCACTAACATATCATCAGAATATAGATAAACATATATAGCAGGTTTCAAAATTGACTTAGAATTTCAAAGATCAATTAATATAATTTTTCATCAAACCAGGTGTCGTCAACTCGTCATATTCTAGTGCCTCTGGTGGTTTCCTGCCATACGCAATAATCATCAATAACAAGGTTTCTCAGTGTTGGCCATTGTTATAATAACATCATCGCCATCACCTAGTCATTCGCATCATTGTTCATTGTGAACTAGAACTAATGCAAGTAGGTAACATAGGGGACACATCCATCATGGCTATCATCATCATAACATCAATGAAAACATACCTATCCATCAAAGTTATCATCATCATGATATCAATAAAGAACAAACATAACCATTTATACCACAATCGTCATAATATTAATAGATAACATGCATAACCATTAATGTTATCTTCATCATACTATCAATGGAGATCATACATAAACATCACAACCACTAATATCACAACCAATAATAATAGAGTCATGTGTCCGGATCCTCAACCTAAGGTCCTCAAAAATAAAGTGTGGGCCTTAAGGCTAAATAAATGTTAATCTCATATCATTGTCCGTCAACTAGAGTGGGGCACTACATACACCCCCTCTTAATAAGAGGCTTCGTCTCGAAGTCCTTGGAATAGGTAAGGAAAATGGTGACGCATCTCCTCGGCATCCTCCCAACTAGTTGAATTAGGACTATAATTGTCCCACTGGACCTTAACTTGGTCCACTAACCATCATCTAATTTGCAAAGTTTGTTGGTCCAGTATGCAAACTGGTTCAGCCATCACTGTTCCCTTGACCGAAACCTGCAAAGGACCGAATTCAATAACATGCGAAGGATATGAAATATAATGACGTAAAATAGAAACATGAAACACATCATGCATACATGCTAAATATGGAGGTAAGAATGGCCTATATGCCACCGACCCTTTCCTTTCTAAGATTTCAAAAATTCTGACAATGAAGTCCATTGATATAACCTCCCCTTTAGATTTTGGTATCTCATGGGGTTGCAATAATCATGTTGGATGTCTGTGTTCAACTTTTACTCGTTGACACTCTAAGCATCATGCTACCAAATTCACGATGTCCTTCTTCATCCCTTTCCAAAGAAGAGTGGTTATAGGTTTGCACTCATCTTCTTAACACCAGGGTGTATACTGTGTGATGTGCTTCATTTTAGATTATATGGCATATATCTTCATTTGGTGGTACATATATCCTTCCTCGAAATCATAGTAGCCCATCATTATCAAGGGAGTATTCTTCATATTTTGGGACCCTCATTTAATCCTCTCTCAAACTTTTGCTAACCTCCTGATACCAGGTGTCTTTAACTTGTAAATCAAGTAGTTTCTCTCTCAAATTTGTCTTTACTGAAAATATCTGAGGCCTCCTAGTTAAAGCATTAGCCATCCTATTTACCATTCCTTTTATGTAAGTGATATCAAAATCATATTCACTAATTGGCTCAGACCATCATCTTTGTCTTTCATTTAAGTGATCTTGAGTGAATATGTGTTGTAACCCACAATGGTTAGTCTTAAGATCAAACTTCCTTCCTAAAAGGTAGTGTCTCCAAATCTTTAGTGCATAAACAATTGTTACCATTTCTAGATCACGGGTTGTGTAGTTTTCCTCATGGGTTCTAAGTTTCCTTGATACATAAGCTAGTACTCTTCCCTCTTGCATCAACACACAACCTAACCCCTCCTTGGAGGCGTCAGTGCAAACCAAAAATTCTTGTTCCATATCTTGCATCTTCAAAATTGGTGTTGTCGTTAATAACACCTTTAACCTTTGGAATGCCTCTTCACATTTTTCAGTCCAAACGAATTTCTTGTTCCTTCTTTGGAGCTCGGTAATGGGGCTTGTGATCTTTGAAAACCCTTCAACAAATCTATGATAATACCCTGCCATGCCCATGAAACTTCGTATTTCATGAACATTGGTTGGTGTTGGCCATTCCATGATGGCCTCAATCTTTACTGAGTCTACTACGATACCATCCCCAGAGATAATGTGCCTAAGATAATGAATCTTCGTTTGGTAAAAGAAACACTTTGAAAACTTCCCGTATGATTGGTTTTCTCTAAAACATTGTAGAACTATCCTCAAGTGTTTGTCATGTTCTTCTAGGGTCTTTGAGTAGATCAAAATATCATCGATAAATACTAGTACAAACTTGTCTAAGTAATCCCGAAATATTTTGTTCATCCAACTCATGAAAACACCCGAGGCATTTGTCAGTCCAAAGGGCAAAACTACAAATTCATAATGCCCAAATCTTGTCTTAAAGGCTGTGTTCGGGATATCTTCTTCCTTGATTCTTAACTGATGATATCCCGACCTCAGATCTGTCTTTGAAAACATAGTTGCCCCCCTCATTTGTCCAAACAATTCATCTATCTTTGGTAGAGGGTATTGATTTTTTTTATTTTTTTTTCGTCACTTTGCTCAACTGGCAGTAATCAATGCACAGTCGCCAAGACCCATCCTTCTTCTTAATGAAAATCACAGGGGCTCCCCACGGAGATATGCTAGGTCGTATGAACCCCAAGTCCAACAGTTCCTTTAATTGGATCTGCAATTCCTTTAGCTCAAGAGCCGACATACGATAGGGTGCCTTTGCAATAGGCTCAATGCCTAGTTTAAGGTTGATGGTGAGATCAATTTCCCCCATTTTTTTTTTTCTTTAGGTAGCCCGAGTGGTTAAGTTGGGTCAGCACTTTGTTTAATCAGATAATGTTACAGATATTAATCCAAGAAACTTAATCTTAAGATAGGAGAACTATCTTAGACCTTATCATTTTGTTGAGATCACATTTCATATTAGGAAGCTAACTAGCTGGAGAGAATCTCTCAACCAGTTAGACCTTAACAACCTTTTGACTAATAAAACATACTCCTTCGTGTAGAGCCTAGAACTCTAACAATGATGACCATTATACTCATCATACACATAGACAACTAGTAGTTACATATTCTATCAATTTCATAGTCAAAATACTTCATATATAAAATTTATCTTCATTTAACTTTATATCTTTAAAATAAATCTAAATTTTTATCAGTTTAAAAATATTAAATGTTTCTTCTTTAGAGGTTATATCTCTACCATTCAATTAAATTCTAAAATTATATTTCAAAATAAACACTGAACGAGTTTCAAAATGGACCTTAACCATAGTTTTCCTTAATTCTCCCTTTAATGTTTTATTTTTTTCTTACCTAGTATTCTATGATAAACTTGTAAACTCTTTTTTTTGTATTTGACAACACTGTGTTTTCCATTTTTCTTATCAATACATCATTTGAATTGGAAACTTGGGAGGGTTTTAGCCTACATCATTTGAATTGGAAACTTGGTTATTTCAGGGTTCTAGTCTCATGGATACGTTTCTTTTTCACTCTTACATCTTTAATCCAACTTCATTTCCTCATGCAAAGATAATTATTTTAAGAAAATTTCATTTAAAAAAAAAAAGATGATCCTTTTAAATAACACTTCGCCATAGATGGTGAAGCCTCTCACTGGAACTTCTAACATCATGGTTTTAAACAACACTCTCTATTACAAGAAATATGCAAATTCAAAATGTCAAAAGAAATAAGTTGATACGTAAAAATGTAAGGAAAGTACAAAATTGCACATACCAGTGGATGAGGATAAGATGTGATTTGACGTGATTGGTGTTTGTGGCCTTTGCCTCATACTTAAAATGTATACATCAAATTATCAAAAATGACGTGGTCGCATTTCTCATCTCCTAGAAGAACCCATCCTAAATATTTTATTGGATATATTAATAATGAATAAAATCATAGTGTACTAAGTCCAACATTGGAGGGAGCGTAAAAATTGGATAGAGCTTACGTGATCTAAAAGCTTGCTCTTGTTCTATTTGATGAGGATAACCATGAAAAATGTCTGTATTCAAAAACTGTTTTATTTTGATTGTGATGAAGAGTTTTGTATTTGTGACCTTTTTCTCAGACTTGACAAAAAGTATACATAAAATATCAAAATAATGTGTTCACATTTCTCATTTCTGAGCAGACAAAAAAAACCATCCTAAATATTTTTTTCATATTTAAGGATGAGGTTGAATTGCTTGTACATTTAATAACACCCTAAAATGCTCCCTTAATGCTCCCTTAACATGACAGATACTCCTTATCACATATAATATAATAATAAAGTATTTAACGTATAATATATAATATTAACCTATAACATTTAAATCTTTAAATATACGCCGAGACAACCGCCACCCAAAAAAAATCCCAAATCTTTATTTCTACAGATTCCAATAAAATATTAAAATAAATAAACTCCAAGACAACACAAGATCACTTAAATATTTTTATGCTTAATGATAATTGATATTGGAATTTAATGGCAATGCTTATGTTTCAAAGGAACCCGTCAACCATCGTCCTGCTCAATAATGCGAATCCAAAGAAATTTTAGGAATATATTTCTCAATTTCATGTCATTAATCCTCTCTTTATTTATTAATTTTCAGCCAAAGTCCATTTAATTGCAACTTTTACCAACGTATGAATCATGGATGGCTAATAAAACGAAAAATATCTTCCAGTAGTAGTTGAGAGACCTCTAATTCTGTGCCATTAATTATTTTATGGTGGGAGATATGCTGGAATACCAACTTCACAAAATAGTAGTGTTCTAGGCATAAGGAACTATTATTATAAACCCCTGGAAAAAGGCACTGTCATTAAGTATATATCATCCATAAGAGCAGAGAAAGGCTACTTACTTGTATATAGCTCCTTAATGTGGTGCCGAATTTGAATTGTATGTAGCAGATTGCGTGTATCTTGCGAGGACTGGTTTCAGTAATGTTTTTTTGTTTTGTTTTTTTTCTAGGCTAGATTCAAAGATAATTTGTGACAATTACAATAATAAGGGCTGAGCATCTAGAGGTCGCTGAGACTACAAGTATCCGGGATCCCGGCCAACCGTCATATTCCTTATGAGAGTGATATTGTTAATCCCACACGACTAGAGACGTAGAGATCTTATCATTTTGTTGTACCCTGATTCGGATAATTGAGGCAATCCACATCTAAAGCGCCAAAACACGGAGAAATTTGAATCTTCAATCCAATCAATTTATGTCAAATAATTACTCAAATCTCTAAGGTCTCGCCCAAATCTCATATGCAAAGCATTGCTGGCATAATTAATTAATAATTATGGATTTCTGAGGGTGAAACTAATTCAACTTATTTTCTATCTGCGAGATTTTCATGGCACGATTTCTTATTTCCCCAACACGTCGATGCCATGAGATAAGAAGCAACTACTGTCAGTTGGAAACGAAATCTATCATATTTCCATACATAATATGCATGGCATCAAAATGATCCATTTAAGAGTCCGAACGATGTGGGATTCGAGAGAAAGGAATGCAGGAACGAAATTCGACGGCAAAGCGACAACGTAATGGAGGCGCCTTCGGAAATCTTAAAGGAGTAATTTCAATCCAAAATCAGAATGAAAGGACAGAATTTGACCTCAACAGAACCCAAAATATTGCTTGGAGGTGAATTCCTAGCATGAGAGATCAAGCTTTGGAGGCGACTCACATACTTTTTAAGGAGAGCGTTTCTAGAATTTTATACATTTGTTAATTGATCTCAAGTTCATATGCACAACTCATTGGAAAAATCGATACATGCCACTGATTTGGCTTTACGTAGGGTGGATTAACGTTGAGGGAGAGAGTAATGAATTGATGAAGCAAAGCGAAATGCTACTCATACATCCATGATCCATCAGCAGCCAACGGTTGGGTTGAATTTGTGACGCCAAACGTCTTTGTCATTTCACGTGCGCATACGCTGATAGCATGGACGTGGAGGGAAACCTTGCCAGCAATGTGGTTAGCCTTCTGCCTTCGAACAGAAGGGCAACTACTCTCCGAATTCCTGGCTTTGTGCTCGGTTGCGCCTCCTCGGCGCTGGCGAGCACGTCGGCTTTGATGGGTCTCAACCGTGGGGCCTTATCCTTCGTTTCTCAACTATGCACCATCAATATTCCACCCAAATTCTCATACTGTATCGCCGATCGTTTCCATTCTCCGGATTCTCCAGGACTCCTTTACTTCGGAAATTCTCCTTTTGCCAAATATTTGCACTACACGCAGCGCTTCACAATAGCTCTTCCGCTACCGTATTTCAACAGAGCAGCCTACAGCGTTAGGTTGGAGAGCATCAAGGTTGGAAACAAGCTTCTCCCCATCCCCAAGTCCGTGTTTCTGCCAGACCACACGGGCGCAGGTCAGACCATGATCGACTCCGAAATTCAGTACACATTTCTTGTGGGGGAGGCGTATAATCAGCTGAAGCGGGAATTTGCGCCGCAGAACCACGTGCTCTTAATGAAACCCATGGGCGAAAATTTTGTGTTTCAGGGAGCTATGGATCTCTAATACTGTTGGGTCAAATTTTCTTAGGCCCTTACATAGATTTTGAAATTTCCGTTAAAAAGCACAAACATAGTGGTTTGTTTGTTTTTAAGATTTTGGATTCTCCATGGCAAATTTTATGATATTTATTTTATTTACATAAATAAATGGTCAGATTTTCCTTGAAAAGCACAACCATAGTTGCTGGTTTTTTTGGTTTTTTTTTTTTTTCTTGGAGATTTGGACTCTCCACTGAAAATTTTATGATATTTATTTATTTACTCAGATTTCGAAACTTATAAGAAAGATCTCTGGATACGCTAATTTGCTTTGTTCCTGGCTAAGATCTCGTTTCCCACCAATTCCCTCAGTATATAAATTGCTTTTCCCTTTTATTTTATTTTTATGGTTAAATTAGTGAACATGAAGGTGACGCCCGAACAAATAAAGGATGATTAACTAACACGCAATCATACACAATTAGTTTTCTCTTTTCACTGCCAAAGCCGATAGCAACGTCTAACCACAAAAATGCTAATACACGGACAAGCAATCATGGCCAAGCCAATAACTTCAGGGTGTTGAGAGTTGTGCTTTGGTATACAATGCACGCTGTGAAAATGACAGAGGAATTGTAGAAATCGCTCTAAACCCCGATTATCTCAACTGAGAGACGCCATGAGCACTCAACAATGACTACTATGGTAATTAAAACAAACATTTTTGAGGGGGAAAAACAGAAATCATCATTGCTCAGGTTTGGAATAGCAACTGCAACATCATAAATGTAGTAGATATTGAACAAAACTAGTCATGCATGTATGCATGGGCCAATAGGTCTCAAGGGTTCAACATAGCTCTGATACCAAGTGTAAGGACCACATCTAGACTATTCAGTGTAAGGACCACATCCAGACTATATACATATCTTTTTTCTTTTGTTTTTTAATTTTTTTTTAAAATCACAGAAAAATGCAACTAGAAGAGAAACACATTAGTAATTCATTTCAAAAAACATATCATAACATTTACATACATTTAACTAAGACCAAAATAGTATTGCAACACATGTGTACCGTTCACCAGAAGACGAGACTCCGTTTGCTTTTCTGTTGCTAGTATTCCTTGTTGTCGGTCACCTCCGTGAATAAATGGCGATGTACTTGATCCGAATGCGATGACCCACCGGTTAACCTCCCAGCCTACTCCTTGGGTACTCTTTTTCCCCGTGGACCCCCGAGCTGCAATGGGGTTGTACAATGGAGAATTGTAATCGCTGGTAGAGGAGAGCACTCTTTGGCCTCTCTAAAATCCTCTACCTCACCAAACTCACTATAGGATCGTAATCACTGCTTTGACATCATCTCATCCATCCAACAATAGGGTTCCCAAAGTCCCTTCTCTCATGACTTGCCCCTTCTTTTATAGGAGTCCTCATAGGTGACACTTGGCATGTCATGCATAATTAGTTATTTTTTTATAATTCAATAGCTTGATTATTCACCCACCCAAGTGTCACTCTCTCATCAAGGGTCTCCCAAAATTATTTACTTAAATTTTAATTTAAAATTAATATTTTCCTCACCTCAACAAGATTCTTATTTCTTCTCCTAGTTGCCTCTTTATCCCCCATTTTATTCCTTGATTTGGGTTCATTACTAAAGTCAATTAATGAGTCAAGATTTGATCCCCTATCTACCCCCCTAATTTAACTCAAGTTATCTCTTAGATGGATATTCTTATGTTGGTTGTTGCCACATGGAGGTTCTCTACATTTCTCTAAATTTAATTTATTATTCTTATTTTAATTCACCTTCTTATTTTCTTAATTAGGTTTAATTAGTTTAGGATTAATTTTTATCCTTACAATTATATCCCTCTTTCTCCTTTTACCTAATTAAACCACATAATCTACCTAGTATTTTCCAACATGGGAAGGGTAGAATTTTTAAGGTAATCTATTTTATTTCTTCCTATGATCCTCTTAACCCAAGTTTTATTTTTGATATAATTACCTCGGTTTCTAACATCATTTACCCTTGATGTAAATTTACCTAGTTTTCATTTCTTGATTATATTTATTAATTTATTTATTTTTAATGATTCCAAGGTGCCAAGTTTGGGTCGTGCCCTTCAAGAACTTCCCTTGAAGCTCCAAGGGTGCCACACCTAACAATTTATTTGTGATGTCAAGGGTGCAAAGTTGGTCGTGCCCTTCAAGAAAGTCCCTTGAAGTTCCAAGGGTGCCACGCCTAACATTTTATTTATGATGCCAAGGGTGCCAGGTTGGTCGTGCCCTTCAAGAAATTCCCTTGAAGTTCCAAGGGTGCCACGCCACTTGCCCTTCAAGCATTCAGTGACTACGAGGGGAAAATATAGGTGCAACATTATAGACCACTATCATCTCTTATGTTGCCTGCTATAGTGAGACTAATGGTGTTAGGGATCAAGGAATCCGCCTTGATGCACGCCCCCCAGTAAAATCCTCATGAGCGACCCAACTTGGGGACCTGCCCTCATGGCATTGTGATCTTCAAGGCGAAGGTGTTTCAACCCTTCCAGCCCAAGTCACGGCAGGAGTGCTAGTGGGTGAGATCAGGGACACTGTCCCACCCCTCCCATGTAGTTCCATCCACTTGTACAACCCCATCACCCATATGTGAGTCATTCGGCCAAGCAACTAATCTGTGCCTGCAACCACTAACATATCATCAGAATATAGATAAACATATATAGCAGGTTTCAAAATTGACTTAGAATTTCAAAGATCAATTAATATAATTTTTTCATCAAACCAGGTGTCGTCAACTCGTCATATTCTAGTGCCTCTGGTGGTTTCCTGCCATACGCAATAATCATCAATAACAAGGTTTCTCAGTGTTGGCCATTATTATAATAACATCATCACCATCACCTAGTCATTCACATCATTGTTCATTGTGAACCAGAACTAATGCAAGTAGGTAACATAGGGGACACATCCATCATGGCTATCATCATCATAACATCAATGAAAACATACCTATCCATCAAAGTTATCATCATCATGATATCAATAGAGAACAAACATAACCATTTATACCACAATCGTCATAATATTAATAGAGAACATGCATAACCATTAATGCTATCTTCATCATACTATCAATGGAGATCATACATAAACATCACAACCACTAATATCACAACCAATAATAATAGAGTCATGTGTCCGGATCCTCAACCTAAGGTCCTCAAAAATAAAGTGTGGGCCTTAGGGCTAAATAAATGTTAATCTCATATCATTGTTCGTCAACTAGAGCGGGGCACTACATCTTTAATGCTGGTGTAACTACTCACCACCGGTTCATTTTACAACACAGTTTACATAGCACTTGATGTATTTGGATAATTGAAGTGGAAATTTGTCACCAATTAAAGTGCTCTAAAATAGTGAAATATGTTCCAATTTACAATGGATAAACTCTGATATCTTAGTCTCTTTAGATGATCATGGTTCACTAGCAATCTATTCATTATTTTACTCTTCAAATTTGATCTAAAAAAAATAGAGATAACGTTCCTTGAATGTTGATCATACTATTCACTAATTGGGTTGGATTGTTGTTCTCATTTCCCTTAGCGATAGCAGTTGCTTGGCATTTCTTGGGTATATCACTGCAAGAACACAACTCTCTCAATATGATCTTCTAACAAATTTAATTTTGCATTGCAATTGACATTCAGATTACATGTATCTGCTCATTTACTAAACATCATCAAGCTACCATTGAAGTTCCCTTCATTCTTGAGTGAATCAGTTGGGTTTTTCAGTATAAACCACAGGAGGGTATCTTTTAGTCTAAGTGGCAAATCGTATAAATTTGGATTAAAGTTCAGAAGTTGAGTATAATGTTACATGAGGTTAGTGATTCAAGGTTAATTGCATATAATGGTCAAAGTTGTCTAAGGAGAAATGGAAAGGAGAAACTTGCAAATTTTTTGGATGATAACTAATGATAATTCATGTGATTATGGCCAACTTGGATTGTAGAGAAGAAGTATCACAACAGGGGTAAGAAATCAATAAGAAGAAACAACTGATTTTAGAACATAATGGAAGAATTGTTATAATCATGACTTGGTACTCTAAAGGTATCACTATAAGGTCTATCTAAGGATGATGCACATAAAGAAGAAAATATTGGCAATCAACTAATGAAGTTGAAAAATCATGGTAATAACGAAGGTCATTTTAAGGAACCTGGAAGGTATGATAAAATAGAATGATTGGAGAAGATAAGTTGTGTGCATAACAACATCTATAACAATGGGAGAGCCGCATTGTAAGTTTTCCATAGGTGACTAACTATATGAATAATTATGGATAACAAGATGAAGGATCAGGGAATTTTATTAGGTGAATGTCTTAAAACAGGATTACATTTGGTAGCCATCTTAATGAATTTATTTATCAAGGATTACCCAAGTTTGGAAATAGCAACAACATTTCCAAGGTATATCGGTGCTATGTTTAAAAGAGGAAGAAAAGAAACCACAATGACTGGAGGTGAGAAATTAAAGTCAAAATAGAATAAAGTAAAGAAATTTTCATTTTAAGCTAATAGACATGGAAGACTAGGATAAAAATATATAATAATATCTGGTAGGAGGAAATGAAGGGATGTTCTATCAAGAAGAAAGTTCTTTTAAAGGTATTGATGAGTAGAGCTAGAAACATGATTGGTAATGGTCATAATGATGATCTACATATTTTAAAAAAATGTGAAGGTGAAGTTGCATGATGACCAAATGATAATAAACGAGGAAGATATAGGAAGGAATGTTGCTAGAAATTTTATACGGATACCTTGAGAAGGATTGTGTACATAGTGACAAAAGAAGTAAAAGTCAATTAATAGAGATTGTACTTGACTCATTATTTCACAAGACTTCCCATAACATTAAAAGAGGTGGTTTCCACATAACACCTCACATATAAGTTTCCCATGGATAAAGATGGTAGTAGTGTTTCCAACTGTTTCAAAATCTAAAATAATGGAAACTGAATTTATGATAAAGAAATCAAGTGGTATTGAGATACGAACTTTACGAACTCGATGAGATAAGAAAATATTTGGTGGATGAAGTGCTAATTGTTAAATAAGTCAACATGGATCAACAAATCCTCATGATATAAAGATTAAATCATGATGAAATAGTGTTTATATGCAATTGCATATAGTGATATTGGAATCAATAAGCCAAAGGGTAAATGGATGTAAAATCAAGGGATTTTAATTTAAATAATGATGGTATCACTAGTAATATCTTAAACAATGAAATTCTCCAGAATTTCCTTGGGGAAGGAAGAATACATGACGAGAGATTAACACTCAAGATGATGAGGCTCATGTGAAATTTAATGATATACCATTGGTGTAAATGATCAACTACCTAGTAGAAAGAAGTCGAAATGATTATTGAAAAGTAATTGACAACTTGATGAAAACATATTGACAATGTTTCATGGTAGGAAGATAATGATTTACATATGGTTCTTATAGTGATAATGTATCCATATGATAATAGCGATATGCATAGGCATTATGACGTTATGTCAAGGTATATTGACATATTCATTTACTACGTGATGATAGGTATTTAATGTTCAATACTCATGATGGATATGATATGCACAATGTGGCTTAAGAGTTATGATGCTATGAGGCTTATTGACATGTGATTCATTTATGTGAAGTTATGATATGTCTTTGATGCAAATACGTTGATAATCTAACTTACGAGGGTATTCATAAGGTGAAGTATGCAATAATTGCCTACAAATTTATGATATGCATGAGCATGCAGTTCGTTATTAGTGATAATGTTGCGCTTAATAAAGATGAACGTTCTCATGGTGACATGCAAGAGTTGGCATGTGGATTATTTCCTATGATACTATGATGGTATGGTTAATGCATTGGATGCATGTTGAGATGTGATGATTCACAGGACTCCACAAATGGGCCGAGAGAGCCGGTTTATTTGATGATCTCGTGCGAGCCCATACGCACGAGGGAGAATACGTAACACCATATGGGTTGGGGACAAAACTCAATCAACACTACATATGCCAGTGGTTCCTTTGTCTTGTGTATAGCTCTTGATGGATAGCTCTAGAAGAGCTATGGGACCATCTTGAGGAGGCCAAGTGCCTGATGTTCTAGGCTTGGTGCCTGTTATTGGATTGGGATGCCGAAGTTTGGAAGGGATGTAAAGGACTTCGATGCCTGGGGTTGTGCACCTTAGTAGTTGTTGAGGGAGTGGGCCAGCCTTGCCAGATGCCCGGGGTCATTGAGTACCGGACCGGATGCCTGCCTTGGGGCAGATGAGGTCTGAGTCAGGCGCGAGCCTTGGGGCCAGCCTTGGACTAGGATACAGACCGGGTCAGGCTTAGCCTGGTGCCGAAAGTGGGAAAAAGGACAGAGATTCCTTGAGATTTCCCGGGGTGTTGGGGACTTTCGATGCCTGCTGGTTATACTAGTTCAGCAGAGGGTGTTGGCAATAGGAAGTAAATAAAATAATAAATAATAAATAATAAAAATAATACATAATACATAATTCAACATAACTTCGGGACGAAGTTCCTTAAAGGGGGAGAGTATGTAATATCCCTCCCCTTAATAATAAATAATAAATAAATAATAATAAATAATACAAATAAATAATAATAATATAAATAATAAATAATAAATCACTTAATAATAAATAATAAAAATAATAAATCATAAATGTTAAATAATAAATGATATTTAAAAATATACAAGAAAATAAATAAAAATAAAAATAGTAATAACTATACTAAAACTCTAAATCAGAATAAATAGAAATAAAACAAGAAAACTATCAAAAATAAGGAAATAAAACAAGAAAGTTAAAAATCAAAAGAATAGTAAAGAAATAAAACAAGAAAGCTAAAACTCAAAAGAAAATTGCATGTAGACACATGGAGTGTGTGCATGTGGTTCCCCTTCCAATGTTGTTCTATTTAATAGATGGTGAGGAAGATGAGAGGCATTCCTGCATTCCATCCTTCCGAGATTCTATCTTTCATTCTCTTGGGAGAATGGTGTTTTAAGACTTAGGAGTCACTGGCAGTAGTACGTTGATTGAGGGCTCGGGGGTGGCCAGTTGTAGCAAATCCTTGCACAATTGAGCCTACAGTTGGGTGGAGAGTCGTCCCCAAAACCTTGTTGCGGTAAGCCTACTTCTACGATAGGTAAGCACTATTCTTAGTTGAATTTAATGTTAATTAGAAAAGTTAATTAGATATTTATTTTTGGACTGTTACATGTGGGATACATCAAGGCCTCCTGCGACAAGTCGCTTCTTGTCGACATCAACACATTATCCAAGAAGTTGACTTAGAAACACCCCTTCAGTACCTTGAGGCTTGCATACATCAATGGCAGGTTTCTCGCTTCCAGGGATAGGTTGACATCACTGGCCTTCGACCGAAAGACTTTGTATGGTGTTTGACATCAAATCATTTATTCACACCATGCAAAATGTACTGTAGTACCTTGATGGTCATCATCATTATTGGTGATTCCTCTCGCATCTGTTAACAGCTTACATCATTGGTTGGTAATCCGACGATGTCTTCCCATGTTCGACTTCAGATCATCTATTCACATGGTTAGATTTGTACTTAAGTGAAAGATTGAATGAGATTGAAGACCCCAAATCTAGTTTCATCCATCCGAGCTGCGATATTCTCAGGAATACTAAATCAAATGTACAATGGCCTTACATTCATGGTCATCCATTCATGGGTCTATATCTATAGACGACTATATTTGTACATGTAACGAAAGTTTATATGTTGAGCATGGGTATGCCTTCCCTCAGCAGTTCATGAAAAAAAATCAAATTATCATGATATATGTATTGTAATTGATGTAGGTCACCTTCCACATCAAAACCTCCTCTCCACATGGTAAGGCATTTCACTCAACATATATATTTTCGACTTCATGCTTTAGGGGGAAACTGTTACAGATCCATTTGGGCACATCACTCCCATCTTATATATCAGTGCTTTAGAGCCCATTAAACCCTAATTCAGCTGTTACATTCCCTAACGAAGTCAACCATCAGAATGCTTAGCTTCCCAAGAAATTCTATGACTGAAATCATCCAAAACTTGTCTCTAAGAGCATCAGCGCAAGTAGATAAACTACCAAGGTGTGTTGCAGTGCAGCCCAGTACACTACCAGCATGCACTGCAGTGCAACCCAGTACACTACCATGGTGCATTGGGCGAATTTGAGTGAAATCTGCATTGGGGTTTGGAATATTATTATCCATAGGATGCCTCTAGAAATTTCCTAAGGCTATCCACTCCTTTGGGATTGAAATTGGATGAGGGAGGGAGTTAAGGAATATCAATCCCTTTATCCCTTCCTCCATGGAACTAAATCCTAAGTTTGGGAGGGTATTCATTATCACCATTTATGGCATAACTTCATTCACCTATAAAAAGACCACTCATCTAAGTAATCAGGGGCTGGAAATCATTGAATTACAGGGAGATGTTGTTAGTATGAGACTTGAGTTGCTTTCAAGTATTGTAATGATGTCAAAATGTCTTGCTTGTTATGAGGAGAGGATGGGATTGAACTGGAGGAGTGATACTGAATCAAGCAAATTGGGTTGTAACTCTTCCTTTTACTAATAAAGTGTTCAAATCTTTTTCCATATGTTTGTATTGCCCATTGATGCTTTCATATGTGTACAATGAACTTAATTCCATTCTATGTTTAATCAATAGATCATTATCATATGCTTTGATCGGTTTTTGTTTTCTATCTGTGTGCATGTACTTTTCAAGTGGATTAAGTACAAAAAGGAGTGACAGAATTGGTCAAGGGAGATAAGGAGTAAGAGAAAGCTTCAGGTAGGCTTCTTTACTGTCTTATTTAATCTATTGGTTATAGAAAAAGTAGAGAATTCTTTTCACTGTTGTTCTAGACTTAGCTACTAGTTTAAAGGATTAGGCGTTTATCCGTAGATACTAAAACTTCCCAAAACAGCTTCGTGGTGTAATAAAAGAGGAGTGTGACAACCACAACGCTTGGATTTTTATTGTTTTCCTTCTTTGCTTGGGAAAATGCCATAGGTTGAGCTAAGTCCAAATGGAAAGTATGATTCGTCCAATAGGAGAACCTTGATGGAACCTATTAGATACATACCTATTCTAGTATCTAAAATGATCAACTTGGTGTAAATCTAATTGTGTGTTAACACTTGTCCAATCTAGTAGAGAAGGGATGAGGGGAAAATATAAAGTAAGCAAAAAAATATCAGAGGTCTTAAAATACTTCTCTAAAGGGGAAACCTCCTATTCTCTCTATAAGTTGGGATCCTTCTTCTTATTGTTTAAACAATAAGTAATAATGCACAACTCTATTAAAATAAATAAATGAAGAGTGAAAGAAGACAAAATCTTCCTTCGCGAGGAGGTGAAGCAAGTGACTTCGTCGGGGTATTGTCCAAGCTTGCTGGCAATGAAGCAATGTTTTTGCTCCTAATTGACTCCATTGGGGTACTGTCTAAGACTACTAGTGGTGGAGCAACACCGGAGATGAAAAATCATACTTTGAATATCATAAAATCACTACGCACCTTACCCTTTCCTGTATTGAAACAAATGTGATATGGTGTATCTTTTGTCTGCATTTCAATCAAGTTGAGAAAAATGAGATGCTATGTGTAAAACCAGGTTGAAAAGGGAAAATCAAGGAAATCAATACTTCCTGAAGGTTTGACCCTTCACTAAAAGCTATTCCTGGTATAGAAGTTGAAGTTTTCCTAGTGTATCTCCAAGTGTTGTTTCTACTACAACACCCTCCAAACTTTCACTACAATTGAATTTTGGAGCCTACCATCAATATTGCATCTAGATATTATTTGATTATCAAGTGTTATTTCATGTTATTATATGTGTTTCAACTGTCTTTAGATGGTCTCAAGTGTCATCACATTGATTAGAACATCTTTTATTGCATTTTGTGGTCATAACATCTTTGTTGTCGTAAAACGACACTTATGGGTCACAATGGCACACACTATACTTGTTGCTTTTGGTAAATGTGTATTTGATGGTATTTTGATGTATATTCATAATTTTTTAAGTTTTTATAAGTTTTATTGATTAGTTAGTGTGTGTCATTCTTGGTTCTATTTATGAACTCGTCTTGTTCACTCCTCACCCCATATCTCAGACTTGGATAAATTTTTGGTTCAAAGTGAACTCCTTAAGGCTAAGAGTACATGAGCTCAATACAAAGCCTGGATTAGGAATCCTTCTTTTTTTTGTAATTGTGCCATGTTCCCTCCAAGATTACTAGGTGCACTCCTCAACCCTCTTGCCCCTTCCTTACTCTAAAATGTGCCCTTCAAAAGACCAAATATTCCTTGTGTGCACTCCTTTGAATCAAAGAAGTGCGCCCTCCTTCAGCATATAGGTGCACCTTGAAGGCCTTAAACTTCACCCTTCATCCTTCCTTGATGCTCCCTTTGCCCCCTTGGACTCTTTGAGCACATGAACACACTCCGAAGGTACAAAGTAGCAGCCTTCAACCTCCAAGAATGTGCCTTGCACCCTCCTGAGTCTCTTGAGCACATGAGCACACCCTAAAGGTCTCAATCCTTCCTCCTTTAGCCTTTATGAGTGCGAATTTAACCCTCTATCACTCCCTTGAGTGCAAAAGATACTTGGGAGTTTGAATATTTCCCCTTTGTCCTTTGGACTTGTTTCATGTTCCTTACCTCGACTGTCTTCTTCCTTTGAGAGCATGAGCACATGAATGCATGCCAAAGCGATGAAGTCTCTCCTCTTCAACCCTTCAGACTTTCAAAGTGTGCTCGTGTGCCCTGAAGCCCCTTTTGTTCCTCTTGAGAACACTGGAAAGGAATAAATAGAAAATATGCATGAATAATGGTAGAATATGAGCTTTTTAGGTTGATAGCTTCTCATCATCAGTGATCGCAAATACAAATATTCTAGAAACACCATTGCAAGCACACATGAGGAAGATCAAGAAAGGAGACCAAATGAAGGAATCTTAGAAGCAACATAGAATGAGCTTAAATCCTTATTATCAAAGAAACCCCACATACTCCATTAAATCAAAGACCATTTGGAATGTAAGGACATCAACAATCGAAGTTGCTCGAAGAATGAAGATAAAAATGGAAGCCATGTCACCACTGGGGAAATTTCATGTCATTAGTCACTATTAGTCCCATTCATAAAAGATAGTGACATGTCAAGTCTCATCACATGATGATGTGGAAGTCATGATGTACTTTTGTAGTCATTGTAAAGAAAAATAATTGGAAGTCCAAGAGTCATGTATGAACTAAAGAGTCATGGAATTCCAAAATACATGTAATATCAAAATTCATATGTAATTCCAAATTTCATTTGGAATCCCAAAGGTTGTAGAAGTCCAAAGGTCACAATAATTTATAAAATCAAGAGTCATGAGGATGTGAAAGGTCATTCGTCAAGTTATAAATAAGTCATCATTTCTCATATAAAGGACGTTTAACCTTGGCTTCTCCCACAAGACATTAGAGAGATAGATTTGGTACTTTTGGGGAGCAATTATTGGCTCTAATGCTCCACTATTAGAGCTAATTGTGTTCATTACATTTATGTATCTTGGGACTTTTTATTAATATTTAAGACTTCCATTCCAACACGTGTTCACTCACGGATTGTGAATGTTTCTAAGACTATCCTTTGAATGTTTATGGTTCATGTTTTCTTCCATTAGTACTGGATTAATTGAACTATTTTGGTTACTTTGGTGCTCCTTGTTGGAAATGTGTTGTTATACTATAATGATTGTTGCATCCTTTTGAAATATTTCACTTAATGTTAGACGAGTCTTACTTATTTGTGTGTGTCTCCATTGGTATATTAATATTACTTCTCTCTTAGAAGCTCACTTAATTTCCCCTCTATAGTAGAAGAACCTTGATACATTGGATATTGAACATTCACAATGCATACTAGCTTGCTCATTCAAAAGAACAATTTCACTTCTCTCTCGTGCTAACAACGAAAGCCAAGGAGCATCATTAAGTAAAACGATTGTTGGGATGTATTATGGATTGAACTCCTACACCAAACGGTGTGAGGTCTAGTTGAGACCTTATATCGAGGAGATCCCATGTATGTTGGTGGTATCCACCACTATAACAAGTTCCCAACAATAGGAATCTTCATTAAATACTAAGCTATCATATCGCTTCTCCTGTAGTAGGGAACACATCCCTAGATTTTATAAATCAATGGAGCTCTATAATCTGTTCAATAGTTCCATAATATCCTATTCATTTATTGGTCCATCCTGTCGCAAGGAGCAAGTCCCTAAATTCTCTCATTCTATGGATCTTCAAAATTTACTCAATATTATCTCAATATTCTACAAAATAAATAATATTAGGCACATAATAAGAAAAGGGAAATCAAATTCCTAAGGACCCATTAAGACCATGACTTAACTCTATAATGTGCAAGTAATGGAGTTAAAAAAATGTTTTAAGTGTCTAGTAATAATTAAATGGGCCTTAAAATATATACAATTTAGAGGCCCATCATATCCCCCCGATTGGAACTATTGTTCACCCATGAGAAACTCAACCATTTTCCTTCCTAATATCCTCCACTTGCCTCTATTGCTATGGTGTCATTAGCTATGTTGTTTCCTGCTTTGTATGCTAACCGAATTCACACTCTTTTGGCTACCCGATATACTTACTTTCCTACTCTACTATATGCACATCCACTCCTTTCTACTCACCACACCAACACTTTAAAAAAACGCTCAATCAATGCTTGATTCAATACATCATATTTATTGTTGTTTTCTAAAAAATCATATTGTAGTATTTACAGAGTTATTTCTTCTAATAATTGATCAGGGATTTCCTTTAATTTTTTATGTCAATTAGTGGTGAGGAGAGATGGAACTTACCATCTATCCTAATGACTATTTTTATTCTTTGAAGTTTTTGGAAGCATTAGCCTCTTGTAGCACTCTACACAATATTTTGTAGTTCCCTATACAAAATATTGTAGCACCATGTGCTGACTCCTTACAAAAAGAAGGTTTTTTGGAAATCATTACCTCATAAAAGGTAGAAATCGTACTTATGTCATTTTCATTGAATAGATCTCCAATTCTCTTATTGCTATCACAAAATCTTGGTCACTTGAATTTCGTAGGTGAACTACAAATTCTAATGCAATACCCCTTCAATTTTCAAAGAATCCCATCCAATTTTAATTTTAGGAAATGGTGAGCACCTCAGGGTGTTAATGGACCCTATTAGTGTTGGTATGCTTTCCTTTGTTAAAAATTCCACCCGTGTTGTCAATTTGTGATTTTTGTGCTCTAGCTATGAGGCTAGAGTTTGACTTGTATGACATAGTTTCTTCCCCATAAATGTTTAAGTATGTCGTATGCCTCTAACAAATTGTATTGAGGGTTCGTCTTGTTAAGTCTACCTTCTATCCTTTATGGAAAATCCCTTCATAGAAAAGAATAATTGGATTGATGGTGAATAAGGGCTGCGACAGGAAACAAAGTTTCCTATAGTAAATATGAAGATAATGGTGGCCTCAATTTTCAGTTGTAGGAGCGTTTTTTTATTCTTGGCCATAATACATCATATTATGCTTCAAATTATCATTAAAATCCCTGATAAACAATATGAATTCTACTCTTCTCACTAATTTTACAAATTAAAAACACTTAACACAGGGCTCTTTCTTCTTACAGAGAGAAATGATAGTCGATAACCTAAAGCAAAAGATAGGAATGATGTGATGACCAACCTGGTGACTTGGAGACATTTCACCCTTGGATAATTTACCATTGCACAACTCGAACTATTTGTAACAAAACATTTGTAGCTTTGTTATGTTTTTTTGTACCCTGTAGTAAATGATTAATTATTGTCTAGCACCCCTGCAGTAGGTATTTTATATAGAAACTCTCCTATATAATTTTTTATATATAACTAATCTCCTATAGAAACAAATCCTTTTAAACATGTAAACTTATTTCACTATTTCTCCTTGATTTGAGGTGGTAGATAGAAACTTGAGTTTTTTATATGAGTTGGTAGGTGGGCTTAGCGTGCAAGAGAAATTCTCTCATCTATCACTCGTAATGTAAAATTAAAATCATGAGATTATGAGATCATGAGATCATGGCACCTCACTTGATAAGTCATCGACACTGTTTTGCATGAGATATCCTATTTTATCTCTTCATGTCCCCTTATGTGGGAGTTGCAATAGATGGACACTTTTTTAAGGTAACAAGTGACCCCCGATACTTAAGCACACAAAAGAGAAATTACATAGTGTTTCAAGTAATCCAAAGCGCACAATTTTCATACCTTGATTACATGTGGATCTTCTAGTGTTGATGCTTTAGATCTGAAGACTTGTTTTGTAGGTGTTTCATGGAGTAAAATTGTGTGTCTTCATGGTTGGTTGTTTTTAGAGATGTGCTTCTTTAATTACTACCCAACCTTATTCCTATTATCGGGGGCCTTCAATCAATTTGGTGACGTTAAGGCTTTCCTCACCTCTTTTATTCAAGTTCCACCTTGCACAAATACCTGGCCATGATATAGGTCTTTGCAACGAGGTTGATGATAATGTCAAACACCAAGAAAATTTAGCCATTGATATGTTGCGTCAACATAATGCCAAGAAAGCAAAGCAAAATAGTGAAATAGGAACTCTTGGAGTTAACGGTTTTTCTTCCACTACCCCCTTGTCACCTCCCTTTGTTGAATCCTCAACGTTGTTCCCAATTTTCCCACACATGCCTCCAAGTCTAAGTCAAACTCAAGGCCAAATGAGTCATTCCTTCAACACTAGAGGTGGAAACATAAACACCTTTTTTGCTCCTCGCACAAAACCCAATTCCCAACCTACCTTGGATGCCACTGGTTTGGAAAAAAATATCCATAGTCAAGCAAGGAAGGCCATTGCTAACTTTTGGTACTATTCTGACATACCTTTCCACTATGCCAGAAGTCCTTATTGGCAAGTTATGATTGATGCAGTTATTGTTGCAGGTCCAAGGTTCAAAGCCCCTACATCAGAGAGCCTTAGGACAGATTTGTTGTTAGAGAGTGTTGAATATGTCATGCTTGTGCTAGCTAAGTTTCATTCATCATGGGTAGAAACAAGGTGCACCATCATGAGTGATGGATGGACAGATCAGAGGAATAGAACTTTAATAAATTTCCTTGTATCTTGTCCCATAGGCACAATGTTTCTCAAATCAGTTGATGCTTCAGACAAGGTTAAGACTGCCCAACTTATCTGTGAAATGATGGAGGAAGTCGTTCAAAAAGTGGGAGAAGAACATGTTGTACAAATTGTCACCGATAATGCAGCTAATTATATGGCTGCGGGTAGACTTTTTGAGATTAGGCACCCCACTATTTTTTGGACCTCTTGTGCTGCCCATTGCATAGATTTAATGCTTTAGGACATTCGTAAGCTTCATTGGATACATGAAGTTGTGGAGAAGGAAAAATCCATAACCAAATACCTATACAACCACACTATTGTCCTAAACACGATGAGAAAATACACTGAAGGTAAAGAAATTGTTCGACCTGCAGTGACTAGATTTGCAACAAATTTTATATCTTTGCAATCTGTGGTCGAGAAAAAGATAAATCTGAAGAGGATGTTCTTGGGCCTTGAGTGGATGGCATCTAAACATTCCAAGACCCTTGAAGGCATTGAAATTGTTGCACTTGTGTTTAATGATGCTTTCTAGAAAGATGTCGAAGAAATTATTGCTGTGACGAAGTCCCTTGTTAGAGTTCTCAGGTACTTCAAGTCTTTTAACTTTTTCATTTTTTAAATTTCATTTCAAGCTTCTTTTTATTTACAATGTTTCATATATCTTTAAATTTGAATGCTTGAACTTTTAGGATGTTTGATGGTGACAAACCCGCCATGGGTTACATTTATGAAGTGATGGATCTCGCAAAGGAGGCCATCAAAAGAAGATATGGGGATGATGAGGCACAGTATATGCCTCTTTGGGACATTATAGATGCACATTGGGATAGGAAATTGCATTCCCCCTTACATGATGCTGGGTACTTCTTAAACCCACAATATTTTTATGATAAGAGCAAATTTAATGAGGATGGGGAGGTTGGCAGAGGACGTATGACATGCATGGAAAGGTGCTTCCCTGATCCAGAATTTCAAAGTTGTGTCTTTTCCCAACTACAAGATTATAGGGTGCCATCTAAATTGTTTGCCTATGCCAGTGCTATAAGAGAAAGGTCTGAGATGTTGCCAGGTACCCAGCTTGAAGGCTTCGTCAATTCATTAAATTTGTTTAAACTTTATTTTGTATGTTAAATGTTTTATTAAATTTTCTTGTCTTTTTAAGTTTTTACTATTTAGTATTTAGTACTTCTACTCACAAACCCTTGCTACTTGCTAGGTCTTTGGTGGCAAAACTTTGGTAGTGATACACCAGATTTGAAGAGATTTTCCATTTGATTCTTAAACCAAGCATGCAGTGCTTCAGGTTGTGTTAGGTCCCTATAATACTAGTGATTACCCCATTACTATTGTAGGTGTATCCCTTATTAATATTGTTGTAACCCTATTTTCCCCATATTGTTATTATTGTGTCCCATAGAATCCCTCTATTGTTATTTTTGTGCCTTTATATTATTATTGTTAGGTCAGCTGGGTTATATTGTGAATCCTTAGACTCCTATATATAGAAAGGAGGTTTTTTTCATTTGAATCATCAAAGAATCATTCACTTGTGTAATGTAAAGGAGGTTGCCCCCTCGAAGAGGTTGAATTCTAAGGCGTTGATCTATCTTTTCTATCTTTTTGTGAGCTAGTTTCATAACATTTGGTATCAAAGCTTTGGATTCAAGGGTTTCGCTGCACCAAATAAGTCATCGTGGCATTTTCTCTATAACTTTTTTTTTCTGTGACATTTCAGAAGTGAATAAAAAACCATTTGAGACGAAATCGCACTGAACCTCAGGTCCGAATTTCAGATCTTTTCGCGCTATATTTGCGGAGATATGATCTAAGGAAGTTTGTCTTTTTGCAGACTCCTGAATTACATTCCAAACAGGTGACCTGGGGATAATCATCATAACTTTCTCTCTGAGCATCAGATTGAAATTTCGTAAGAAGGTACAGAAAGAGGATGGACTGTAGTTTTTTGAATATATTTTTCAGAGCCAAAGGTCAAAACAAGGACACATGGCACGTCGTACAGGTTTTCCCTATTGAACTAGTCTATAATCAGGTCACTGTGGGAGATTTGGCATAACTCTTCCTTGGAGAATCCAATTTGGATCAAACTGGTGGCATTGGAAAGAGGACACAGAGGGCTACTACAGGTCGCAATTTCAGAACTGGATGATCCAAAATTACAGAGATACATCAAAGGCAATATCGAGCTCCTACAAAGTGAAAAAAAATGTGTGTAGATTTTTTAAAATTTTTGCTTAAGCTTGGTTTGAAATATTATTTTGAAGGAATTAAAAGATCATAATAAAGTATTATTATCAGTAACTGATGCCCCAAGGAAAGAATGCAAACACCTAGTAAGCAACTTGAAAGCTCTAATATGACTCATGAAGAAGAAGAAATGTTACATGATATATCAAAATTACAAGACCAAGTGCAAGAAATGTCACTCTCACAAAAGCTAACAGAAGCTAAGATAAATGGCGTGGAATCTAAGATAAAGGGCGTGGAAGCTAAGATGGACGATTTGAAGACAAGCATGGCAGATTTGAAGGCAGATTTGACAAATTTTCTACAAGAAATACTTACTAATGGTGAAAGGGTAGTAAAGGAAACTCACGATGCGAACAACAGAAATGTTAATCATGATTTCATAGATTCTAATGTTGGATCAAAGACCCACCATATTCCAAAAATCGATATGAGGAAGTTTGATGACAAGGATCCCGCAACATGGATATTATAGATGAAGCAACTTTTCGATCTCAATAATGTGCAAAACACGCAAAAGGTATGTATTGCAACTTTATATTTGGAACCAGATCAGTTTGTATGGTATCAATGGCTTTGCTCTCGTAAACAAATTATCACTTGAGCAATTTTTACGGAAGAATTGACAATACATTATGAGGATTCAAAAAGCAACATTTTTTTTAACCAATTGATAAGTCTCAAACAAAAGGGTTCAATAATGGAGCACATTGAGGAGTTCCAAAAATTAAACATAAGGGTAAAAAGTATTCCAGAGAAGCATAGGATTGATGTGTTCATAGGGACTTTAAAGGATAATATCCAACATGATGTTCGCCTTTGGCAACCTGATTCATTAGCGAAGGCATTCAGGTTAGCAAGAAAAATGGAAAGCAAAATTATGGCAACCAGGAAGCATACCACTCACAACTATAAAGATAGAAGTGTTGTTGCCCCTAGTCTTCCACAACCTATAAGGTTGACTGTTAGGTCCCTATAGTACTAGTGATTACCCCATTACTATTGTAGTTGTATCCCTTATTAATATTGTTGTGCCCCTATTGTCCCCATATTGTTATTATTGTGCCCCATAGAATCCCTCTATTGTTATTTTTGTGGCTTTATATTATTATTGTTAGGTCGGCTGGGTTATATTGTGACTCCTTAGACTCCTATATATAGAAAATAGGTTTTGTCATTTGAATCATCCAAGAATTGTTCATTTATGTAATGTAAAGGAGATTTCCCCCTCGAAGAGGCTGAATTCTAAGGCGTTGATCTATCCATTCTATCTTTTTTTGAGCTAGTTTCCTAACATTTGGTATCAGAGCTTTGGATTCTAGGGTTTCGCTGCTCCAAATAGGTGATCGTGGCATTTTGCTATAACTTTTTTTCTGTGACATTTCAGAAGCTAAAAAAAAAACCCATTTGAGAAGAAATTGCGCTGAAACTCGGGTCCAAATTTCAGAGCTTTTCGCATTATATTTGCGGAGATATGATCTGAGAAAGTTGGTCTTTTTGTAAACTCCTGAATTACATTCCAAACAGGTGACCTGGGGAAAATCGTCATAACTTTCTCTCTGAGCATCAGAGTGAAATTTCGTAAGAAGGTACAGAAAGAGGACAGACTGCAGTTTCTTGTATGTATTTTTTCAGAGAAAAATGTCGAAACAGTGACTCGTGGAACGTCGTACAATTTTTCTCTACTGAACTAGTCTATAATCAGGTCACTGTGGGAGATTTAGCATAACTCTTCTTTGGAGAATCCAATTTGGATCAGACTGGTGGCATTGGAAAGAGGACAGAGAGGACTACTACAGGTCACAATTTTAGAACTAGATAATCCGAAATTACAGAGATACATCAGAGGCAATATCGAGCTCCTACAAAGTGAAAAAATGTGTGTAGATTTTTTTAAATTTTTTTTTAAGCTTGGTTTGAAAAATTATTTTGAAGAATTCAAAGGGCATAGTAGAGAATTATTATCGGTAATTGATGCCCCAAGGAAAGAAAATGTAAACACCTAGTAAGCAACCTAAAATCCCTAGCATGACTCATGAAGAAGAGGAAGAAATGCTACATGATATATCAAAATTACAAGACTAAGTGAAACAAATGTCACTCTCACAAAAGCTAACAGAAGCTAAGATAAATGGCGTGGAATCTAAGATAAAGGGCATGGAAACTAAGATGAATGGCATGGAAGCTAATATGGACGATTTGAAGATAGATTTGAAGACAGGCATGGAAGATTTGAAGACAGATTTGACAAAGTTTCTACAAGAAATGCTTACTAATGGTGAAAGGGTAGTAAAGGAAACTCATGATGAAAACAAAAAAAATGTTAATTATGATTTCATAGACTCTAATGTTGGACCGAAAACCCATCATATTCCAAAAATTGATATGAAAAAGTTTGATGGCAAGGATCCCGCAACATGGATATTACAAATGGAGCAATTTTTCGATCTCAATAATGTGCAAAACACACAAAAAGTACGTATTGCAACTTTATATTTGAAACCAAATTAGTTTGTATGGTATCAATGGGTTTTCTCTCGTAAACAAATTATCACTTGGGCAATTTTTACACAAGAATTGACAACACATTATGAGGATACAAAAAGCAACACCTTTTTTAGTCAATTGATAAGCCTCAAACAAAAGGGTTCAATAATGGAGCACATTGAGGAGTTCCAAAAATTGAACATAAGGGTAAAAAAATATTCCAAAGGAGCATAGGATTGATGTGTTCATAGGGACTTTAAAGGATAATATTCAACATGATGTTCGTCTTTGGGATCCTGATTCATTAGAGAAGGCATTCAGGTTAGCAAGAAAAATGGAAAGCAAAATTATGGCAACCAAGAAGCATACCACTCACAACTATAAATATGGAAGTGTTGTTGCCCCTAGTCTTCCACAACCTATAAAGTTGACACCACAACAATTGGAAGAAAAAAGAGCAAAAGGGCTTTGTTACAGTTGTGATAGAAAATACACTAAAGGTCATAAGTGTGCTGAGAAGAAATTATTCTACATTGATTGTGAAGAGGAAGAAGAAAATGAGTAAGAAAGGTCAAAAGAAGAGGATATACTCCAGGAACAAAGCCTAGATAAAGAAGAAATGAATCCGACCATATCTTGTAATGCATTCGTTGGAATTACCACTCCTCAAACCATCAAGATAGAAGGACAAATCAAGAAGAAAAAGGTAATAGTGTTGATTGATTCAGGAAGTACCCACAATTTTATTCATTGTAAGATAGCAAAAGAATTGAATTGCTTCCTATATCCAGCACCAGAGTGTCAAGTGATGGTTGCAAATGGAGGAACGATAAATTGCTCTAGAAAGTGCCATAATATCAAGCTATAAATAGGATAATATGTATTGAATAGCCCAATGCTTTCCATTCCAATGGGAGGTGCTGATGTTGTACTAGGAGTCTAATGGCTACAATCCTTGGGTACAATAGCTTTTAATTTTCAAGAACTTTTCATGAAATTTTTTGTGGAAGGAAAGGAAGTTGAATTAAGGGGTATTGCAGGGAAACCAGGAAAGGTAATCAGCTCTAACAATATGACAAAGCTTCTAAAAAAGTAACAAAGAGGTGTAATTGCACAATTGTGTTCGCTAGGTGTTTCCACATCGAAATCATCTATTTCTCTAGATCTCCAAAAAAATTTGGACAATCATTCCAAGGTATTTGAGACTCCCAAAGGTCACCCACCTATTCGTGATCATGATCATGATATTCATCTGATTCTAGGAAGTGTTTCTCCAAACATCAGACCGTACAGATATCCCTATGCCCAAAAGAGTGAAATTGAACGTATGGTTGTAGAAATGCTAGAGGTGGGTATAATTCAACCTAGTCAAAGTTCTTTCTCTGCTCCAGTAGTATTGGTGCACAAGAAGGATGGATCACAGCGCATGTGTCCGGATTCTAGGGAGTTCAACAAGCTCACTATTAAAGATAAGTTTCCCATTCCTGTCATTGAAGAATTACTGGATGAATTGCATGGATCAATTTACTTCACCAAGTTGGATCTTCGTTCAGGATATCATCAAATCAGAATGAAGACTGAAGACATTCTGAAAACAACATTTAGAACTCATGAGGGTCATTATGAACTTTTGGTCATGCATTTTGGCCTTACCAATGCACCTTCTACATTTCAAGGTTTGATGAATTTCATTTTTAAACCTTCCTTGGAAAATTTGTGTTAGTATTTTTTAATGATATACTAATCTACAACAAGTCTTGGAAGGATCATATTGAACATGTTGAAAAGGTGCTACAACTATTGGAGGAGAAACAATTATATGCAAAAATATCCAAATGCTTCTTTGGAGTACAAGAGGTGGAATATTTGAGTCATATTGTATCTCATGAAGGAGTTAAGGTAGACCCTAGCAAAATTAAAGCCATTAAAAAATGGAAAATCCCCACATCCATAAAGCATCTTCGAGGATTTCTCGAGTTGACAAGGTATTATCAGAAGTTTGTTAAAAATTATGGGACAATAGCAGCACCTCTAACAACATTATTGAAGAAAGATGCATTTTCATGGACTCCAAAAGCAACAAAAGCCTTCGAACATCTTAAAGAGGCAATGTGCCAAGCACCGGTCTTAGCTACACCGGATTTCACAAAAAACTTTATTGTGGAATGTGATGCTTCAGGAAATGGAATTGGTGTTGTTTTAATGCAAGATGAAAGACCCATTACTTTTGAAAGTTGTCCAATCAAGGGAAAGTTTTTACACAAAGCTATTTATGAAAAGGAAATGTTGGCAATACTCCATGCACTTAAGAAATGGCAACCCTACCTAATGGGAAGACACTTCAAGGTAAAAACAGATCATGATAGTCTTAAACACTTTTTAGAACAAATATTATCCTCTGAAGAGCAACAAAAGTGGGTCCCAAAGATGTTGGGTTATGACTTTGAAATCATCTACAAAAAATGGAAGCAAAATGTGGTGGCAGATGCGCTCTCAATAAATGATGAGGATGTGGAAGCATTGTTGTATGCCATTTCTATTATCCAACCAGATTGGATAAACGAAGCAAGGGAGGAATGGAAGAATGATGAAGAAGTGTGGGCACTTATTCAAAAGTTACAACAAGATTCCAGTACATCTGATACATTTAGCTGGCAAAATGATTTATTATGGTACAAAGATCGCTTATATCTCTATAAGAATTCCCAACTAAAACAAAAGATTCTTATGGAATTGCACACTTCTCCCTTAAGAGGGCACTCAGGATTTTTAAAAACTTACCACAGGGTTAAGAAGGAATTTTTTTGGGATGGCCTTAAATCGGATATTCAATAGTTTGTGGCAAAATGTTTGGTTTGCCAACAAAATAAATTTGAAACAATTAAGACACCGGGTCTATTACAACCTTCATCCATTCCAAGCCAATGTTGGGAGGAGGTTTCAATGGATTTTATCACAGGTTTGCCCAAGTCTGAGGGAAAGAGTGTCATCATGGTGGTAGTTGACAGACTTACCAAGTATGCACACTTTTGTGCATTATCACATCCATTTGAAGCCAGTACAGTTTCTACTGCATTTATGGAAACAATTCAAAAGCTACATGGAAACCCAAAGATTATTGTAAGTGATAGAGATCCCATTTTCACTGGAAATTTTTGGACAGAATTATTTTCTTGTCTTGGTACTTAGTTAGCTCATAGCTCATCTTATCATCCTCAATCTGATGGGCAAACTGAGATAGTAAACAAATGTTTGGAAGGATATCTTCGTTGCTTTGTATCTGATAAACAGACACAATGGGTCAAATGGTTGCCTCTGGCTGAATGGTGGTATAACACTTCCTTCCATACAGCAACAAAAATGACTCCATTTATGGCACTTTATGGATATCAGCCACCATCCATCACATCATATTTAAGAGAAAATTCTAAGGTTCAAGCAGTGAAACATCACATCGAACATCAACAACAAGTCCTCCAAATCTTAAAAGATAACCTCGTGTTGGCACAGAATAGAATGAAACAACAGGCAAATCAACATCGCAGTGAAAGAAGTTTTGATGTAGGTGATTGGGTATTCCTACGGCTACAACCATATAAACAAATGTCCCTCAAGCAAGCTAAGAAGCATAATAAATTATCACCAAAGTATTATGGTCCGTACAAGGTGTTACAAAAGATTGGTACTATGGCTTACAAATTGGAGCTTCCTGCAACTTCTCGATTGCACCTAGTTTTCCATGTTTCATGTTTAAAGAAAGTTATAGGCGACAAGCTCCTAGTTCAAACAATATTGCTAGAACTTGATGAGGAAGGAAAAATTATTTTGGAACCGGAAGCAGTCACAGAAACAAGAACTCAACAGCTACGAAATCGATCAATTTCGGAGTATCTTTTCAAGTGGAAGAACTCATCCGCTGAAGATTCCACATGGGAGGATGAAAAATTTATACAAAAGCATCCAGAACTACTCAAGCGTTGAGGACAACACTTTTTTGAAGGAGAGGAGCCTGTTACGTCCCGATAATACTAGTGATTACCCCATTACTATTGTAGTTGTATCCCTTATTAATATTGTTGTGCCCCTATTGTCCACATATTGTTATTATTGTGCCCCATAGAATCTCTCTATTTTATTTTTGTGGCTTTATATTATTATTGTTAGGTCGGCTGGGTTATATTGTGACTCCTTAGACTCCTATATATAGAAAGGAGGCTTTGTCATTTGAATCATCCAAGAATTGTTCATTTATGTAATGTAAAGGAGGTTGCCCCCTCAAAGAGGCTGAATTCTAAGGTGTTGATATATCCATTCTATCTTTTTTTGAGCTGGTTTCATAACATTGACACCACAACAATTGGAAGAAAAAAGAGCAAAAGGGTTTTGCTACAGTTGTGATAGCAAATACACTAAAGGTCATAAGTGTGTTGAGAAGAAATTATTATACATAGATTGTGAAGAGGAAGAAGAAAAAGAGCAAGGTCAAAAGAAGAGGATATACTCCAGGAACAAAGCCTAGATAAAGAAGAAATGAATCCGACCATATCTTGTAATGCATTGGCTGGAATTACAACTCCTCAAACCATCAAGATAAAAGGACAAATTAAGAAGAAAAAGGTAATAGTGTTGATTGATTTAGGAAGTACCCACAATTTTATTCATTGTAAGGTAGCAAAAGAATTGAATTGCTTCCTATATTTAGCACCAGAGTGTCAAGTGATGGTTGCAAATGGAGGAATGATAAATTTCTCTAGAAAGTGCCATAATATCAAGCTATCCATGGGAGAATATGTATTGACTAGCCTAATGCTTTCCATTCTAATGGGAGGTTTTGATGTTGTACTAGGAGTCCAATGGCTACAATCCTTGGGTACAATAGCTTTTAATTTTCAAGAACTTTTCATGAAATTTTCTGCAGAAGGAAAGGAAGTCGAATTAAGGGGTATTGCAGGGAAACCAGGAAATATAATCAGCTCTAACGGTATGACAAAGCTTATAAAAAAGGAACAAAGAGGTGTAATTGCACAATTATGTTCACTAGGTGTTTCCACATTGAAATCATCTATTTCACCAGATCTCCAAAAAGTCTTGGACAATCATTCCAAGGTATTTGAGACTCCCAAAGGTCACCCACCTATTCATGATCATGATCATGCTATTTATCTGATTCCAAGAAGTGTTCCTCCAAACATCAGGTCATATAGATATCCCTATGCCCAAAAGAGTAAAATTGAATGTATGGTTGCAGAAATGCTAGAGGCTGGTATAATTCAACCTAGTCAAAGTTCTTTCTCTGCTCCAGTAGTATTAGTGCACAAGAAGGATGGATCATGGCGCATGTGTCTGGATTATAGGGAGCTCAACAAGCTCACTATTAAATATAAGTTTCTCATTCCTGTCATTGATGAATTACTGTATGAATTGCATGGATCAATTTACTTCACCAAGTTGGATCTTCGTTCAGGATATCATCAAATCAGAATGAAGACTGAAGACATTTTGAAAACAGCATTTAAAACTCATGAGGGTCATTATGAATTTTTGTTTATGCCTTTTGGCCTTACCAATGCACCTTCTACATTTCAAGGTTTGATGAATTCCATTTTAAAACCCTTCCTTAGAAAATTTGTGTTAGTATTTTTTGATGATATACTAATTTACAGCAAGTCTTGGAAGGATCATGTTGAACATGTTGACAGGGTGCTACAACTATTGGAGGAGAAACAATTATATGCAAAAAGATCCAAATGTTTCTTTGGAGTACAAGAGGTGGAATATCTGGGTCATATTGTATCTCATGAAGGAGTTAAGGTAGACCCTAGCAAAATTAAAGCCAATAAAAAATGGAAAATCCCCACATCCATAAAGCATCTACGAGGATTTCTCGGGTTGACAGGGTATTATCGCAAGTTTGTTAAGAATTATGGGAGAATAGCAGCACCTCTAACAACATTATTGAAGAAAGATGCATTTTCATGGACTCCAGAAGCAACAAAGGCCTTCGAACATCTTAAAGAGGCAATATGCCAAGCACTGGTCTTAGCTACACCAGAGTTCACAAAAACCTTTATTGTGGAATGTGATGCTTCAGGAAATGGAATTGGTGTTGTTTTAAAGCAAGATGAAAGACCCATTGCTTTTGAAAGTCGTCCAATCAAGGGAAAGTTTTTACACAAAGCTATTTATGAGAAGGAAATGTTGGCAATACTACATGCACTTAAGAAATGGCGACCCTACCTAATGGAAAGACACTTCAAGGTAAAAACGGATCATGATAGCCTTAAATACTTTTTAGAACAAAGATTATCCTATGAAGAGCAACAAAAGTGGGTCACAAAGATGTTGGGTTATGACTTTGAAATCATCTACAAAAAAGGGAAGCAAAATGTGGTGGCAGATGCACTCTCAAGAAAGGATGAGGATGTGGAAGCATTGTTGTGCATCATTTCTATTATCCAATCAGATTGGATAAACAAAGCAAAGGAGAAATAGAAGAATGATGAAGAAGTGTGGGCACTTATTCAAAAGTTACAACAAGATTCCAGTACATCTGATACATTTCGCTGAAAAATGATTCATTATGGTACAAAGATCACTTATACCTCTATAAGAATTTGCAACTCAAACAAAAGATTCTTATGGAATTGCACACTTCTCCCTTAGCAGAGCACTCAGGATTTTTAAAAACTTACCACAAGGTTAAGAAGGAATTTTTTTGGGATGGCCTTGAATCGGATATTCAAAAGTTTGTTACGGAATGTTTGGTTTGCCAACAAAATAAATTTGAAACAATTAAGACCCCGGGTCTATTACAACCTTTATCCATTCCAAGCCAACGTTGGGAGGAGGTTTCAATGGATTTTATCACAGGTTTACCCAAGTCTGAGGGAAAGAGTGTCATAATGGTGGTAGTTGACAGACTTACCAAGTATGCACACTTTTGTGCATTATCACATCCATTTAAAGCCATTATAGTTTCTATTGCATTTATGAAAAAAAATTCAAAAGCTACATGGAAACCCAAAGATTATTGTAAGTGACAGAGATCCCATTTTCACTGGAAATTTTTGGACAGAATTATTTTCTTGTATCAGTACTCAGTTAGCTCATAGCTCATCTTATCATCCTCAATCTGATGGGCAAACTAAGATAGTAAACAAATGTTTGGAAGTATATCTTCGTTGCTTTTGTATCTGATGAACAGACACAATGGGTCAGATGGTTGCCTCTTGCTGAATGGTGGTATAACACTTCCTTCCATACAGCAACAAAAATGACTTCATTTATGGCACTTTATGGATATCAGCCACCATCCATCACATTATATTTAAGAGAAAATTTTAAGGTTCAAGTAGTGGAACATCAAATTGAGCATTAACAACAAGTCCTCCAACTCTTAAAGGATGACCTCATGTTGGCATATAACAGAATGAAACAACAGGCAGATCAACATCGTAGTGAAAGAAGTTTTGATGTAGGTGATTGGGTATTCCTACGGCTATAACCATATAAACAAATGTCCCTCAAGCAAGCTAAGAAGGATAATAAATTATCACCAAAGTATTATGGTCCATACAAGGTGTTGCAAAAAATTGGTACTATGGCATACAAATTGGAGCTTCCTGCAGCTTCTTGAGTGCACCCAGTTTTCCATGTTTCATGTTTAAAGAAGGTTATAGGAGACAAGCTCCCAGTTCAAACAATATTTCCAGAACTTGACGAGGAAGGAAAAATTATATTGGAACCGGAAGCAGTCACAGAAACAAGAACTCGATAGCTACGAAATCGATCAATTTCGGAGTATCTCATCAAGTGGAAGAATTTATCCACTGAAGATTCCACATGGGAGGATGAGAATTTTATACAGAAGCATCAAGAACTACTCAAGCATTGAGGACAACACTTTTTTGAAGGAGAGGGGCATGTTAGGTCCCTATAATACTAATGATTACCCCATTACTATTGTAGGTGTATCCCTTATTAATATTGTTGTGTCCCTATTGTCCTCATATTGTTATTACTGTGCCCCATAGAATCCCTCTATTGTTATTTTTATGCCTTTATATTATTATTGTTAGGTCGATTGGGTTATATTGTGAATCCTTAGACTCCTGTATATAGAAAGGAGGTTTTGTCATTTGAATCATCAATGAATCATTCATTTGTGTAATGTAAAGGAGGTTGCCCCCTCGAAGAGGCTGAATTCTAAGGCGTTAATCTATCTTTTCTATCTTTTTGTGAGCTGGTTTCATAACAGGTTGTGAGTGCAACTGGAGCATGTTTGAGAAAATACATTCTAAGAAGCGCAACTGATTGACACAAAAATGCTTAAATGACCTTGTATTTTTCCATTACAATCTACGACTTCGTAACAGACAAATACTAGGTGAGACTCGAGATCTTGAATTTGAAGGTTTCATAATCTAATTCGTACTTTAAAGTTCAAACTTCAAAGTCAAACTTTAATTCACATTTCAATGTCTCATGATAATGATAGGTTTGAATCATTCACCAATCGACCTTGAAGAGATAGATTTGCAAACTACAAATGCGACAGACTGGGTCCAATTAGAGGAGGCTCCTCTTTTAAGCCTTCATGACTTAGAGAACTTTGAGAGTCAAGCAAGCGAAGGAGTGGGTGGAATCACTTCTACTTCTCACTCTTAAGATTCTTAGACTCTTAGTTACTGATTTTTTTTTTTCTGATTAGTATGCAGTTTTTTGTAAACTTTTAGAAGCATATGCTTTTGGTTCTATGTAGTCACTAGTTAGGAGTCAAGACTCAGTACTTTGGATCATGTTTGGACTCATAACATATATGAGATACTTATTCATTCATGATATTTTGGACATCTATTGATATTATGCATTGTTTGGACATGGCTTTACCGAATATTAATGAAAAATGTTTTTTTAATTCAATATATGTGTATATTTTTATTTAATGAATTCACTGATTTTTTGCTGATTTTTTGCCGATCCGATTAATACTCTTCACTCTTTTGCCTCGTCGATTTATTGCCAATTCTGAGTCTGGTAACATTGGTTTCTGATGTGGCAAGATGGGCCACTATGCATCCCAGTGTCCTTTGAAGAAAAAGGACAAGGATGAGAAGCACAATACTAAGGTTGCAGCCACGAAGATCGAAGAGGAGTTCGCCATGACAGTCGAGATACCTCTAGGAGGGAGGTGGGCTGATTTGGACCTGTAGTTTGATAGAGCTATAGATGGTTAGGATCCTTGAAGAGTCCACCTCTTGGATCAATACCTTGCTACGGGAGCCCAATTTTGCAGTAGCAGGATGGACTAGTGTCGGATGGTGCCGAGGAGTGTCGGGGAGACAGTTGCAGTGGCTAAAAGCACCAGAGTCTGAGCAACGTAGAGAAAAGTTGGCAGCAGTGCATAGGTTAGCAACAACACAGTAGATTCAAAGGATCAGTGTAGAGACTAGCAGCAGTCAGTTCCAGCATTCATGTGGTATCATACTGAACACAGTTAGTTCAGTGATTTTGGATGTTTTTCAGTTGCTTCTCTTAGAAACTAAGTTGCAGTATGAATGCAGTGTTAGCAGTGGTAGTGGTAGCAGCATAACAGATGTAGCATTTCAGAAGGAGCTATAGTAAAAATGTAGCATTGGTAGTGACATTGTCAAAGGTAGCAGTACAGTTGCAGCAGCAACGCAGTAGTTGGTGGATAGCATGTCAGACATCAGCAGCACAGAGGACGATGCTTAAGAGTCAGAGCAGTATGCAGCAACAGTATATTGCTAGAGCACATTCCATACTAATGGGGAGTGTTGATTTGGGGTAGCATCGAATGTGCTCTAAGCCTCAAATTTTGCAGAGAGGCTTGGGCACATGCATTCCAAAGAACCCAGAAACCGTTTTGGGAAATTCCACCCAGAGACGATTATATTAAAATAATTAATATTTTTAATGGGGTTCCTAAGTATAAACTATGGAAAATTAAAATATTAATGGGTATTAATCTAATTGAGGGTAAATCTTCTAGATAAAGACGAAGATCATGTCAAAACGATCTGAGCCTTTGATTAGGATTTAATCTAGGTCATTGGTCATCCAACAGGAAGTTATAAGAAGGGGCTTGAGGGTCATTTGGAAAACACAGAAAAAGAGATCAAGAAATCGATTTTATGAAGTGAGAAATTCTCAGGAGGAAAATTCGATTGAGGAGATTTCTTGTAGTTGAGGGGCAGGGATAACAGCTTCTAGAGAGAGGGATTCTTAGCTAGAATATTATCAACGGAGAGAGGTAGATAGTGATCCAGCAACTCTTATGCAGAGGCTGACGCTGGGCTAGAAGGGCAGCTCAGAGGGAGAGAGAGAAAGTCTAGAATCAGAGCAGAGAGTTAGTTTCAGCAGTCAGCAGCCAGGGTGTCAGACAGGGAGGCTTAGAGGAGTAACTCTGGGCTAATGATCGATTCCCCAATTGGGTGACGCTATGCCTGAGAGGGTTGACACTGGGACAATGTAGAGACAAGCAGAGGCAGTGCAGGGCCTGCTAGGGGCACCTCATCCAACAACTGGATCAACCAAGACTTTTCCTCAGTGATTGTGTGAGGTAATCTCACAAAGCTTCCACCAGTATTCTCTTTCAGTAACTGAATATCCCTGTGAGGTATTCAACGATGTATTCAAATTTTTCTACTACTTAATAATAATAAACCCTCATAACTGTTGCACCAGTTTTCCCACATTGGGTTTTTCGGGGACATTTGCCCAAAAATAACGGTGTCCTATGTGTTTGTATTTCCTCGCTTAGTTTCTATGTTTTAGAATCATATTTAATTTGGTGTAGGTTGCTTCAGTAATTTGCTTCAATATCTCAAGAAGAAATCTGAAATAAGTTTGTAATGTAATTTACAATCTAGGTGAAGTAGATTCAGCTGGTTGCAATAGGATTCATGATATTGTTAGATCTAGGAATTTTCACATAGTTGGCACAGTGTAGATTCAGCAGCAAGACAAAGGCTTCAGAGAGTTAGCACAGAGACTAGCAGTAGTCAGAACTCCAGCAACAGATGCATCATATTGAACACCTGTTCCTTAATTTTGGATGCTTTTCCGTTGCTGAAGCAATAGCAACAACAATTGGAGAAGGTGACAGTGCAAATGCAGCTTTGGCAGTGGCAGGGCCAGCAACAGCACAAATGCAACATTTACAAGGGTTGCAGTACAAATGTAATGTTGGCAGTGGCAGGGTCAGCAGCAGTACAGATGCAATATTTGCACAATAGTTGGTGGGAAATGATGTCAGACATTAGCAACGCAAAGAGAGATGTTATAGAGAAGGGTGATGCTTCATCAGGTTGCATTACTAGAGCACATTCCTCACTAAGAGGGAGTGTTGATTTCTGGTAGCAATGGATGTGTTCTAAGCCCCAAATTTGCAGGGAGGCTTGGACACATGTATTCCAGAATACCCAGAAATCGTTTTGGGAAATTCCACCCAGAAACATTTTTATTAAAATAATTAATTATTTTTAATGGGTGCCTAAGTATAAACTTAGGAAATTAAAATAATTAAAGAGTATTAATCAAACTGGGGGTGAAACTTCTAGAAGAAGACGAGGATGAAGCCAAAATTATCTAAGCCATTGATTAGAATCTAATCTGGGTTGTTGGTTCTCAACGAGAAGATTATAAGAGGAGGCTTGATGGGCATTTGGAAGAAACACTAGAGAGAGATCAAGAGATCGAATTTCTCAAAGAGAGCAGTGCAGCAGTTGCTAGAGAATCGTTCAAGGTGATGTCTTGTAGTTAGGGGCAGGGATAGTAGATTGGAGGAAGCTTTCCAGATCCGAAGAATGCAAGGCAGAGAAGGTAGAGAGCAGATTAGTGAGGCAGCGCAGTGCCATGCAGAGGCAACGCAGATCTTCAGAGGGAGTTCGAATTCCAACTAGGACAGACGTGATTCAGTGGAGGAAGATAGGGTATGAGACCGAAAGGTCTGGAGATTGAATTTCCAGTCAGCAGGAGGACGGTAGAGGGATTGACGCAAAGCCTAGGAGAGTGATGCAGTTATGCGTAGGATTGATGCAGAAGTTGTGCAAAGGCAACGTGGGGCCAGTCAGCAACCCCCGGACCAGAATCTAATCTCCCATAACAATGTGAGATTTCTCTCACTAACCTTTTTTCCAGTTTCTCTCTATATTGGATAGCCAATTGGGCATCCAACAAATTGTACTTAGATTTACTACTACATAATAATTAAAACCCTCAGCTGTTGCACCAATTTTCCCGCATTGGGTTTTTTTGGGGACTTTTGTCCAAAAATAACGGTGTCACTTGTGTTGTGTATTTCTTTCTTGCTCAGTTTCTTGTTTCCACATTTAATTCAAGTGGTGAAGGTTGCAGTGTATTAGTTTCAGTATTTTCTATAGGATGCAGTAAATAATTTATTCAGTAATTAACAAATAGAAGAAACTTAATTAGTTGCTGTAGTAGTGATTTGGGGTTTCACGAATTTTCACAAGCAACGCAGTAATTGCCGGAGAAGGTGATCAAGGAGATTTCTTGTAGTGAGGGGCAGGGATAATTTCCCAGAGGAAGTTTTCCTGATCCGGAGAGTGCAAGGTAGAGAGGGAAGAGAGTAGTTCGGAGAGGCAGCGCTGGGCCACGCAGAGGCAATGTAGAGCTACATTGTAGAAACACTACAGGCTTTGGAAGGAGACATCGAGCTGTAGTCAAGTAGACTACAGGCGATGAGGGGCAGGATCCTTGAGGTTCCCAACCTCTTGGATTATACCTTGCTATGGGAGCCTCGAAGAGAGAGTAGTAGGACTGGCGGATGTTGGTAGAAACGGATGCGGATGAAGCGGCGGATAGTGTTACAGTGCAAGAGTCCCCATGCAGTGCGAAGCTAGCAGGCTGCATCAATGCGAGAGGCACAGGGAGTGTGACAACAGTGCAAGATGGGAGATAGGTTTGTAGCAGTACGAGATGCAGGGAGTTGTTGGAGCAGCGCAAAGGCAGTAGAGGGAGCACTTGATAGCGACAGTGTTAAAATTGGCAACTAAGGCCAAACTCCATGTGGGTCATATTATTTATGGCAGCTGATATTTTTATTGGATCCCTCTCATTGAGAAGTGTAGGATTGATCTAAATATCATCCGATTCTGATAATTATTTATGAAGTTATGAATTTATGAATTTATTTATCTTATGGACAAATTGTTAAGTCGGCCAACAACTTATGTAGGCTCAGAATCCCAACAATCATGTCTATTCAACCTCTACGTTTTAGTATAAATAGAAGAGGACTTCAAGTCATTTCTACACACACTTGGATCTCTTCCTCTCTCTACTTGTTTTTGGGTTTTAATAGGAGGAGAGATCCTAAGGAAAAGCTGGAAAATCCGGAAAGACGGAACTGCAAGAAAAGCCGGAAAATCTGAAACTGTCGGAAAAGCTAGAAAAGCCGGAACTGCCAAAAAAGCCGGAAAAGCCAAAAAAGCCAGAACTGCCGGAAAAGCCGACACTGTCGGAAAAGCCGGAAAATCCGGAAAATCCAGAAATGTCGGAACTGCCGGAAAAGCCGGAACTGCCGGGAACTGCCGAAACAGCCAGAGCATCTGTCTCCGAAGGAAGGCAACATGATGTATGAGATCATGGGCAGCATAATAATGATGGATGATGATATGAATATGGGAAGCTTGATGTATGAGATCATGGGCAACATAATAAGCAGCATGATGATATGAGCATGGGCAGCATAATGATGAATGAGATCATGAGCATGGGCAGCTTGATGATGAATAAGACCATGGAAGATGCAACATAGTGAGAAGCATGAAGATGAGAGCAGCTTAGTCATCAAGGTTCAACACATGTGATAGTACAGCAAGGTGTCACACGGTAATGTGCAACAAATAGATGAGATGTAATACTATGATAGGTGAATGAGTCACCTTAGAGAATCAGTTGAAGCAATATGTCTTCAATTGATCTCATGCCGATATCAAAAGTCAAAGTGATTGACTTCTATTGTAAATGTATTATCTCTCTCACTTTCTCTGTTGAACTTTGAAGAACATAAAAGAAGAATTGATCAAGGGTTTCCCCACATTGTGGGGTTTGTCACTGGCTAGCGCCACATCTTGTGTCCTCTTGTCTTGGCTTGTCTTCTGCGATTTATATTTATGTTCTATCTGCAGTTTACTTTATGCTGATGTGATTGCTAATGTGGAAAAGAAATTGAAATAAATTGCTTTAGCATAGAACATACCTAAAATTAACATGGAATCAGAGTTGAGGTGAAGACAATGCCCAAGCAAGAGTGAAAGAGCAATCACCAAAGACAAAAGGATCAATGGGTTCCACATCTCTCTTCTAACAAAGGGTGAAGTCGAAGCAGAACATATTATTAAAATGGCGTAGCGGAAGTTTCTGATGGCCCATCTAAAGATCACTTCATTGGGAAGTCCGGATCTAAGGGTGGAAGGAAAGGTGGGTGCCTTGGTTGCAATAAGTTCGGCCATTATGCGAAGGAGTGTCCGAAGGTAATGCAGGTCATCAAGGAAATGTTCGACTCTTCAAAGAAAGCAAGGAACCCTGAATCACTTTTATGTACCTGATCGCAAGAAGAACTTGGTGTCCATCTCGGAAATGGAAGTCAAAGGTTTCAGGGTGGCACTCATCGATGGAAAGGTACGTGTTTGGAAATAGAATTTTCAAAGATGTTTTTGAGTTCAAGGTTGTATCAAATTGCAGGAAGCCCATTGGGGACCATGTCCATTGTCACGTAGCACCGAAGGTCTATGATTTAGATGGTGATAGGGATGCCTGAATTCAAAAGGAGCATGAAAGTACATGCCTGAGATGTACCGAAATAAAATCTTACAAGGGGACCATTCCCCTCATGTAGCAGGTCCACAGGACTGGAACAACCCAATCAGGAATCTCGCATATGCAGGTGGAAGAAAGCCCTCTATGGCTTGAAGCAAAACACCCCGGGCATAGTATGAGAGGATCAATAGCTATCTGATAAAGTTGAGATTCACTAGGAGTGAAACGGATCCAAACCATCCGAAGGTTGTGGATGATAGACCTCTCATACCAACACCTTATGAGGACGACCTACTTCTAACAGGTGCAGACCCTCTCATTTGTAGAAGTAAGAGGGAGTTGGTTTCCAGATGTGGAATGGTGAACTGCAAGCCTGTGACTACCTTGAGGATCTTAAATTTCAGAAGTTATATGGTAGTGATGTCGAACCAGATTTGGAAAATTCCTCTGAATCTCATAAACTCATTCGCGTTGATGTTCTTGGTGAACTTCCATCCGGGCATATGTTTTGCAGTGAGCATGGTGAGCTCATATTTGGTTGAGCCTCACTGGATTGGTGCCAAGAATCCTCTGAGATATATTCGGAGCACAATCTCTCATGGATTGAGATACACTACCGGAAATATGAAAACTGCATGATTATTCGAATGCTGACTAGGTAGGCAGTGTGGAGGATCATTAGAGCACTTCTCAGTGTTGGTTCTCTTTGGATTCTGCTTCGATATCATGGATGAGCAGGAAGCAAAAATCGGTTGTTATAAGTACCGCCGAGACCGGATACAAAACTACGAGTATGACCTCATATGAAGTTGCCTAGTTGTGTAAACTCTTTAGTGAGTACACATGATGAATACCATTGTGATTCTCTATGACAACCAGAGGTGGGATTCGATTATTGAGGAATCCTGTATTCAATGATTGCTCCAGCAGATAGACATCAGATACTTCCTTATCTAGGATATGGTAAGTCGATGAGCAAGGAAGCTCCATCGCACTGAGATGATGTACAGGTCGCTACACTTTGTCAGAGCCCCGGGGAAAGATCAAATTTGTGATTTTCCCGAACAACTTGGAGTCATCGAGAGACCCTTGTAAAAGGGTCCTGCATGTTGTATACATTGAGTTCTAAGAGCTCTAGGGGTTTCTGGTTCTTACTGGAGCAACATACGACCATAGGGTGACTCACCATCCCCTGGTGGTGCGCACTAGGACAGGATGATTCGCTCTCCTATGGACAGGATGATTCGCTTTCCTATGGACAAGATGATTTGCTCTCTTGTGGGACAAGATGATTCGCTCTCTTGTGGGACAGGATGATTCGCTCTCCTGTGGACAGGATGATTCGCTCTCCTGTGAACAAGATGATTCGCTCTCTTGTGGGACAAGATGATTCGCTCTCTTGTGGGACAGGATGATTCGCTCTCCTGTGTAGTAGGATGATTAATTCTCCTGTGAGGTCTGGATGATGTGTTCTCCATGACGATTGTGTAGTAGGATGATTAATTCTCCTGTGAGGTCTGGATGATGTGTTCTCCATGACGATTGTGTAGCAGGATGATTAATTCTCCTGTGAGGTCTGGATGATGTGTTCTCCATGACAATTGTGTAGCAGGATGATTAGTTCTCCTGTGAGGCCTGGATGATGTGTTCTCCATGGCAAATGTGTAGCAGGATGATTAGTTCTCCTGTGAGGACATGATTGATTAAGTTCTCCTGTCGAGGCATCCTACCCATGCAGTCTGGGACTCATGGCAAGTACCTCTCATCTGATCAATGAGCAAGGAAATGAGGATAGGGACCATAGTAGTACCGATGGACGCATCATTGTATCTACCGTATCCCTATGCTAGGATGATCTTCATTGATTTGGGATCAATGATACTAGTCTAGGACCAGTGGTAGGAATTGTACCCACTATGACTCTGACTTCGAGTCGGTTGAGGACTGGTCAAGGACTAGTGGCACATACTCTGAGACTGACTTCGAGTCAGTAGAGTACCAGTCTGGGACCAGTGGTAGGAGTTGTACCTACTATGAGACTGACTTCGAGTCAGTGGAGAATGGTATGACACATTCTCGATCAATTCTTCTTCTTCATGGTTCAGCAGGGCTAAGTTGAGCAGAGCAGAGCAGAGCCAGCAACGCTGAGCACAGCAGAGCATAGCTAGTAGAGCAGAGTTATGAAGCGCTGAGCATAGCAGAGAAGAGCCAGCAGAGTTGAGCAGAGCTGAGCAAAGAGTGCAGGGCACTGATAACAGAGATAGTATAGTTGGACATATGGATCAGCGGATGGAGTTCTCCCTAGTTGAGAGGGAGTGTTAAAATTGGAAACTAGGGCCAAACTCCATGTGGGTCATATTATTTATGGCAACTGATATTTTTATTGGTTCCCTCTCATTGAGAGGTGTAGGATTGATCTAAAGATCATCTGATTCCGATCAGTATTTATGAAGTTATGAATTTATTTATGTTATGGACAAATTGTTAAGTCGGCCAGCAACTTATGTAGGCTCAAAAGCCCAATAGTCATGTCTATTCAACCTCTACGTTTTAGTATAAATAGAAGAGGACTTCAAGTCATTTCTACACACACTTGGATCTCTTCCTCTCTCTACTTTTCTTTGGGTTTTAGTAGGAGGAGAGATCCTAAGGAAAAGCCGGAAAAGGCAGAAAATCCGGAACTACCGGAAAAGCCGAAAAACCGGAACTGTCGGAAAAGCCGGAACTACTGGAAAAGCTGGAACTGCCAGAAAAGCTGGAAATGCCGGAAAATCCAAAAATACCGGAAAAGCCAGAAAAGACGAAAATGTCAAAACTATCGGAACTGCCGGAAAAGCCGGAACTACCGGGAATTGCCGAAACAGCCAGAGCCTCTGCCTCCGAAGGAAGGCAGCATGATGTATGAAATCATGGGTAGCATAATAAGCAGCATGACAATATGAGCATGGGCAGCATGATGTATGAGATCATGGGCAGCATAATAAGCAACATGATGATATGAGCATGGGCAGCATAATGATGCATGATGATATGAACATGGGCAACATAATGATGAATGAGATCATGAGCATGGGCAGCGTGATGATGAATAATACCATGGAAGATGCAGCATGATGAGCAACATGAAGATGAGAGCAACTCAATCATCAAGGTTCAACACATGTTATAGTACAGCAAGGTGTCACACGGTAATGTGCAGCGAATAGACGAGATGCAGCACTATGATAGGTGAACGAGTCACCTTAGAGAATTAGTTGAAGCAATATGTCTTCAACTGATCTCATGCTGATATCAAAAGTCAAAGTGATTGACTTCTATTGTAAATGTACTATCTCTCTCACTTTCTCTGATGAACTTTGAAGAACATAAAAGAAGAATTGGTCAAAGGTTTCCCCACATTGTGGGGTTTGTCGCTGGCTAGCACCACATCTTGTGTCCTCTTGTCTTGGCTTGTCTTCTACGATTTATATTTATGTTCTATCTACAGTTTACTTTATGCTAATGTGATTGATAATGTGGAAAAGAAATTGAAATAAATTGCTCTAGCATAGAACATACCTAAAATTAACAGACAGAGAGAGCTTCGGCATCGAGAATGTTTCTAGCCTGACAACGATGTTAGTAGTTGGGTGGATCCGTTGCTTACTTCTCAGTAACTGAGTTGCAGTGTAGTAGCAGTATGCAGTAGCATGATGTAGCATGATGAGAGGGGGTTCTAATGCAGATGCAGTGCTGGGAGAAAGGACCAGCAGCAGCACGGATGCAGAGGGAGTTGTCGTATGGATGCAGCAGTGGCAATGGCAGAGCCATGGGCAACAGTACAAGATGCAATAGTGCAGAGGATGTTGGGTGGGGAGGCCTAGCATCAGCAAGGTACTGGTGCCGTATAATCAGAGTGATGCTCAGTGAGGAGTATTACTGGAGCACATTCCTCGCTAAGAGGGAGTGTTAATTTGGGGTAGCATCGGGTGTGCTCTAGCCATGAAAATTGGTGGAGGGGCTAAAGCACATGAGATCTCCAAGACCCAGAAATGGTTTGGGCAGATTCTACCCGATTTGGGAGATATTAAAATAATTAATATTTTTAATGGAGTTCCTAAGTCTAAACTTAGGAAAAATAAAATATTAATGGGTATTAATATAAAATTGGGTTAGAAGGTTCCAAAAGACATGGATCAAGCCAAACATAATCTTAGCCATTGATTAAAGATGTAATCTCGACCGTTGAATGACCAACAGGAAAAGTATAAGAGGAGGTTTGAGGGTGAGTTGGAGAACACACTAGAGTGATCAATCATTTGATTTACTAGAGCGGGGTTGCTAAGTAAAGTTGAATCAGTGATCAGCAGCGAGGGGTAGTGAGTACTAGACAGAGAGGCAGAGACAATGCTAAGAGACCAGCGCAGAGGTAGAAAGGTAGACAAAGAAGCCAAAGCAGGCCACGCAAAGCCCAGCAGAGACAACGCAGAGGCCAGAGGGCCTGTGTCATCCATGCAGAGGGCAACGAGAGTGACACAGAGGGTCCCAAAGGCTGCGCAGTGCCTCAGAGGGCTGACACAGAGGGTTTTGAGGCTGACGCAGAGGCCAAGAGGGCTGACGCAGTGCTTTAGTGTTGTTGGAGAGGGTTTCGTGGGCCAGGTTTTTTGAATACCTACTTCTGAATAGAGAGGTATTACTGCCAGTTATTTTTCTCTGTCAAGTGAGCCAGTTTGGCACCCAGTTGTACTCAAGGATAGACTGCATAATAAATAAACCCTCATAATTGCTACACTGATTTTCCCAAGTTGGGTTTTTCCGGGGACGAGTTGTCCAAAAATAACAGCGTCACTTGTGTGTTTGCTATTTCTTTCAGTTGTTGATCTGTACATAGTTGAGGTTGTATTATGTTTATTTCGATGTTTATATGTTTAAATAACTTGTTTGTAATTAACAAGTAGGAGAAATAAACCAGAAGAATACAAATAAAATTTCTAATTGTTAGACTTAGAAATTTCAACATGGTACCAGAATGTGGTTGCAGATCACAGGAGAGTTGAAGCAAAGCATTTGCAGCAGAAAACAGTTGTCTCGAGTGACAAAATTTGTTCCTTGCAAAAAGAGAAATAAGAAGGGTTGACGCAGAGGGACTACGTCATCACTCTGGGCTAGAGAGAGGCCAGCGCAGAGGCTGAGGAGGGCAGAAAAAGGCTCATGCAGAGCCACGTAGAGACCAGGAGGCTTGACGCAGTTGACTAAGGGAGCATTTTTGCCAATTTCGGGATTGCATAGAGCTTAGAGGCTCAGTGCTTCAGTTGCTGGGGCATAGGAAGGAGTGGGTAGTTTATGGGAGTGAAGCTAGTGGGGTAATGTGGGAAGAACAGTACCTATTAGGGAAAAACCAAGGTAGAGGGAGTTGCTACCTAGGCAGATTTCTAGCCAAGGAATCCATATCAGTGTTGCAGGTGCGCAGAAGATCAGAGAGGTGCAACTTGACGACTGTCAGGAGGATTTCCAGAAGGGTAATCGTCACTCAGAGGGATTCTAGCAGAGAACTTCCAGGCGGGAAGTAGAGAGACTCAGTAGGAGTCGAAGAGAGAACTTCCGGAGAAGTAGATAGACTCGGAGGAGTCGACAAGAAGAGCAGAGAGATGACCATGAATGGGCTGAGGGATCAGGACAGGGTGTCCAATCTGGAAGGCCAGGATCCTGTCCATTCTAGATAGACATTGCATCAAGGCCTTCGCCTTGAGAATAGTGGCGATCCCAGTTGAATCGACTAATAATGAAAAGTACAAGGAGGCAATGGCCAAGGCGAAATGCATCATCCTTGATGGGGTCAAGGATTATGTGGTCCAACATATTGCCGAGAAGGATACGGCAAAGGAAATGTGGGGTGCCTTGAAGAAATTATACCAGCATACTTTTGTGCAGAGGAAGATGTTACTTGAGAATCAGTTGTGGTCATACCAGATGCAGAAGGGGGAGCAGATAGATCACTTCCTCGGTCGGTTGAAGGAGATCTGGGACCAACTGATTTCCATAGGGGCCACATCGAATCAGGAGTTGATGGTGAGGACCGCACTAAACTCAGTCTCCGAGGAGTGGGAGACATTTATCCAAAGCATACTGGGCAGGGCAATCTTCTAGAATGGAAGTATTGTGGGCGGCGCTTCACAAGAAGAGATCAGATGGCTGAGCAGACGGGAATTAGCAGTAAAGGAGTCTAGATCAAGAAGGAAGAGAAGAGGATGCAGCTCATGGCATCTGCGGGAAAGTTAGAGAA